>OZ010791.1:574866922-575524526 GCA_963932465.1 Maratus speciosus | reverse complement strand
AATAACAATTAAAATTTAATGTAAAAATATAAGTCGATAATTTTAATAGTGAAAGTTGGCAACAATTATTAATTTGAATCTACTAACACGTTTCATTGTACTCATTTAGTTTCATTTCGTTATTACAGCCATAATTATAGTCCAGATATGAATATTTTTTTTAATATTTTTATGTATAACTTCATTCTGTTTTTATTACAAGCGCGGCATAACTGCCGCACAAATGCGGCGTCTCAGCCTGAATGTACGGATGACGCGCCGCAGAGTAATGTTTTAGAAAAAAATTGTTAAAAAATATTAATAATTTGTTTTGAATTTTTTTGTCGCAATACACGCGTTGTATATTTAACAGTAAATAGCACAGCATGATTTTTTTTTTTTTAATGTCCACCATGGGACTTTATACACAAATTCAAAAAAATGTGCGGCATAAATCCTGGAATTACCCTATAATTTACTTAATTTCACGTTGATTTTACTACTAATATCTTTCTTTATCTTTATTTTAAGATTTTGCAATTTGCATTTTCAACTTTTAATCTTCTCTTCTCCCTTTCCCCTTTGCATTAGTTTCGGATACGCGTTTTCCTCGATTTTCACCATTTTTTTCTTTTCCTTCCAATGATTTGTACTTTCACATGTGTACATAATTTTATTTGGGACGTTTATCCCTTTTCTTCTGTCCCTATGTGTATTGTTTTCTCGCTACACGTGGCTCGTTACGCGTCTAAAGGAGAACGGCCATATATGTTAAAACGCTAAGGTAAATTTTCAGTGCATAGAAAAACGGGCATAACTACGCATGCGTAAAATTAAAGCTAGAACCTGTTCGATTTTAGAATAAAATACGATGAGATCCGGTTATATTTGGAGATAATTCATATAATGTCATATTGTATTTCAAGAGAAGTTATATGATTTGTATTTTAATTATTATTATTATTAGAATACTTTTATCGAATGTTTTTTCTATAAAACAAAATAAAATTTCACTCTAAAAAAGAAAAAAAAATGAACTACTAATTTTATATTAAAATATCATGCATGTAATTATCAAATAAATAAATTGAACTGACCTACAATGTTTGTTATATTTTCTACCCATTATCAAGAATATATAAGTGTGTACGTACAAAGAAAAATTTGTCATTCCGTAAAAAAAGAAAAGAAAACAGAAAGAAAGGGAAATATTCATATAAGAGCGACAACAGAAATTACCTTAATATCATGGTTAAATAATTAAAAAATGTATGAAAATATAAAATAAAATTCAAACAATTAAAATACATATATTATAAATCGTTAGCTGTTAACATCACATTTTATGTTTAGGGTTTTAGAATGAGACTGATAAAAATTAAGTTAATGAAACCTTTCAAGCGTAATGCAGTTCAAAAAAATTTGAAAATACTAAATATTGTTATTGTTTCCAAAAATAAAACTGTAGTGAGTAAAAATAAATGCTCTACCCAATATTTTAAATTAAACTTCTGGTAATAAGCAAGCATAATTGTTTATAAAATACAATTCCTTTACTTCATTGAATAGGTTATACTGACAGTATCATATATCGCCTAACATCTGTAGGAATCACTTATAAAATGTAGCAATTCGTCAAGATTTCAATACATAATTATTTAAAAGCAACTAATTAAAAATTCAAGCATTTTTCTAACGAAACATTGAAGCTGTTTACCGTCAAATCTTGACGGGAACTATCTAGTTACTACTACTACTGCTACTACTGCTATAACTGCTACTACTACTACTACTACCACTACTACTACTGCTACTACTGGTATAGCTGCTACTACTACTACTACTACTACCACTACTACTACTGCTATAGCTGCTACTACTACTACTACTACCACTACTACTACTGCTACTACTGCTATAGCTGCTACTACCACTACTACTACCACTACTACTACTACTACTACTACTACTACTACTACTACTACTATTATTACTATTATTATTATTATTATTATTATTAATTTTATTATTATTATTATTATTATTATGATTTTGTAACGATTGTCATGATTTATAAATGTATATGTTGATTTAAAACGACATTAAAACAACATTTTTTAAAGGTATTATTACAGAAACTAAAATATATCATTTTCAATATTCTGCAAATGCTGACATTTTATTCTATTCCGAAACAAATATTTCTTTAAATGGCATTAACAAACCTTTCCTATTATCCCAATATTTTTACAATATTGAGTATTTCTGGCTTATTTATAGGTGTTTCCAAAATAGAAATACTCTAATATTGATTTCAGCATGTGTTCAATATTGCTCTAACAGAAGATTGAAACTAGCAAGCCTACTCTACTTAACATTACTTATTTTCAATTAAGTCGAAAAGTTTACTTTATCTCGAAATAATTATTTTATCCATAAATAGCAAATAGATGAAATCATAGCAAACGCGGCAGCGTTAAGCTATAATATGATTAAGAAATAGAAAATGCAAACGACTTTCTTAAATTTCTGGCGAACCAGTTGACATACGACAATGATTTTTCTTTTGAAAGATAGAACTCGACGAGACGAATAAACTGATAGCATTAAAAAAATTATTGTAGCTTTCAGTAGATTTTTATTTAATCTTAAACGAAAAAATGAAGACACAAAATTCAACAAAGTGTAGCTAACGTTCCAGTGAGTGGATTAACTTCGTTTTTGTTTTATTTTGATCCTCTTGTTAAAACTTAGAATAGGTTTTTTTTTCATCTTTGTATGTTTGACGGTCGCTGAGAAAATCGAATTTGTCTTTTATAATGTCTCCATAAAATTATAAAAATCTCTCCTTTTCATTTTCTAATTTTCTAATTCAATAATTTCTTTCGTGATGCCACTCCCTAAAAAGCAGTACAATAATTAAAAAAAAAGGATAACACGTGTACTTTTGTTTTTATTAGTCAATAAAAATTGAAATTCAACTGACAGATTTTGTACTTTTGAAACTGACGTCAACCTAAGCAGATAACGCATAATTTTCATAAATATATATATAAACTTTCTTGATTAATATTTTGAACTGCAGTAATAGACATAATGGAGCACAAATGAATTAATAGGAAAAAAACAGGGTAAATCCAAAGCTTCTGTTCAGGAGGTAAATGTAAGTTTTTTTTTAATTATCATAAATACTTCACATACTAAGCATACCTTAAAAAAAAAACATCCCATCTATTTTAAATAAGGAAGAGATGTCGTATACGCACCAGTGTGCATAACTGGCGCGATAATGGTGTTATTTTGCCTGATACGGAAACTGAGCTATTGTTGTTTATTTATCAATTATTTTTTTATTTACTTTTATTTTATTTTTTTTTAATTATATAAATTGTTTTGTTCTATAGTTATTAATTAAACTTTTCTTTATTTATTGTTATTTCCTTTTTAAAATAATAGAAAGTAATTTAAAAATATATCTGTAACTGCTATTCGAAAACGCGGTTTTCGTTAAATTGGCGTCAGAAAAAACCCCGCGCCAAACCCGTTGTGTATACGACATCTGTGCCTTAAATAATTAGGGCTTCGTTTAACTCTAGGTACTTTTGCTTGAGATATTGTCGAAAAGTACATCAAAAATATACGGTACTACTTGATTATCCCGTCGACCAATTTCGCCAAACTATTCGCCAAATGATACAAACAGACGTAATTTTTATTTTATATAACGGAAGAATAAATAAATAAGTAAAACATTAATAAAAATACTAATAAAAACTGGTCATATACGCTCCATATTGACGCGATTTTTTCTGACGCCAATTTGACAAAAACATCGTTAATATATCATCTATATCCGGGTTACCATATCAAGTAAAATAACGACACTTTGGGGCCAGTTAAGTACCCGGTGCGTATATGACATTGGCGGCGTCAAAAAAATCGCGCCAATATGAGTATATGACATCTGTGCCAAAACTTGAATTAAAAATCACTTGATGACGTAACAAAAACGTGTATCGTGTTTAATGTCAAGTGAATGTAACATTTACAATGATCCGTTATTGTCATTTAATCTTATAGTTTGGCTATAATTTTTTCGTCGACAGGATAATCAAGTTGTACGAAGTATGGTACAGATGTCATATACGCACCACGTTCGCGTGATATTTTTTGTGACGCCAATTTGGCGAAAATCTCGTTTTCGAATACCAGTTACATATATATTTTTAAAAAGGGATTAACAATAAATTTATAAAAGCTTAATCAATAACAATAGAACAAAACAATTTATATAATTTTAAAAAATAAAATAAAAGTAAATAAACATTTTATTAATAAATAAACAACAACATTCGGGTTACCATATCAAGCAAAATAACAAAACTTTGGCCCCAGTTAAGTACCCCGGTGCGGTGCGTATATGTCATTGGCGTCAGAAAAAAATCGCGTCAACGTGATGTTCATATGACATCTGTGGCGGTTCAAGTACACTTCAGAACGTTACTTTGAAATCGGTGAGTTTCATCGCCAAAATCGCCAAGATGCTTAATGATCATCGCCACTGAATATATAAATGATGCCATATTTGCAAACTTATAGGTCAAAATATAAGTGGAACCTCGGTTCACGACCACCTCTGTTTACGACCAGTTCGGTTTATGTCCAACTTCGATGATCAAAATTTGACTCGGTTGGCGTGCAATATCTCGGTTCACGACCAAGGCTGCCGAATAGTTCAGTTGGCAACCTTCACATAACTGTTGTTATTAGTCAAGTTTGGAGTAAGGTGTGCATATCAGAGTGCTTTGTGTACCTTTATTACTGTAAAAAAATTAACTTTTTGTTTTACTTTTACTCAGGTTTGCGCTAATATTAGCTCTCATTATGACTTCTAAGAATGAAAAAGTGCTTAGTGATAGCAGTAGTAAGAAGCTTAAACGAATTACTGTTCAATAAAAGAAATTGTAGCAAAACATGAGAACGACGTTAGTATAACCGGTCTAGCTAAGCAATACGATGTGGCCTAAATCTTCGATTTCCACGCTAATCTATATATGTGTTACGCTATCGTATGTGTCACAGAAATCACGATTATTTGTTAATTGTTTAATGGCAACGCTCCAATGAAACGTATCTCATTGTTTATAGAACAGCATTTAATGCATCTCCATACCTGTAAGTGGGGTTACCATAGGCTGGCCCCTGTTCTGTCTCCAAATAACGCCAAATTTATCGCCAACTTGGCGATATATCACCAATTACCTATAGACTCCCATTGTAAACCAATAGGGTTTACTTGTTTAGAGAGAATCAACAAATTGAGATATTTTAATGCACCAAAAACTAATATCAGTTTAAGGAATTATATTAATTATATTTAAGGGAGCCCAAGTAAATTAAATTATGAATAAAAATAACTTGAATTTGATTTTAAAACTTTGAACCTCTTAAAACAGTGTGCATTACTTGGTTAACTAGTGCGTTATTGTGCGAAATAAGATAAAAGTATTGAGAATATTTAAAAGAACTCAGGTTTATTTATATTCAATATATAATTATCAAAAAATTTAAAAGACTAGTATTAAAAAATGCTCTGACGAGCACCAAAAAGGCTAATATGTTTTTAAGTATGAAAAAGGGTTTGACAAGTGCTTCTAATTGAGCATGAAAAAGGACAAGGGGTACCTTCTTGGCTGCAGCTCACTGTCAATGCCAACTTTGAAAAAATCATATTTGCGCTTATTCCATATAAAAAATAATCAGCCACAGTTACGATAAAAATATGTAGTGTAAAGACACAGACAGTAAAGACGCAGCCTGATTAAATATGAATGTAAGGCGACATAGTACCAAAAATCTTAGTTCCTGCAGCGTATCACACTCATGCAGTGCCACCAAGCACTCCCGCAGTGTAGAACTGTACAGAAAACTGATTTGTAGTGCAGTGTAGATTGATGCAGCACTCTGCATAGGAACAATTCTACATGTGCATGCATTACAATATAATGCATTAATTGATTGTTGAAATTATATCCAAGTGGATATGGCTGTAAGATGTACTATGCAGTACAACAGTGCATATGTAAATTATAAACGAACATTAGACGCATACACCTTTAATACGGAAGTACAAAAGCACAATGTAAGTGTGCACTGATGTTCAAATGCATAATAGGAATGTACAGTGTAGTATAATTTGTAGAGAAATAATGGTACACAGTGCACTGTACAAAGTTGCATTGCAGACGCATGTGTAGTACAATAGTGGAACAGTGCAGTTAACATGTAAAGCACGACGGAAAATTTTACTAAAGTACTGCGAATTTTTTTTTGTATGGAATAAGCGCAAATATGATTTTTTCAAAGTTGGCATTGACAGTGAGCTGCAGCCAAGAAGGTACCCCTTGTCCTTTTTCATGCTCAATTAGAAGCACTTGTCAAACCCTTTTTCATACTTAAAAACATATTAGCCTTTTTGGTGCTCGTCAGAGCATTTTTTAATACTAGTAATTAATATTGAACATATTCCTATTCCCTTCACATTAAAAGCACGATAAATTCAAGGACTATACAAATATTAGAATATAAAATTTATGCTGTAATGAATATATATATTCAATCGCTCTTTATTATATCTATTTTTAGAAAATTTATTCAAATCACTAAAATAACTATATAGAGTTTAGACGAATGTTAGAAGAATTTCTATTCATATATATTCTTATTATGATATACTTAATTGTAGTTAAGATAATGGGAATTGGTTTTAATTTTGTCATAATGTTTTAGACATAATCAGGCTAATAATAGTCTGCAAGCAATGTCATTATAGTACACGTTTGTGTTCAACTATCATCAATAAATATTTGGTAAACAAATCTTAGCGAAGAATTATTAATACTCTTCAGAAAGAATGATTCAGAGCATTATTTATCCTTTATAATGACGCTATATGAATTTTAAGGCGATTCATAACCTATTCTTAAATATGTTTTACGCGTAACATAGTTATTTATCCTGAGTTTTATAAAATTTAAAATATGGTTATTAAACATGAAAATTTATGTTACATAGATTCTATTTTTCGAACTGTAAATAGATGAAGCCTAAGATTTTTTAAAAATTAATATTACGCATAATTATGTATTAAGAAATACAGACTCTTTTAGTTTTATATCGTTGAGATTTTTAGAAGGTATTTCCACATATATTTGAATAAAAGAGGCTGTAATAATGTTTAATTGCATCATTATCATGATATTGTTAAAAAAAAAAAAACAGCAAAAATATTGTGACAAATTATGTAGAATTATATTATTTAAATAACACACCTTTGGAGCTATATAAGGATTAAGCATAAGTTTTTTAAAGGAATATTATATATAATTAGCTATTATGAACTATATTTAATATTATTGATATTATTAAAAAGTATTATATTGTTGAATAACGCATTGTTAATATTGTTGATTATTATGCTGATAAATTAATATAAAATACTTTTAGTCATGTTTTTTTTTCATTTTATTAATAAGAAAACTCAACAAAAGCTGTCATTTCTTACTCTTTCATAAAAATAAATAAATATGTTTCTTAGATTATATGTGAAAGACTAAAATAAAATCTATCAGGGAAAAAAAGGGATAAACTCTTCAATTTATTAAAATTTTGTATTTTTGCAAAATATTTCAACGAGATCTTAAACATATTTTAAAATTAAATTTTAATGTAAAATTTTTATCCTTTTGTTTAATATTATAATTTTTATATACAATGATATCAAAAAAGGACTTTTGAATAGACTAACTTAATACAAGTTAAAGCGTAGATAAATGTATTGTATTTGTAATTAAAAATATATATTTACTATGAAACATCATGAGTTGAGTATGTTTTTCCCGAAAATACACTTCTATGTTATAAAAAGCACATTTCCCCACTTCCTCTCTCTGTGTTATTTATTATTTTTTTTTTAACCAAGGAATAACTGTGCACGACAGACAGGCAGAAAATAAAGCTGCCTCTTGTCATTGTAAAAAATATATATAGCATATATAAACTTTTTAAATGCTAAATAGAATTTAAATTTTTTTCTTTTAAAATTTCTTACCGAATTCAAACATTAAAATTACACTGGCTACTTTTTCAGATTTTTAATTTCATTTATAGTTTGCATTCATGCTGCTTCTTAAATAAAGTCCCCTTGAGGACATATTTTTATAACAATGTTTTCTAAAAATAGTAAAATCTTCATGAATTATGCAATTCTTTTGACCGATTAAAAAGAAATACCTAAATATTTTATGCCAAAAACTGTGCAAAGAAAAAAAAATCCCAAGCGAAATGATGCACAGTTTTTACTTGCAAAACTGCAAAAAAAGTGATAACGTGATTATTATTTTTTTACAGAAGGGGAAAACGCAGCTGATAAAAATAAAACAAAATATAATCCCATAGAAATTGAAAATAAATCATAAAAACATCATATTGGAGTAGTATTCAATGATTTATTCTTTCTCTAGAGAGTTTTTTTCTGATAAAAGTGTAGATAGAAAATATATTAAAATTCTAAAAATGCTTTGTATTTCCATGAAAGGTATAAAAGTGGAACAAAATTGTTGAAATAAAACCGGAAAAAATATTTTAATAAATAAGTAGCAGTAAATCGGTTCATCTAAAAAACCTACTAATCCCTTCTATATCGAAATCGACCAAAATTGGACGACGCTAGCTCAACAAATTACCGAGTTAAATTCTGAAAAACCAAAAATAGCTCTTAAAGGAGAACGCTTAGTAGTTCAATGTGCTTCGGACGATGACTATAAACTAACAAAGCGATGGCTAAATCAAAATAAGATAAAATATACAACTCTTGACCCCAGAGAGTTAAGACCGAAGAAAATATGCATTAGGGGCCTCCCCTGTTATACAGATGTTAAACTAATAGAAGAAAGTCTTCGCGAGCATGGATTTGCAGTCACTAGGGCTGCCATGCTTAAAAATAGAAAGACTGGGCATCCTATGCCAATCTATGTGGTAAATGATATACCACGAAAAAACTTTGAGGAAATCTACAAAATTAACGTGATCCACTATATTTCTGTTAAAATTGAAGCCTTTACTTCAAAAAATAAAGTTAAACAATTCTATCGGTGTCAAGGGTATGGACATGCCTCAGAGGTGTGCGGCTTTGACGCCAAATGTGTCAAATGTGGGGAATTACACTTAAGCACTGCTTTTGTGCACAAAGGTAGAATTAAACCTACATGCGCTAATTGTGGCCTTGGACATCCCGCGAATTTCCGCGGGTGCCCTCAAAACCCGTACAGACTTGAAAATAAACATAACAGAAAAACTACACGTAATAGCGTCAGCAATCTCTCCTCGGAAACACAAATTCTTGCCGAAATCTTTAAAGATTATAACTACACCAAAAAACCTTCGACTAATGATCCCTCAACCAGTACTAGCATGATAAATTCCGAAACTAATGTTAATGATACCTCAAATACCCTTTCCTCTTCTACTACTGAAAATACTAATAATACTCAAAATTTGAAAATTCCAGTAAATTACTCTAATGATATTAAAGATATACTTACCACCTTCAATGAAATAAAGGAAGTATTTCAATTTACAAAATTTTTAAGCTGCATCAAAAACATTTCAACTCAAACCAAAAAAATTGATAACCTTATGCAAAAAGTAATGGTGATCATCAATGAATTCGATAAACTTGCTAACCTTCTCAACTTAAATGAAGAATAACTTCATTCCCTGCTAAACTATTTCCTATTTTCCCTGTCTTTCTGTCTTTTGTGTACTTTAAAAAAAAAAAAAATAAATAAATAAAAACTTTTAAACTGTTTTTCTTATGCTTTTCAAATTCTTTAGTAGTTTTACCTTCTTGTGCTTTAATTACACTATCTTGGTTTCCTTATATAACCTTTTATCATCGAGTTACCAGACTGGACGGGCGACGGCCTTTTTTCCCCTTGTTCCCCTATACATTTTGTGCTTTTTTCAGTCCTGTTAGTCTGAACTCTCCTCAATTTTTTTCCCTATCTTTTGTGCATTTTTTTATAAACTTTAATCTCTCTTTTTTCTGTAAATATGTAAATACTTCATTTTTTATAAACTTTTGTATCTTACTTTGTTATAATTGTGTTAAACTATTGTATGGTCTCTGTATTGAGTCCTTTTTTTTACGGGGCTTCCTTTGGTAGCTTTTTCGCCAGTCCTGGACATATATGTGGATCATATGGAACATTTTTTTTTCCTACTAGTTATACTAACAATTTTTTCTTTTAAAAATTGTCTATCTTTTTAGCTTACTGTCTATTTTTTCGTGGCTACTAGCCGCGTTTAAACGCTCTTTTTTCTAAGGCTCCAATTGCATTGTAAAACGATCTACTCTTAGCCTGGATGTAAAGTTGCCACGCAACTAGGGAATCCATTCACCAGCTCTATTGTTCCATTGTTCTTTAACACTAGGACCGCGATGATGGAGTATTTTGACTCGTAGAAAATGAATAAATGCCGGTCAGAACTAGAAATCCATTAATGAAATAAGTTATATACATACTGTACAAAAATAAGTTAATTAAATACGTTAGATAGTTGTAAATAAAAATTCTAGTATCAGATAATTTGATTAAACTTGAGTAAATTTTCCCCGGGTTCTAGTGTGACACATTTTATCTTCGTTTTGCTTTATAATTTCTTAATTATATTATACAGTGAAACCCCGATTTAACGTTATTCAAGGGACCATAAAGAAATCACGCTAAATGCGGGAAAATGTTAAATCGGGGTAAGATGAAAACAAAACACTGACCATAAAATAAAGACTAATTTACGTAAGATTCGTTTCATTTCTTGATTTACAATGATTTAGACATCAGGTTTCTAAGTTATGTTTTAAATAAATATTTTATTTCACTTTGAGTCCTGTGTTTTTAGCAGCTACATCACGAATCCCTTTCTCAAGGTATGAGAGTTTGTGTAAGTTTTTCTTTTGGTCTTCAGTATTTCAAAAGAATTCTTTCAGTCTTATGAAAGTTCTAATGGCTTCCAATTTTCAAATTCCTTAAACGGTGACGATTTCACGTTTTTTCTTTTTTTAGCCTGTTTTTCCATTTTTTACAATTTTGCTCCATAAAATCTACTAAGTGTAAATTTGTTTACAATTTGAATACGAAATTCAAATTAAACATGTTAATTGTAGTTTATGGCTTTCGCGATAACTTCCAATTTTTCATGTAAAGAAAAAAGCTTTCTTTTTGACGCCATGCAATCTAAAGCTATGAAAAATCTCTAACGAATTCTATCAGCTCCGTTGTAGGTAACCTTGTGTTGTAGTACAGAAAGCACAATCGAGTAAAATAAAAAGGTGCGGGTGAAAAAGAGGAGGGCTTTTGAATGATTTTTGAACGTTTTGATAAAAAAGTTTTTTTAAATCACAAATTCTGACAACTTTAGAAAAATTTCATTGAGATTTTATCGCTCAGAAAAAGTTAAATGCTGGAAATAATTCAAAATGATAACGTTAAATCCGGTATTTTTTAACATTACAAGCATAGGAAATTAATTGGGACTAGCTAAAAATGACGTTATATGCGGGAAATCGTTAAATACGGGTTACGTTAAATCGGGGTTTCACTGTATATCATTTTATTGTAATATGGCTAGACTATTTTTCTATGGCTCCTCTAAGATGTGATACACAATTACTCATTCATAGGGAGTGCAGTTGCATTACAACTGGGTATCCCATCAAAGCATTCACCTGTACAGGAATTAACAATTCCATATATCAAATATAGAGAAGTAAAATTTTTCAATAAATAATTAAATTAATAATACAAAATTTTGCTATCAATATTTCTAAACTTATTTATTGATTCTACATGTGATTTATGCAGATTCCTTCGAAAACTGAGACAAATATTTCTTTGATCAGAATTTCTACCTCTTTGACCTGAAATTTACATGATTTTTATTTTCTTTCTCTTACAAAGAAAAGCGAAACTACCTTCGGTCTTTTCGCATTATCTTTTCTAATATTTTACTTATATATTTAAATGTGTGTATGTAAAGGAATAATCCGTCTTGGGCGACGACGGGTAGTACCTGCAAGTGCACAAGTGAACTTCCAATCGGGCGACCGTTTTTCTCCGGTCAGAAGCATCTGAAACAAAGTAAGTTCACCAAATCATGAAAGAAGATTAAATTCTCTGTAGTTTATACCAACTTTTAGTTTAAAACTAGTTTCTTTTTAACAAAATGTCGGTCGTTCGAACAAAAATGTCATTTTGTCGCAATTTTTTGCCTTCTGAGAGCTCGAAAAAATAATCAATCAAATAGTACTTTCGCTAGTATAAGTTCCAGTGAAAACAAGTAACGTTTTTTTTAAATAAAAAAGGAAGGAAATCAGTCGATCAGTTCTCGAGAAAAATGGTCGCCCAGTTTGAAAAACAGGGTTTCGCGAAAAACGAGTTTAAAATTTTACAATAGTGTAACTTTCAAAGAATGGCGTTAGGTTCAACTAGTAAATATATTGTACTGAATTGGAATATCGCGAAACCGCTTTAGCTCTACATGCTTGAGGGATGCAAAAAAGGATTTTGTTTAAAAAAAATCGAAAATTTTCAACCAAAGAAGTCGAATCTCCCCTTAACGTAATTTAACAAATTATTTAAGTTTTATATCACATTATTAAAATATTTATTTGCTTAAAAGACGTTATAAAAACACATTAAAAATAAATTAAAATTTATATTTACACGTTTCAACTCATTTTCTGAGTCGTCATCACAATGTATAACATAAAATTACAAATCCATATGAAAAATGGAAAAAATCATCAATTTTTCAATTTTTCAAATTTTTCATATGCATTTGTAATTTTATATTATACTGATGACGACCCAGAAAATGAGTTGAAACATGTATATATAGATTTTAATTTATTTTTAATGTGTTTTTATAACGTCTTTTAAGCAAATACATATTTTAATATTGTGATATGATTAGTAGTGGACGTAATTTTGACTTACTACTCGCACTTATTTATATTTAAGTTTTGTTTTACTTAGGGGAGACCGGGGCTAGCAGGCGCAGGTTTTAGTTATTAATTTTTTGTTTAAGATTTTTTATGAAACTTTAACTGTACTTTTAAAGAACAGGCATTGGGCTATAAATACCCGGAATTTTGAGTTTGTAGCTTTTGTAGTTTTTTCAAGCTGCCAGCACACACCAGACACCGAGCCAACTTGCCCCGTGTTCAATGCGCCTACTAGCCCTATAATAAATTTCTCCACAAAAGGGACACGTAACCTTCTAAACCTAAATAATTCAAGTAAACCACAAATTGGGTAGGTACAGTTAATCATACACTAAGAAAAACTGCACAAGTTAAATCGCAATCATTAAGATAAGTATTGGAAATTAGAAAAAGAATGAATCAACAAAAAATTACTTATGAGTGCAAAAAACAGAAAAATCGTAATAAATGTCCACTGCACGTAGATAACACTGCAAAACTACAATGGACATTGTAAAAAGCAATAAGAAAGGTACTCTGTGAGTGGCTGCGTAATCTATCCACAAACAGGCGATTTATGAGAACTGCGCCGCGCCTACTTACCCCTGTAGCCAACTAACCCCGGTCTACCCTACTATCAATTTTTTGAAATGCGACTGGTATCACCCGACTAAGATGGCTTAGATTCACTCTCAGAAATACTTTCTTTAATTCATGGAAATATTCTCGGCAGCACTGCTACCGTAATATATCCGAGAATTGAAGAATGCCCGATTCTTTTTTTCTCTGTGACAGGAAAGAAAACATCCGCCAATTGAAGAAATTTCCGTTCTTATTCTTTCCGTTCTAGGACAGAAAATTAATTTCCGTAATCCGAAAAAAAGGAGTAAAAAAAAACCCACTTTCCTCGTTCTTCCATGGGCTACCTTCACTTTGAACCTGAGATCGCGCGTCAATGTTAGACTTTTTTTTTTAAGTTTTGTATTTTGCATGCGATACAAGCAGTATTTTCAAATAAAAAATATAAAAAGTCTGAGATTTATTTCGATTTAATTAGAACGGAATCTAATTTTTTAGGGTGTTTCAAGTATCATATTGTATTGATTTTAGTTTTATTTTTTTAATCTTAAATCGGCTTAACTTATTTGTTACAAAAAGTTACCATTAAATGTAGAACTAATTGAATGAAATATCTTAATATCTGTCCCTTCTCGGGCTTAAACAATGTAGAAAATATTTTTTTTATTTTTTTTATTTGTTCTTCAAATTATGTTTTTGTTTAATTTATTTATTATGTATATAAAAATGGTATTTATAACGTATGTAAAAATACACCTAAAAATTTCATTACACAGATAAAGAGAAGGTATTTTAAAGGAACTGCACGGTTTAATCTCTTATCTACTAGAGTAACTATGGCACGGATTATTAAACGCAACGCAAATAATCTGGCCTTAATGTCATTTGAAACAACAACATTTCAGTGGAAAGACTAAATATGGAAACCTTTCTCACAGCGTCATTTGTTGCGCCTACCTTAATTATGGATCTTAAAATTTTCATTAAGTAATAATGTTTGTGTCGTTTCCATCATGTGAAACGGTAATTTGCATGAAGTTACAATTTTATATAGTTACACGCGCGTGCGTTACCTTTGAAGTTTGGCATAATTTCATCCTCACGGTATTTGCGTACATTTTTAGCTGTAAATCTTGAGCTTTAGCTTTGACTTACAGATTTAATGTGTGTGTTTCGAAAGTTTAAAGTATTGTATATATATTTGTTTGATAGCACAGGTAAAAGAAGTACTTAATAGTAAACAGAATGTATTCCTTTTTATAATATGAATGGAAGTATTTAAGGTTTAAATAATAAGGCATTTATAAATTAAGCAATTAATAAAATGCATAAATAAACAAAATATTAAAATCAGATAATAAAATCACAGAGTAGCATAGTTGCCATCTTTTGCGCCTCTTTGTTACCACTAAAATTCAATAGATTTTTTTGCTTTATTTTACCGGCGATTAAATTGACTGTTAAATTTTTTGTTAAGAAAAGAGCGTAAAAGTCGGCAGCAAAGCGATATAAGTAAGCGTCCTATCTTAAATGGGAGAAGTAACCGCAAGATTAAAAGCGAGGTCACATCAATCAAGGTCATGCGCCACCTAGCGGATGGAGTGTGAACTACAGGTAGATACCTAACAGTTTTCATACTCACACCACTAAAATTATGAAGTTTTTTTTTACCTTCATTAATAACTGAAGTACCTCTGACAAGGCGAAAAAAGTTTCGTGGTGTCAAGTCCATCTGGATGCGCCTCTCGCTACGCCATTATATTGCAATAAATGTGGCAAACAAAATTCGTTTCTATGAGTGACTAAAGATTTGGGAAATACGCGCCACACTGTGCCCGTATGTGAATTATCACTCCGTCCACTAGGTGGCGCAACTATGTTAATTTACGACTGATTCCAGCATTAAGTTTGTTCGCTTACTTATAACGCTTTGGTCGGCAGTTTTGAGTTGACGTTTCGAGTCAAAGCGATATAAGTAAGCGTCCTATCTTAAATGGGAGTGGTAACCGCAAGATTAAAGGTTAGGTCACATCAATCTAGGTCACACGCCACCTAGCGGACGGGGTTTAACTACAGGAAGACGCCTAACTGTTTTCTTACTTCACATCACTAAAATTGTAGTTTTATTCACCTTCATTAATAGCTGAAATGTCTCTGACAAGACGAAGAAAACTTTGTGGCGTCAAGTGCATCTGGACGCCCCTCTTCCTACGCCATTATTTGGCAGTAAATGTGGTAAACTAATTTCAGTTCCATGTGTGACTAAAGATATAGAAAATATGCGCTGATGGTAGATATTCTGTCATATATGGCGCCACACTAAAAGCCCGCGTATGTGGATAAGCACCCCGTCCACAAGATGGCGCGATTGTGTTAAGAGGACTGGTCACTCAGATTTGGAATTCTCCTCCATAATGTTGAGTCTATGGGCATTTGATGCATTCGTATATTTAAAATATCTCCTATCGAAATTAATTTTTTTAACTTCTATTTTTTGCGTGCACTTCCTGAAAGATGTCTCCTTTTTTCTTAGTTCTCAAAATATTTCTAAAGAATAAACTTAATTTTATATGAAGTGTTAAAATCTTACTCACAGTTCGCCTACTTTTAACACATAAAATATTAAATTCAGCATAGATTTTAGAAACATTTTGAAAACTAAGAAAAAATAGACACCCTTTAAAAAGAGTATGCAGAAAAAAGATGTCAAAAATATGAATTTCCCGAGAAGATATTTTAAATATACGAATGCATCAAAAGTCCATAGACTTAACATTACGGAGGGGAATTTCGAAGATGAGTGATCAGCCCCCTTAATTTACGCCCGATTCCAGTATTAAGTTTGTACGCTTACTTATATCGCTTTGTTTCGAGTTTAAATCCCCTTCCCGAAGAGCGGTCTCGAATACGTGACGTCACCGTCCCCTGAATCACCGCCCCCTGAATCACCGCCCCCTGAATCACCGACCCCTGAATACTAGGCCTGAGCGCTCATACAAAAATGGTGGCTGTCGAAGGCAGATTTTTTTCAGCGTGTGTACGGTCCCTTAAATATTCGTACCAATAATTTTTTAAGTTTTTTTCCGCTTTATTTTTCTGTGATAAAACCAGTCAGAGAAATATTTTATAAAATACTGGGGTCAACATTCCAGGGACCGTACCTACGTTAAAAAAAAAAATCCGCCTTCGGCAGCCGCCATTTTTGTGTCAGCTCTCAGGCCTAATATTCAGGGGGCGGTGCCTGAATACTAGGCCTGAGCGCTGACACAAAAAATGACGGCTTCCGAAGACGGATTTTTTTAACGTATGTATCTAACCTGATCAAAAACCTACACAAAAAATTTTATTCAATTCTATGCATAACTTCATACACTTTCCGATGGTATAATATTCAAAATGGCACAAAAATCGCTGTTACAGCGCCCTCTTCCGGCGGAATTTTTCCAAATTCAGAGAAGACCTTGCAATGACAAAAAACCTACACAAAAAATTTGATTCAATTCTATGCGTAACTTCTTGCACTTTCTGATGGTACAATATTCAAAATGGCACAAAAATCGCTATTACAGCGCCCCCTTTCGGCTGATTTTTTCCAAACTAATGAAGGACCTGCTTACCATAACCAAAAACTTAAAAAAAAAAATTGGTTCAATTCTATGCATAACTTCATACACTTTTTTATGGTACAATGACGACAGACAGACGAACACACGGGCACACTGACATTTTCTGTAAACATGTTTTTTTGAAATCTCTGACCACTAAAACGTGTAAATCTGTCGAAAACCGGAAGTCGAAAAAAATTTCGATTACAATACTTTCTTCTATTGCAGATGGAAAAAAGTAAAAATGATGAAGATTTATAAACTATTTTTGAGAAAAATAAAAACGAAAATTTCTGCATATGAAAAGATATTAAACTTTATATTTGACAATATCATCTAAAATACCAGATTTAAATTAATTTTTCTTAAGACGTTCTACTATCAATTAAAATTAAACAGAAGACAATGCGGGTAAAATAAATTTAATTATTATTCGAAAATAACTTAGTGGTATCGAGAGAATTTATCTATTATGCAAATTAAAATACAATCTAATTCCAAAACATTTAACGAGAATTTTTAAACACTTACACCCGACTTAACATAACATAATTTAATTTTTTGAAACTGTTGTATATATTAGTATGGCTCATTAAACCAGTTTCCACGCTTGAATGCCTTTTGTGTGATAGATTACTAAAATTTTGTTAGGGGAAATTCCTTCACATTCGGAATGCCGCATGTTTTGCATAAATGTATAAACATCATAGCTACTGCCGTTTAACCTGGCTAATTATTTCCAGTGTAATATATTCACGTCACTCAGTAAAGTTTGGGAATAATTTTACAAACTAGAATACTAGAATTTAACTCGGAGCTTTAGCTGTATGTGCTATGTAAATGGATTAGTTTAAAATCGATGTACATAGTTTCTACGTTATTTCATTTCGCAAGAAACAGCACAGTTAGGGTAAAATACTGCGAAAACTATTTTTAAGTTTATCAATAAATTTTAATGACGAGAATTCATCAAGATATTTACATGAAAGTAATTATCATAATTTATTTTTAAATGTCGTAAATGTTTTAGAAATTCAATAACTAATAGCCTGTTCGCTGTAAAGTAGAGAAAGAAATGCCTTTACAGTTCTTTAACAGCATTAAAGAACTTTAATGACATAATTGTATGAGATGATGTACATCAAACTCATTACCGTCAAACTAATTTAAAGTGCATCGTCTAGAAAATTTGATGTTACGAACTATAAAACTTTCTTATTAAGCATTTTGAAATTGAAGACTCATTATATGTTGTATAAATATTTTATCTCATTTAATCTTTGCATGATGCATTAAATCTGATAAATATTCTTTGCTTGGTTGCAAGAGTACAAACTTCAAGTAATACAGTACAAATGAGGACAATAAAACAGCTTACTTTTTAAGAATGTATATTCAATTAAATGCATGGACTCTAACGATTCAGAATCGTGCAAAATAAGTGTATTTCTTGATTACACCATCTATTTATGATACATGTATTTATAATGAAATTTATACTGAGAATAAAAACATCTGATACATTATTGTAACAGTGTAATACGGCAAGTTTTTAAATTAAATATGATAATAAATATTACGATATACGATAATAAATAAATATTCAAATAAATTACAGATGATTAAATTTTTCTCTTGTATCAATAGCAATATTTAATTCACCGAATTACAAATAAATAATTAGGATGAGCAAAGCGAATCCTCTACTAGGCTACACAAATTACATTTTGTCGTACATTTTACGAAAAACCTATTTAGTATTTTGACTCGAAATTAAACGTAAAAATAAATTATGATAAGTTATGATCTGTGCATTTGCACAATATTATTTTTTTTTACAGAATAACCTTAAAAAATTATTATTTAATTTAATTTATTTTATATGTTTTTCTATTACGGACGCATTTTTGCAAATAAAAAATGAAACACGTATATTTTCAGAAGAAAAAATAAATCATGGAGTTAGTCATTATAGATAGAATCATGATTCATTAAATACTTTCACGATTTCTTTTATGAAATTTTTAAAATACCCTTTTTTACGAAAATTATAGCATATTTTTAAAGAATTAAAATTTGTGAAAATTCAATTATTTACATTCAATTAAAGAAGTAGTTTTCAGTGTTAAGAATTCCAATACACAATTTATTCTTATTATGTGAAATCATTTACGCAGACGATAGGGGAGACCGCGCTAGTTGGCTACAGGGGTAAGTAGTCGCTGTCCTCATAAATCGCCTGTTTGTGTATAGTTTGCGCAACCAGTCACAGAGCACCTTTATTCTTGTTTTTTGCAATCCTCATTTTAGTTTTGCAGCGTTACTTACATGCAGTGGACATTTATTACGATTTTTCTGTTTTTTGTACTCATAAGTAATTTTTTGTTGCTTCATTCTTTTTCTAATTTCTAATACTTATCTTAATAATTGCGATTTAACCTGTGCAGTTTTTCTTAGTGTATGATTAACTGTACCTACCCCATTTGTAGTTTACTTGGATTATTTAGGTTTAGAAGGTTACGTGTCCCTTTTGTGAAGAAATTTATTATAGGGCTAGTAGGCGCATTGAACACGGGGCAAGTTGGCTCGGTGTCTGGTGTGTGCTGGCAGCTTGAAAAACAGCAAACACCGAGAAAAGCGGTTGCAAGGCAAGATTGTGGGCACAAGAGGCTTGCCCAAATGGAGACAGTGGAATTTTTATTTGTGACAACTGGAACTCTGATGATGATATCGAGTAGGATAGAAGTTACTCAATGTTAATGTTTTATTCATTATTTTTATGTCTGTATAATTTCGATTTTACATTGTACGGCTGTAACGCCTTTGTTGAAACTTATTGGTAATAATGAAATTGATTTCCCTTAACTGCATGTCTTATTTGAGCTTCATTTAAATTTTTATAAAGCGTGTGCCAACTTACCCCATGGGTATAAGCAACTTGCCCCGCGAAGTGGTAGGTTGGCGCACAATTTTCCTATTACTTTAGGCTTCCGCTAAACATAAACTACAAAAGCTACAAACTCAAAACTCCGGGATATTTATAGTCAAATGCCCGTTCTTTTAAAGTGCAGTTAAAGTCTGTTAAAAAACTTAAACAAAAAAATAATAAAAATTAATAACTAAAAACTGCGCCTACTAGCCCCGGTCTCCCCTAGATGCCTTGACGATACTTACACATTTAAAAAGAATTATATTATGATTTTTTTTGTAAAGTGGCAACGAAAGAAGTGTGAATAAATAAAATTAATTGTTAATTCGTTATATCATACAAAAAAAAAAAAAAAAAAAAAAAAATACAAGAAATGCTTAGTTATTTGGCTGAATTTACATTTCTAAAATTAAAATGCGCCAAAACATAAAATAACGTAAACAATATAAAAAATATTGTTACTTTCAAATATTTATCTTATTCAATAATGCTAAGCGAATCCAAACAAAGCATGGCTTTTGCTAGTTATATATATACTGTGTTTCGGCACAGCGGTTACAAAGTTTCAGGAGAGATAGAGTACACCTAGACGATGGGAAATCAAATAGTAATTCATGGTCGGAAACGCCTTCCTGGTGCGGTACGGACGGCACAAAACACAAGATAGGAAGGACACGAACAGGGCAAATAAACATGTTTGTTATTCTTAGTACAGCAAAAAACTAAGAAATAAGAACAAAAAGAGAAACAACCTTAGTCATCAAAGATAGTGTTCGAAATTACGACCCGAAATTACGACTGTGATATTAGAATAAATGTGTGGGTCAGTAGACTTTACAAATATTTAACTTTCCTCGTTCAATAGTTTTCGAGAAAGACGGTTGTGACAGACGGACAGACAAGCACACGAGTGATCTTATAATGGTCCCTTTTTTTACTTTTTAAGTTCGGAACCATAAAAAAGTTAGTTTGCTGTATTGTTACGCCATTGTGTTGGTGTTATCTGAATTGTAAGTGTAGCCCTTACGAGCTACTCATTGTATTCAATAGTTTTTTTTTTCAATCAAGTTTAGAATAGAACTTAACATTTTATTCTGATTTACATCGTTTTGATTGTTACTGTTCTTTTCAACCATTCTGCATAACCATGTCACATTTTTTTTCTGTTCATTATCTCAACAATAAATTTTATAAATCAAGAAATTCTTATAATCAAGAAATTTCTGTTGTTCATCATCTGCAAAAGGGCTTACAAGATTACTGAATCTTACTTCTAGAATCTCCGAATCTAGAAGTAAGAAAGTATTACCGTCAATACTACGTATAGAGGAAAAAAGAAGTCCCAAAAATTTAGAAATCTGATTTTCAGGTCTGAATGAGAAGAAATGAGCACATTGTTTTCTCAGTAACTCCGTTAAAACGAAAACTCGGTTAAGCGGGACTCGGATAATCAGGATTCTATGAAAATATTTGCTGTTAAAATGAACTTAAAACTAGAGAACAGGAATTCTGCTTTTTCAGAATTGAGTGCCGCCCCCGGCATTTCCATTACTTCATATTTTTCTGATGGACTGATGGCTTCTATTATTATGAAACAGACGTTATAAATGAAGTGTTAGGTGAAGATGAAAGAGCAGCCGTAAAAAGTGAGAACTCTGATTTTCTGGTCAGAATGGGGGGGGGGGGATGGCCATAATTTGCTTTTTCATCTTCACCTAACACTTCATTTATAATGGCTGTTTCATAATAACAGAAGCCATCAGTCCATCAGAAGAAAATAACACGGTTGAGCGGGACTCTACTGCAGTACAAAACATATTTCAATTTTAAGACTTAAAGCACACGTTTTATTTTATGTAAAATGACGTCATTCGCATCCGCTTAAGAATTCCACATTTACGATCTACATAAAGCATAAACATAAACATAAAGCATAAACATCTACAGTAAAGCATGCATAGTACATCACTATCGCAAAATAATGCACAAATGCAGCAAAAAGATTCCGTCATTCAAGAAAATCGTAAAAAAGGCTATCTAATGATTCATAGATACTTACAATTAAATATAGTATATAATAGCCTCATTGTTTTAACAAAAATCATTCGTTTATATTTTTTTCAAAATAGCACATATTTTAATTACATTTTCTTTCGGTTGTTACGAGAAAATGGCAACAAAAACATATGATTACTAATTTTCTTTCTTTTTTTTTTTTTTTTTACTTTCTACAGAAATGAAATACTTCCGTTTCTACAGAAATGAAATACTTCCGTTGCCAATATTAAGCAAATGGTTCCAAAAACTACAAAAAAATTAATATTTCAAAAATAAATGGAGATACAGTTTTCAAACAAAATGCATTTAAAAGAACTTTTTTTCTCAATACGACGGTATAAAAATTTAAAATGTGCGATGCTTAGAAGTTTAAAAAGTTGTTAAACAGTATTTAATCGTAATACTTTGTTTTACGGCTAGCCTCTGTAAGCTAACGTTATTTTTGGACACAAAATAAGCTGGGAGAAAGAAATAGCATACCGTACCGGAGGCCAAAAATATGTTTCTCCGCCCCTTACTCTGCCCCATCAGTGGCCGAGAGGTTCTGCTCTCGAAGCTGGTAGACGGGAGGTGCTGTGTTCGAACCCAATCGTGCCCGTCGACCTAATCGTTCGGAGTTTTCGTGGTTTTCTTCGAGCCGTGGATTTTCCATGCGTAAATACGGATTAGGTTCCCTTAGAAAGACCCCCACGGGGGCACTCCCTCCTGGGCCTATATGCCTCGTGAAGATAATCGGCCGTCAAAAATAAACCCTAAACCCGCCCCTTACTCTCTTGTATTTAAAGGAAAAACTCTTCATCTTTAAAAGAATATTCATTTTCATGATTAATGGAAGTTGCTGCATGCTTTGATACGAGGATAGGCTGATAAGTAATGCACACATACTTGTAGAGTGCGAACGAAATGACTTTCAGAAGCATGCTTGGTGGTATGTAAAAGTATAACATTTCCCCTCTAAACGCATGTGCAGATTTGATGTCGCCGAATTCATCCAGTGTGTTTTGAGAAGCGGAAGTATAGAGACGTGTTCTAGTGCTATGTAAACGCGAGTTAAACAGTGTGCTGTTATCGAATTTTTAACAGCTGAAAAAGTGACTCATGCTGAGATTCATCGTCGTTTAACACTAGAACGGCGGCGAGGGGTCATTTTGACCCCTGCCAAACGATTACATGTCGATTCTAACCAGAAAACTTTTTATAATTTAAGATTAATATATGTTGCACAAAAATAACTTAAATAAATAAGTTAAATAGTTTTAAGTAAAAATTCTGATGTGAAATATTTTTATAAAACTTGAGTAAAATTCCCCGCCGTTCTAGTGTTAAAGATGACTATGCTGTTGATATGTCTATTGTAAATCGATCGGCAGTAAAATTTTGTGATTACGAGACTAGAAAAGCCATAATTATTGACGAAACGCGGCAGACATCCGATCACTGCTCTGACGATAAACATCGCAAGCGCGTCGATAATTTGATTTAAAATGACCTGTGAATCACTCAAAAGTGGATCGGAAACCGTATAGGAATATCCAAGAAATGTGTCGTCTTCACTATTGAACATTTGGGATACCGTAAAATCCTCAACTGCAGAGGCTCTATGAAACCTGAACTTTAAACCGATTCCACACCCTCCTTACTTCCCCGATCTTGCGCCTTCCGATTTTTATTTTATTTCTCCACTCAAGAGAGACCTCAAGGATAATCATTACACCTTGGAAAATGAGGGGAAGCAGCTGTGAAATCTTGCATTCGAGAAAAGTCGGAAAAAATTTTCAGTGACAGAATAAAAATACTTGCTATACATTGGACGAAATTTGTTAGCCTTAACGGTGACTATGCTGAAAAATAAATATATAATTTTAAACTTTAAGAATTGTACTTTAACCCTCCGTCTACCAGACGGGTCCATTGGACCCGACAGGTACATACAAAATATTCATTCAAACCAGAAATTTCTTTAAAATAAACTAAGTATATAAACCAGACAAAAATAAGGTAAATAAATAAGTTAAATAGTTTTAAATAAAAATTCTGGTGTAGAACGTTTTATTAAAACTTGAATAAAATTCCCGGTAGATCTAGGGTTAATGTACTTTTTGTCGATCTTGCTATTTGTTTTTGTTCGTGTTTTACAAGCATGTGTACATTTCATTTCAGTCTACCCTCGTAAATAGTAGATTTGGTTACACCCCAGCAAAGAAAGAAACAGTGGGTCATCACCTGGAAAAAAGATGGCAGCCAGCAGTGCCATCAGAGGTAAAGTGCAAGGGCGCCATTACTTAAACCTGTCGAAAAGTGTCCGAGCCGAATGCAGCTGGCCCATCAGTGATGGCTAACAGGAGGCCAGCATTGGTATGCCATCAATTACTTCAATCCGGCACTTTTCATGCAGTGCTAGTACCTATTCCACTGCTATTTCTTTGCTGGCCCAGCACTTTCCCTTGCAAAAATTTCTTATAGAATTCTATAAAGAACAAAGTATTATATAACTATGGCTCTTTTTTCTATAAGCTAGTTTCACCAAGAGCTATAGAAATATCTGTAGAAGTGTCTATAATAGAAATATTTGAACTGCATGAGGTCACCCTCCCAAGTACTAACCGCGCTCGATGCTGTTTGGGTTTTGTGATCGGACATGAACAAGTGCTTTCAGCGTACGCTACGACTGCTCGTAGGTTCCAAGCTCTCATTACACTATTTCAAGTTTGTTTCTTTTGTGATTTACGTTCCCAATCATTAAACTGGTATAGAAATTATTCTGTTGTATAGAAATCCTACGTATTTTATACGCTTTTTTTTATTATTGATTCTGAACTGCGTAAATTATGAAAACCAAAATCCTTTGTAATCTAGTAAAACCAGATTTAAGGAGAAAAAAGAAGTGCGCTGAAACAAAGAATTTATTTATTTATTCATTTACTTATTTATTTTGTTGGTGGCAGTGGTGCTATATTTTTTACACTTTAAAAAAAAATTAGCTTCACAGATTAAATTGTGTTAAGATATTCATTTCAGATTTGTGTTCAAATACTCAATGTCTTCGATATTCGCAGCACCACCTAGCGTAATGTTTCCCAGTAATAATACTGCAAAAGTTCGTGCACTTCCATGTAGTGGTGGGCAAGCGCATGAGATAAAATGGATGCCCACCAGAATTTTATCTGATGATTTCCAACAGCAAAGTTGACTGAAGCTGTCCAGCAGTGGTCATGCAGTGGTAGACCATCAGCCAGCACTTCTACATCAGTGCCAGGACCTACCTTGCTGCTGACCAGCAATTTCCTCTTTGCTGGGACGAAATGTATTTTACTATACTTAAAAACTTTGCGTTCAAATTAAATAAAACTTGCTAATTGGTATAAGGTTAGTTGGGGTAACTGGACCCACGAGGTAACTGGGCCATAGGCTTTTTTTTATAAAAAACCGTTGATGTATTTTAAGTTTAAGCTTTTGTAAACAATACCCTTGGCCTCTACTTCCTAAAACAACGTGTGTCAAATCAATCATAACTCTCACTTTGCTGTGATAAGTTGTCGAAAATTTACGTTTCTTTTTTTTAAAAAAAACGTCAATTTGGTTGAACTTCCTCGGCTTTTTATTAAAATACTGCAAGTACTTTTATTAAACAATCTTTTTTTTAAAGATTAGGCATATAACTACGTTAATATTATTAGGTATCTATACATATTTACTTCATGTTTCAAATGTAAGCTCGGTGTCCCAGTTACCCCATAAATTTTTCAAGAATGGAGTAACTGGGACATGTATCAGGGGTAACTAGACCATGCTGGATCCAGTTACCCTAATAGATATAATTTTTTTTTTTTTTTTTTTGAGTTTCTCTTACAAAGAAAAGTAAATTTCTCCATTGTTTTTTGCTCACAATAAAGAAAATTATTGAATACCTTATTGAAATTACGTAATAATTTTTTTAAAAAAGCATATTGGGTAGTATCAAACCAAATTTCTTGACCCCCTTGAGAGGCGGCGATGCCATTATGGCATCACATAATTTTAATTTCTAATTGCCACACTGGCACCAGAATTTTATAATGAAAATTTCACCTTTATTAATTACGCGAAAATATACTTTTACTTGTTTTCAATCAGATTCTCTTGTAATACTGGTGTCATTAAATTATTTCAACATTTTACGAATGCGAGTACCTTACTCCTGAAAGCGAGATAGCCAAACCTTGAAATCGTACGATGATAGAGATAAAGTACGTAAGTACTTACTTAGTCGTTTGTTCATAGATTTACCTTGCTATTTTTTCCTTAAAAAACCCATGTGACTTTTATACTTATTACCTATACTAAAGTACATAAGTACTTACTTAATTTTTATGTTTTTGGTATAAATAAATCTAATATTTTCACTTTTAGTGCTTTTTTTAGACACATTGACGGCAAAGGTTTCCCTTACAACGCTCTTTATTGACAGATAATTTACATGATCTGCCTGGTTTAAATTTTTTTAAGTTTTGTACACTTTTCCAAACAAGACCTGATATTCCATATGAAGAAAAATAAACGCGTGTGGAACATAGACCCTCCTGGTCCACTTACCCCATTTTTATGGAGTAACTGGACCCATGAGTAAAGAAATATGAAATATGCATATTTTTATATTTTTAAATATAAAAATGTAATTTTGAGCATTTCTGTCTGATAGAGTGAACCTAACTGAACGCATTTACAGAAGTTCAGACTTTAATTCAAATGAACATTAGCTTTTTGAAACTGAATTGTCAGAAGCTTCAGAGTCACATTGTAAAATCATGACCCAGTTGCCCCAACTAACCTTATATAAAATAAAAATTATATTTCAAACACATTGAAAATCTACGTTTCCAATTGCTTCCGCCATCGTCATCAGGATGTTGCACAAGTTTTAAAGTTCAAAATGGACATAAATGAATGGGTGGTATGCCTGTAACGATTATTTATCATTTAGCGTTAATAAAATCTGGCATAATTTGTTATAATTAATAGAGTCTATACAATTTGTCCCTCCTCCCGTTTTATACCGTTGTGGATTGTTTCATTTGGTCACCATGGTTACTTTGTGGCGTTTGTGTACACTCCGTTAGGAGTTCTTCTGTGCTCTTAGACTTTTATGTCCGTTTTGAAATTTCAGACTTGTGCAACATCCTGATGATGATCGCGGAAACGATTCAAAAGGCAGATTTTTAATCTGTTTGCAATACCTTTTTTATGTTATGTGTACCATTTAACAAGTTGTATTTAATTTGAATACAAAGTTCTTAAGTATATTTTATGGTGCAGTTGTCCAGTACATATGTATTTTGCCGTATTTCAGAATAAAAATCACAGTGTATTTTAAAAGTGACATATTTTCATACAGAACAAATAAAAACCAATTTTATTCGAAGGAAATAAAAAAAATACATAAAAAACTTTTACGTAATTGAAAAGAGCAATCTATCAAGACGAAAACTTTTTAGACATTGATCTCACAAAAATGTATATATTTTGTGCATTTAGCTTCTTTGATTAGGAAAAAGGTGTTAGGAAAAAGGTAACTTCACCAACACTTTTTTAGCTCACAGTTTTCGAAGCCTGAGAACTAATGTCCCCGCAGGTTCTGTATGCACGTAAGTACGTAACGCAATAACTCTTGATAGAAATATCCGATTTGCTTCAATTTTTTTTCTAGGTTCATTTTGATAAGGTGCTTCCCTGATTAGTTTTAGCGTTCATTGGTTAAATATAAAAAGGGAGAACGGCAGTTAATCCCCCCTTAATTTAGATAAGTGGGTTTTTCGTGCAGAATTACCCGATTTGCTTCTCATTTTTTTTTCTAGGTTCATTCTGATAAGGCGCTTCCATGATTAGTTTTGAGGGTTCATTGGTTAAGTATAACCTCTTCAGTTCTGAAGCTAAAATAATAATACAAATGCTTATTCATTGGTTTTTTCCACACAAAAGGACATCGTAAATGACAGAAAAAATATCTTTTCTGAAATTGATCCTTTATCCGCTTAATAATATAGGTTCAAAAATACGGATTTAAAACTACAAATCCCCTTAAAACATCAATTTAATAACCATTAACCTAAATTAACGCAATCACAAATTTAAGAGCTACAAATAAGAGCTAATCTACAAATCCTCAAAAAATTTTATTGAAAAAGATTTAAATTAAATACTTTCTTGGTCATACTGCCTTTTGGTCATATTTAGGCATTTTGTAAACACAAATGAAAATAGCATTTATTTTATGTGGGAATCAGCTTAGATGCTGCCATTTATTCGTTTGCTTTGAACGCAAAAAAACATTAAACTGTTAAAAAGTGATGTGAAAATGTAAAAAAATCGGACGTTTTAGTCTTTATAAGGCAAAGAACAGAGGTCCCCGTATCGGGACCCAGGGGCCGAAGAGGATGAAGGTGGGAAATGAAGGAGCTAACCCACCCCCTTAATTTAGCTAAACGGGTTTTTCATGCATAATTGTTTGATTTGCTTCAAATTTGGTATACAGGTTTATTCTGATAAGGCGGCTGATTTATTAGATTTGGAGATCGATAAAGGGATAAACTGGGGAGAGGGATAATCCCCCTTAATTTATTTTTCGAGGGGAAATATTTTTTGAAATAAGAGTATAATATACAATTAGTGTGAATAGCCTGTGAGTTCCATGCCATCATTTTTACTGGGCACTTTTCCGTTTTTTTTTTTTTTTTTTTTTTTTTTTTTTTTTTTTTTTTTTCACATAAGATTAATGTGTAAATGTTTCTTGTGAATTGAACTGAAGTATGTCGCCATTCACAACTCAGTTTTACCAAGCATTTCAAATATTTCATGCTATATATTCACAAATATATTTATTGTTGAAACTAAAAACATTTTTTTTTAAATCCTAATTCTTTTCTATTTTACGTAGAGATGTCGAGGGAAATATATTTTACCTTCAAAATTTATTCGATCTTTAGGCGAACGAAATACTTTATTTACATGCTTCAGTATATAGTAGATTTGATAAGATAAAATTTAATATCATGAATGAAAAAAACATTCTGATACAATTAGAATTTCGCTTTTCCTTATTCTTTGAACATTTAAAGCTTAAAAATGAAACGTAGAAATTAAGATACTTTTGTAACAGGAGAAAATTCTGAATAAAATATTTGCGTATTTCGAATATTTTACGCAAGTTTTATTTTACAAAATTCAAATTCTAAGATTAATGCAATTTTTGCTATATATTTCAGAAGAACAGCGTTATATTGACAAAAAGCATTCTTCCATGTATTTCAAATAAACAATAAAATGAGACAGAAATTTTAAGCATTCGTTTTATAAAAATTGCTTATATTTTATAGATGGAGATTTTTTTAACAAGAAAAAATGTGCATAACTTTGCTGTTATTTTGTTTCAAATAAGAAGAATATGCAAATGATGAATTGTAGAATTCACACTCAAATTTTTAATTTAATACAGAAATTTGAACGGTATTTGCCTTTAAGTAACATAAAAATGCATTCTGTAAAATCCAACTATAATAAATATATTCCTTTGAGATTATTTATAGTATATCATCTGGAAGCTTTTTTTAATTGAGGAGCACACAACCATAGTAGGCCAAGTCGATTTAAAAAAATCAAAAACAAAAACAATGATAGTCAATTTAGAACGTGCATAAAACCTGTTTTATCCACTCCCACAGTGCGCCAATCCTGTTTTTACATATTTTCTCATATATAACATCTGTTTACAAACTTGGTTTACTGTGAGAGTAGTTAAAACAGATTTTATGTACCTTTTAAATGAACTATCTCATTTTTTTAAGGGACTTAATCTACAGTAGTGGTCAAAATTATAAGGATAAGGCAAAAATCGCCAAATCTTGGCTACATTTGGCCGGAAACTTATACAAATTTAATGGCTGTAAACCAATGAAAAATGAAGAATATTTTTATAAGTTTTTATGGAAATATGTGGAAAATTCATATTCATAAAATGTATTATGGATTTATACAGCCATCTGATAGGGACAAAATTATAAGAACAACAGTATTTGTGTGTTCTAAAAAGTAAAATTTGCATGTTTTCTGCTCTGCACACGGAACTCCCGGACGATATAAATGCGTAGTAAGCGTTTGTGATCGTCATACTCTGTTTTACAGTCATGCCGCTAGATACACAGCTTTCGGAGTTCGAGAAAAGGAAGTTGGGTGCATTTAATAGTTCAGGACTACCTGTACGCCAAATTGTGACAAAGCTTAATAGATCAAGAATGGTTATTTACAATTATCTTAAAAATCCCCGTAAATATGGATGGCAAAGACATACAGGTAGGTCATCTTCTGTTTCTGTACGGGAGAAAAGAATGATAATAAGGTGAGCTTGATCCAAAAAACAAATGTCAACAGAAATAAAACGTGAATTGAACTTAGAATGCAGTGTTCGAACTGTTCGATGTGTTTTACAGAAAGAAAAAAAGGTTCGCTAGGATAAACATATGTCTTACAAAAGTTCATAAGAGACTGAGGAGGGAGTTTGCCAAAAAATGCTTTACTATGGGAAAAAAGTGAGATGATGTTGTATTTTCTGATGAGAAAAAGTTTAATTTCGATGGAATAAACGGTTTTAGCTATTTCTGATATAATCTTCGTAGAGAAAAAGAAATTTTCTCATTTGGAGATTTTTTTTTTTGGTCTTTTTTTTTTTTTTTTTTTTTTTTTTTTTGCATTTGGAGGCCTCAGTAATGGTCTGGGGAGATTTCGCAACTGGTGGAACTACTCCAATAGTTTTTGTGCAGGGTAGAATGAATTCTAGAGTTATGCTGATGCATTGGGCGATAATCTTTTACCGGAAGAACCGTTAATAACGAGTGGAGACTATTTTTCCCAGCAGGACATTGCCTTGGTACATGTTTCCCAAACTTCAAAATCGTGGTTTGATGCTAATTTCGTGAAACTATTTAATTGGCCGACCAGAAGCCCTGTTCTGAATCCAATGGAAAATCTGTGGGGTATTCTGGCACACGAAGTATAAAAAACCGGTATACAATAGCAAAACAAGCAAGAGTTCATGTCCTCCATCGAAAAAGCCTGATCAAAAAGTTCCAAGAACGTTCTTAAGGAACTGTCACACTTCATGACGTCAAGACTGATAAAGTAATTGAGAAAAAGGGGGAGATTATTAATGATTAGTGGGTTTCAGGCAAAAAAATTCATTGTCCTTATAATTTTGTCCAATTTTTACAATGAAATATTTTGTTAATTACGTCAAAACATACATATTTTGCATTTTCCAACGTTTTGCATTCTGCAACGATTTCTAACATAAAAAAGCAATTTATGTATAAATTTCACTTTATTTAGTTCAGAAATAATTTTTTTCTGTTCAGTTTTCAATTTTTCTTATAATTCTGACCACCACTGTACTACGGTTGTGAGACGCACAAATGTATTCCTAATGAACAGCTTGAGTAAAGTTCCGTACCCTGTTGTGGTTGGCCAGATTGGTGAAGAATCCAAAATGGCGGAAAAAGGCTGTTTTAATATCTTACCAAATTTTTCAAGATAACGTCAAAACATGTTTTATAAATTATTGTAAACGTATATTTTTATATTATAAATGTTATATTTATATTATTTATATATATATATTATACATGTAATTATATGTATATATATATGTGTGTATATATATATATATATATATATATATATATATATATATATATATAGATAGATAGATATTGCATATTTTAAATCTTTAACAAACTTCATTATCTATAATAATTATATATTGCAAGATAACACTTTATATTTACAGCATGTCGGTTTACCACAAGGCGGTTGTACATCCAGTTTACTATTAGACTTATACTTATATCATTATGAACGTACTTTTACTAATAATAATCAACATTTATATCGTTATATTGATGACAAAATTTTAATTGAAACTGATCAATCTGTAATTACTCAATTTCCAGTAGATTATCCCACTAATTTGGAATTAACGGAAAACCTTTTATCTAACAATACAATTAACTTCTTAGATCTTAAAATTACAATAAAAGACAACAAAACAATCACAGATTTATATGACAAACGTAAAGAATTTAAATTCAAAGTTAATACATTTACAAATTTTAAATCTTGTCTACATCATTCTGTATTTCGAAATATAATACTTAATCATTTATATAGAATAAAATGTTTATGTTCTCCTCCTCTAATTAACAATAATATTAAAAAACTAATTTATGATGCATTTAATCATGGCTTTCCAAAAAAATTCATATATTCATTAATATACAATTAGTACTTTACTTACATGATCTTTTAAAACAAATTAACACATGCGTAAACAAAATTACAAAAAAAAAATTATAAAATAAAAAAATATCTATAAAAAATTAAAAATTGTAAAATAATATAAAAAATTATTATAGGTTGGATGGGTGGGTAGATGTTATAGTACGGAGGAGGGTGGTGTTGTCTGGATAATACGCAATGGTTAATTTAAAAAAAAATGGGGCTTTTGTATTATTACTATATTTTTGATACGTAATTCATAAGGATGTTGATTTGATATTTTATATGTAATTGGTGACTTTCATTAATATTTTATTTAGCTTAATTATTGTTTTATCTTATTTACAATCATTTGTTAATAAATTTTAATTTACTAAGGACAATATCATATTAATTACTAATAGTATGCCATTTTTATAGTGATTAATATACATATAAGTATATTTAATATAAATAAAGTTATACTGTATGTATTAAAATTGGGTAATTATTTTTATTATTATTCCTCTATTCTTTTTAATATTGATCTATTTTCACTTTGTGTTATAAAATTTATTATCGGTTTAATGTGTTTGAATGTCCCACATTCATACTTTTAGGATTTTTATGGCTGTATGAAAATAATCCACACACTATATTTGAGATTTTTAGGTAATGGGAATTTAAGTATCTGATAATCTTCTATATACTTCCATAGGTTTTTTATTTCCTGTTCATTTTATAATTATCTTATATATAATAGTTTTTATTAAAGATTTTTATATTATTTTTAATATATATTTATATTAATTATTACTGAATTTATTTTATTTTATAGCATATAGCTATATGCTATATATTATCAATGTTATAGAATTATTTAAATTCTTAGTGTAGTTTAAATGAGTAAGATAATAGAATATTTTGTATGCTTTTTAAAAAAAAATTTATTAACAATAGTTTTTAAAAAAATATATAGTGTGGTTTATATTAGGTTTACAAATATCTATATATAAGGATATGTTTGGTTATGCTGTTTAAAAAATTTTACATTCAATGGCTTTCAATTGTTTATCTTGTGACATTTAAATAATAAAAGTACTACTAGATGGCAGCACCAACATTTGTCTTTTGACGATAAGTTATAAATTTTGTTTTTTGCAGCTCCTATTCAGTTATAATTTACTACACCAGGTGGATATTTTAGCTAAATTTTGACTATATTGTTAAATAGTAATTAATTAATTTAATAGTGCATTTTAGTTATTTTAAATAATGTAATTACTTTCTATTTATTTTATTTTATATTATATTAATTGTATTTATCATGGTATTTCAAAATGTATTAACTGCATCCTTTGGTATCAATTACTGTGATTTCTTTACTGTTTTATTCACCTTAATCTTTACGATATTTTGGAACGCCATGCAGGGACTCCCGGAGCAACCGAAGGGCGAGGGTTTCGGACAGCGCCCAGATTACTTTATGACTTGGGTGGCTCATACCTCCGAGGACCTCAGCTGGAGCAGTTGGGAGCCGACCCTAAGGGTGGTAGGGTTTGGCGGTGCCCCCGTTGACCAAGGAGCGGTCGCGTGGGGAGACCAGTATGGTTCTGGTTGCTCCATGTCGTGCCGTGACCCGTGGGAGGGGGTCGGCCGGCAGGTCCACCATCGAACACTATTCCCGCAGGGAAACGGGCCGGAGGCTCGCCGGTAACGCGGCGGCTCATCGTGCCTCAGGTGAACTCTTGGTCCAATCCAGGTTCTCCGTGTCTATGCGGTACCGGAGTTTTCCTCGCCTGGTGATGAGGACCTAGAGGTGTCTCCACCTAACTTTCGAACGCACTAACAAAGGTAGCGGTCGGTCACTGCACGGGGTCAGGGGCCTTCGGGCCTGGGTATCCTCGACAGCCGTGAGGTAAGGTAGTGGCGGGCGGGCTTCTGTCGGCCTCCACTGGCTTCTCTGTCTTTGGATGGGATCAAGTCGGTGGGGGCTGGCGGGACTCCGTTCCGTCCGACCTCCTAGCGAGGCGGAGTCTATTCCGTCTAGGTGGAGCGTTCCATGCCCGCCTGGGGTCGCTAACGGCACCTAGTCTGGGCCAACTGGTTCCCGGCGTGATCCACGAGGGGTTCCGTCGGTTGAGCCGGGTGGCTTGGGCGAAAAGCCAGGAGCTGGGTCGCTTTACGGCCGGAGGGACTTTCCCCGTCCTCCCTGGTCTTCAAGTTAGGGGCTCTTCAATAACTTTCCTATCGGCTGGCCCACAAAAATGTCTCTGCCGGAAAATGGTATCTGATCTTTCGGGGCCTTCCGTAAATTAAATTCGGGTCGGGAAGCCTCGGTTCAGTCCGTAGGCCCAGCGTCTCTGTAGGCGTCTGGTTCCTGCGATAGCTTGCGGGGTCTACCGGCTCGAGTAACCAAGTTTAGGGACCACTTGGTTTTTCTAGCTGGGTGGTGAGGACTATCGTAGCGATTGTTCACCAACTTGGGAATAGCCGGCGTGACGTGCGCTGGGCAGTGCGTCGGCTTGACCGGAGTTTGCGTGGGTTTCCGCTCTGTTGGGGCTTGTCTGGCGGCGACCTTCGGGACGCGCCGCGGGGCTCGCTTCACGGGTGGTTCCTTGCGTAGACAGATGGGCCTTTCGAGGGCCTGGGACCGGAAGATAATAACCCTGTCTTTACGATATTTTGGTAGCCATGTGCGAGTCGATATATTGAAAAATACTGAAATATTAATCGGTATGTTGTGTATTATTTCTATTTTATATCCTATAAATATTTAAACATTTTTTATTGATTTTTCCATTTCATATTATTTGTTTCTATTCTGTTTTCATTTTTAATCTATTCACTTGATTATAATGGTTGTTTGGGCACAGAGAAAAATAATTTTTAGCTTTAGCTTATTTTTCTCACAGAAAACAACCAAATTGCTTATATCATTGAATTCTGTGCCCTTGATAACGTAATTCAATATATAAGCTTTTCCATTATTTGTCGGTGCCCACTTTCTTCTTTTTTTTCCATAATAATTCTTATAATAAATTATTTGCACTTTTTTTATACTTACAGCTTTAATTCATAATATTACGGTTTTTGATGGTGGTAGGTTATGTTTAATTAATGGTTATATATATATATATACATATATACATATACATATTATACACGCATATAAATAATATAAATAAATACTATATACTTATATATTTTATATATATTTCATATTTTATATATTTATTATATATGTGAAATTAAAACATAACATTATATTATAAAAGTTACTGGTATATACATCTTAAAACATATAAACATGAAAAAATATATACATATATATTTACATAATATTCCATGTACAGAAAAATATCGCTTAAAGAAACAGGAAAATTATAAGTTTTAAAAAATTAACTATAAAAAATATTTATGCAAATTTATTACTTATCCACCAGTAGCATTCATGTAATAAATAAGCAATCTCAAAAGCTTATTATATTATAAACAGGATCGCAACAATCGCATCGAAACATTTATCGTCAAAAAAAAAAAAAAAAAAAAAAAAAGAAAAAGAAAAACTCGCCGAAAAACCGGAACAGGATATGGAATTCTTCTCAACAGTTTTAAGAATTGTAAATATTTTTTTATCAAAAAAGTATATATCTTATACATTTATTTCTATACAACAGCAAAATGTGTGTAAAATTCCATCACAACTTAATTACGAAAAAATAATAATGTGGAAATGTATCTTTTAAAATTAACTAAAAAGCGTCACTTTCCAAATTTCAGTTTAAGTATAAAATTCAAATGCTTCATCTTAACTAACATGAAAGTACTTCCTGTGAAAAAGGAAACTTTATAAAATATGTTTCTCTGCCATTTATTGTTTTATATTTAAAGAGAAAAAATATTTCATCGTCAAATAAATAAATTCACTTTCTGAAGGGAAGTTTTCGCATACTTTGATAAATAGTAGATAACATGAAATTTATTTTGTAATATTCCAGCTTTAAGATTAAATAAATACATATTTCCACACTGTATTTCTTTTAGGATTTTTTTTTTTTTCAAAACAAAAAGGGAAACAAAAATAAACCGTTATAATTTGAAAAAAAAAAAAAAAAAAAAAAAAAAATCCTTCTCGTATTTGAAATAAACAAGTATGCTAAACGGAAAATGTAAACATTGATTTCACAAAAAGTATATAGTAGGAGAGCTGTTGAACATTTTTGAGTAGGTGTTTGATGCCCCCTGAAAATTTGTGCAACACTTCTTTTGTAATGCCTGAATACAAAATCGGATGTCTGGCTGAAGGATTGTGGCCCAAAAACTGTGCCAGACACGTGTCAAGTGCCATTCGGCACTTGACACGTGTCTGGCACAGTTTTTGTGCCGACTAAAGTGTCTGTCATTTTCAAAATATTTTTTTCTAAGCATAAATATTATTCTGTCTCAATCTCAGCGTGCCTCAAATACCTTTTTTGGGTAGTCAAAAAATGGCACTTGACACGTGTCTGGCACAGTTTTTGTGCCGACTAAAGTGTCTGTCATTTTCAAAATATTTTTTTCTAAGCATAAATATTATTCTGTCTCAATCTCAGCGTGCCTCAAATACCTTTTTTGGGTAGTCAAAAAATGGCACTTGACACGTATCTGGCACAGTTTTTGGGCCGACTAAAGTGTCTGTCATTTTCAAAATATTTTTTTCTAAGTATAAATGTTATTCTGTCTCAATCTCAGCGTGCCTCAAGTACCTTTTTGGGGGGGTAGTCAAAAAATGGCACTTGACACGTGTCTGACACAGTTTTTGGGCCACGATCCTTCAGCCAGAAATTCGATTTTGTATTCAGCCATTACAAAAGAAGTGTTGCACAAATTTTCAGGGGGCCTCAAATACCTTCCCTAAAATTTTTAACAGCTCTTGGACTAATACATTTTGTGCATGTAGCTTCTTTGAGTAGAAATAAAAAGTTCATAATTTCATCAATATTGTTTTCAAATAAGTATAACACGTAAATGTTTTTACTTTCTTCTATCTTTACAAGAAAAAAGTATTGGAACAGTGGAAAATTTTGACTTCCATTTTTAAACGGATTGATACAGTTTTAGAGGTCCCAACCACGAATTGACGGTTCTTTGAAAATGTCTGTCCGCGAGTCTGTCTGTGTGTGATACAAATTTTGTAGGCACTCTATCTCAACAACTAACACTCAGAATTTAAACAAATGTGTTAAGCGATGTCCTTAACACTCGAACCGCCGTAGCGGTCGTTTTGACCGGTACCAAATAAAAATATTTCGATTCGAACCAGAAATTTCTTTCTAAAATAAGTTAAATATGTACAACGTGGAAAATACGTTAAATAAATAAGCTAGATAGTTTTTAAGAAAAATTGTGGGGTAAAATATTTTTATAATACTTGAGTAAAATTTCCGGCGGTTCTAGTGTTAACATTAATTGCAATTAGAAAATGACGGAGGAAACGACATCATCCTCATTAAAATGAGGAGAGGAAACGCAACAACGAGAGTTCACTATATAATGTCTAATTCGCAAAAAAGAAAAAAATATTTATACATACTGAGTCGTTTTTGATATAATATTTCGATTGCTCCATTGGCTACTCTTTAAGTTTCAAAATACTAAACGTAAATCAGATAACGGCCCTTTTAAGGCCGTAGTACACGGACTCCCGAATATTAGGCCAACCTCCGCTTACATAAAAATGGAGGCTGTCGCTGGCGGATTTTCTTCGGTGTTAGTAGAATTACAGGGGCTAGAATATATAGTGTGCCGTTCGACGCTAAAACAGTGACCGGGAAAGTAATCCTCCAATAGATGGCGCTGACTGTAGTAGAGACTGGAAATTTCCGAAAGCAGATCGGACAAATTAATGCTTTTTCGATACTTATTTTAATATTATATAAGAAGACATTTAAATATAGGAATTAATATTTAGATGAAAACAAGTCTGAAATAGTTCAATAATAAATATATTATTTACAAACTGTTATTTTAGAACAGAGACATATTTTTTAAATAAAAATTATATGTGTGAAAAGTAAATAAATTCAAATGTTAAGTTCGCTTTAGCTTTATTTACAAATAACAACTGTTCACTACTTCTAAAACTGTGCAAACATACAATGAATATTTAAAAATAAACTCCCAATAGCAATATTTACTTTGTGTTATTTTCAAAACAAAGCCCCATTTGTTAAATAAATCTTTCTTACACTTGAAATCACATATTAAAATTCTTAAGAAAATTTTTTTAAAAAAATGATTTTTGAATTATGTATGAAAAGTAAATAATTTCAAAAATAAATTCAAATGTTAAATTCGCTTTAGCTTTAATTACAAATATCAACAACTGTTCACTATTCTAAAATTGTGCAAACATACAATGAATATTTAAAAATGCACTCCCAATAGCAATATTTACTTTGTGTTACTTTCAAAACAAAGCCCCAGTTGTTAAACAAATCTTTCTTACACTTGAAATCACACATTAAAATTCTTAAGAATTTTTTTTTTTTTTTTAATGAATCCATGTATGAAAAAAGTGAATAAATTCAAAGGTTAAATTTGCTTTAGCTTTATTTACAAATATGAAATATCAACAACTCTTCACTACTTCTAAAACTGTGCAAACATACAATAAACATTTAAAAGTAATCTCCCAATAGCAATATTTACTTTGTGTTATTTTCAAAACAAAGGCCCATTTGTTAAATAAATCATTTTCACATTGGAAATCACATATTAAAATTCTTAAGAGAAATTATAAACATTTGTTTCTTTATGAATTATGTATGAAAAGTAAATAATTTGTAAAATAAATTCAAAGGTTAAATTCGCTTTAGCTTTATTTACAAATACCAACAACTGTCCACTACTTCCAAAACTGTGCAAACCAGTGTTGAATTCAGACACTTTTCTCCGGGAGGGATTTTTGTAGCTCCGGGGGATTGGGGGGGGGGGGGAATTACACTTTTTGACCATTGAAAACAAAATATCAAATCTTCCGGAGGGACATCTCATTCCTCTGTGGAGGAATCTCCTTCCCCCGGGCCCAAGGTTCGTAAATATCGTGATATTTTCGAAAATATAAAAAATATCCGATATTTTCGATATTATATCCGATATTTTCAAAATAGTCAACTTACTGCTGACAATAAATATTTTTAAGCATAATATAAATTAAAAACTAAAACATATTGCACTTATCATGAAAACTTAAACAATATTCTAAAAATGCATTTTTTTTTCTTTTTACTAAGAACAAAATTGGAGATCAACTAATTGAAAACAGATACATTTTGCTTTATACAGTTATTTAAAAAACAAATTACGACAACCAGGCGCAAAACAATACCTTTGCTGATATTTTTTGTTAGTTTTTAACTCATATTTTGTTTCTTAAACAGACATAATTAAAACTTTATGGGAAAAACTCGCGTTTGTTTACAATATGCTTCACTGTCACGGCGCTAAAAGCTTTCAAAATTCCCAGTCGGTGATAACATGCGCGCCACCTTGCGGCGTCCTTCTTTCACGACCAAAAAAAAAGCGTTATGGTAACCAATGAACGGCACACTATCTATTCTAGCCACTGTAGTAGAATCCTTTGAATTTAAATGCGAGTATTTTCTAAAATAAACCTCTTGGACTTTTTTTTCTACTATTAAATAAGTCAAAGAATACTTTAACTATAGCGCCAAGAATATATAGTGTGCAAATCGGCTATCTCTGTAATACTTAAAAAAGCGCTAAAATATTCTATCCCTTAAATGTGCATTGATACTGCTGCAATATGCAGATCGCAGCGACATCTGCAGGATATTTTCTACAACTGCAAGAAATTGCTAGTCTATACAATGTAATACTAGTAATACGAAAATCCCGCAGATAAATAAATCCTGCGATCGACACATAAAATTTTAGCAGTATCGTCGCACATTTAAGGGATACAAATTTTTAGCACTGTTTGGATAGCATATTTCTACCATTAGGTATTCTAGTCGCTGTACTTTAACTCTTTCGAGGTCCTTAACCCTCTCGCTGCGCAACCCGAGAGTTTCTCGGGCAACGTAAAAGTAGCAAAATTTGCGCAACCCGAGATTTCATCGGGGATGCCTTTTCTCCTTCTAATTAACCCCCTTGATCATTCCCACTAGTTACTTTCTATTGTAAATTTTGCCTTATATAATCGGAGCATTTTCTCCGATTAAATCAGACGATAATTTTTGTTTTGAAAAACCGGTGGCAAAAGAATAAAATTTCTTAAAAGATGCTCGTGAAGCTATTTTGGTAAAACAATCACGCAGCGAGAGAATTAAAAACAGATACCTAATTTTAATTCCAAAACTGACAAACGCACCAAGAATATTAAATTAAAATTTTCGTTTTGTAATGCACGTGAAAATAAGCAAGTTTATATTTTCTAATAAATTCGTTTATAAATCCTGGTGTAAGTCCATTATTTCATCAGTTTATAAACAGAATTACTCCGCGCCGGAAAGGGTTGACACTTTATATCAGTGTTGCCAGATTGAGGACATTTTTGTCCCCAGATTGTTGATTGTCACCGCTTTTTTGAAATAGAATTATTCGGCCTATTTAAAAATAGATTAAAAATTCTTTAAAATAAGTCGAATTATACTATTTTAAAAAAGTGGCGAAAGTTAAGTAATCTGAATTAAAAAAGTCCCCAATCTGGAAACAATGCTTTATATCCTAAATTATGAATTCATGAAAATTTCATTTAAAGCATTTTTCGTGAATTTTTGAAACTACGTTAGAAGATTTACACAACTATTTGATAAATTTTAGAAGGATTTTGCCAATTAAAATTAATTAATTAAATTTGAATTTATAGGAATTCTGTGCAATATTTATAACTCCACTCAGATCTTTTATTTAAGATATTTTTTAAAGTATTATATAGAACTAGGATATGTACAAATATTCTCTTATAATAGGAATACAGAAGTATTTCCTAAATGAAACGTTTTCCTCGCAATCTTTGAACATCAAGAAAGCTGAAGAGATGCTAGAAAAATAAATCATCCTTTTAAAAATATTTTTGTTTGGTGCAACCAATAATGCTTTTGGGGGGAAAAATAAAGTATCTATAACTCATCCTAAACTGTATTACTACTACTTGATGTATTAAAGGAATTTTATAACAAGTCATTTTACTGGTACTTTAAACTACAGTCCGGACATAAATGGTTAAAAGATACTAGTATTCGAATTCGAACGGTCGCAGAAGCACTTAAAAAAATCCACTTACAAAATCCGCCATTTTCGTGTTAAGTCATAGACCTACAGTAATTTCGCGCGTATGCGCCGCGTCTTAGTTAAACTTTTTTCAAATCGGAAATTTTATTGAAAATAAGAAGACAAATTATTGCTAAGCAGAAGTAAGTCACATTTTATTTAAAATAAATTCTGGTAGGAAATCGAATTGTCTGAGACGCAGCGCATACGTGCGAAAGTATGGTAGCATTTAGAAGGTAGTAGGCCGTCGCAACGAAGCATCACTGGTTACATGGGAATATCTCTACGTTGCGCATAGGAAACGCTGGGAGCAGGCGGGGATTAAGCGTCAGACCATTTCTTTCAATAACTAATAACAGCCCATGGTTAATATAAAAAAAATCTTATAGTTAAACTTAAATAAAGGGCCTAATCATAATGACAGTAAAACATATTCCTAGGGTTATTTCATCATTGTAAAATCTAACTTCAGTTATTCTAGATTTTTTTTAGAAAAAAGGGATATTATATATAAGCATACTTATATAGCCAAATAAAAGCAAAATTAAGCAGATATTTAAAAAAATTCTCGGGATTTAGTTCAAGCGAGGAGCTAAACCAAAATGAACCCAGCAAAGAAGAAATTGCTGACCAGCAGCAAGGTAGGTGCTGGCTAATGGTCTACCACTGAATGACCGCTACTGGACAGCTTCAGTCCACTTTGCTGTTGGAAATCATCAGATGAAATTCTGATGGGCCTCCGTTTTATCTCTTGCGTTGGCCCACCACACCATGGAAGTGCTCGAACTTTTGCAGTATTATTGCTGGGAACCCTTACGCTAGGGGGCGTAATTCATCAAAGTAAAAAAAAAAAAAAAAAAAAAATCGCCAATTGTAATTTTTATTCAAATATTTTAATCTGAAGTGTAAAAATATTTAAACAATTACGTTTCAAGTTTAACAAATAATAATGTATTAGACTTTTAAATATTTTGTTAAATCTTTATTAAAATAAGAGTTATTTTTATCACTCCGCGGCAGATTAATGAATTTGAACTGAAATCTGAAATGAATATCTTAACACAATTTAAGCTGTCAAGCTATTTTTTTAAACTTTAAATAATATAGCACCACTGCCACTAACAAATTAAATAAGTAAATGAATAAATAAATAAATTCTTTATTTCAACGCACCTTTTTTTCTTCTTAAATCTGGTTTTACTAAGTTACAAAAGGATTTCGGTTTTCGTAATTTACACAGTTGAGAATCAATCAACGTATAAAATATATAGGATTTCTATACAAGTTTAATGATTGGGACGCAAATCACAAAAGAAACAAACTTGAAATAGTGTAATGAGAGCTTGAAAACAACAAACGGTTGTAGAATACGCTGAAAGTACTTGTTCATGCCCGATCACGAAAACCAGACAGCACCGAGCGTGGTTAGTATTTGGAAGGGTGACCACGTGGAAACAGCTGCAAGTTCGAATATTTCTATAGACATTTCTATTATAGACAATTCCACGGTTGTTGGTGAAACTAGCTCATAGAAAAACGGGCCATTATACTTTTTCTATAAGTTTTTTTATAGAATTCTGTAAGAAATTTTTGTAAAGGAAAGTGCTGGGCCAGCAAAGCAATAGCAGTAGAATAGATGCTAGCACTGCAGGAAAAGTGCCGGATTAAAGTGATGTGATGGCATACCAATGCTGGCCTGCTGTTGGCCATCACTGATGGCCAACAGCATTCAGTCAGCAGCATTCAGTCAGCTGCATTCCGCCCGGACACTTTTGTACTGGTTTTAAGTAATGGCACCATTGCACTTTACCGCTGATGGCAGTGCTGGCTGCCATCTTTTTTACAGCTGATGGCCCACTGTTTCTTTCTTTGCTGAGAAAATTTTAAATATTTGGATTTCACAAAAAGTATATATTTTCTGTTTTTAATTTTTCGGAACTTCGATATCATATGTATATATTTCCTCAAATAATAATAATAACATACAAATATTTCTGTTAAGAGGAACTGAAAAAAAAAATGAAAATGAATTTTAAATGTCTCTTCATTAATTAACCCAAAAATACCTCTCGTTTTAAAATAATAATTTTGAAATCTATTTTTTAAAATAAAATCTTAAGACGTAATGCAATATTCCACCTTGACTCAATCCCGAAATACACAATATGAATTTTGAAAAGCTTGCCGTTTTACTTAAAAGGCAACAAAAATAGTAAAATATGTGTTACAAGTAAAAAAATATGTATTTTCTTTAAAATTTCTTAGTAGTTTAGGCCTGCAATTCCCGCGGCCATCGTCAGAGAATATGTTTATTATTAATTGCTGTTCCATTCATATAAATACGTCACTTCGTATATTATTCACTGACATTATCATTAGCTATAAACATTTTATATATATATATATTATCTGTTGTCCTGTTATTAGCTATTGAAAGAAATGGTCTGACGCTTAATCCCGCGCTTGCTCCCAGCGTTTCCTATGTGCAACGTAGAGATATTCTCATGTAACCAGTGGTGCTTCGTTACGACGGCCTACAACCTTCTAAATACCAGGTCTGAGACTTAACACGAAAATGGCGGTTTCGTAAGTGAATTTTTTCAAGTGCTTCCGTTGCCGTTCGAATTCGAATACGAGTATCTTTTAACCCTTTATGCCCTGACGGTACTTTGAAGTACCACTAAAATGACTTGTTATAAAATTAATTTAATATATCAATTATTTGTAATACAGTTTAGAATGAGTTCTAGATACTTTACTTTATCTTTTTTATCGATCTTATTTTATCTTTTTTATCTATCAAAAGCATTATTGGTTGCACAAAACAAAATATTTTTAACAGGATGATTTATTTTTCTTTAGCATCTTTGAAAAGGGAGAGTGTATAATTATTAATGTAGCTGAAAGTAGAACTGGCAGTGCCTTGGCTTGATCTTTTGTAGAGAAAAATATATTTAACTGCAGTCTAAGTTCTATTTTTAAGCTTATGTTTTGCAGTCTGCATAAGTTCAACCGAAGGCACTGCTACTTTTATTTTCAGCAACTGTAATATTTATAGGCTCTCCCATTCAAACGAAGTGACGTATTTATATGAATGGAACAGCAATTAATAATAAAAATATTCTCTGACGATGGCCGCGGGAATTACAGGCCGAAAGTACTAAGAAATTTTAAATAAAATATATGTTTTTTAAGGGGGTCCGGGGCTCGAAATTCTATTTTTTTTTATTATTTATAGAGATTTTGTTATGAAATATGTTTTAATATAATAAGAATATTGCATGTAAAAAAAATCTGAAAATTTTTAAATATTTAATAAAATTAAATTTAAAAATTTTAAATATATTTAATTTTTGTTATAAGTCTGGAAGTACTTACTCGATTTACAAAGTTTTTACACTTTTGTGTACAGAAAATGTGTCATTTTAATTTGTCTTCAGGATTTCTTAAAATACTGATTATGAATTTTATAAAAAAGAATTAACGCCGCACTCATGTAACTCGATTTCCTACCAGAATTAGTTTTAAATAAAATGTAACTTGCTTCTGCATAGCACTTATTTGACTTCTTTTTTTCAATAAAATTTCCGGTCTGAAAAAGACTTTACTAAGCCGCGGCAGATACGGGGAAAATTACGGCAAGTAAAAAAAATGAAGTTTTTTTATGAGTGAGTTTTGCATTAAATAGCATATTTTCATAATTATCATTCAAAATTAAAAATCCTGAAGAAAATTTGTTGGAAGTATAGCAGAAAATTTCATACATATATCTTGCAAGAAACTTTACATATTCTTTTAAATTTGACAAATCGTGAAAAAATACATTCTGAGATAAATGAAGTTAAAGTTCATCTCAGAGGGCAGCTGGAGCATCGCTTCTCAAGGCAAAAGGATCTGGATCTAATCTATATCTCTGTATCTAATGAAGATAAAAGCATACGGTTTGCAGTATTTAACGCTAAAAACTAAGTATTTTTTTAAAGTCAATAAAGAAAAATGTTTTTTTTTTTTTTGAGAATTTTTAGGCCCGGACCCACTTAAATTGTAACATCTATATTATTATCTTCATATTATTATATTGTGTACTTTTATTTTTTTATTTTTCTTAGTCTTGCGTCCAGTTTTCAAGAAAATTATTTTATTTTCAAAAGAATTAATCTCATAGGCAGAATGATGTTTTACATACTTTAGTGAATACTAGATTTGAGAAGATAAAATTTAATATTATAAACGAAAATTCTGAAATGCGATTAGAATTTCTCCCTTGTTTACACCATTTCAACATTTAAAGCCAGAAAATGAAACATTCGGAAAAAATATAATTTCGAAATAAAACAAACAGATGAATAAAAATATTTGCATATTTTGAATTCTTTACACAATTTTCATTTTATAATGTATGGGGTTCTAAGATTAATGAAAAATATATTTTGACAGTATTTTACAAAATAAAAATCGTAATGTGTAAAAAAACTAAAATTTGAAGCTATTTTATTTTATATCTTTTTTGTGTGTATTTCAGTCATTATTATGATCACTAAGTAAAACGAAAATTTTAAATATTCGTTTCAGAAATACAGTTATTTGATGCATTTATCATTTCGGAATAAGAACTAGAACGAAAAATCATGTGTACGGTATAGATTATGAAACACTTTCCAACATATTCAGAATTTTATGACAAAATTTCACAGCTTACTAAGGTGAAAGATGATTTTCTAAGTGAACAATTTAGAAAACGCATAATGCATTTCAAAACCCAATTTCTGCCGTTACGATGAATAATCGGGAAAATATACGATTTTTTTTCTGCAGCTCTATATATGATCTATTGATTTGTTTGTATACTCATTGCCATCGAAATACTCAAGGCCCGAGGACACGAGTTGTGACGTCATCACTAATCGACCGAATTCTCGCTACTGTTGGAATTCTCACCGGAAAAATTTGAATAGTAATTTTCTTTTCTTTTATTTATGGAATATGTATCGTCTTATAAAAGAATACTAACTATTTAAACTTACTGGTGAGAATTTGAAATTCCTGAATAACAAATCAACCAGATGAGGCAACACTGTGACATTCCGCATCTATCTGAATTTTTATTTAGGAATTCCGAATTCTCACCAGTAAATTTAAATAGTTGGTATTGTTTTATAAGATGATAGATATTCCACAAATAAAAGAAAAGAAAATTGCTATTCAAAATTTTCCGGTGTGAGATCCAACACTAGTGAGAAGTCGGTCCATTAGTGATGACGTCACAACTCGTGTCCTCAGGCCTTGAGTATTTCGATGGCAACGGTATACTACACAGCGTGCTAAAAGTTAGTTCAGTTAAACGTATAGCACAGTTGAAAATTTACATTCAGCAAAATCCGCCAATAAACGGATGTTGTTGAAAACTTTTGTGCAGCCCTGTATCTATAGGATCTATAGAATTTATACACACCAGATAATATTTAAAAAATAACTAAATTTGAAAACGCATACCACAACTGAAAACGCACTTCCAGCAATTATTGTTCGTAGGCTTCAATAGTTTATTTTCTTCTGTAGCCAATTTGTTTTGTGTGTCCCTGTATATGAACGAAAAGTTCAATGATCACTACATTCTATAGTAAGAACCTTGTCGCACAATTCAGTGATGTATATCAGTTTCATTATGTTTAAAATAGTGTAATATCATCAAAATGTACCGCAAACGATCCCCCTCGCTATAGACCGTAATATAACTGAATTCTTTTCAGTGTCCTGTAACTGAACCGTAAATGCTACACACTTAATTTACAATACCGATCATGCCATAGTAAACTATATTTACGCCAGTTATAGCACGAACTATCAGACGGACAGACAAACCGAATTACTTTTCAACTATATTGTAAAGTGATAAAAAGCATATATGGGACATTCTCACAGTCTTTTGACTTTCATGTCCCTGAATAATAATTTTTAAATTAATACACTTTTTGTGTTTTTTTTATTTCATATACTAGGGAACATCCCATTGCATGATTGCACAATAATATTAATGAGATAAATAAGTTGTGGACGATGTTGGGGGTCCAAATACCAGGAAAAATCATCTACCGTCCCGTATACCTGATGCTGATTTTTAAGTTTGGAGCTGTCTAGATAAAATTGTTTCAATAAAAATAATTCAATGTAATTTCTTTCTGAAACTGAAACTATTGTTTTATATAAATATGTAGCTAAAAATTAACCTGCACACATTTTTAGGGTTGTTATTATTTTCTAAACTCTGTCCCTGGGTTTTAGATTCCTTACCATCCCTCTTCTAAAATTATACAGAAAATCATTTCAGATGCAGCCACAGAATTTTTTTCAAGTTTTTTCTCATGCAGAAATATGCTAGAGAAATAATGTCTAAAATTCTTTGGCAGGAATTTTACTGTTAAATTTAAATCAGCATTTAAATATCAATTTCAAGCATCGTGGCTTTATTGGTAGTCTCGCCGTCTCCAAGGTTTATTCCTGCACTTTTCGAGGTAAATTAAATTTTTTTTAAATTTAATCCAATGTTAACAACTGTGTCTAAAAATCAATGAACATTGTGGCTATCACTTAGTCTTAACATGATTTTCCTAAAAATAGGTGGTAATTTTCTTTATCGTTCCATCCTTACCGTCCCCTTTTTTTTTACCATTTCGTCCCTTTTTACCAATGCCATCCCCCTTTTTTACCTTACCGTTCCTTCTTTAACACCCCTATAAGACAATGTTATACAAAAATTCTGTATTAAAAGTACTACATTATTATTATTTCTTATTTGAATGTCCTGTGGGTACTATGCAAATTCATTATAAGTAAAAATTTAGAAGAAAATAAAAAGTTATAGGGGTAATATTGTAAGGAAAATTAAACTCGCAAGTTTAACTTAAACCTCAGTTAAATAAAAAAATTTTCGCTGCTGACCATTTTTTTCTTTATTTTGAATCATTAAGGCATTTGTCTATCAGATTAAAATGTTATTTTAGCAAGTTTACTTTTGTCAGATTTTTTCTTCCCAAAAGTCAAAAGATTGTGAGAATGCCCCATATATCTTCACAACTATTTTATCCAGATAAGAATAATATGAATATGTTTCTTTTTAAAGAACTGAAAAATGTCACCTTCCAGATTTCAAAGTTAACTAAGACAGTCAAATGTTCTTCCTTAATTAACACAAAAATATTTCCCTTAAAAGCAACTTTGAAAAGAATAATATTTCTCCACTCTTTACTGTCTTACATTTATGTAGATTTTAAGAAAAATATTTTATCTTTTAATGAACATCTGTTTGTTTGGCAAACAGAAGTATTTAGATGTTTTAGTAAATAGTAGATTTGATAATATAGAATTTAGTACTATGAATGAAGAAACTTTTCGATAACATTGGAATTTCTCTAATTCTTCTAAAGTTTAAGAATGAAATATTAAAAAATAAGATACTTATGTAATAGGTTAAAGATATAAATAAAAATATTTGCATATTTCGAGTACATCGCGCAGCATTTATTTTTCATTATTCGAGTTGGAATATATAAATGAAAAATACAGAAAGGTACCGATATAAAAAAAAAGAAAAGAAAAAAAGAAAAATTACAATTCATACAGTGTTGGTACACCTGGCTGATTTTTTATTTAGACTTTTTGAAATCTCACCAGTAAATTTTAATAGTTATTTTTTATTTATCACATAAAAAAACTTTTCAAAACTAACTTAAAATAAAATTACTCTTCAAAATTTTCTGGTGTGAAGTCAATATTCCTAAATAAAAAATCTGCCAGATGTGGGATACTGCAATTAGATACAACTAAATCCAGGAAATAATATCAACACATAGCTGCCAACTTGTACGGATTTTTCTCACCACTAACATTTAATAGTAAATTTTACTATGACATCCATAGTAGTTATCCTTCATTTACAGTGGCACACAAAAAATTTATATCGTAGTATTGTCTGTGAGGGATGAATGGTGGCAGTGCGTTTTGAGTTTTGGTATGCTCTTTTAAGTTTAATTAATTTTTTGCGTACTATGTGATTTGAATAAATTATATAGATTAGATACATGACTACACAAAATAATTTGTAAGCAGTACTATGTATGGGCGTGAATTACTTAATGATTTTTTAAATTGAGTTTTGCATTTTCCAACTGAACTATATTTAGTGTACTAAGAAATATTTCTAGAATGTATATAAATTATTTTTCCTGCGATGGTAGATGTGGAATATCGAAGCCTAATGTTTCAAATGCCTATATGCTCAATTTCAGATCTGTAGCTGCTATATTAACATAGTTTTGGAGGGAGGGGTGAAGTTTTAAAGACTTATTTTTGAGGGAGTTTTTAAGAAGGGGGATGGGGGTGAAATGCTGGTACTTATGAGGCCACATTAGTGACAGTGGATGAGATGTGACTACATCACTATGATCCCGAGTCCAAACGACAGTAGTTACGTCTCATCTACTGTCACAAATCTAGCCCCATAAGCTAAAAATTAGCCTTTAACCGTCACTCCCCCCTTTTCGCTCCTTCCGCCAAAACCGAGTGAATATAGCAGCTACAGTTCTGAAATTGAGCATATAGGCATTTAAAACATGAGGCTTCGATATTCCACAACAACCATCGCAGTACAACTATTTTATATACACTAGAGACAATAATTATTGAACCACCCACGTATAAAGAAATATAAAATATATATGCATTTACACTAAGAAATAAATTTCTTATTTATATCTAACTCAATATTTTTTTCTTAATCAGATATTAAAAGAAAGCATATTTTTATGTCAGGACTTGGGAATATTCTTATTCTCGCTTGTACTACAAATTACAAAGTATTTTCTTTTAGGTAGCCGTTTTTTTTTTTCGAAATAACCACGCATTCATAAGTGTATGGTAAAGATTATTTATTAAATAGTGGTACAAATAGAATAAAAAATTAACCCAACAGGATGTATACGACTCGATATGTAGTCAAAGGGTTAAATATTTTATTTACCACAAGCAAAAGACTCTTTATTCTACACAACAGGAATTTTAAAAAAATGCAAGGAATGTTAATAATTTAAATATGTACTTTATATAAAGTATTTTATTTTACACAAGCAAAAGGCTCTTTATTCTACACCAGGGTTCGCACGGGTACCGTTATTTTCAAGGCCAAATATCAGTAATTTTTTATAGAAAAATAAATCTAGTTTAAACGGACAAAATTTCGCCTTATTTCAGGAGAAATTTTTCCATATGAAAATACTGGTACCGAAGAATTTCTTAGTCTGGAAATTCAAGGACCCGTACGAACCCTGTACACCACAGGATTTTAAATTAAATGGCGGAAATATTAACAGTTTAAATACATACTTTACATAATCCATATTCTACACTAAATAATAAAAATATATGAAACAAGTACATGGATTTATAAATTGTCAAGAGAATGTTTGAACATAGCATTTTTAGTTCCCAGAAAATTTGCAGAGGTCTTGCTTTGAAAACCTGCAAAGTTGCAGCAATCTCAGCATGACAAGACTGAAAGTTCATAACAAGACTACAGCAAGATAACGCAAACGCCGAAATCACCACACTTTTAACTTGCAGCTAACTTGTCATGCAAGTTAAATTCATGCTGTATTAAATTTATTGCAAATTAACGGCAAACAAGTAATCAAAAATACTGCAAACTTACTGGAAAGTAGTAATCTTTCCATGCCACATTAACTGTTTACAACTGTTACATTGTAAGTTCAACCCCATCGAAGGGGTCCATAGACCCAATCAGGTCTATTGATGCGTATGCACCGTTAAGGTGCATGCATCGTTTTAACAACCACAAAGAAGCTAGAGTAATATCTCTGTACCTTTTCCGAGTCGAGCCTTTTTTTTTTTTTTTGGTATTTGATAAGTATAGCGTTTTTAAAAAGCGGTGCCAACCGAATAAAATTTCTGCAATTTCTTCGTATTTGCTGATTGTCTATTCCCTCAATGGAGGGATTTTTGGCTTTCGTTACTTTCGTGAATTAAAGACAGTCTGGCCATCAGTTTCACAACATACTACTCATGCAAGTGGATGATGGTATACTTTGCGGGAGATTTGCTGCGAATTTCAATTTCTCAATTCAAATTTGCCACGGCAAAATAATATCAGAAAAAATCAAACTTGCTGCTAATGTTCATGCTATCTGGGTTGAAAAACGAAATGTAATTTTAGACTTTAATTTATAAAAATCGTCACGCTCTACTTTTATATGAACATTAATGAGAAAAATAAATCTGAAACAGTAACGCTTCTAAAGCTTTGATGGACATATTTCAAATAATCAACCAAAGAAAATAAAAAATAAATAGAAAAACACCCATTTTCTATTTAAAAAGTACCTTTTGTGTATTCGGGATTTTAAAATTGAAAGAAAAATGTCCATATAACCACATGAGGTTCGTGTAAAATAAATAAATAAATAAAATACTTTCTCGAGAAATAAATTGAAAAAAAAAAGTCTCCAAATTCAAATTTAAATACGAAATTCAAATGTCTTTTCTTCCCAACTGATGCAAAACTTACTTCCTGTCAAAAGAAAACTTTTAAGCATACATTTTTCTTCTTATAGTCTTATTTGAGATTTTGTTAAACATATTTCATTTTCAAAAGAATATCCATGCCTTTAGCAATGGGACAAGTTTTAGTAAAATGGAGATTTGTTAATATGTAATTTAATATGATTCACGGATGAATGCAGGCAGTAATAGAAAATTCCGCTTGTTTATCGATGAAAAATTTAAGGCTTAAAATAAAATATAGAAAATATTTATATTTATAACAAGAAAAACCAATATTAAAATATTTACATTTAAATTTTTTATACAGGGTGACCCTGCTAAGATGTTACAAACTTCGAGGAGAGGTAGGATACACCTGGACGATTCAGAATCACATAGGAATGCCGGGTCGGAAACGCATTCCTGACCCAGTAAGGGTATTGACAGTCTTGCCAGTGGGAAACTTTTTAAAATTCTTGATTGGCATCACTTTTCTGAAATATGAAATTCCCGTTCTTTTCGCCTTAATTAAAATGTCATTGAATAAGGCGAATTTTAATATTTCAAAACACTGGTGCCAATCAAGAAATCTGAATTTAAAAAAGGTAGCCCACTGACAACACTGGACATTGAAAAGGTTGGATCAAACAAAGGTGATATTTGTCTCTGGCAGAGTTGCCAGTGGGCTATCATTTTTTAATTGAGATTTCTTGATTGGCAGCACTGTTTTGAAATGATAAAATTCACTCTGTTTAATGACATATTAATTAAGTTGAAAACAAAGGGAATTTCACCATTTGAAAAAGGTGGTGCCAATCAAGAAATCGGAATTAAAAAAGGGTAGCCCATTGGCAACTTTTTTTCAATGCACTCTACCCCGTCAAGAAGGCGTTTCGGACCCGGCATTCCTATGTCGTGATGCCGAGTCATTTAGGTGTAGCCTACCTCCCATCGAAGTTTGTAACATCTTAGCAGGGACACGCTCTATATAATATTTTTTTGACATAATTTTGTTATAAATTGAATTTAAATTAAGAAAGTATGTTGCATTTTAAATTAAATCTGACCAGAATAGACTTACTTAACCCCTTCGGGACGAGCGTCTTTTACAGCATTATTCATCTTTTATCACCGGTTTTTCGAAACAGAAATTTTGGCCTAATGGTATCGGGAAAATGACCGGATTAAATAAAGCAAAATTTACAATAAAAATTTACTGGTGACAATAATAACAGATTCTGAGCACCTTACACGACATGTATACCGGTCGCTCGTCCCCAAGGGGTTAAATTATGCTTAAGAAGTTAAGACACTATTTTAAATATCAAACGATACTAAATAAAATGAAAATATACTAAACTAAAATACTTTATTTAAATTTTTGAAGAACAAACACTCTAGTTTAACCAACGGCTCCTAGATATTTGAGAAAGCCTTGACACGCGTCACGAAAACGTCGCACAAAGCAGACAAAACAAAGACAAAAAAATCATTCATTGGCTCGTGGATATCTACGAGCCAATGATGAATGACTTTTTTTTCTTTGTTTCGCCTGCTTTCGTTGACGTTTTCGTAACGCGTGCCAAGGCTTTCTAAAATATTTAGGGAGCATTGTTTTAACGCTGTCGGGATTAGTGATGAATTTAATCCCTTAATTGTCGAGCCCGATAAGTTTAAGCTACTTAAAAAAAATAATAATAATAGAAAAATAAAATCAGAATGCTTTATTGCCAGCACTTTTTTGAAGTAGAAATATTTATCTTATTTAATGGAAGATTAAATGATGAGGCAATAATGTCAATTACTTTATATTAACTCGTTCGGGACCATGGGTGCATATATGCATCTTCAAAAGATTCTTACAGCCCTTTTTGATACCACTAAAAAAGAAAAGTAAAATTTTTCTTATTTAATTAATCCTAGAACTACCGGAAATTTTACTCAAGTTTTATAAAAACATTCTACACCAGAATTTTTACTTAAAACTATTTAATTTGTTTATTTAACTTATTATTGTCTGATTTATACATTTAGTTTGTTTTGAAGAAATTTCTGGTTTGAATAAATATTTTGAATGTACATGTCGGGTCCAATGGACCCGTCTGGTAGACGGAAGGTTAAGACATTTTCGTTATTGATAAACTAAATTTAATTATTTGACAAAATGTGGTGTCAACCAAATAAAATTAATGTAAAAGATGCTGGTCCCGAACAGGTTAATCCTTTGAGGGGGCAAGTAATTCTGTTTCTGTAATGTCGAATTCACACCGGAATCGGCAAAAAGATTTATTGCAAAATAGGGAAAAGCAATTTTACATTCCTTTTTTTTTCCCCCACCAAAGTTAAAAAAGTAAAATTTAATAACATTTTTCTGGTGCGAATCTTCATTAATCGAAGGTGGGATAAAATATATTCCACCGCCCCTCAAAAGGTTAAAAAAAAACTGGTGTGAATCAAACAAGCTGAATTAAAAAAAAAATATAGCCTACACTACCCGTGAAAAAGCGCGAGAATTAAGGGGATATGCATCGTCAAAAGTACAGCGCTTATAATACCTAGTGGTGGAAATATGCTATCCAAACAGTGCTAAAAATTTGTATCCCTTAAATGTGCGACGATACTGCTAAAATTTCAAGTGTCGATCGCAGCGACATCTGCGGGATTTTCGTATTACTAGTATTACATTGTATAGACTAGCAATTTCTTACAGTTGTAGAAAATATACTGCAGATGTCGCTGCGATCTGCATATTGCAGCAGTATCATTGGACATTTAAGGGATACAATATTTCAGCACTTTTTTAAGTATTACAGGGATAGCCGATTTCCACACTATATATTCTAGGCGCTATAGTCAAAAGGTGTATGTGGAATATGTTTTAGGCACCATTTTAATAAATAAATGTAATATTTGTCTTTTTTAATTAGAGTATTTTTTTTTGTACTTCACAAGTAAAGGAACTCTTTAAAAAAGCGGCTCTATCCAAGTAAAAATTGAGTAAGGGATGCCATCTCGAAAGTGTTAAATAATATTAGAACCCGATATTTAATATCTTGAATATGAATCATAAGTTTTTTTAATATGTAAAATTTTGTCTGGGCAGTTTTATTAATAAACTAGCATATTTGCCAAACTTCAACTTAACTTCCGTAAAATGTCGGTTAATTTTACGCAGATTAAAGCCATTTCTAATTGGAAAATTTATTTGATGTAACATTAGAGATTTAATAAATGAAAGTTGAAATTCTAGTGCTATATTAACCTTGAGTTAAATAATTAAAATACATATAAAAGCACAAATAACTGTACAAAAATTACTTTCAGGGGTATACATATAATATAAAGATATTTAACCCTTAAATGCCTGGTTTTTCAAAAATCATTTTAATAATGTTTTTCAACTTTCATTTTTTGAATAAATCATGGGAAAAATAATTAAAAAATTCATATTTTGTTTTAAGTATGGTTTACGGCTAAAAAATAGTTTTTTACTAATCGGCAATACTGATCATTAATTGAAAAAATAATTTTATTCCATAAAATTCTATAATATTAAACACACGAGAATTTTGGGAACTATGATAAGAAATAAATTTCACTTGCTCAATGCAGAACAAAATAGGGTATTTCGCAAGCTTCCAAACAAAACAAAAAGAACATGTAGCAACAATTGAAAGAATAAATCTATTTTTATTCTTAAACAGCACAAGTGTTGCCATCTACATGTTGCAAATCGATTTAATAATATTTTCAGAATGTAGTTTATTGCCAACATTAGACATTATAGCTTCAAAATTGTTCTAATAGTATTTTAGAATCCTAAATTGGGTATGTTGCCGAAAAGCAACACCCGGCATTTAAGGGCATATTTATTTAAAAATTAAAAATATCTTAAAATACATTAGAAAAACCGAGAACGTTTTCACCCATTACAAAGCTATCATCAGTAAGATTTATGTTGGTATGACGATGAAAAAATTTCGTGATGAATTAAAGAACATGAAGCAGATCTCATATTAAATATACCCTATACCGCATTATCAATATTAGTTCCATCTCAACCTATAAAAGTAGATTTTAATAAATCGGAAATTATCTTTCGTACAAATAATTACAGCCATTCAGGGTAACTTTGATCCGCATTTTCTCTATTTTCGTATGCCACACTCTTATTTTAAGAATATTGTTGCAACTAGGGGCATAAAAGAGAAGAAATGATCCTAAATTATTATATGACTATCAAATATTAAGGAATAATAATGATAAAAGCTATAAAAAATGAATTTTTATCCTGGTTCAAAGTTACCCAGCCATTTAGGGTAACTTTGCACCATTTGATATATATTATCTAAAATAATCTCTCTATTCTAAAAAAAAGTAACTCCCGCTGTCACCGCCGCCGCCGCCGGCGGTTTTGAATTTTTTGTGACCGGAGGTCTTTCTTCGTTAATATTAAGAAAAATAATCTCTCTATTCTAAAAAAAAGTAACTCCCGCTGTCACCGCCGCCGCCGCCGGTTTTGAATTTTTTGTGACCGGAGGTCTTTCTTCGTTAATATTAAGAAAAATAATGCATACAAAAATATGAAAATTAGTAGTATTATACAGAAATGTTTGATAAACACGCTGATGTAGACAGTTTTCAAATCGAAGAATTATTTTAAGAGATATTTAATGCTAAAGTTGGACAAAATCGTTCCATTAAAAAAGTTTTATAGGAGCAAAAACTATACATCGGAATTTAATACTTTTTAGATCATTTTATACGTTATAATTTCCCGGTGTGCAGAATTAATTTATTATTTTAATTTGACTCATTTTTCGAGGTTTCATTTCTATTTTAAATTCAAATTTTCAGCATTTCGAGAGATATTTTTTTACTTATTTCAGAAAATTGTACTAATTTAACCTGTTGCCAAACTGTATAAACAACGGAAACAATAATGTTTGCTTCAAATTAAAAATTTATTTACACGTGACTATTATAAACAGAAAAGAAAAACTTTCAAATTAGAATTAAATAATTACGTATAAAAAGCAGGTACTTATTGAAAATTACTTCATCTATAATTACACGTGAATTTTAACAGAGAAAGGATATTGTAAAGTAATAAATTCATTAACATGCGTTAGAAGTCTTAAATAGGAGAAATTACATCACATTTACGTCACATTACACTTATTACGTAAAATGAACAAAAAATAATATTGCAAAATAGTAGTTTAAATTTAAAAATAGCGCGAGACATTTACTTGATATTTTGAGATGAACTTTTCAACTATTTTTTTTTTTTTTTTTTGGACAGCGCAAATAATATTTCATTTCCAATAAAAGCATTTTCACGTGAATATTAAAAAGGGAAAGAAAAGTTTGGTGAAAATTACGTCAGATTAAAACGATATATTTAAAATGTTCTATTTAAAAGGACTTTCTTTTCGCTTTGTTAAAAAATACCGGGAGACAAAGACTCTGTTTACTTAATTCCTTTTATATTAGATGATTTTGAAATGCCATTGTATCTTTTAACAGCAGCTGATTTTTCCGTAAAATTCTCCAATCAAAGAGAAATGAATAGAAACCCGTTTATAGGGAGATCGCCTTTGTTTTTTTAATTATAATTCAATCTTCCAAAAAATTTCAATTAAAGCCGATCAAATTAGCGTGCTTTTAGAGACTGCAGTGTCTGATCGGGGGGTTGGCGAGCGTAGCTCGTAGGGGGCCGAGCCCCCTAGTTCATTATAAAAAAAGTATTATAGTTAGGACAACTTTGAACCCCAAAACATGTTTTCCGATATGTAAAGACTCCGAATTTACATTTCCCAACATCACAAGGTTTGTATAATTTATGATATTACAACAACTATCAGGCATCGGAAAAGTGGAAGAAGAGAACCATGAATATTTAGAAATAAAAAAAACCTGTTTATTGTTCTTACTTATAACTTAGTCATATTTCCACAGCTATGCTCCGAGATGTTCACCTCAAATTCTGAATTCACACTGTTTCGCCTTCGCTGGATAAGGATGTTTTGCCTTTGATCGGAATCTTCTGTGGCTATCAATTTCATTTCGAATGGATCTTCTTTCAATCATTTCTTCTACTGTTTTAGCGGAACATTGTTGTCTTCTGCGTAAATTACAAACTTCACGTTGTAAAAACATTTTTGAAAAAAAAAATTGCAAAAGATTAGAACTAAATTAGCAATTTTTTCAACTCAATTTGTTCCCTCTTCCGATCAGTGAATGAAATGTCGCTTCAAGACACGCCGTTACAACAACAAAATCATTGTAATATCATAAAAAATCATTGTATCAAAATATTGTAATCATAAGTAACTCACTTTTTGAGAAAAATACCATAACAAATAACGAAGCCGACTAAAGTTTGACTTAGCAGGTTTGATTTTTCTAAAAAATCCACTCATTGTCATCGGCAAAAGAGAAATAATTGCTTTTTCGCCGCCACGTACTTTTTATAGTATCAAAATATTATAATCATAAATAACTATTATTTTTGTAAGAAACAGGTAAAATATTTCGCACCACAAAAAATAATGAAGTTGGTTAAACTTAGCTTTTGCAGGTTAGTTTATTGAAACAGGTTACAGTGTTGATTGGGAATTGATTAAGAATTTTGTCTCCGTTTTAGGGAATTTTGAACCAAAGCGATTTAACCCTAGAACTACCGGAAATTTTACTCAAGTTTTATAAAAACATTCTACACCAGAATTTTTACTTAAAACTATTTAATTTGTTTATTTAACATATTATTGTCTGATTTATACATTTAGTTTGTTTTGAAGAAATTTCTGGTTTGAATAAATATTTTGAATGTACATGTCGGGTCCATTGGACCCTTCTGGTAGACAGAGGGTTAAGTAAGCGCCCTATCTTAAATGGGAGAAATAACCGCAACATTAAAAGCGAGGTCACATCAATCAAGGTCATGCGCCACGTAGCGGATGGAGTGTGAACTACAGGTAGATACCTAACTATTTTCTTACTCACACCACTAAAATTGTAAAGTTTTTTTCAATTTGATTAATTACTGAAGCTCCTTTAATGTGGTGAAGAAAACTTCGTGGTGTCAAGTGCTTTTGGATGCCCCTCTCGCTACGCCATTATTTTGCAATAAATGTGGCAAACAAAATTCAATTCCATGAGTGACTAAAGATTTAGGAAATACGCGCCACACTAGAAGCCCGCGTATGTGAATTATCACTCCGTCCACAAGGTGGCGCAACTGTGTTAATTTACGCCTATTTCCAGCATTAAGTTTGTTCGCTTACTTATAACGCTTTGATTTTGAACCTTCAGGGGATTGTTTTGGGGACAAGTAGTTCATAGGGAAATTTTTGGGGATTATCAACATCTTTGGGGAAAGACGTGGGGTATTTGTTTCACTATTTCACTTAAAGTTTACTTTTAATCATCTGACAATACTGGATCTGTCTCATAATCGATTTTGATTTGGAAAACGAAAATAAAATACAGAAATCGGAGATATCAATCATTATTCTTGTAGTCGTTTACAACATGACAGTTTATTCGTATAACAGGTGCATCATGACCTGCCTTGGACTATTCCCGCAGGAATTTCCAAACCACTATGTAAGTGCGGCAGATTTTCCTAGTCATCGCGAACAGACACACAGATCTCAAGGGACGACAAAAAAATTGAAAGCAAACTTTTATAGGTTAAGTTAGATAGAAGCACGTGAGGCCAACAGTATATCACATTCATAAAAATCTCAACTGATTAGACTTGAAAAACTTATTGGCATAAACGTAGATTGAGCTAATGTAATGATAGATCAGCATCTTGCATTGGAAACAATTTAGAAAACAAGCATAAAAGAACTTGTTGTAAAATGTATATCTCATTCTCTTCGTTTAGTTGCGAATATGCATGCAAAATTCTGCTTTTTTTATATGTTTATTTTTTATAAATGGGGATTTTTTTTTCAACAAAAGGCTTGATTTGGGGGGGGGTGGGCAGGGAATTGAGTTTAAATCTGTTAACACCTTGGGGACGAGCGTCACGTATACGTGCCGCATGAAGCGCTCAGAATCCTTGTCTGGCAACACTGGTACAGTCGAACATTACGTCATTTCATTTCTAGCTAGAGCCCTCTGAATATGAATACGAGGCCTTCGTGCTGTGCTGACACAAAAATGGAGGCTGTTGTAGGCAAAATTTTTCCAGTGTTTGTATGTTCCCATTAATTTGAATGCCAGTAATTTTTTAAGCTATTCTTCGCCTTATCTATTTTCGATTAAATAAAGGTAAATTATATTTATAAAAAAACCCCTCAAATTTCATCAAAAAATTGTGCGAACGATGAAAAAATTTCGCACACGTCAGCAGCCATTTTTGTGTGCGTGTGTGTCCGCGTCAAACTAGTATTGAATGGGCTGTGTTCTAGCTCTTTGCATTAATTGAAGTTAATTTCATTGGCTGTGTATTTAAAATGCTCTATTGGTTCTTTTAATCCTTTAACTCTTTCAGGGACAAAGCAATTCCATTTCGAAAGTGTTGAAATTAATAATTGAAACTCGAATTTGAAAAACAATTATTGGTAAATAAGAAAAAGCTATATTTTGCATATATAATAACTCAAAAATTTTTTAATCAAAATTCTGGTGCCATTGTGGCACTTGGGAATTAAAATTAAGTGTACTTTCCGACAATACCCTAACACGAAACTCAAGGAGGATTTCAGTTTAATAAAATTAAATGCACATACTGATTTTTATACAGCAAAAACATCCCTAATGGGCAGTTTTTGAAAATTATTTAGAATAAGTTAAATAAATTCATTGTTAAGTTAATAGAAACTAATTTATTCAACATAAAGTGAACAAATGGTTAAACCGAATAAGAAAAACATATGTTATTTAGAAATGTATTTTATGTATACTGCAGCAAATATCCTACATAGTGAATCGCAAGTATTTTATAAAAACATAATACTTGTCAAAAAGTTAAACGCTGAATCTTTAAATTTGAAAATATATATACAGTTTAAAAAAATGTTTGGTTAGATTTGACAGTTTATTGTCCAATAAACATCATGATGTGCAGAGGCAAACAAATTTATACGAATGTTTTTCGTTACTTTTTCTTGAATATCTTCATCATTTGCAGAAAAACAAAAGAGAATATGCTATACTAGTTTTTAAAATAGAAAGAAGTATGTCTAACCATAATAATACGTTTTTGAATTTAAAAACAATCAATATCCTTTTATAAATAAAAAGGAATAATAAATATATATTTTGTTCTAAAAAGTACAGAGTTGCCAAAAAATAAGTTACCCACTCAAGGAGTGGACGCATTACTGCGCTGACAGTGTCAGAATTAAAGCTACATATAATAGAAATTAAGCGCTTGTCATTTATTTAACCCCTTGAGGGGCACAGGTATATATTATATACCACCTACGATTAATGAAATTTTACACAAGAAAAATTTTATTAAATTTTACTTTTCTAACTTTGGTGGAAAAAAGCCCTAAAATTGCTTTTACTTATTTTGAAACAGAATTTTTCAAAGATTCCGGTGGGAATTCAGCATTTCACAAACGTAATTGCTTGCCCCTCAATGGGTTAATAGAAATCTATAGTACAAAAGTTTACGAAAGTATCTTCCAGTCAAATAAATGTTCAATAGGTTTATACTTTTTTATGCTCAGTATGTCTTCGCAATTTCTTTATGTGCTACAATAAAAGCTCAATACGCCGCTTCATTGTCAACAACATACTACAATAACAAAATTATATTTTCGTATATATGCCAGCTCTGAAAGAAATCATCTGTCATTCTATTCGAAATATTCGGCCAGCTTATTGCACTTACAAATCGAAAATATGATTTTGCAAATAAATAAATTAGTTTGCAAAAAAGATAGCATATTCACCCATTGCGGAGGTAGTACTGTTCACAGGCTCAGGGCTCTCTTAAACGAATAATTCGATTGGCACCACATTTTTTTTAATGAAGCATTTTTACTTTCACTGACTCTGACAAAATGCACAAGAGAAATTTAATAAAACATATTCTTTTAAAATATAGTGGTGAAAATAGAATATAAAAATAAAATCAATTATATTATAAAGCTTGGGCAGCTGTTTGCAGACACTCTACCCAGTGTTGCCAGACTGGGAACATTTCTAATTCAGATTATTTGGCTGTCACCACATTTTTAAAATAGTATAATTCGCCTTATTTTTCAAAATTTTTATGCTATTTTTAAATTGGCCGAATATTTCTATTTTAAAAAAGCGGTGGCAATCAACAATCTGAGGATTAAAAAGTCCCCAATCTACCGAAAAGGGTTAAGAGCATTTATTGTAGCGTATTAAACACTTTTCTCAAAGTGCGAGATTTACTGGTGTGTGCTGCACACTCGTATAACGCGCGCATCCCCTGTTTTAACACCCAATTAGATATATGTATATGAAAAGTATGTGTAAAACCAGTTTTACTCCATTTAAATTTAATAATTATTTTTAATATTGTACGAAATTTACAAAACATTATTTTATGATTCCGTATGTTGAAGCAGAAAATAGTCTTCCAAAGATCATATATAAAAAGACTATAACGATGTAATAAAATGGAAAACTTCAATGTTACCAAATATTAGAAAAATCAGAACATACCAATGGTATTTCTAAAAAATAAATGTATATTCTGAGCTTACATTAATTTTCACCATCGCTTTCGTAAATAACATGAAATAAATAACATGCTTATACCATTAGAACATTCCTTTTGATTTAGATTTGACATTAAAAGCTTTATATATAAACTAAAATACTTTTAAGAAAAATCTATTAGGAAATAGAACCCTTTTAGGAAATAATGTTTTTTTTTCTACAACTAAACTTAGGAAATCTAGGTAAAGAAAAAATGAGTATATGTAATATACAAAGTAAAATGGAAAAAGCACAGCCTTTTCAAGATTATATGAAGAAGGAATCATCCAAATAAATCTCAATGCAAAGCAAGATAATTTTTCCTTCCAATCTGCACTATCCATCCATTGTAAGTGAAATCCTAGTGATTGCAAGACGTAAAAATTCGGTAAAGATGCAGCATCTTTTAATTTACAAAATTATGGGTTAGGTTATGTTACTCCAAGGTTACGAATATAGAAATAAACATCCAAATAAAATCAAAATAAAATAGCGTGCGCAATATGAGAAAGTATGTGAAAAATTTAACAATGGCGTTTCAAATCATTTCATTATAGATCGTGCAACTATAGAATATTCTTACTTGTTTTCATAAAGGCTTCGGTGGGACCGAAACATGCAAACACTTTATGAAAATCGTTTTTACTATTTTACAGTTTTCATTAACACCTTTTGGCAATTGCTTGACGTAAAAAATTTAAATATTAGATTGCCGAAAAACTATAAAATTTATTGCAATGAAATGTATTCATTTTCCTTCGAGGTAGTAAATAGAAAGATAACTTCGCAGAAAAATGTTAAATAATAAGATACGGCGTCAATCAAACACAAAACAAAAATTACTTTTTAAAATTATTTGAAATAAAAAATAAAATTGTTGACATAATATTTTTCTGTACATGGTTCTACTGATTTTAAATACACTTTTCTCCCAAAGTCTTCTGTCTGCTCTTGACATGTAAAGCCATCATAAACAACGGTCTTTGTCCTCGATTATTTTAGACATCTCCGCATACATTCAGGATAATCAAGATTTAGTTCGATTAAAACTTCGTACTATTTATAAAATAATTTTTCCGGCGTCTGAATTATTTCAGTTAATAGTACATTGAGTTCTTTTTAACTGTTCAGCAGGAACGTGCATTTTAAGACACAGTTATGTGTTTCGTTTTTTACGCTATTATAAATGCAAGATATTTTATAATATTAATATAATAGAAAATCTGCATGCAAATTACGCACATCAATCGATAAAATTCAGTTTTAATAATATTTACTTAAAAAAAAAAAAATTCGCTTAAAGAATGTAAGTACCAATTATTAGTCATGAAACAATAAGATTATTTCACGAAAACATATATCAAGCATAAAAATGGTGACTATCATAGGTAGATTTTTTAATACGGTTTTTAATAATTTTATATATAGGGTCCCTTAAATTTTGACGTCAGTATTTTATAAAATATTTCTTTGACTTGTTTATTTTCAGCAAAGTAAAGCGGAAAAAATTTAAAAGAAAATATTCGTGCCAAAATTTAAGGGACCGTACACGCGCTGGAAAAAATCCGCCTTCGGCAGCTGCCATTTTTGTGTCAGCGCTCAGGCCTATTATTCAGGCAATGTAAAACGACAAACATAAGAAAATAGACTTACTCGTTCCAGAAAGTGATCTAGATTTACTTTCTATATTTTTCGCTTTTTTTTTTTTTAATGGAAACAACTTTTACAATGAATATTTTTCTTACGTTTTGTTCTTGTTCTACATTCTATTTTAATCCATTTTGTTTTGCCCATAAATCTGTCTATGTCTCTCTTTTCAGTTTTGGCAAAAAATATATTAAATAATTTTCGTTTTCTATGAAAAATAAAAATTAATAACTTAGTGTAAAACATATCTGTTACATTATTTAAGAAATAAATACTTAAAATGTGTAATAATAATATGTTATATCGATTATTACAGGGGCTGCGAGGAATAAATTTATTAAATACCCACAAAACTGCAAGAAAATCGGTGAACCCGATTTTAGTGTGCAGGGAAAAGTTCAAGTAAGGAATAACAATGATCTTCAAACAGTTTCACAGCCTTATTTGAGACCTGTTGAAAAAATGTCACTTTCACCGTAAAATTTGCACGTAAGCGCTTTTGCTGGAAGTAAACCTCTTGAGGGGTCCGACCTACGATTAATGAAGATTTGCACCAGAAAAATTTTATTAAATTTTTCTTTTCTAACTTTGGTGGGGAAAAAAGTAAAAAGAGTCATAAGATTGCTTTTCCTTATTTTACAAAATTTTTTTTTTTAAGATTCCGGTGTGAATTCGATAAGAAACACAATTACTTGCCCCTGAAAGCATTAGATATGTAGAAACTGCTTCTAAAGTTATAACAAAACCTTCTTACTAGAAACACTGAAAATAAGCAATTTCATAACGGCTAACTTGTACGGTATTTTGTCACCACTGAGATTAACCATTTACCGCGCAACTTTGCATATATACAACGGTGTTTTGAATTTAATAATTTTTTTTAATTCGTATATACTTAATTCACATCAGAGAATTAAAATAGACATATCTGGTTTACTTAATAACAGACCGTTTTTCCGTATTTAAATCAAAGATTGTTAAGATACATAGACCGGCAAACTGTCAGTTTTAATTGAGGTTTTTTTGATCACAGCTATTGTACGGTAGTTTATATGTTTTATATTTTAATTTACCTAAGAAAATGCTTTTATTAGCGTATTTTTTCATTGCGGTTCATTAAGTAGTAGTCTACCCTATTTCATTTAGGCCTTTTAAAAAAAAATAAAATACCTTATTATTCATCAATTTTTTTGTTTTTTTCGTATAGCAAGTAAGTATTTCAAAAAACATCCTCCAAGGATAAAAATATAGTGTTGCTTTCGTTAATGTGCATTTTTTAATTACCTTTTTGCATAAAAATTAGTTTAAAAAACGTAAATTTCTTTACAAGTAATTTAAAATTTTGTGAATTACTATATTATGTTACAGTTGCTATCTTTAATCTAAACTTCCTTTCCAGTTACTTTTGTAAGTCAAACTTAAAAAAAGGTGGCATTATAATCTTTAAAAATCTGGTTCCATACAAATTTCGCCTTTATTTAGGTTTATAAGGCATGTTAAAACTAGATACTCTTTTTTCAAACATACCATCCATAAAAGCATTAATAAATAGCCTTTTTTAACTTTATTTCTGAAAATTCAATATTTATAACGAATATTTAGCAATAAAAATAGCTTCATGTAAAAAAATATGCCATAAACTTCATATATATTGATAAAAAATAATTTTTAAGCTCATTCTAGCCATAGCACTTAATGGTAAATAACCACAGCTGACGTACAAACCTCGCGGTTCAGGTGTTTCAATTTACTTCAGATGGCTGCCATGATTTCGCATGCTTTGAAATGGGAATTGCCGATCTATGTAGCTTAAAAGTCTTTGATTTAAATAAAGCGAATTTAACCATTGAAACTTTTTGGTGTAAAGTCAGATTATCTGAACTAAGTAATTCCTAGAACGTATTCTATCATGGGAATTATAGGCAGTGTTGCCAGATTAGGGACTCTTTTGTCCCCAGATTGTTGATTGTCACCACTTTTTAGAAATAGAAATATTCGGCCTGTTTAAAACTAAAAATTCTGAAAAATAAGGCGAATTATAATTTTTAAAAAAGTGGTGACAATCAAATAATCTGAATTAAAAAAGTCCCCAATTTGGCAACACTGATTAAAGAGTTAAAAAGAATTTTTTTAGTAATCGTGTGAAACGGTAAAGTTGGTGATTTGTACTAAAAAGAATTTCCTATTAAATATTATTGATATGAAAATGTCGTGCAAGTTGACAGCTGAACAATTTGTTTACATGAAATAATTTTGTAGCTTTTTTAAGCAAAATCAATTGAAATATAAGAAAGCAGGTATGCTCACCTGTTACTTCAATAAATGATCATACAGCTAAGTATTACAAAAATGTTTCTCTGAAATGTCTGAAATTCGACAAAATTTAGAAAATTTCGCTTGTTTATAACTTGAATTTTGAAGTTACAATAATATATAGAAAAGGTTCTTTATAACAGGGCTACCCAATGCGGTGCTCTTTGAAGGTTTTCTTTGCGCCAGTTTAAAGGCTTCCTATTGCCATTTTGAAGGATGCTTTTTTAAAAGTCAATAATAGACCGGGATACAGCAGCACAGTCAATCACTTCATCGAGTTCACGGCTGAAATTCCAGAATTAGTTAAAACATGATTCGCATATTAAAACGCAATCGGTCTGCCAAGTCATACCTTGGTGGAAAACACCTGAAAACTCGATTTTAGCGGTAGACTCGTAGCGGTTTACCATTCTGTTTTCCTGCTCCCAGTCCTCTATGTTTTCATACCTGTGGGTGCAGGAAAACACAATGGTAAACCTACGAGTCAGGGTGTTTTCCACCAAGATATGACTTGGCAGACCGATTGCGTTTTAATATGCGAATCGAGTTTTAATTAATTCTGGAATTTCAGCCGTGAACTCGATGAGGTGATTGTCTGGCTGCCGCCTACAGGTCTATAATGTTTGCATCAGGGTTTTTTTTTCTTTCCCTTTGTAATTTGAAAAAGTGCATTTAAAAAAAACAACTTTACAGATTTAACCACGTGTATTTTGCTGTTTTGTAGTTATACTGTATAAAACTTTGTATATAGTGTAATTCTGATGGTCCGCATAGGTAATAATTAACAATAATTTTTTAATATATAATTTTCTCATTTTGTTTAGAAAATTTGATAAAACCACACGGCAAGATTTTCATCAGTGAAGTTCTTCCGGGCCATCTGTCTAAAAAAACCATGGATTGGTCACTATAATGCCTGTCTTTGTTTTTTTTTTACTTTTTATAATGCTAAATTCGTGCTCCCAAAAGATGTTACGAAGTATTTTCCTAAAATCATCTCAGTATCTCTGATTTCCATGGATTTCTTTTACTATAGACGAGATTAAAGCATCTGGCATCTTCCTCTACAGTAGGGGTGCACTACCTTTTTAAAAGAAGGGCCACTTACAAAAATGTTTGGGTTGTCGAGGGCCACATCAGTAACAGAGAGAAAATTCTATATCGGGGAGGTAGGGGGGGGGGGATAATAAGTCTTTATTCTTGATGAATAATTATTTTTTGTCTATAATAAACATAAACGGAAATAAATAATTGTATGAAGGAATGCACGCATCTGTATGAATAACCATTCATCACTTTATGAAGATTAACGGTTCGTTCTTGACAAATGGTAACTTGAAGAAAAAAAATTACAGAAAATTTCTAAGTAATTGAATGTTATTGAAAATTATATAAAAAAAATATTGAAGAATAACTTCATTTAAAAAAGGAAACTTATTTTTGAAATAACAAGGCGTGATGGACTAATTATGCTATTTTTTCTGCGGACTATTAACAAAACTCGTTTTTTTTTCTTTTGTCAATCAAGTGCGGCTGACTGACGAAATTCGCGATTTTTTATCAACGACCGATTGACAGATTTCGCGGTAATTTTCCATTTTCGGTTGGCATAATTTGCAGTCTTTTCAAACAACCAATTTGCGATACCTGCGATAAATTGATACAATTCGCGATTTTTTTCAGCGATAAATTTTCAAATTTCGCGATTTTTTTCCACAATGGATCAACGAAAATAGCGATTTTTTCCGCTCCCGATCGAATTATTTCGCGACTTTTTTGTTCTGCGAGCAACCTTGGAAATTCGCGAGTTTTTCCCAAGAACGATTGACAAAATTCGCGATTTTTTTTCATGAGTGATTGGCGAATTTTGCGATATTTTGCGTGACAGATAGACAATATTTATAATTTTTTCCAATGACCAATCGCGAAACGTGATTTTTTCCTGGTATACATTGATGTAATTTGCGATTTTTTTTCGCGCAATAAAATGGCGAAAATCGCGATTTCTTTTACGTGCACAATCGATGAATTTTGCGATTTTTTCCTGCGACCAATGGATTTCTATTTCATGATATTTTTTGGGACCGACACACAAATTTTGTAATTTTTTCCATGAGCTATTCACGAAGTTCGCGAATTTTTGGGAAAATTCACGATTTTTTTTCACGAGCGATTGACAAATTTCGCAATATTTTTGCGACCAATTGACAAAATTTGTAATTTTTTCTATCAATTGTGAAAATTCGTGATTTTTTTCCGCGACAGATTGACAAAATCGCGATTTTCCCCCAGTCGATCAACGAAATTTGCAATTTTTGTACCTCATTGACAGAATTCGCTATTTTACTGTGTCCTATTAACAAAATTCGTAATTGTTAACTGACTCTGATGAAATTTGTAATTTTTCCCGCAATAAGCTAGCGAAACTCGCGCTTTTTCCGTAGACGGTCAAGAAAGTTTGCAATTTTTCCGCAGCTCCTCGACAAAATTCGCGATTTTTCCGCGTCCGATCAAGGACATTCGCTATTCTTAACTGACTCTGAAGAAATTTGTAATTTTTACACGACAAATTGATGAAATTCGACATTTTTTTCGCGATAAACTGACGAAGCTCACGATTTTTCCGCAGCCGGTCAACAAAATTTGCAATTTTTCCGTACCTCATCGACAAAATTCGCGATTTGTATGTGCCCGATTAAAGAAATTTTAGACTTTTCCGCGCCGAGTCGATAAAATTCGCGATTTTTCCTCTCGCGATCAACAAAATTCGAAAATTTTCAGCCCCCGATAAACGAAATTTGCGATTCTTAACTGACTCTGGCGAAATTTGTAATTTTTTCCGCGGCAAATTGACAAAATTCCGCTTTTTTCTCACGATCAACTAACAAAACTCTCAATTTTTCAGCAACCGATCAAGGATTACATAATCAACAAAATTCGAGATTTTGGATGCGTCCGATCAACGAAATTCACGATTTTTAACTGACTCTGACGAAATTTGCAATTTTTTCAGCGGCAAATTGTCGAAATTCGCGATTTTTTCTCGCTATAAACTGACAAAACTCGAGATTTTTCCCCAGTTGATCAACGAAATTTGAGATTTTTCTTCGACTCATAGATAAATTTCGCGATTTTTCCGAACTCAATCAACGAAATTTGAGATTCTTAATTGGCTCTGATAAAATTTGTAATTTCTTCCCGGAGCAAATTGACAAAATTCGCGATTTTTCCTGCGACATATGGACAAAAAATTTAAATTTTTCCAGTTATAAATTGACGAAATTGTGTAAAAAAAACCGAAGAAATTATATAAATTGTGATCGCGGGCCACAAGTTAACCTATGGCGGGCCACAGGTTGTGCATCCCTACTCTACAGCAATATTTGAGATACATCCCTCAGTGAAAAGTATACAGTCATGGGGAAAAAAAAAGTAAATAATACATTAACTAACTCTGCAACTAATTATAATAGAAAAAAGTTGCTGGTACCAAACGGTTGGAAATAATATCTACTTTTAGATGGTGTATATAAAATTTGTCTAGGGGGCTATCTACAAATCGAAACCAGATCGAAATTTGTTTTTGTTTTTCAATGGCAACACCAAATTTTAACAATATATTTTAAATCTTCGGTTCAAACTATGCCTAGAAACTATATTTCAAATTACTTGGATAAGTTTTTGAAGTATAAACATTCAAATTTTAGAGCTTCTAATTTAAAATAAGAGAGATTGTAATTAAAAAAATTAATGTGAATTATGCAATTAATGTTCGAAAAATATATGAATTGCAACCAACAATTTTTTTGATAGATTTATATTTATTATGTCCTGCTTTATGCGAATTCTCAATTTAAAAATTTTCTTCCAAGTAGTTTTCAAATTATGATTAAAAAACTTCAAAATGATAGTTTAAGGAGCTGTCTATGATGTGGAGAAAGGCATAATTAAAAAAAAAACTATTTTAATCATTTTATTGAAAAATTTGGGCTGGTTATAGTCAAAACGTATTAAGACAGTGAAATGGTCATATTGTCAAGAAATAATACATTAATAGAAGTGACAAAGTCATCCTGCAGCATTTCAACAATAGAGTACCGAACTTCAGTTTGGATACAGCTCCTTAAGTATACTCATTTTAAAATAATTAATTTCTCTGAAACTAATCGTGCGAATTTCATGAAAATTTGTCTTTAGGCGAATTGAAAGGTGTAGAATTTACTTATGGTGTCAGATTTGGGTATTGCTATTGAAAAAAACAAAGTTTGGGTTCGTTTTGATATGTAGACGACCCCTTAAGAAAGTATTATATATATATCATTTAAAAGTAGACTTAATTTCCAAACGTTTGGTATCAGTAATTTTCATCTACAATAATTTGTTGCAGAGTTAGTAGAGGGTGTTTATTTATTATTATTTTTTTTCCACGATTGTACAATTCGAAATGTCCTAAGATTTAATTTTTTTTCAGAAAATTGTTTTACGTTTTAAGTGTTTTACGTTTTCACTGCCTAAATTATTTATTTTAGGCAGTGAAATCTTACCAAAAAATGCTAATTTTAAAATGTCTTTCAATAAATAATTAATAATTAATTTTCAGTTTAGAAAATGGTCTGTTAAAATGCGTAAAGCATGTTATTCAAACTACTCTAAGAAATCTAAACCTCTATCTTTCACCATTTCTGAGAAAAAGGTACATAAAACTGGTGTATTTTAACATGGCCGAGATAGAGCTTACCCGGTCTTCTTAACAGTTTTCATCGAATACGCTCAGGCAAGAAGGGTTTACTTTCTTCGTTACTAAAAGCTTTTGAACACCACTAATTTTCTATTGTAAATTTCCGTTTTTAAATTGACGGAAATTTTTTTTCCATTTTACAAGGCAAATGTCTTGGTACGAAAAAAGTGGCATTTCGCCCCTATTTTTAAATCGCTATTTATTATTTAGTTAATAATTCGCTAAAATAAATATTTCTCAACAAATCATTAAATCCCTGTGTTAAAATATGCACTATAACATAATATAAGTATTTAGAAAAATTAATTTCTTAAATTTAATAGATATTGGGAAAAAAAGGAACAGAAACCTGAAAAATCGAAGTTTTGAGAAAAAGTCAAAGCTGTGAAGCAGTGTTGCCAGTGGACTACTTTTTTAAATTTTGATTTCTTGATTGGCACCACTTTTTTGAAATAGTAAAATCCGCCTTATTTAATAACGTATTAATTAAGGCGAAAGCAATGGGAATTTTACCACTTCAGAAAAGTGGTGCCAATCAAGAAATCTGAATTAAAAAAAAAATAACTCATTACTGTGAAGTGCTCTTAGAAAGAATGAAAAAATGAACACTTTTTTATATATATATATAAACGTGTAATACATCGTTGAAAAGATAAAAGTTTAAACTATTTAATAATATAAAAAAGTTAAAATCGATTTTTTTAGTTGAATTTTGCTTACCCGGCCCCTTAAGAGGTTAACTAATATTTCTGTTGCACATATTTTTGTTCTAATTCCAATTTAAATAACAGAAATATATTCCATTTTTAACTAAACCTGGTGAGAATAGAATGAACACTTGATAAGTTAAGAAGTTTTTTATATAATTCTACATGAAATTAAAATATATTAGACTAGATTATTTTAATAAATTTGATCACGCTGACTTCGGTAATAGTATTAACAGATATTAGGTTTCTTAAAAAAGATTTACAAAGCATAATTACGGGAACTAAAAAAAATAATGATATATGTTTAATTACGTTTAGAAAATGGTGTTATTTAATCAAATACTTTATGTATTAGACAAGATTAGTTTTTTTTAATAGTTAACTGATTTTTTTATGGATATTCATTTATGATATTTGTGTTTTTAATTTGCATTTAAAATAGAAAGGCGCCCAGTTTTAAATTTTTATCTAAGAGCGTAGAATATTAATTAAATTATGGAAGACTTGCTTTTTCATTTAAACATCTTGCTATTGTTAGATTGAAAAAACTGCCAATTTCTTTCCTTTTTTTTTAATCTCTTCCTATAGAAAAAATATGACAAGAAATAAATGATAATTACGTTTATGCAACGACGTTAAACTGTTATTTATATCTAAATCAATACTTGTGGCATAAATAAGGTAAAATAGCAGCCCGAAAAGTTATTTATGTCAATTTTTTGTTTCCGAAGATAGAAATTATTCTGTATACTACAGAGCAAGAAATAAAATAGAAATCAAGAGGTGGTAATAAGTGTAATATTTGTTCTTCTCTAAACAGTAATACTCCATGAAACTGATACATGGGTTCAAATATTATCAAGAGAAATACTCTTAGCCTTACTAGTACCTGCTTTTAATACTTTCTGAGGAGTTTTACATGATTTGAGGAAGAAATTTAATTTCATTATATATAGCAGCGTTTCTTAAACTTTGGGATCTAGCGGACCCTCTTTGCATAGCTGCCAATGTTTACGGATTTTTCATACCACTAAAGTTTAAGAGTAACATTTAGCTAATTGAATCTCCGAAATTCAAGAATTTTTTATGTTGTCAAAAATTTCTGTTAATTTTTAGTGGTATGAAAAATCCGTACAAGTTGGCAGCTATGGCTTTGATATGATATGCATTTCGGGGACCCCAACAAATTTTTCCTTAAAGTAAAATAAAAATAAATTTATTTTAGTGGTATAGACCTTATTTATTTTTTATTACGGATATTCTGTGTTTAGTTGTTGAAAACGTCAGTTTCATTAAGAAGAAAAATGGCACATATTTTAAGACAATTAAAATATACATACTTATATTTCCCATGAGAAGGATGTTGCTGTTTTTTTTTCCTACGCGATGTGCAATGTTTGCTTCAATGTTCAAAACGTGTATTTGTAATTCTTCAACATTCAATCGATTTCTATATTTGTTTTTCATGTGCACATGCATACGTATTTCTCACGCACAGGAGAAAATTAGGAAGGCTATTCACTTGGAAAACAGTTTTCATGGAATTATTCCATGTTAATTCATTGGTTATTCCTGCTCTAAGAATGTTAAGAATTCCATTCACTAATGGAAATAAAATGGTCACTAATGGAAATGAAATGGATTCTTCATCCACCCATTTTCTGACTTTGAGAGAGTAAAATAAAGTCAGAAAGCTTCTTTCAAATTCTTCATGTGTGCAATGAAATTTTCAGCAATATCAGGAAAAATTGCATCACCAGAGATTTCTAAGAAATCGGATAATGTTGGGAATGATTCAAAATTATTATTTTCAAGTCAATTTACACACAAATCAATTTTGTTATTGTTGCTTCTACTTTGTCTTGTACTTTTAAAATATGCACCGATGTTCCTTGTAAGCTTAAAAATTCAGCTCATTCAGAAAACTAAAAATATCTGACAAATATGTCACTTGACAACCATGATAGTGACTGCTTTGAGGCCTATAGCAACTACGGCTTTCGCTTCGAATAATCCTTATTATAGACAGAAGCAACACAGCAAGCCACAAACAATTATTTCTTTTTCCATTACATATTCATGTAACTACAAATGGACACTCACAATTACATCCATCTCTCAACCGCGGATTCGAACTTGGGTCACCGGGGTGGCAGCAGCTGTCAGTACTGATCACGCCACTGGGCGACAGCCACTTGACAAGCGAGGAGAAATCACTGAAACATTCTTTCAAATGGCATTTGGTATCCAATAAAAATAGCCTCACTTCCTCACGCAGAACAAAAATGCGATTTAAAACTTTTCCTCGCGACAACCACCTAAATTCTTTACTCAAAAGTAACTGCTTGTGTTCACTCCGAATTTCTTCGCATAAAATTTTAAAAAGTGAAGAATTCAATGGACGAGCCTTGATATAATTTATTACTGAAACAAATTCGTTGAATGTAGACTGCAAATCTTCATGCATTTTTTTCGGGACCAGTGATTCACGGTGAATAATACAACAGTCTTCCAAACTGCATGCGATGTTTTATCTTTAACGTAGCTGATCAAGCCATTAATAGATCCAGTCATAGTTCGAACCTCATCTGTACTTATCCTGACACATTTTGATGAGTTTATTTTTTTTTCTTGTATGGAACCGTTTTAGCAGGTGAATAGCGCTGCACTTTTTTGTGTGAGATCGTATGGATGCGAAAAACAAAAAAACTTCATATACCTTACCACCAAATTCACAACGAACGAAAATTAACAAATTCATTTTATTGGAAACGTCTAAACTCTCATCCACCTGTAATGCGAAATAAGGACATGATCAATTCTTGTTCAAGTTCTTTTTCATGTTTAATTAATTGGCTCTCAATATTTTCACATAAGTCGGTGATTCTGTTCTTAACGGTATCGTTAGATAATGAAATTAAATTTAGATCCTTTGCTGCTTTTACTCCTGTCATTGTTGTGACCATTGCTTTAGCAGGAAAAAAAAAATATTCGGTAAAAATGTTTGGCTTGCGCAGAGATGAATTCAGAGGGTGGAGCAAAGGAGAAAGGTGGGGTTGCCTTCTTCAGCATTGAAATCTCTCCCTCGAAAGATTTAGATTTAAGAGCTCATTTTATTCTTATTAATAGCCTTAGATTAGAAGTTCTAGTCCTGCATTTATCCACAACTACAGCTACGGAAATTCTTGCCAAATAAACAGGGTCTGAATTCAACACTGGGCTTGTGGATCCCCGTCGGTAAGCGTGCGACTAGAGGGTTAACAAATTAAGGAAATGAATTTCAAATTGCATTTTTCATAAACTCTTGATAGAGTATTTTTAACTAAACTTCTCTGATGAAAAAATATTTTAGACTGATATCACTTTAAACAGTTTGCAAGACATATATTTATATATATATATTTTCATTATGTATATACTATATATATGTTTATTTATTTCGTAAAATTTATTTAACAAAATACTAATTTTCATCAAATATTTATATTTATTTCATGAAATAATCATATTGAAATTAACATTCATAAAATCTCACACATTATTCATATTCATTTATTCATTTCATAAAATATTCATTCCACAAATAAATAAAATATCCATTTCACAAAAAGTATTATTCTGGATTTTGCTTTTAAAAATATCTATTTCGTCCTATCTATGCGTGTGTGTGTATGTTTTAATAAAAAATAAAATAAAAGTCTAATACTTCCTGTATGGAAGAATTGAACAAAAGAAAAAGTCTCTTTCCAAATTCAATTTTAAATAAGAAATTCAAATGTCTTTCATTTTAAGAAACAAAAAAAATTACTTCCTGTCAAAAGAAAACTTTTTCTCTTCTTCTTGTAGAACCTTGATTATCCGAAGTAATTGGGACTGACCATCTTTCGGAAAATCGAAATTTTCGGATAATCGAGAATGCTTCAATTTTAAGATTAAAGAGAAATATATGCAATATTTCTTATTATGGTAACTTATTAAAGCAATAGCAAGATAAAAACAAGAATAAATTACTTGAAATTTAATTTGAAATTAAGTACATGTTACATATATTGCAAGGGTTTGAAAAAATATTTTGTTTGTCGCAGTTTCGATTGGCTTTGCTTTGAAGCATTAGTTTATCAGTATCACAGTATTTCTTTTTCTCAAGCCATGCCAAACCTTTTGCAAAATATTGAAAAGCTTCAGAATTGCTAATTTGTTTTTTTTTTCTTCGTTCCACACCGCAGTTAATGGGAGCTCAAGCTAAATTCAAAGAAATCTAAGAAAGGGGATCGAAAATATTTATATGTACTCGTAGTTCGGAACAAGGAATATGATACTTGAAAAAAAGCTTTAAAAATAGATTTCGGTTAATCGAGAGTTTCGGTTTTAAAAGTTTCGGATAAAAGAGGTTCTACTGTATAAATTTTCATTATATATATACTATATATACCTTTATTTATTTCATAAAATTTATTTAACAAAATACTAATTTTCATCAAATATTTATATTTGTTTCATGAAATAGTCATATTGAAATTCATATTCATTTATTCATTTCATAAAATATTCATTTCACAAATAAATAAAATATCCATTTCACAAAAAGTATTATTCTGGATTTTGCTTTTAAAAATATCTATTTCGTCCTATTTATGAGTGCGTGTGTTTTAATAAAAAAAAAAAAAAAAAAAAAAAGTCTAGTACTTTCTGGATGGAAGGATTGAACAACAACAACAAAAAAAAAAGTCTCTTTCCAAATTCAATTTTAAATAAGAAATTCAAATGTCTTTCATTTTAAGTAACAAAAAAAAATTACTTCCTGTCAAAAGAAAACTTTTAAACATACATTTCTCTTTTTCTTGCAGTCTTATTTGAGATTTTGTCAGAAATATTGTATTCTTAAAAGAACATTTCTGCCTTTAGAAATGGGAGACTTTACATGCTTCAACAAAATGTAGATTTAACACAATGGAAACTAAATATTACAATATGCAAAGGAACATGCTGGTGGGTATTAGAGCATTCCATTTTTATTCCTTCTTTGAAAATTTAACTCTTAAAACAAGTTATAGAGAATAATTTATAACAAGATAAAATCAATATTGTTATTTGTGAAGTTAGAAAAGTTTATGAATAGTTTTATTAATTATATTTGTGCCGAATTTGAATTGTAGCTGATTGTAGAAAAACTAGTTGGATGTGCCAATCCCAAAACTTTCTTTTATCTTATATATTTTAATATTTCAAAATGTTGTTACAGATGTCAATATTTCATTTTTATTAGTTCAATACTATATCAACTTTGACTTTCATCTAAAATTTCTGCTTCAGTCAATTAATCGGAATAAAAACGAGTTAATCTCGATCTTGATCTTTATTAAAATCACGAAAAGCCGCGAATAGTCGGCTTATCAGGATGGGAAGTTCCCGTCAATTTACGAGCCCCTGGTGTACAATAGAACTACGAAAAATTAAGAAGATTACATAAAAATTGCTATTACAGCGCCCCCTTCCGGCGAAATTTTTCGACATTCTTCTTTCCATGGCCAAAAACATTCGCAAAAAAATTGGTTCAATTCTATGCATAATTTAATACACTTTTCGAAGATACAATATTGAAAATGACGCAAAAATCACTATTACAGAGCCCCCTTCCGGAAGAATTTTTCCAAATTCAGGGAAGACGTTCTTCCCATGACCAAAAACATATGCAAAACACGTGGTTCAATTCTATTCACAACTTCATAGCTTTTCGATGGTACAACATTCAAAATGGCACAAAAATTGCTATTACAGCGCCTTCTACCGGCGGATTTTTTTCCAAATTAAGGAAAGACCTGTTTGATATAGTTAAGAACTTAAAAAAAAAAAATTGGTTAAATTCTATGCATAACTTCATACACTTTTTGATGGTACAATAGCGACAGAGAGACGGACAGATGGACAGACAGACATTTTCTATAAACATGTTTTTTAGGATCTCTGACCCCTAAATCGTGTAAATCCGTCGAAAACCGGAAGTCGAAAAAAATTTCGATTACAATACTTTCTTCTATTGAAGATAGAAGAAAGTAAATATATTGTAAAGAATGCGTATATATTAAATGAAATGAAAATACAGTGACCTATCGCTCATATGGCTTTTGAGGGGTCGGAGAAATAATCGGTAACCAAGAGACTCCCTATTATATCAATCTACACTGGCCTCTAAAAGTTTAGAAACAGTGACCGGAGGTTTTCTATCGTACACGGTTTCAGAAAGATAGGGACTATGTAGTGAATTGCTTTCTGAAAGTGGCTTTATTATGAGAGATTTTCCACAATTTGTCAACCAGCTCGGTGTATCTTTTTGAGTTTTCACAATAGTTGACTGGATATTTTATATGAGTTGTGCTAAATAGCTGACTGCCAAATTATCTCTCTATTCTAAAAAAAAGTAACCACCGCTGTCACCGCCGCCGCCGCCGGTTTTGATTTTTTTGTGACCGGAGGCAACAAAAATAATGCATACAAAAATATGAAAATCAGTGGTTTTATACAGAAATGTTTGATAAACACGCTGATGCAGACAGTTTTCAAATCGAAGAATTATTTTAAGAGTTATTTAATGCTAAAGTTGGACAAAATCGTTCCACTAAAAAAGTTTTATAGCAGCAAAAACTATACATGGCAGTGTTATTATTTTTAGATCATTTTATGCGTTAGAATTTGCCGGAGTGCAGATTGCATTATTTTTTTTATTTTGACTCATTTTTTCAGGTTTTATTTCTATTTTAAATTCAAATTTTCAGCATTTCTAGAGATATTTTTTACAGATTTCAGAAAATTGTACTAATTTAAACTGTTGCCAACTGTATAAAAAGCGCAAGCAATAATGTTTGCTTCAAATTAAAAATTTATTTACACGTGACTATTATAAACAAGAAAAAAACTTTCAAATTAGAATTAAATAATTACGTATAAAAAGCAGGAACTTATTAAAAATTACGTCATAAAAAGTATACACGTGAATTTTAAAAGAGAAAGGATATTGTAAAATAATAAATTCATTAACATGCGTTAGAAGTCTTAGGAGAAATTACGTCATATTTACGTCACATTATAGTTATTACATAAAATGAACACAAAATAATATTGCAAAAAAGTTTAAATTTAGAAATTGCGCTAGACATTTATTTGATATTTTGAGAATTAATTTAAAATGTCTTATTTAAAAGAACTTTCTTTTCACTTTGTTAAAAAATACCAGCAGACAAAGACTCTCTTTACTTAATTCCTTTTATATTAGCTTATTTTGAAATGTTGTTACACGTGTATACGTCATCAAGTTATTTTTATTTCGACGTTTTATTTGTGTTTTTATTAATGTTGTACGAATTTATTTGTTCTTTCGTTATTTAAAATAAAAATTATATCAATTTGTATGATTTGGCGAGTGGTTTGGCGATTTATATAATTTGGCGAAATTGGTCGACAGGATAATCAAGTAGTACCGCAGCGGATATGGCGTTAAAATTCCCCAATCAAAGAGAAATGAATACAAATTCGTTTATAGGGAGATCGCCACTGTTTTTTAAATTATAATTCAATCTTTCGAAATCTTTTTAAAGCCGATCAAATTAGCGTGCATTTAGAGTCTGCGGTGTCTGGACGGGGGTTGGCGAGCGTAGCTCGTAGGGGGCCGAGCCCCCTAGTGAAATAAAAATTTTGTAATCTTTAATGCATTCGCAGTTAAAAATTACTTCATACAAATGCCCGTATCTTATTGAACATAGAATTTTTTTTATGTTTTAATTGCAGTATACTGTTTCTATTGTTCTTTTCGTTTTCAGAAAGTGATTTTACACATGTTGAAAACTCTGTATTGATACTAAATTAATATTTACTTAAAGTGATAAAATAATTTTAATAAGACAAAAAAAAAATACTTTTATTTATTCATATTAGACATATGTTTTATTATTTCGACGGCAACATTCTCAATAATGAATATGATAAAAAAAATTTTCACAAAACTTTTAAAATGAAAACTAGTTAACAAAAATAACGTGAGCTCAAGCATAATGAAATGAACTGCAGTATTAAAAATGGATATTTGCGAACATGAATTATTTGATACTGTTGTTTCATTTTTCTGTAGAGCACCTCTTTCTAAATTTTAGGAAGTTCCATGAAGGCTGAAATATTATATATATTAACAATGAGTAAGAAGATTCCTAAAGTTACACATATATCAAGATTAACGAACTATATCTGACGGCGTATGTATTGAATCTGTCTGTAAGTATATATATCAGGTTTCGTGCGCATCAGCGGATTCAGGGGATTTTAGGACTATTATAACCAGAAATTTCGTAAAGTGCTGGTTGCTATAACTCAAGAAAGATTTTTTTTTCATTAAATAAGGCAAATATTACTTTACGAAAATTCTGATAACAGTTCCTTGAAGCGTACGAACCCTGTATATGTATTGTTAATTATTTTAATTTAATCTAATTTGGGTTGGTTGGTCGATTTTTGACGACCGATTATCTACACTAGGGATATAGGCCCGAGAGGGGAGTGCCCTTCGCGGGGGTCTTTCTAAGGGAACCTAATCCGTATTTACGCATGGAAATCCATGGCTCGAAGAAAACCACGAAAACTCCGAACGATTAGGCCGACGGACGCGATTGGGATCGAACCCAGCACCTTCCGTCTACCAGCTTTGAGAGCAGAACCTCTAAGCCACTGGTGGGGTTAATCTAATTTGGGACTGATACCAAACTTTTCAATTCCATTAACTGAAAATTAAAGGAAAATTATTAAAGATGATAAATTCAAATGCTTAATGCATTAAATATACAATACATAAAAAAACCTAAATATCACAATTAATTGCATATATTTATTTGTAATTTTATATTAGCATAACTGCGAACTTGTATCGATTTTTCTTACCAGTAAAATTCAATACAAATTTTGGACTTATTTAAACGTTAAACATTCTTAAATTTCGGTGATTCAATTCGCTAAAATTTACTATTAAATTTTAGTGGTATGAAAAATCCGTACATGTTGGCAGATATGCATTAGGTATCTCTTAGTGGTTTATCTGAAGAACTTTTTCATTCAAAGATCTTTTAAATTAACTACTGAACAATTTTAAGTTTTTTGTTTTTTGTTTTAAGGGGTCTTGTACCTTTTAAACTCGCTGAAAATCAACAAAAATATTCAAAGTTTGAATTAGTGTACCTTCAAAGCATTTTTATGTATAAACATGAAATTTTGACTATTGATTAAACAGATTTCGCTTTTTTATATACTGCCATTGGAAACTGACCAGTCTTTCACTGAATTTATGTGTTGTTGAAATTAAAATGGCTCATTTTTTTACTCCGTAAGTCATTGCTTGCATGATATTTTCAGAACGCATGTATGGATTGCTATGAAATTTGATACAATAAATAAAAACAAGTGTATTTTTTAAATGATCTACTCTTAGGTCAAAATTATTTTATAAAACCTGTAAGTAAAAAAATCACATTATTTTATTTTTAATGAATCAAAGTAGTCATAACTAAAATTTTTACCGTTGTAAATTCTTAAAAGTAGGTCATTTTAAACACGTAAATGTGCATATCATGTATTTCAAGTTTTATATCGATCCATACAGAAGTTCTCAATATATCATGCGCGCAATGACTTATAAAATGAGTTATTTTAACTTCAATAATTCGTAAGTTCTGTAAAAGGCTAGTCAGTTTATAATGGTAGTATATTAAAATATCTAATCTGTTTAATCAACAGTCAAAATTTCATGTTTATAGATAAAAACGCTTTGAAGATGCGCCAATTCAAACTTTAAATGATTTTGCTTATTTTCGTCGGTTTTAAAATGTACAAGACCCCTTAAATGTTTCGTTTAGTATATTCAAACAATTCTTCGCACCCGATGGTAAGAATTGAAACAAGAGAAATGAATGTAGTTTAAATATTCAGCTTTTTCAATCAATTATATACAATAACTACAATTCAAGGGCTTGCAAAATAGCAGAAGACTAAGTTTTAAAAAAAAATCTAGGTAGTTTTTTTTTAAATAAATGCTGGGGGAAAAAATCCAGTTTAGAGCGATATTATTTCAAAAGCTTTCTTAGATATATTTAAAATAAGCATCCAAACATACAAAATACCTTTAAAATATTCATTTCATAAAAAAACCCATCTTTCATCCATTCAACTTTTTGAATAGAAACAAAAAGGATATACAACCACGCTGAAATTTTCTTTTAGCAAAAATAACTCTGTAGGTACTTTTCTCAGAATTAATTCGAAATATATTTTTCTCGAAATTCAAATGCCTTTTTTTTTCTTTCTTAACTAACACAAAAATCATTTTCTGTCAAAAGCAAACATTTAAACATGTATTTTGTTTTTCTTACTGTTTTATTTTGGGAATTTTTTGAAAAGTATTTAACTTTGGAGAAAATGTTCTTCCCCGAATACGAATATTTACATATTTCAGCAAATAGCACATTTAATAAAATGAAAGTGAATATAATGAATAATGGAACTTGCTCATATTCTTAAAATATTTATTTTGTTCATCTCTAGATATTTAGAGCTTAATAAAATGCACGACATTATGTATTTTTGGAGCAAGATTTAAATGATATTAAAATTATTTGCATACTTAAAATATTTTGAGTGCTTTTATGTATCATATTCAAGTTTAAAATATTAGGAAAACTAGAAAACAGGTTATTCTGCTTTTTCAGAATTTAGTGTCCCCCGCCCCCCACCAGGATGAAAAAAATATATGTATATAAATACAAATATAAACATATTTTAGTTTTAAGAATTAAAACACATGCTTTTATTTTATATAAAATGGCGTAATTCGCTGACGTCATCTGCTGAAGAATTCCACATTTACGACCCAGTTTTAAGAAAAATCAACATGAAAGTATGCATACGACGTCACTGTCGCAGAATAATAATACACACATCCAGCAAGAAGCGATGTCAAAATTCGAGAAACGGCAAAAAAATCGTTTTTCTATTGATTCATATGCTTTTATTTATTTGTAACATTAATATAGATACTTAAAATTAAACAGTTTATAGTAGCTCCATGTTTTATCAGAAATCATTAATTTATATCTTTTGAAAATAGCGCATATTTTAATTACTTTTTTTTTAAATTTGTTATGAGAAAAAAGCAAGAAAAAGATATAATAATCTGCTATTTTCCAGCTATTTTTCCTTTTTTCAAATGCAGAAATAGAGTACTTCAGTTGCAAACATTAAAGATATAATGTTAAAAAAAAAAAAAAAAAAAAAAAAAAATGTGATGCAGTTTTAAACAAATTGCATTTAAAAGTACTTTTTTGCGCTGTATGACGATATAAAAATTGACAATGTGCGAGAGAGGTTTAAAAAATTGCAGTAGAGATTATAAGTATTTAACCCTACAATAACACATCTGCTTCGTTTTACGGCTGGCTTATATAATAGAGCATTATTTTTCAGAGACGATACTTTAAGTGCTGCCCGAAAGAAATAGCATATCGGGGTCTAATATCGAATTACGTTCAACATTTCACTATTAAAAATTTCATAATGTGTATAGGAACTCAAATGTTTCCCTGTTTTTGGTTTGATGAAAACAAGGCGATGTACGCGGGCTTCCCAAGATACATAATACAAGCAAAAACCTTTTTTTTTTTTTTTAATTTGAAAACTCTATTAAATTTTCTGCACTTAATATATTTTTTAGAATGGCCACTAACAATACCAAAAATTATAGTTATATGAACAAGTCCGAAAATTGTATGTCAAACGTGGCAAATAAACGTACTATAACTAGTTTTATAAATATTCAGATTTTGGCGCAATAGCTGTTTGCGCTCTTACGCGAAAATGCGTTAAAAATATTACGATTATAAATATTTATATTTTACTATTTATTATATTTCTAAATATTAAATTCAGTAATGCGGAAATAATAGGACTCCATCTTAAATAAGACGTAATCAGCATGGCAACCTAGAAAATCATTACCTATCATGGGATATCATTAAATTAATTATGTGTGATATCGTATGATGGATTTAATAGAATGAAGAAAACATATATTAATATATTTTTACGTTTTGATTCGATTTTCATAAAATTTGAAGTTCAACAAAATTCTACAACGATTACGGGAGACTAGGGAGGGTTGAACCACCCATCAGTTTTCATATTTAAAAGAATTTCAGAGTTTTATCAACAGATGTCAACCAAAGCTACTAAAATGCTTAAACAACAATCTCTGTTTTATACAGATAATCGAAATAGGTGTGGAAAAAATCAATTATGAGGCATTTTCAGCGTAAAAGTTGTGTTTTTTAGATATATATTGTAAGCTTTTTTTCAGATAAAATATATCATAGAAATTCAAGTAAGTAGGTTTTAAGTAATGCAGAAATATCGAGTTTTCATTCCAGATATAAAGATTGTACAGTAAGTTAGGCTTAACATAACAATATGCTATTCTTTAGAAAAGGGCTATATGGGGAGCCTTGACTCAGTCAGTGTGAGGGAGAGTTGACCAGATGCTCAAGACTCCCTTAACCCCTCTGGGACGAGAGGCACGTATACGTGCCGCATGAAGCGCTCATAATCCTTGTTTTTCCTCACCAGTAAAATTTTACTGTAAAATTTGCCTTATATAATCAGCGCATTTTCTCGATTCAATAAGACACAAATTTCTGTTTTTAAAAAACGGGGACAAAAGATAAAAATTTCGTAAAAGGCTCCCGTCGCGAAGGGGTAAACACATCCACGACGGGAAACAAAAATTCTCGTTTTCATTCAAAAAACATCATTGACTAAGGGCGTGGCTTCTACCATACAGAAAATGCATTTATGTAATGTTGTCCACATTTTTTTTTTTAGATTGTAAGACATGTTATATTAAATTCGTACATTGAAAGATATTTTCCGATACATAAACTTAGGAAACCTATCTAGAACACCAATTCACAAAAGACTTTCAGAACAGGGAGGAACTTCTACTGTTTTAAAATTCATATTTGATAAAAATTGCTCGACGGCAAGGTATTAATTAAGTGGGTTTGGATATCTTTTTATTATACACTGTGCATAATGAAAGGTTAATCGCTATATATAAAAAAATAATGTAAATTTATTCTGCAAAGTTGCAATAGCATGGGGTGGTGGAAAAGAAAACGTTTAAAACTGATTACCGTAATTTCCGGCGTATAATCCGCGGATCAGAGAATCCTTTTTTGACCCAGACAATTTTTTAAATAAAGTGTAACTTTGGAACAATGGAACAATCAAGCAGGTGTGTGGATTCCCTAGTTGCATGGCAACTTTACATCCAGGCTAAGAGTATATTGTGTTACAATGCAATGGGAGCCTTGGAAAAAAGAGCGTTTAAACGCGGCTATAGCCACGAAAAAATGGAGAGTAAAAGCTAAAGAGATAGACAATTTTTAAGAAAAAATTGTTAGTAGAACAAGTAGAAAAAAAAAAAAAAAAAAAAGTTCCATATGATCCACATAAATGTCCAGGACAGGCGAAAAAGCTACCAAAGGAAGCCCCATAAAAAAAAAAAAGACTCAGTTCAGAGACCATACATTTAATATAGCTTGTTATGTAAAAAAGTTTAACACAGTGAATAAAAGAAACAAAACTAAGTATTTACATATTTACAAGAGAATTTAAATTACTTTAAGTAAAAAAGAATAATAATGTAAGAAAAAGCTACAGTGAGGAGAGTTCAAACCAAAAAAAAAACAGTTAAATGCAAAAGCCGAGGGGATCAAACGACAGCAAGAGGACGGCGTCCGCCCAGTCTAGTAATTGAGGAGAAAAAAACATGAAAATGAAAGAAGTAAGAGTAATATCATAAGAAGAGCATAAAAATACAAGAAAAAAAGTTTTTTTTTTTATAACTTTATAAACAAACAACACAGACAAAAAGAAGGAAAAAAGTTTAGCAAATGAAGAGCTTAATCTTCGTTAATGTTGATTTGACTAGCAAGTTTATCAAATTCAGTTAGTATAACCATCAATTTTTGCATCGGATTATCGAGGTTCTTAGTCTGAGTTGAGATGTTCTTTATACATTTTAGGAATTTAGTGATTTGAAAGATTTGTTTGACTTCGTTGAAAGTATTAAGAATGTCTTTAATATCATTGGTGTAATTAGTAGGAGCATTAGAATTCTCAATAGTAGGGGAGGAATGGGTGTTTGCGGTAGTACTATCATTGTTATCAGAGTTTAATTCTACATTACTTGTAGAGGGTTCAGAGTCTTTAGTATTTTTGGTATAATTATAATTCTTAAATATATCCGCTAAGATTTGGGTTTCTTGGGAGAGATTGCTGACGCTATTACTTGTTTTTCGCTTCTGTTTATTTTCGAGTCTATAAGGATTTTTTGGACAACCACGGAAATTCGCTGGATGCCCCAGTCCACAATTGGCACAAGTGGGTTTAATACGCCCCTTGTGGTGACAATCTGTACTTAAATGTTGATCTCCGCATTTTACACATTTAGCATCGAAGCCACACACTTCTGATGCGTGACCGTAACCCTGGCATTTGTAACACTGTTTTACACGATTTTTGCTAGTAAAAGCTTCAATCTTAACAGAAATATAATGTATATTGTTAATTTGGTAAATTTCTTCAAAGTTCTTACGAGGGATAACATTAACCATGTATATTGGCATTGGTTGGCCAGTTTTACGATTTTTAAGCATGGCAGCCCTAGTGACTGCAAAACCATGCTCCCTGAGACTATCTTCAATAATTTTGGTATCGGTGTAACAGGGGAAGCTACTTTAGATTGCTGTAAATATATGACTTCAATTACTAAATAAAATTTCTGGGTCCAAACAGAATTATTTGATCCGCGCATTATACGCCGGAAATTACGGTAACCCTTTCAAAGGCAAAGCATTTTCATTGCTAAAATGTTGAAATGTATGGTTGACACCGGAATTTATCTACAAATTTATTCTTAAATAAGAAAAAGGTATTTTTCGCATACATAATAAATAGAATTTTTTTAACCAAAATTCTGGTGACATTTTGGAATTAAAATTAACTGGTTGCCTAAACATACCACCGTCCTTGAAAGGGTTAAAGAAAAATATTAAAAATTGCTATAGTAACCCACAGCACGAAAAAAATTATTTAAATATAAATAGGAAAGTTAATAGAAACTTTTTCCACTTAAGTATTATTTACAATACGTAAATAGAAACAGTATAGAAGATTAGAAAGGACTAGAAAGTACCAAAGCAGCAGACTTAATCCTTTCAGGGGCAGTGGTATGTTTATGAAACCGCTTAATTTTCATTCTCAAATGCCACAGTGCACCAGAATTTTGCTAAAATCTTTTCCATTTAATAAGTTTGTGAAATATAGCCTTTTTCTTATTTGCAAATAAATTTTTTCGTAAATTCCGGTGCCAGTCATTTATTTCAACATTTTAATGCTGAAAGTACTTTGCCTCTGAAATGTTTAAAAGATGTTAATGATAAGTTAAGTGCTCATGCATCTGCAAAAGAACATAGCATTGGTCGAAAAACTTTAGGAAGGTATGTAGAGATATTTCACCAGGATGAAAACAGGGAGATGAAGTCAAACAATGTGATAACTAGAGCTGTCAGGTCGAGTGTCACAAAAAGTAGGGCACGCAGACAAAAAAAAAAAAAAAAAAAAAAAAAAAAAAGGATTGGACAGTGGCTCCTAAATTCGGACATAATAATACATGAAACCGTATGAAAACGAAACCTGTCTCTAGCGGAATACTGTCTTAAATGTTAAATTTCAGTTCCAGTGCTGTACAATTATATCTGCTGAGACAAAATCATGTTTAATAGAAAATTATTCTCCTCTGTCTTGTGATTTCGTCTAAACAGGTTTGTTTAAGCATCATATTTTCAGAAATATTTTTTATAATAATTAAAGCTTGTAGCATAAAGTTATTTTGCTTTTTTAAAACTGATTTTATTTCTGGTTACAAATATTTCAATATAAAACTAAGTGGGACAAGCCTTTCGTATAGTGGGTCAACCCTCCCATATGTGGGGAGCATTGACCCATTATTTTCTCATGATTAAAATCAATCATTTTACAAATTTCTTATATATTACACTTAAGTAGCAATTTTATTTTGATACCTGATTGAATAACGAATAAAATGACATATAAAACTTTATTTTACGTTCTATTCTATTTAAAAAATAAAATTCATTTTGTAAAAAGTGGGTCACCCTCCCTAGTCCACCCTATATATATTAAATTTCAAACCATTCGGTTGGGTAGTTTTTGCGCTGTTATATGCCGACAGACGGACCAAACGACGACTATAGGAATAAATGTCAACCTCACTTAACTATTCCGAAGTCTGATCCAATACAAAGAATTCTAAATCTGGAAAGTATATACCTACTATAAGGAAATGTGTCTTCTTTTAACAGTCTACTTATTATATTTCCTTTTAATTTTTTTGATTAAATAAAATTTCCGGCTTAAATCATGGTTGTTTTAGTAAAACTCCGAAATAATTTAGCTATGTTGGCATCTATGTTATAGGTGCTACGTATTTATAATTACGAACGCACCTGAAAATTAGACATAATATCTTCTTCTACTTGGATTACGATTACTACAAAAATTTAAACATACAGCGCATAAAGTATACAAATTAGGTCGTAACTTGCAAATGATCGTGTTTTGTTTTAAGCTAAATTGAAAAAGATTTTAATTTAAGTTTTTCTTTGTTATATTATGTTGTAACGAAAGTTTTCCGTCAAATCACCATTACATAATACTAATTATAATATATATAATTAACTGTAATTTTATATATAACGACCATTCCGCCAAACCTTCACAGTGTAATATGATACAACACGAGTACCCACTTTATTCGGTGACTTTCTGTAGCTGACTTTTTGCAACGGAACAGGAAGTAAATGTTGGTTCTAATCTGGTAGCGTGGCAGTTCCATTTCAGACATCTTGTACTTAATAATAACGATTTTTTTTTTTTACAAATTTCACAACACAGTGTTATAAAGCAAGTCTCTTTCTTTCAAATGCCAAAAATCGTTTGACAAAATCTGAGCAATCACGTCAACACGAACTGTTTGTACAGATCGTATTACCTGTGGCGGGAAACTTTCGTTATAACCTGATACATCTTTTTAACTTTCTAAAATAACTAGGGATGGCTCATTGATACGATTGGACTAGGTAACGAACAGTTAATAATATATTTTATAGATCTGCTTAAAAAATAGAGGGATGGAGAAACACCCCTCCTCCCCCGCCAAAAAAAAAAAAAAAAAAAAAAAAAGAAAAAAAAATCATAATAGAAAATAAATTTCAATACGCTCATACATAACGAGGTGAATATAAGTATTGAATGAAATAGTACTCACCAACAAACTTACAAAGTAGCAGAGAATATTTGAATTATTCAACTTACCTGAAAAGAAAAGAAAATGAATAAATATAAATTTGTGATAAATTGATACTAACAGTAATAACACACAAGAAAGGAGAAAATGATACAAATATAAATAAGTGCGAGTAGTAAGTCAAAATTACGTCCACTACTAATCATATCATAATATTAAAATATTTATTTGCTTAAAAGACGTTATAAAAACACATTAAAAGTAAATTAAAAATCTATATTTACATGTTTCAACTCATTTTCTGAGTCGTCATCAGAATGTATAACAGAAAAATTACAAATGCATATGAAAAATGGAAAAAATCATCGGATATAAACAAGTATGGGGTTTTATGGGTTGAATGGTTGGATAACTTACGGCATCGCGACATAGAGGGAACACGAGCAATCGCGAAAATATAGGGCGCGTTATATGATTACTTGTTTATATCCGATGATTTTTTCCATTTTTCATATGCATTTGTAATTTTTCTGTTATGCATTCTGATGACGACTCAGAAAATGAGTTGAAACATGTAAATATAGATTTTTAATTTACTTTTAATGTGTTTTTATAACGTCTTTTAAGCAAATAAATATTTTAATATTATGATAGAAGGAAATGAGCCATTTAACGCTTTTCGGAGCTAAGAAATTCATTCCAATGTGATCTTCAGCGAAATGTATAGAGGGTAGAGATGGGTAGAATGAATGATTTTACTATTCGAATGAATCATTTGGGAATGCGCAAAAACATAGTTTAGAACCTTTGTATATGTTTTTAATCAATTACCACAAGAAATTTTGTAAAAAGCAAAGAAGCAAAAGAATAGTTGCCAACCTTCGTATTTTTTTTAATTCATTGTATTCAGAAATTCTGAAAAGAAAAAGAATGTTACAGTTTTATGGGGTTCTTTAATTAATTTTAATTAAAATATGAAATTTCTTTTTCGACGCAAAATTTCTGGTAGAAATTGTATTTTAAAAAACAATGGTTGGCAACCATGCTTTTGCACATGCCCCAATGTTTCATTCTAATAGTAAAAGCATTCATTCTGTCCAACACTGACAGAGGATGAGCGCTCATTTTTATAACGATTTTGACTTTCTCAATGATTTAGATTTCAATGAAAAAAAAAAAACTAAAAGGCATTAATTCGGAAAAAGGTTTAATTATCGTCTGCATTACTAAAAACTTTCTTTGTTTTAAAATATCTCTGGAAAATAAACAATTGATTGAAAGCAATGCTTTACGTTTTGACGATTATTACGAGCTACAAAAGTAGAATTACGGTTAATACCATAGAGTACAGAGAAATAATAGAGATGAAGCATGGTGTCTGGGAGTGACGCCGAAAATGTAACGCTAAAATCCGTTACATTCGGCCCAAACAAAACGACGTGCTTTATGCTTTAACGCGCTTGTCAATTCAAACCTGTATATCTTTGCTTTTGCTTTTACCGTTGCAAATTTTTATTCATAATCCGCGTGTTGAGCGCAGGTATGATCAAAATTTCGATTAAAAATGTCAATATATGCTGTTGTAGGATGAGATACCTGTTCCCTGTTCCATGGGCTTGCCTTGTTTGAGCCGAATGAGGGCATTTAAATTTGAGCGATAACTGCTTTCACATTGCAAACCGTTTTTACGGCATACTGCATCTCCATCTATCTCTTTCCTCAATGGGTTAATACCATAGATGCCAACCCCTCTTAATTATTCCAGAGTCTGATCCAAGACAAACATTCTTAAAACCGGTAACTGTTTATAAGAAAATGTGGCTTTATTCTATAATTACTTATTAGATTTCATTTTAAAACCTTTTATTAAATAAAATTTCCGTTTGAAAACATGTTTGTCTTAGATCAGACTCCGTAACAATTAAGAGATGTTGGCATCTATGCAAATATGAGCAAAACATATGTTCATTTAACTCCTTGAGTGGCGGTGGAATATATTATATCCCACCTAAGTTTCATTCGGATTTGCACAAGAAACTTTTAACTAAGTTTTTACTTTTATAACTTTGAGGGAATGTAGTTGAAAAATTGCTTTTCCTTATTTAGAAATAAAATTTTTCCAAATTTCCGGTGGGAATTAAGTATTACACAAACGCAACTGCTTGCCCCCTCAAAGGGTTAAATGTGATCTTCAGCGAAATGTACAGAGGATTGCTCACACATTTTGGTAAAGATTTTGACTTTCTCTACGATTTAGATTTCAATGAAAAAAAAATTATATAGTATCAATTCGGAATAGAATTTAACACTAGAACGGCGGCGAGGGGTCATTTTGACCCTTGCAAAATGAATACACGTTGATTCGAACCAGAATTTGTTTTACAATATAAGATTTATATATGCTGCACAAAAATATCTTAAATAAGTATGTTAAATAGTTTTAAGTAAAATTTCTGATGTGAAATATTTTTTATAAAACTTGAGCAAAATTTCCCGCCGTTCTAGTGTTAATTATCGTCTGCATCTTTAAAAACCTTATTTGTTTTAAAATATCTCTGCAGAACAAAGAATCGATTGAAGGCAATAGTATTTACGCTTTACCTTTTGACGATTTTTACGAGCCACAGAAGTGAGATCACGGTTAATCCGAGCAAAACATCTGTTCATTTTAATAGGATTTTAGAAAAAAAGCAGGGTAGAATTAGAAAATACATTCCTTTTTTATCGAACACTATTCTCTTTTTGCGATAATATTTCTACATTACGTCTGCCTGTCAAAATATAGTATTTTACCAGACAGAATTACAACCTTCAAGGGGCTCCTTACCTCGGAGTAAAGAGAAAGAATAGAGCTGCAAATTTATGCCTTAAAAATGTTTTGCAATATGAAGCCAGTTATCGCACAGATTTACATGTCTTCATCCTGCCCAAACAAGACATGCACAAGGAATAACGAATGAATTTCATTGAGGGGTTTTCAAAGCGAGCCGCACACAGACTTTACGGGCCCGCAAGTATATGGTCTGAATTTTCACAGGTTTCATGGCTGCATTTTTAACATCATGCCAAATCAAAACACCTTCATCTCCATCTATCTCTTAACCCCAATGATCCTCACCAAGGAAATGCCCTGAGGTCTTGAAAAAAGAATGAAAGAAAATATTACTAAGGTCGTTTCAAATATAGCCCATTTATAAAATTCCCAACTATATCATAGACAGGATGAAATATAAAAGAAAACCTTTCTTTCTTTAAATCTAGACTCTTGGCCACATTAACCTTTTGACGTCTCTTATTGCACTGTTAAAATGAAAAGAATATCGATAACTCGAAAACTGTAGTAACTATTTCAATGTTAGCCAAGAAAAATGGAAGTGATCAGTTTCATTATTGTACGTAGCTCATGCCTTTTGGAATTACTACTTCTTTAGAGACTATTTTATGAATATTTTATGTTAACTTTGTGATAATAATTTAATTTTAGCTTTAAGATAATTAGAGCAAATAATAACCTTGGCCACATTAACCTTTTGACGTCTCTTATTGCAATGTTAAAATGAAAAGAATATCGATAGCTCGAAAACTGTAGTAATTATTTCAACGTTAGTCGAGGAAAATGGAAGTGATCAATTTCATTACTGTACGTAAGTTCATGCTTTTTGGAATTACTACTTCTTTAGAGACTACGACTACAGTGCTGTAATTTTGTCTAAGACCCGTCTGAAGAAAATCACATCTCATAAAGGTAAAACTGAATATTTTATGTTAACTTTACGATAGTAAGTTAATTTTAGCTTTAAAATAATTAGAGCATAATAGTAGTAATTAGTTAGTTACATTATGTGTGCATTTTTTAAAAAGTTTTATTATCCTCACGGATCGGGGATGACATTTCCGAGTTTTTACATATCAGTATAATCTTACAGAAAGTGTTCTTCTGTTAAATCACAAAACTGTTCCGTTTAAATAAAATGACATTTTCTCTAATGGTATACTGGTATGCATAAAGTTGGAAATCTCATCCCTGCGGGTGTTACGAGTAGCGTTTAATACATGGATCTTTATAATTCCCTTGCTTCTCTTATTAAACAAGTTCGACCGATATTTGCGTTAATGAGAATATAGTCAGATATGAAACTTATATTTTTTTTAAAAAAAGGAATGAGAGTTTTTTTTTTTTTTAATCTTCACGGATGTTACGAGTAGCGGTTAATACGAGGATCCTTATAAGTCCCTTGTGTCTCGTATTAACCGAGTTCGACTATATTTAGGTTACCCCCCTTGAGGGGTGATATACCTTTAACGAAAAGTTGCACCAGAAAAATTTTATTAATTTTTACTTTTCTAGCTTTGGGGGGAAAAAGCCAAAGCGTTATAAGTAAGCGAACAAACTTAATGCTGGAATCAGGCGTAAACTAACACAGTTGCCCCACCTTGTGGACGGAGTGATAATTCATATACGCGGGCTTTTAGTGTGGCGCGTATTTTGTAAATCTCCAGTCACTCATGGAAATGAGTTTTGTTTGCCACATTTATTGCAAAATAATGGCGTAGCGAGAGGGGCATCCAGACGCACTTGACACCACGAAGTTTTCTTCGCGTTATCAGAGGTACTTCAGTTATTAATCAAGTTAAAAAAAACTTTACAATTTTAGTGGTGTCAGTAAGAAAACAGTCAGGTATTTACCTGTAGTTCACACTCCATCCGTTACGTGGCGCATTACCTTGATTGATGTAACCCCGCTTTTAATCTTGCGGTTACTTCTCCCATTTAAGATAGGACGCTTACTTATATCGCTTTGGAAAAAAGCCGTAAATTGCTTTTTCGTATTTTGCAATGAAAGGTTTTCAAGATTCCGGTGTGAATTCGATATTACAGAAACACAATTACTTGCCCCTGAAAGGGTTAATGATAATATAGTTAGATTTCACGTGTGTTACGAGTAGCGGTTAATACGAGGTTATTTATAATTCACTTGCGTCTCGTAGTAACCGAGTTCCACCGGTATTTGTGTTAATGAGAATATAGTACATGGAACTCATATATATATATATATATATATATATATATATATATATATATATATATATATATATATACATATATACAGGGTGTCCAGCGAATAAGACCCTGATTTCAAAATTAAATATCTCAAAAACAAAGATCAATAGAATTATGCGGTAAACGGTTTGTTTATTAGCTAAGCTGTAAAAATGCTATATAGAAGTTTCAAAATTTAGTTGCAAAAACCGTTAACAGATGGCGCTGTAATCGCAATACTTGTAAACTGCTTCGATGTCCAGTGCACTGGCGTCTCATTCCTAGATGGCTCCTTACGTAAAAACGAATATTGGGAAAGTCCATTTTTTCATTGTGGTGATGTGCAGAAGTGGAGACATCTGGTCACAAAATTATTGCATCAGCTTTAATTTTAGAGAATTTCAATTAATAGAATGTTCAATAAAAAGTTTAGAAATCATTATATGAATTTTTTAAAGATTTTATTAAATTCAATCTTTAATGCCATATAATTATTTAAACCAAAATGCATATATTTAGAAAAATAATTTTGTACTTTTTATTTATTTTTTATATTTTTAAATCACGGCATACTATTTTGGTATTATTGTTTATACCTGAATTATTATAAATAAAAAAGTAATTTTTCACTTTTAATTTAGTTTTAAATCACGGCATAATACTTTGGTTTTAGCACAACACATATATTTCTTTTCTTTGTAAACAAGGTTTTAGAGACAGAAATTATGCATTAAATGATTTCTTTTTTAAAAGGAATTGATGATAAGTCATAACATCAACGTCAAAGCAAAAGTATTTTGGATGCTGCATTCCTTTCAGACACTTTGGATCCTATCGCTAGAAGCTGCACCATATTTCTGTGCTCAATGATAAAAAATGAAAACGAGTTTTTAAAATTAAAATTTTTTTTAACTTAATTAAGTTTAAAAAAAATAGAAACTTTGTATTTTTTCTTTCAAACTATTCTCTACAATTAAAAAAAAATGATTTATGAATCATTATTAGAAATGCTCAATGATTTTTAAAAAATGGGTTTCTTTTAGCTTAATTAAATTTTAAAACCGAGACTTTGGATTTTTTTATTCAAACTTTTTTCAGAGTTTAAATAAATATTAAAAAGTAAAGATTTCCATTTTTTTTTTCAAATCCTCCTCTACTTGGATTCAATTCCATGATCTACCAGTTAGGAGAGAAAAGTCATACCACAGACATATTGGTATCCGGATCGAAGTAGCTTATAACAAAATTTGAAACAAATCTCAATTCTGTCAACACATGGCTCCGCTTCTGCACATTACCCAAATAAAATATTTTTTAAGTTCTTATATAATGATTGCTAAACTTTTTATTCAAAATTCTATTAATTGAAATTCTCTAAAACTGAAGTTGATGAAATAATTCTGTGACCAGATGCCTCCACTTCTGCACATCACCACAACGAAAAAGCGGTCTTTCCCAATTTTCGTTCTTCCATAGGAAGCCATCTAGGAATGAGACGCTAGGGCTCTCGACTTCAAAACACAATTTATAGGCATTGCGATTACATGCCATCTGTTAGCTGTTTTTGCAACTAATTTTTGAAACTTCTGTACAACATTTTTACAGCTTAGCTAATAAACAAGCCGTTTACCGCATAATTCTATTGATCTTTATTTTTGAGATATTTAATTTTGAAATCAGGGTCTTATTCGTTTGACACCCTGTATTATATATATAAACGAATGATATTTTTTTTTTCTGGGTGTTAAGAGTAGCGCTTAATATGAGGATCCTAATAATTCCCTTGCGTCTCATATTAACCGAGTTCCACTGCATTTACGTTAATACGAATATAGTCAGATTTCACGGGTGTTACAAGTAGCGGTTAATAGGAGGTTATTTATAATTCTCTTGCGTCTCGTATTAACCGAGTTCCACTGCATTTAGGTTAATGAGAATATAGTCAGATAGGGATCTCATATTTAAGAAAAAAAAAATAGAATGATATATTTTTTTAATCTTCACGGGTGTTACGAGTAGCGGTTAATACGAAGATTTGTATAATTCCCTTGCGTCTCGTATTAACCGAGTTCAACTGCATTTAGGTTAATAAGAATACAGTCAGATTCCACGGGTGTTACGAGTAGCGGTTAATACGGGGTTATTTATAACTCTCTTGCGTCTCGTATTAACCCAGTTCGACTGTATTTAGGTTAATGAGAATATAGTCAGATATGGATCTCATATTTAAGAAAAAAAAATAGAATGAGATTTTTTTAAATCTTCACGGGTGTTACGAGTAGCGGTTAATACGAGGATCTGTATAATTCCCTTGCGTCTCGTATTAACCGAGTTCAACTGCATTTAGGTTAATAAGAATATAGTCAGATTCCACAGGTGTTACGAGTAGCGGTTAATACGAGGTTATTTATAACTCTCTTGGGTCTCGTATTAACCCAGTTCGACTGTATTTAGGTTAATGAGAATATAGTCAGATATGGATCTCATATTTCAGGGGAAAAAAAGGAATGATAAATTTTTCTTTATCTTACGGGTCTTACGAGTAGCGGTTAATATGAGGTTATTTATAGTTCCCTTGCGTCTCGTATTAACCCAGTTCGACTGTATTTAGGTTAACCCTCTCGCTGCGTAATTGTTTTATCAAAATAGCTTAAAAAATTGCGTACTTAATTCCTTCGCGACGAGTGTCTTTTAAGAATTTTTATTCTTTTGCCACCGGTTCTTTAAAACAAATATTTTCGTCTGATTTAATCGGGAAAATGCTCCGATTAGATAAGACCAGGGGGGTACCATTCGTGCGATGCGCCAACTGTAAGGATTTCCTAACTGCTCGCGCATTACGTCACGTGGCGGACAGATTCGCCTCGCTCCGCTCGTTTCAATAGTATTTAATGCTGTTCTACGTTGGAAGCTTCTTTCTGTGACTGATTTTAATTATTCTATTATTTTGACAGACTTTTTGGAAACAAAACCTAGTAAATGCGCTATATCAAGGTGTTCTAGTAACTTTCGGAGATAATAGTATAGTAAAGCAGGAGAACACTATACAGATTTAACAATACAGTTCAGAGTCTCAAATCCGGACGTCGAAATACACGGCATTTTGTTAACTGACGATTATTATTGTGGAAAATTGCAACGAAAAACACTAAAATCGCAGGGGACAAAATTTACTATATTATGCTGCAGTTCTAAAACCGAAATACTTTTACGAATGTCAAAAAATTTCTGCAGAACACGAAAATCTCTAAAAATTGCATAAAAGAATCTCGAGAAATTCCTTATAAACTTTAATGAAAGAGGAAAAAAAGAGGACAGCATTTACTATATTGGAATAAAAGATTAAAACCGGATTTCTTTCACAAATGCAGACAAATCTCCATCAAATGATAAAAAAAAAAAAAGGTTCAAAGTTCAAAACTCGCAGAGGAGAATATTTATTATATTTGGTAACCAAGTTCCTTTTACAAATCTCAAAAAAAAAAAAGCCACGGAACATTAGAAAACTCTAACAATCGCATAAAAAATTCACACAAAAGGCAAAAATCTCTGCACGAACTCAGAATAAATTTTATTGAAAACATGACAAGATTTAATATATTGTGCAAAAAAAAAATAAAGCAGGATCCATTTTACTCATATGGAAAAGTCGCCGCAAAAATTTAAAAAAAAGTCAAAAATTGCATAAGAAATTTTCTTTTGTTATTGTGATTTTTTTTTTACCTGTTTTTTAAAAAAATTTCTTTTATTAAAATATTTGCTTTGGCATTACCTTTTTTTACTTTCTTTTATCTATAATAGAAGAAAGTATATTAGTCGAAATTTTGTTCGATTTCCGGTTTTTGACGGACATCCACGTTTTAAGGGTCAGATAACCCGAAAAACATGTTTTTACAAAATATCTGTCTGTCCTTATCTATGTGTGTCTCATTATATCATCGGAAAGTATATGAAGTTATGCATACATTTGAACCTAACTTCATACATGGGGCGCTGTGATAAGGATTTTTTGTGCGATTTTCTCAATTTTTCGTAGATCTGTTGTACATCGGCTCCTGGTGCAGCGACATGAACTTCGTATCTAGCTAACCCGGCGCTTAGCAAACTGCTGACGTACAATATATGCTGACGTACAATATACGCTACAGATATCTGAATCATACTGATGTGCATTTGAAACTAAAGAATTAAAAAATTTAATTTTGATTATTAATAATGAAGATCAATGATTTTACAACATGATAGTGTGTAAAAAGTATTATTCACATGCACTATTGAAAATATGATATCGGTTCTTTACTTTTTTTCTTTTCTATTTTTTGAAAATGTTAGCACATTGTTAAATCTCTGTATACCTCCATATATTTTTTTCTATTGTTTCCTATTTGTATGGAGAAATGTTATATTTGATGTGTTTTATAAGATAACATGGATATTTTATTACTGAAGTTGTTTTAAATTTTACGATATTGTTATTTGAATATTATAATGTAAAAAATATGCATAGTACATATTTTTTTACATAATGGAATTAGTTTAATTATAGAGCAATATTATTGTATTATTTTGATCCTGAATAAGCATAGTGACATTCGAAATTTTTTGAAAACTGTTATCTAGTAATTGGACAATGCATTATTGTTAAAAGTTTTAATGTGTGAGTTTTGTTTAATTTATTCTATTTGATAATACTAGTCTTTTTTATACTACTGCTTTGTAATCATATTCATATAATTCATTCATTCATTTTATTTTATAATAGTTTAAAAGTTTTCATTTGTACTTTTACACATAAAAAAAAAATTTTTTTTCGAATTTATTCAAGTATTTGAATGTAAACCAACGTATCGTGATATTATTTAACCATCATGCATTTTATATTTAATTAACTCCAATCAGTGTTAGAACAATTTATTTTAAGGAAAATGATTTCGTTCAATTTACTTTCGAAGATCTGCTTTAAAAAAAAATATTTTACTTGATATTTCATTCATTCTTTCGCATCCATTTACTTTATGACGGCTGGTCGATCTCCAATCTTGTCCGCCACGTGACGTTTCAGTCCTGCTCTACTCTGATTGGCTATCCTTCAAATGGAACAACCTTATGATAGAAGAACCTTGGATAAGACAAAATTTACTGTAAAAAGTAACTGGTGGGAATGATCAAGGCTAGACGGAGAAAATGCATCCCGATGAAATCTCGGGTTGCGCAAATTTTGCTACTTTTACGTTGCCCGAGAAACTCTCGGGTTACGCAGCGAGAGTGTTAATTAGCATACAGTTAGATATAAATCTCATATTTCAGGATATAAATAGAATGAGGAATTTTTTTTTTTATCTTCACGGGTGTTACGACTAGCGGTTAATACGAGGATATTTATAATTCCATTGCGTCTCGTATAAACCGAGTTTGACTGTATTTAGGTTAATAAGAACAGATACAGGATCAGATACAGATCTCATATTTAAAAAAAGTGGAGTGAGAAATTTTTTTACATAGGCAATATTGTAATTTACTACAACTTTACAAAATGTGTACAATGCATTTCATTAAAAAGAAAATGACTATTAAACATATATTTTATTTTCTAAAGTATTTAATTTATCATACAAAGCCAGTTCTATATACAGCGAATGTCAAATACCTGAAATAAATATGGTATTTACAAAAGATTTAAATAGTACTTGATTTTTAGTCTTTTGTTAAAAGTACAATTCAAAAAAATATTTACCGAGATTTTGTCAGTACATTGTTCAATAAACATCGTTATATACAACGAAAAAAAAATTTAAGCGGAAGTTTTTCAAAAGCTATTCTGAGTTTATTTCACATCGTGGACGAACAAAAGGAAAATTTACATACCAGTTTTAAAACAAAAGTGCGTTTGTTTTAAAAAGCACATTTTTAAACCTCACATTTTTTAATAAAAATAAAGTGCAATCTCAGTCTGTAAATTAAAATTACAATAAGAATTTCAATGTTTTTTCTTTTAACTAATACAAAACATATTTCTCTTTAAAATCAATCTTTTGAGCATATAGTCCGACAATTTTTCTCACGTATCGACATTACATGTAAAATATTTTATTTCGTAAGAATATTATTTCATATTTCGAAAGTACACTTATTTATTTTGTAAAGGGGTGCGTTTGGATCTCTTAATAAAGAGTACGTTTAATAAAATAAGAATCAATATGATGAAAAAAATTTCAATGCGTAATGCCAATAGCATAGCTGCCAACATCTTACGCTTTTTTGCACCACAAAAATTTTAGAGTAACTTTTACCTTTTTAAATCGTCGTAAGCTGCCGATTAACCATTTCCGACGCAGCGGTCCGACGTCGGGACCACCTAATTTTAATTCCAAACTTACAAATGGCACCAAGAATATTTTATTAAAATTTTGATTTTATGGTGAAAGTTTAACGTAACAGGTTTTCAATTTCTAAAAAAGTCGTTTGTAAGTTCCGGTATCAGTCAATCATCTCATCATTTTACGAACAGAATATTGCTGTGACGGAAACGGATAAATAAGGCAAAAAAGTTTCTGTTAAATTTTTGGGGTACAAAAAAGCGGAAGATTTGGCAGCTATGATATAAGATAAAAATTATATAACAAACACATTAAAAATCTAAATTTTGAATTGCAATTCGAATCTACGATTCGATCGTCATCAAGATAAAAATGAAGTTACACAAGTCTAAACGTTCAAAATGGACATAAACGTCTGAGAGCACGGACATAAACGTCTTCTCCGTTCAGGAATTCTTCTGTGTTCTTAGACGTTTACATCCGTTTTGAACTTTTAGGGTTGTGTAACATCATTTCAATCCCGATGATGGTTGCGGAAGCTATTCGAAATGTAGATTTTTAACGGGTTTGTAATATCACTTTTATGTTATATGTACCATTTAGCAAGTTGTAGTTAATTTTAATACAAATTTTAAAAATAAATATTAATGCTTGTCTAGCGAATAACATTCTAAAAAACTGACATATAAGTTTAGGCAAAGTCACGTCTATAGGCAAATAAAGAGAATTTAAAATATCAGTTTTTAAAATCTTGATACTGTATTTTTAACTGAGCATCACAAAGAAAACATACTTACAACGATGCTTTTAAAGCTTTCCTGGACATATATCAAATAAACAACAACAAAAAAATATATTAAATTTCCATTCAACGTAAAGTAGCTTTTGTGAGTTCAGTTTCATAAGAATAAAAAGAAAGATGTACATATAACCACACCAGTGCTTTTTAAAAAATCATCCCTAGAGAATGAAGTAAAAAACAGTATCTTCTTAAATTCAAATGCGAAATCCAAATTCCTCCACCACTAACTAACACACACATACAAAAAAAAAAAAAAAAAAAAAAAAAAAAAAAACTTTTTCTCAAAAGAAAAATTTTAAACATACATTCTTTTATTACATTTTTATTTGAGATTTTGCTAAACATATTTTATTTTCAAAGAAAATTCTTGCCTTTTGAAATCAGAGATTTCAAATGTTTCAGTAAAATGTAGATTTGACAAATTGAAAACATATACAATATACAAAGGACGCTGCTGATTTTATTAGAGTTTTCTACTTCTTTATCGTTTGAAAGTATAACTTTTAAAGTAAATGAATTAAAAATATTTTTTATATTGTGAAATAAATTTCTTATTTATAGCTCATTCGAATTTTTTTAATTTTATTAAAAATTCTTTAAAAAGATATTTGTATAAAACATTTGCTTATATTTATGAACTATATTCTAACGCAAACGAATCTATATTTACTATACAGCAAAATCTGAAACAAAAAGCGAAAGATTTTAACAATGTAAATACAGTCACTTCTCACTTATGCGCCTCTCAGTTATACGTGAATTTCGTAAGGTCCCGCCTTGAGGAATAGGAAAATAATACTATAGATCTCTCACTTATAAGCGCCACTTTGAATTATCGCTCTCAATTACACGCGGAAATGACAACGTAATCCACAAACTCTGACTGAATTGCGAATTTTTTTTTGTCTATAAAGAATTTTCTGCAAATGTCAAAGTCAAAAGTGCGTAAAAAGTTCCGCAAAAAGTCTGAGAGGGTGGGTAGGGTGTTACAATTCAAATTTTAACGCTCACCTCTCAGTTCTAATGATTTCTTCTTTTCTTCAACTTTCATTTTTATCATGGCACGCGCGTGTTCCCTTCCCTCCTTGCCTTTACGGTACCATCTGGATTTTTTTTGCAATAAAAAATAGCAAAAGAAATTTAACAATTCCGTTCAAAATGAAAGTTATACAAGCAGCAGAAAATGATCCTAAACTGCCAAAAATAAGTTTAACTCGAAAATTTGATATGCCAGAATCAATGCTCATAAGGATTTTACAGAACAAGGACTCGATCAAAATATTGAACAGTGAATATTCTACACAAGCGAAGAAACGATCAAGAATTCCGAATGAAAATTTTGAGATTTTTAAAACTACATTCATTCAGTGGTTCAGAGAAATGAGAGCTTTTAATTTACCCATTAGCGGTAATTTATTCAAAGCACCCACTTTGTCATCAAAAATGGGAATCGAAATTTTTCACCTTCTTGGGTATAGCTAGAAAAGTTAAAAAAAAAAAAAAAAAAAAGACACGATGTAACAAATCGTTGCCTGAGTGGTGAAATCGCAGCCCTTTCAGGTTCAAATATTAATGTATGGATCGCAAACCTTCAAAATTTAATTTAAAACTTTCATATTAAAAACAATTTTAATTTTGATGAAATAGGTTTATTTTATCGTCTTTCGCCAAACAAAATGACTGTGACAACGTATATATAGGTAAAACTGGTAGATCGATTTAGATAAGACTTAAAGAGCATGTCGGTGCCTTTAAAAATGGAAAATTAAACTCTGAATTAATACAGCAGGCCTTTGAAACGCACCGCACCCCAGCCTTAAAAAATTCATTGATTTTGAAAAATAATTGCAAAGCTTATCATTATAGATTATTCATAGAAAACTGGTTCACCAAACTATACCCTTGCATGCTCAACGAATCTGGTACGATCCCGAAGGAATATTTTGCGTTTTTGATAAAATAACTTTAACTTTGATTTTGACTGTCTCCAGGACATGTTTCGATATTCTCCTATTGCTGATTGTGTGTACTGATGAGGCTGTGCGTTGCACAGCGAAACGTCTATTTTTGTTTTAATTAAATGTTTTTATACATATAGTTAATTTAATTTCTCTGTTTTAATGTAGGCAAGCCTGCCTAGTGTACGAAAATTAGTTTTCAACGCTGGATTTTAAGAGATGATGGCTACGACAGCAAAGAAAAAGTGAGTGTGCTTTTATGTTGCAATGCGGACGGATCAGAAAATTTGCCGCCAATAACCATTCAGTAAATCCAAGAAGCCACAGTCTTTAAAAAAAATGCGAAGAAATCCCCATGTTCTTATGCAAGTAGCACCAAAGCCTAAATGACATCGAAAAATGTTTTACACATTTTGAAGAAAATTTAATATAAAGTTGGCTAAAAAAAAAAAAAAAAAGAAAAGTTCTGCTATTTATGGATCAGTATCCCGCCCGTCCTTCAGTTCTCTCGCTGCTGACACCTACACGAGTAATATTTTCCCCTGTAAATTGTACTAGCAGACTCCAGCTATTAGATTTCGTTATAGTAAGGTTAGTGAAAGCGCAATATGGGAAAGTTTTAGTGCGAAGAATGTTTATATCACTAAAGCCAAAAAAAAAAAAAAAAAAAAAAAAAAAAATTCAAGAAAATTTGGATTCTGGTACAATGCATATGTTGGTTTCCTCTTGGAATAGCGTAACAGGCAGAACAATTTCTAACGGCTTTAGGAAAGCGTGTTTTGTTCATTCAAAGGATTTTGAAGTAACTCCATTAGAGTAAAATGAAACAACAGCAACGATTTTAACATAGACGAAGAAGAATATAACAGCATACGCCAAGATTATCTTTCTTTTCAAGATTTAGCCAATGTTGATACAAACTTAACATCAACGGCAATAAGAGATTTTGAAACTGTTTCTGATGACGTGACAGCTGAAAAAGAAGGAGAAGATGCTGATAATGATGAAATGTTCCATCTTATGCTACTGCTTTAGGACCCCTGGCCACTTTGAGATGTTACCTTCAAAATGCAGATGTAGCATCAAATACAATGACGCATTTTAACGCATTAGAAAAGGTCGTTGTACAAACGCGGCCTAAGAAAAAACAAACTAGCATTGATGACTTTTTAAAACAGGACTAAATTGAATTTTTTTTTAATGTTGTGTGATACCAGATACGATGCAAGAAGGTTGGGAATTAATAACTAGAATATTCTAAATAACATTAAATTGGAGATTTATTTAGAAAATATTAACATTAAAAGACACTAATTTCATTGATAGGCATTGATATAGCTGATCCTACCGCACATTAAAGTACACTTTGAGATATTATCTACGCACTAGGTAATATCACTTAAAATACCTTCTTCTCGTCTATATTGACCGTATTCAGCTAGGTTTATCTAACTAGATAACCACGCAGGTTTCTCGGACATACACTTATCTACGTACACTCCACCAGAAAAAATACTCCATACGAGTAGTTGCTTTTTCCAGCCTCCACTTTTCACCTCCAACTTTAGGTTCATTATTTTGCTCTTTCCGTTGTCCATTCAAAAATCTACGGAGTCTAGCCAATCACCACCTGCCTTCTCCCCACTTGTACGTGGACAAGTCATCACAGGGGATTATCGATTGTTCCTCACTCTTGCTTCACGACTATGTTGTTTACTATTATTATCCACATTCCGATATATAGAACACCCTCTTATAGTATATAATTTTCTCTCTTTTATACAACAGACCCTTTCATACAATACAAATATGAATAAAATTGTACTCATTTCAATCCCATAGATAATAAACATATGTCCATAACTAAAGCACATAGATAACGATATGCAGAATAAATACAATACATAAAGAAAAGAAAATTAATTAACAGTAATTTTTACTAAGCGTACGTCTCATTAACGTCAGGGAACTGGCAAATTTCATTTCACATTGAAAAAGTGTTCAAATAAAGACTGGGGGATTTTTTGAATCCAGTTTTTTTAAATAGCAAAATGTCATATAATCACATTAAAATTCTTTTTTTTTCCTATTAAAAAATCCTCTGCAAATGAAATTTAAAAAAATGTCCCTTCCCAAATTCAAATTCGATTTCCAAATGTCTTTTTTTCTAACAAGCACAAAAAATTACTTCCTGTCAAGAGAAAACTTTTAAACATACACTTCTCTTCTTACAGTCTTATTTGAGATTTAATATATATATATATTTCATTTTCAAAAGAATAATCATGCCTTTGAAAATGAGAAATTTCAGATGCTTCAGTAAAATAAAGATTTTGGAAAGTGAAATTTAATTCAATTAACGAATCGATATGCTGATTGTGTTAGACATTCCACATGGTTTTTCTTTCAAAATTCAAAGTTTAGAGTAAAACATCGAAAATAATTTATTTTTTATAACTATATAAAATTAATATTAAAATAGCTGCATATATAGAAGATTTTTCATATGTTTATTTATTATATTTGAGTTCTACATTTACTTTTAAAAATAGAAAGACTTCTCATTTTAAATTATGTATAACGTATATGTATTAAATAAATTACATTTAATAAGTTAACACAACATTGAAAGTTTTAAATGATGTTAAAATAAATTCAAAATATTTGTACAAATACTTTTAAGAAAAAAGTGTTTTGTTTAAGTTTATTAAATATTTCATGATGATCCAAATTCCATTAAGAACAAATATTAAGTTTTCGAAATTTATTAAAATAAAATTATAAAACGATTGTCCTATGTCAAAGAAATTTTATTTTTAAATTAAATATTTTATATACTGAATATACAAAACATATTATATTACAGAATAAATTTTTGTATGGAAGTTTTCTTTTCTGTTCTTAAATAAATTTTCTACAAAAGCCTTTTTACAAAATTTTAAAAAATTGCTTAACGAAAAACAATTTTAGGAAATATATATTTTTAATAAATTAATTTTCTAACTAAAATATCTGCCGTAAGCAATAGAATAAACTTTCAGAAAAGCTTTAACCCTTAAATCCGTGCTTTTTTCTATGAATGATCATAAAATAGCTGACTTTTCGTTTCGCCGTTGTCTGAGTTCAAATAGTGAAGTTAATATCAAAAGTGAACACCTATGCCTTAACCCTCCACCTACCAGATGGATCCAGTGGACTCGATATGTACAATCAAAATTATTTTTCTCATAAAACAAACAAACAACAACAACAAAAAAAAAAAAACCCAGAAAATTCTGTAAATCTGTGATATTTTCAAATATGTAAATTTTGTAAACATGAGACTTTTTTAAATATGTGACTTTTTCTGTGAGTATGTGAAAAAGTCACATATTTACAGTATTTTCTTTTCATGAGAAAAATTACTTTTAATGTACCTGTCGGGTTCATTGGACCCGTCTGGTAGTCGGCGGAGGGAACGCATAAGGAATTTAAAAAAAAAATTTAGACATTCTAGTACCAGGATTTTTTTTTAAAGTATTATTTGCCTTATTTAATGCAAAACGTTCCAGACTTCAGATACATCGATCACTACGTTACGAAATTTCTAACTACTAAAATGTCTAAACCTTTTTTTGAATTCTGGCAGGTTAATCAAGACCAGAATGAACGAACATTTAAATATGCTTTTTTCTTTTGCTTGGTTTCTTAGTTTTTTCTTCTGCCACTATTTTTGAAAAGAAAAGTTCCTTCTAAAATCGCGAGAACTTAGTATTAAATAAGTCAACTTTTTAAGTTGAAATATAGTGGTAAGAAAAAAGCCTAAAAGTTTGGTGGCTATCATATGAGACTCATAATATCGGTTAGTTTTAGTAGTTACGGAAAGGTTACACAAAACTCTAAGGCGGATCTTACAAGTTTATGTAAAAACTAGCCGCCATTGGAGACCAGTTTGGTCTCCCTTAAAATTTATGTTTGCGAAAGCATGATAAGCATTGTATAATGTTACTTTTATTTATAATTTAATTTACTTGAACTCCTTTAAATATAATTACTATACTCCCTTAAACTTATATTAGTTTTTGTTGCATTAAAATATCTCAATTTGTTGATTTTCTGTAAGCAAGTAAACCCTATTGATTTACAATGGAATCTATGGGAATTTGGCGAAAAATTAGAGATATCGCCAAGTTGGCGTCATATTTGGCGACTAATTTTGGTCGCCAAATTTGGCGATATATCGCCAAGTTGACGACAGACAGGGTCCCCTCTATGGTGTCCCCTTATAGGTATGGAGCTGCATTAAATGCTGTACATACAATAACCAATAAGATGCGTTTCATCCGGGCGTTGCCATTAAACAATTAATAAACAATATTAATAAACAACAATAAGAATTGAAGCAGTAAAACAAAATAAATGTAAATATGTAATATTTTTTCAAGCTAGATATACTAAAAGTAACACGAAGAGTTTGTGAAATAGTAGGAAAAAAAAAACCCTTGAAAAATTGTTTATACTATATTACGGAATAAACGCTGATTTTTTTTTTTTTTTTTTTTTTTTTCTTTTTTATTTATACAGATTTTATTCCAAAAGCTTTTTTGGACGTATTTCAAATCAGCAAACAATGAAAACAAAAAACAATAGTATATCGACATTGTAGGGGGGGGGGGAGAACCCGCGAATTAAGCTTTTTGAACAAAGCATTTTTTTAACATAATAAATTATGTAGATAATTTTCCGAAATCGCATCGAAACATGTCCGTCTCAAAATTCTAATAACATTAACTCTATTTCATATCTGCCAACTCTTACGCATTTTTGTACCAAAAAAATTTAATAGCAAATTTCACCTTTTTAAATCGCCGTCATTTGTCGATTAAATAAGACAAAAATTTCTGTACATATAGCGTGAGAGTTGGCAGCTATACTATATTCCTCTCTTAATTAGCACTCACACTGAGACATCTGTCAATGGTAAACATTTACGTATACATTTTTAGTTTCTTTCGGTTTTATTTTCATACTTTACAAAAGAAAAAATATATATATTTAAAAAAGAAAAAATATATATATTTAAAGAAGATTATTTTTATTAGTAAATAGGAATATTTTCATCTAACGGCAAATAATAGATTTAATAAAATGAATACAAAGAATAAAAAACATTCATGTGCTCTTAGAAGATTTATTTTGTTTACCAATCGCTATTTAAACCTTTAAAGTAAATTACAAAATATTATTCACTTGCATTCACATATCACATTCAATATTGCTACAAGAAACAAACAGCAATAAAATAAGGCGGATATTTAGAATATTTCGATAGCATGTATGTATCATATTCAATTTATACAGATATTACTTTAAAAAATTCCCTGTGCGTATTTGAAATGAGAATCAAACACAAAACAAACCTAACTTTTAAATATTCAATTTACAAAAAGAAAAAAAAATATCTTCGTGTACATTTTTGGATAGAAAAAAAAAAAAAAAGAAATTTTGTAAGTCGTTTTCTAGGAACTGACTTGAAATATGCCCACCTCCAAATTTAAATTCTTGTTTACTTCCTAACTAACATAAAAATAATTTTCTGTTAAAAGCTAACATTTAAACATTCATTTTTTTTTTTTTTTTTTTTTTTTTTTTTTTGTACTTCTTTCGGTTTTATTTAGAGATTTTATGGAAAACGTTTCATGTTTAAAGAAGATTTTTTTTTCTTTATCCAATACGAATATTTACATATTTCAGCAAATAGAAGATTTAGTAAAATCGAAGAGAAAATAATGAATATTGGAACTTGCCGATGTTCACAGAAGATTTATTTTGTTCATCTCTCGATATTAGATCTTAAAAATAAGTTGTAGAATATACCGCAAAATAAAATGCTCAAAATAATGCATCCTTAGAAATATATATAAACATTATTAAAACAATTTGCATGCATACTTGGGATATTTTGAGAGCTTTTATGTATCAGATTCAAACTGCGCATTTAAAAAAAATATTGTATGTTGTTTTGTTATTTTCTGATTAAACATTATTGTATAAAGTATGTCTTTTTTTTTAGTTTAATGAAAATAAGGGTTTAGATTAATGAATACAGGTCTACGAACTGTATTTGGAAAGGAAATAAAAGTACCTGCATTACATGCGAACGATTTATCTTGAAAGATAACAGTAAAAAACGCAATTTAGAAAAAGATTTAAAATGTATGTTATGTACTTCCTTTGTTTTTTACAAAACATATTTTTTGTTTAATGAAAATATATTTAGGTAAATGTCTGTACAAAATGTGTATGTAATGATAAATGTATGTACACTGTAAAAAAAAAAAAAAAAAAAAAAAAAAAAAAAAAAAAAAAAAAAAAAAAAAACTGTAAAGTTACTAAAGTTTTTCTAGGAAACTGGGATTCCTAGAACTTTTTATGTAACGGCAACAAGAAAAATGCCTGTAACAGACGCCGTTACAGGAATTTTTGTTGTCTACATTAAATAAAAAGTTCTAGGAATCCCAGTTTCCTAGAAAAACTCCAGTAACTTTACAGATTTTTTTTTTACAGTGTACCGGCATTTAAATGCATGTACAAAATGGGCTCTAGGAAAATTTAATACCTGTGTAAGCTTGTTTGTAAGTTCAAGTCAAATGGATCAGCTATGTTAGCTTCGTGGATATCACTATTTCCAAAGAATAATCTTCGATTTAGATTTGAAAATGTTTTAAAAAAGTAGTAAATTTCTTCTGCGAAGATCACCAGGAGGATTATTACTTGGAAATAGCGGTAATTAAATAAAGTGGCATTTTAAGAAAATATGGTGGGTTGTTTTGTTATTTTCTGATTGAACATTATTGTAAAAAGTATGTCTTTGTTTTTAGTTTAATGAAAATAAGGGTTTAGATTAATGAATACAGGTCTACTAACTATATTTGGAAAGGAAATAAAAGAACCTGAATTACACATGAACGATTTAACTTGAAAAGTAACAGTAAACAACGCAATTAAAAAAAATAAAATGTATGTTATGTATTTCCTTTGTTTCTTACAAAACACATTTTTTGTTTAATGAAAATATATTTAGATAAATGTGTGTACGAAATGTGTATGTATTGATAAATATATGTACAGTCGTGGGAAAAAAGTAAACACGCCCTACTAAATCTTCAACAAATTATCGTAGACGAAAGTTACTGGTGCCGAACGATTGGAAATAAAGTCTACTTTTAAATGACGTATATAAAATTTACTTAAGAGGCTATCTACATATTAAAACGAATCCAAACTTCATTTTTTTCAATGGCAATACCCAATTTTAACGAGATATTTCAAATCTTTGGTTCAAATTATGCCTAGATAACAAATTTCAAGTCATTTGAATGATAAGTTTTTGAATTATTAACGTTCAAAATTTAGTGCTTCTAATGTTAAATTACATTTTCATATTTTTATTTATAACTTCTGAAATTATGCTCCTAATGTTTTAATTTTTTGTGTAGCAATAATACGAATATACCCAAACATAAATACGTTGAATTTGTAATTTTTATAATTTTCTGATATAAATTATGAATTATTTAATTAATATTTAAAAAAATTATGAATTGCAACCTACAATTTTTTATATGGATTTAGATTTATTAAGTCCTGCTTTATGGAAATCCAAAATTTCACATTTTTCTTCCAAGTAGTTTTCAAATTATGCTTAAAAAATGGCAAAATGATCGTCTATGATAGAAGTGACTAAATATTTTGAAATTTCTTATGCTATCCTGTAATCTACAGGCTTAATTGAGTGCTTAAGGTGCCTTGATCATGAAGGGAGCTCTCTCGGTTAACAATCGAGTACCGAACTTCAATTTGGATACAGCCCTTAAAATACGCTCGTTTTAAAATAATTAATTTCTCGGAAACTTATGGTACAAATTGCACAAAAATTTGTTTTTAGACTAATTGAAGGGTGTAGAGTTCATTTATGCTGTCAGAATTGTACCGCTATTGAAAAAAAAAACATAGTTATGGTTCGTTTTAATATGTAGATGGCCCCCTAAGTAAATTTTATATACATCATTTAAAAGTCGACTTTATTTCCAGTCGTTCGGTGCCAGTAACTTTCTTCTACAATAATTTGTTGAGGAGTTAGTAGGGGGTGTTTAATTTTTTTTTTTTACATGACTGTACAGTCGTGGAAAAAAAAAAGTAAACAGCCGCTACTAACTCTGCAACAAATTACCGTAGTAGAAAGTTACAGGTACCAAACGATTGGAAATAAAGTCTACTTTTAAAGTATGTATATAAAATTTGCTTAGGGGGCCATATACATATCTAAACGAATCAAAACTTTATTGTTTTTTTATGTTGATTCAATACCCAAGTTTGATACCATAAATAAATCCTACACTCTTCAATTAGCCTAAATCCAAATTTTCATGAAGTTCGTGCGATAAGTTTCCGAGAAATCAATTATTTTAAAATGAGCATATTTTAGGGGTTGTATCCAAATTGAAGTTCGGTACTCGAATGTTGAAATGCTACACAATGATTATGTCGCTTCTATTAAATTATTATTTCTTACCAATGTGACATTTTACTCCCTGAATATTTGGATGTAAGATACCTTTGCCAGCTCAAATATTTCAATAAAACGAGTAAAATATTTTTCTTTTTCAAATTATCTTATATTGTCTATATACTCTCTTACTATTATATTGTCTGCACATCATAGATGGCCCCTTAAACCATCATTTTGTCGTTTTTTAATGATAATTCGAAAACTTCTTTAAAGAAAATTTGAAATTGAGAATTTGCACAAAGCAGGACATAATAAATATAAATCTATCAAACATATTGTAGGTTGCAATTCATATTTTTTTCGAATATTAATTTCATGATTCATAATTCATATGATAATTTTTTTAAATTACAAATTCAATGTATTTATGTTTGGATTTTTTAGTATTATAACCACACACAAAATTATAATACTAGGATTATAATTTCAGGAGATATTAATAAAAATATCAAAATGTAATTTAACATTAGAAGCTCTAAATTTCGAATGCTTATAATTCAAAACTTATCCTGAAAGTGACTAGAAATTACGTTTCTAGACATAGTTTGAATCAAAGATTTCAAATATATTGTCAAAATCGGGTGTTGCCTTTCAAAAAAACAGTTTGGTCTGGTTTTGGTTTGTAGATGCCCCCCTAAGCAGATTTTATACACATCATTTAAAAGTAGATTTTATTTTTAATCAATTGGTATCAGTAACTTTCTTCTATTATAATTAGTTGCAGAGTTAGTACGGTGTGTTTACTTTTTTTTTCACGATTGTACCTGCTTTTAAAAGCATATACAAAATGGGCTCTAGGATAACTTAATACCTGTATAAGCTTGTTTGTAAGTTCAAGTCAAATGGATCAACTCTGTTAGTTTCTTGGATACCACTATTTCCAAAGAACAATCTTCGATTTAGATTTGAAAATGCTATTAAAATGTACTATTTGGAAATAGCGGAATTAAAAGGCGGAATAATTAAGCGGAATTACTGAATTGGAAATAGCGGTAGCTAAAAAAAGTGGCGTATCTACCCCTAAAAATACACATTCCTTACATAAAATGCACTTGAAAAAATGGAACTATTAAAATTAAATATTACTGTTTAAAATTCTTTATTTAACGTGAGGAAAATGTTCTACGTACTGCACCACAAGTATTTAAAAAATTGAAAAGAAAACATTTTGCCAAAAACAGGAGCAATTAATCTGCAATTAAAAAAATATATAGAGTATTAGAAAAAGTTTGTCCAGAGACATTTTGACAGGATAATGTTCAATGAACACGCTGCTATACAGGGGGAAAAAACGAATTTAAATGAACGTTTTTCAAAAGCTTTCCTGAGTGTCTTTCACATCAGCGGACAAACAAAAAAAAAATTTGCATACCGGTTTTTGAAATACCTAGAAGCATTTGTAATCATGACACCACAATTTGAATAACACTGAAATGAAATGTTTCTTTGAAAGTTAAAGTCAATGTAAGAAATTCAAAATATTTTTTTTTCTATCTGATACAAAAAATATATCTTTTCAAAATCCACATTATGACTAATATTTCAACGACTTTTAGTGCTGTAATTCGATATTATATGAAATCTGTTTTGGATTATATTTTATATTATTATGTTACATTTCGAAATAATGTTTGTTTCTTTGGTTTACTCTTGTATCACTTGGTAAAGAGTTAAGAAAATATGTAAGAGTATGTGAAAGAGATAATATGCTTATGCTCAATTAGAACATTACTTTTGTTTATTATGTTTATATCGAAAGTTTAAAATAAAATTTGTAGTGTAACATATCTTTAAATAAAAATAAAATTTATAATGAAAATATTTGTACGCTTAGATGTCATGTCGAGATCATATTCGTGCTCTAAATGTTACGAAATACAAAAATTTAATTTTAAAATCATGTTTCCTTAATAATAAAGTGTAAAAATATTTTAATGACTTTAAATAAGATATAAAAATACGAAATGTTTTCTAAATTAAAACTCAATAAAAGAAAACTATACATGTTAATTTTTTTAAACTTAAATTAAAAAAATAAAGGCAGATGCTGAATTTTTAAACTTTTAGTGAAAACAATATGTTAGAAGAAATATTCTTATCCTTTTTTACCTATTTTGTTATTTGAAATAATTCAAATATATTACATAAATGAAATATATAAAAAAAATAATAATAAAAACGAAATTTTAAATTTCGTTGAACAACTTTTTCTCATTTCTAAATATTTAAAACTATTTTTTAAACAAAAATTTTGTATTAGTCATGAACGATTTTTTTTTCTTTTTTTTCTGAAAAATTCTTCTACGAAATATTTTGTGTTTCATGAGCAAAAAATTCAGTGTAAGGTGCCGTGAAAAATGCAGTTAAAAAACAAAGTGTGAAGTATTTCTGAAAAAAATGAAACAATCTCTAAATGTGATAGAACGTTTAAAAAAAAAAAAAAATCTAGGCAAGTAAGTACCGAAATTTTAAGATTTTGACTGCATAATATTTCACTGGTGTAATTTTGATTGAACATTGTGCATACAGAAAAACAATTTTTCATCTGTATTATTTGAGAATCTTTTGTTTTTCGAAATTAATAAATAAAAGAAAAAAGTAAATATTAGTTTGATAAAACAAATAATATCTATTGTCTTCCTACCTGTTCTAGATTGCTAAATATAACTGTGTCCTATGCTTTGAGTATAAAAAGAAATAATAATAAATCCAATTACATCTTTAGAGGGAATTGTAAAAATATCTATTTCGAAATTTTTATTAAAACATTAATTATTTTTTCTTAAAAGCAAAATTTGAACATTACATTTCCCAGCTATTTATAGTCATATTATTAATTTTAATGGAATATATTTTTATAGGTTTAGAAATAGTGTATTTAATTAATGAAATTCTACTTACAGAATGAAAAAGCACGCTGGTATATTTAAAATATTCTGCTTCGTTTTTGCTTTAACGATTAAAGCTTGAGAATAAAATATAGAAAACATAATTTTAAAATACTAGATAAAAACAAATATAAATATATTTGTATTATTAAACTGCTTTATATATTTTATTTATCTCAAGTTTTACGAAATATTTGTAAAGTTAATGTGTTAACTGCATTTGAATAACTATACATAAACATTTAATTATTGTTAAATAAAACAAACATATTACTATTTTCTTAAGAATATCAGAAATGCATTTGTAAAGGAATTAAAATGCATAATAAAATAAAACAGATTACAGAAAAAATATTACAAATATTATGAACATATTTTTACATCGGTGATTGATTTGAGTTATGCAGAATATGTAATACAATGTTAAAAAATGTATTTTTAACGATTGTTGTGGGCTATTTCAAAAGTTCCGATGCATCGAGTTTCGAAGTGTACATGCATTAGTGTGTTCGAAGTGCGAATGCATTTGTAAAGGATTTAAAATGCATATTAAAATAAGACAGATTACAGAAAAAATATCATGAATATTATGAACAGATTTTTACATTGGTGATTGATTTGAGTTATGCAGAATATGTAATTCAATGTTAAAAAATGTATTTTTAACGATTTTTGTGGACTATTTCAAAAGTTCCGATGCATCGAGTTTCGAAGTGTACATGCATTAGTGTGTTCGAAGTGTGAATGCATATTTGTAAAGGATTTAAAATGCATATTAAAATAAAACAGATTGCAGAAAAAATATTACAAATATTATGAGCAGATTTTTACATTGGTGATTGATTTGAATTATGCAAAATAAGTAATACAATGTTAAAAAATGTATTTTTAGCGATTTTGTGGGCTATTTCAAAAGTTCCGATGCATCGAGTTTCGAAGTGTACATGCATTAGTGTATTCGAAGTGTGAATGCATTTGTAAAGGATTTAAAATGCATATTAAAATAAAACAGATTACAGAAAAAATATTACAAATATTACGAACAGATTTTTACATTGGTGATTGATTTGAATTATGCAGAATATGTAATTCAATGTTAAAAAATGTATTTTTAACGATTTTTGTGGGCTATTTCAAAAGTTCCGATGCATCGAGTTTCGAAGTGTACATGCATTAGTGTATTCGAAGTGTGAATGCATATTCGTAAAGGATTTAAAATGCATATTAAAATAAAACAGATTGCAAAAAAAAATATTACAAATATTATGAACAGATTTTTACATTGGTGATTGATTTGAATTATGCAGAATATGTAATACAATGTTAAAAAATGTATTTTTAACGATTTTTGTGGGCTATTTCAAAAGTTCCGATGCATCGAGTTTCGAAGTGTACATGCATTAGTGTATTCGAAGTGTGAATGCATTTGTAAAGGATTTAAAATGCATATTAAAATAAAACAGATTACAGAAAAAATATTACAAATATTACGAACAGATTTTTACATTGGTGATTGATTTGAATTATGCAGAATATGTAATACAATGTTAAAAAATGTATTTTTAACGATTTTTGTGGGCTATTTCAAAAGTTCCGATGCATCGAGTTTCGAAGTGTATATGCATTAGTGTATTCGAAGTGTGAATGCATTTGTAAAGGATTTAAAATGCATATTAAAATAAAACAGATTACAGAAAAAATATTACGAATATTATGAACAGATTTTTACATTGGTGATTGATTTGAATTATGCAGAATATGTAATACAATCTTAAAAAATGTATTTTTAACGATTTTTGTGGGCTATTTCAAAAGTTCCGATGCATCGAGTTTCGAAGTGTACATGCATTAGTGTATTCGAAGTGTGAATGCATTTGTAAAGGATTTAAAATGCATATTAAAATAAAACAGATTACAGAAAAAATATTACAAATATTATGAACAGATTTTTACATTGGTGATTGATTTGAATTATGCAGAATATGTAATACAATGTTAAAAAAAATATTTTTAACGATTTTTGTGGGCTATTTTAAAAATTCCGATGCATCGAGTTTCGAAGTGTACATGCATTAGTGTATTCGAAGTGTGAATGCATTTGTAAAGGATTTAAAATGCATATTAAAATAAAACAGATTACAGAAAAAATATTACGAATATTATGAACAGATTTTTACATTGGTGATTGATTTGAATTATGCAGAATATGTAATAGAATCTTAAAAAATGTATTTTTAACGATTTTTGTGGGCTATTTCAAAAATTCCGATGCATCGAATTTCGAAGTGTACCCAAGTTGTTTTAAATGGCGAAATGTAATCAAATTCTTAAAATTTCGTCTCTCAGCAACCTCTTCAGCAGTAATCTGTGGATTATTATTCATTAAATCACGTATTAAGTCATTAACAAGGCCAGAAGTATTTTCATACCGAATTTTATCGTTTAGATTGAAATCACCGTTACGAAATCGTCAAAACCACTTTTAAGCTGTCCTAAGAGCGGGAACGCGATCCAACTAAACGTCTTGAATATTTTCTGTAGCACGTCCAACAACCACTCCTTTTTTAATCTCATGTGACATAACCTGACGAAAATGTAACTTTTCATTTTCGAGTTTGAATATTAACCTTGCACACAAATTAATCTGAAAAACCTTTTTATAGCGTTAAACTCATTCACGATACATGTAGATAACTGTCAGTTAATAATATGGTTATAAAAGAAACATCAGCACAGTCAAAATTGAAAGTTTCTGTCATCTGTGATCTAGGGCACGAACTTTTGCAATCACCTAATATTAAAATGGATTCGTCCACACAAAGTGTCTGGTGAAATTCTTTATGTGCACTAGAAAAGACCAGTATAGTCGGACCTCTATTTAACGAATTTCTCTATTTTGCGAACTTTTACTTGGAACTAAGAACATTTTCAAATTTCTTCGTAAAATAACCTCCAAATAGCGAAGTTCATTCTCTATTTAACGAACTTTTCTCTGGGATCTAATTTTTTCCCCTATTTCTTAAAATATTAGGGTAATTCCGGGATTTATGCAGCACATTTTTTTTTATTTGTGTATAAAGTCCTTTGGTGGACATAAAATAAAAAAAAAGAATGCTGTGCTATTTAATGTTAAATACACAACGCGTGTACTGCGACGAAAAAATTCAAAACAAATTCTTAACATTTTTTAATAATTTTTTTCTTAAACATTACACTGCGGCGCATCACCCGTACATTGAGGCTGAGACGCCGCGCTTGTAATAAGAACAGAATGATGTTATAAATTAAAATATATATATATTCATATCTGGACTATAATTATGGATGTAATAACAAAATAAAACTAAATGAGTACAATGAAACGTATTAGTAGATTCAAATTAATAATTGTTGCCTACTTTCGCTATACTTTTTTTTAAATTAAATTTTAATTGTTATTTCAGCAACAACGTAACATCAATGTATTAGAAATGGAGAAGAAAAAAAGTAAAATTGTGTTTACATAATTAATTTGCTAACAGAGAATATAAAGTAAGCGTCCTATCTTAAATGGGAGAGGTAACCTCAAAATTAACCGTTTCGGGACCGGTGGCTTTTACGCAAATTTTATTCGGTTGGTACCACTTTTTTAAAAGAAGTTACCTTTACTTAAATAATCATGGAAATGCTCTAATTAAACAAAGCAAATATTACTTTTCTTTTTTACTGGTGTCAACAAATTTTGTAAGCTCTTTATGAAGGTGCTTATATGCACCTATGGTCCCGAATGGGTTAAGAGATCGACTTCAATCTACAGAAAAAAGTGTCGAAAAAGTCCAATCTTTATGTAACCACCTTTAAACACATGATGCAACGAAGCCAATTACACTTCCTCTTTTTTGGAGTAGTTTGCAAAGCGTAATGCAGTTTTTCATTATTATCATCTTGACTTGCATCTTTCTTGCCCTTCTTATTTTTTATTTTCCCTTTTTTCTCCTTTGGTTTTAGTAAACTTGATAACATGCATAACATGGTTAGTCTGTGCAAAAAGAAAAGGAGAAATTAATAACATTTAATGATCCCGTACAAAAAAAACTGAGGCATGTATACCGGAATAGCAGTGCGGCATGTATCCCATTTTGCATGGTGCAGACGTCGACCATCACAGTTACCTGCCATCGCTTAGGAGAATAGCGTAATCATACATACAGTACCCTATACAAACGCTACACTTAGTTTTTACTTCGAAATCATGCATGCATTTAGTAATTAGTGTATGAAAAGTATTTAAACATAATGAGCTTAAAAATTTGCACAGTGAAATCATGCACTTACGTCAAATTAAGGATTGTACTTCTACAAGTAAACATCGAAATAGGATTCACGCATTACACTTGTTAAAATAATCTCATTGCGCACCTATACTGTGCGTTTGACGACCATTTATCAATAATTACAAGAAATATAAGGGGTGCGGCATCTATCCCGTATGCGGCGACTCTCCCGGAGTTACCCTAGTGGACATTTCAAACTTATTCTTTTTTTTAACATATTTTATGATGATCAATGACCATGAACAGGTCTTACCAGGCACCTAACTCACCGAGAGCAGTAAAATCGCTGTGATTCTTTGCTTTCCATCCAAGAAGTGCAAACTTTCAATATCCCCTTTTAACCATAAATGGAGCTAGCTGCCCCGTGTCCTTAAACTATACTTTCCCGTTTTCTAGATTGTTGATCATGATCAATCGTGTTGGTAGTTTCGGTTCTTGTAGCTCAAAAATGTCAAAGCGAAAGTTCTTGAGATACAAAAAAGCAAAAATTTATTCTGGATGAGGTGGATAAAGGCATGAAGAAAAAGGATACTGCTTTAAAATTTGGTATTCCTCCAAACAGCTTATCAACCATAATAAAAAATCGTGATTTAATGTAAAATTATTTTTTTTAACTGAAAATACAATGTATTTCCATACAATGTTTTATTTGAATCTTATTTCCCTTGCATATTTCTTTTTGATGGGTAAAATAAATAAAACAAATAGATATAATTTATTAAAAAAAAAGTGTGACTAATTAATTTTTAAAATAATATTTAGTGTTTATGGACATAAAATATGTTTTATGTAGTTTAAAGTATTTTAAAAGGTGACTCTCTATTTAACGAATTTTCCATATAACGAACTTTTTTTCGGGATTTAGCGACTTCTTTAAAAAGAGGTCCGACTGTATATCCTGTTTAACTGACTCGATATTCATCAAACATTTTATTTTTATAACAATGCAAAGACTGATTTTGCGGCAATAAGTTTTCTTTTCTAATAAATATATATATACAGTGGAACTTCCATTTAAAAAAGTCCCTATTTAACGAAGTTTTCTTATTAACGACATTTTCTGCTGAATCTTGACTTTGAACACCTTTAGCATGTAAATTAATCTCCACATTACGAAAACATATTCTATATAACGAAGTTTATTCCACTTTCCTGCGTCTATAACTTTCAAATGGAGAGGTTGTTGTTGCGATGGGTGTATGAATTTATTTCAGCGGATTGTATGAAAAGAAACTTACTTATTTATTTAATAATTTGCATTCAAAAGAAGAAATACTAAAAGTTTTCGATAAAGTAAGAAGGGGATTCCAGTTTCACGAAAATGTTACACATGTATTGCTCGGATTCTTACAAAAGTGCGAAAATTTTTATGAACAGTGTATTTTTTTTTTTAATATATATAAGAGTTCAAAGTATTATTACAGAATTTTTTTTAAGTTAAGGATTTGGACTACTAAAAAAAAAGTGAAAAGGTACGCTAAGCTTCAGTTTTTGTTTACCTCTGTTTATTATGTGTTTTTTAGACACTATTCTAATTAAATATTCCTCATATGTCTACATAGCATTAAAAAAGTTAATGCCCGAATTAAAATACATTTTTGCAATGTTTCCATTTTAAGGGTATTTTTCATTTTATGCATGTGTATTTTATTATTCAAATTTCATGAACTTGAGTTGATTTCTATTTAACAAATTTTCTTCATAACGAAGTGTTTAAGTGTAAAGATGACACTTTGTTAAATAGAAATTTCACTGATTTCACTGATATTCATCGATTAGTTTCATCATCAACAAAAGAGATTTTATCAGCCATCTTCTGAGTATTTAATGTATTGTCACCTCATAAGAAATGACTCCAAAGGATTAAACAACTCTCACTTACCAGATGAAATGTATCTTTGGCATTGTCTACCATATTTTCACGGTCTTTAATTTGGATTAGTGTTGCCCTTTTAGACAAATATTATATAATAGAACTATTTTTCATAATAATAATCCTTTATAGACAGACAAGATATTGGATGACAATAAATGACGTTGCTAATATAATAGATGTAAAATAATTTATTGACTTTATCCTCTTGTATTGTTAACACTTTTAAGTATAAGCTTCCTTATGGATCATACAATATATAAATAAGTCTTTTAACCGAACATTCATTTTTTTAAACACCAGATGGAATTATTTTGTGTATAACATATAATTTAATAGTTCATTAGTTAAATTTTTAGTTCATGATTAATGTAACATTTTTGATTTAATTTTTTTAAATAACATTGTTCATACAGGTCCTGGAATTTTTGAACTAGGAAATTCTTCGATACCAGTATTTTCTTATAGAAAATCTCTCTTTAGATAAGGCGAAATTTCGCGTGCTTAACTTAGATTTATTTTTCTTTCAAAAGAAAACACTGATGTTTCTCCTGGAAAATTCCTTGAAACGTGTGAACCCTTCAAATATTTAGAAATGAAGAAATAAGAAACCTTTAAACAAAATTTTTATTTAAAATTTAAATTTTTAATTTAAAATTTATATAATTATTTATTTTATAAAACTATTTATAAACCCCTTAATTACCATGATAGAAATGAAGAAATAAGAAACCTTTAAACAAAATTTTAATTTTTTTTTCAAAGATTTTCATTTATTTAATACATAGAATATTTAATTTAAATGATATAACGAAATTAGTCAAAAATGATAATAATATTTCTTTTAATATCGTGTTCTCACTAAAAATTATAAAAAATACTAATTGTCTTTTTTTTTTTTTTTTTTTTTTTTTTTTTTTACTTTTAAATAATTACCATTCACTATACAGTTCCTTTTAACACTTAAATGCGTGATTTTTTATTTTGTTTCGAAAAAATTATATATGATTCTCTGAAAGGTTTATTACACAGAAAAAATAATGAAAAAAATCAGAGATACATTTTTCATATAATACGTCAAACTTTTCTTCTGTTGAACATCTGCAATATAAGTAAAAACTACTGTCGTGTGGCTGTTTTACGCTAAAATATTGCAAATTAGTAAGTATTTTAAGAAGTAAGTCTCTAAATACTTTATTTTATATAATTATTTATTTTATAAAACTTAACCTTTAACCCCTTAATTCCCATGATAGAATACGTTTTAGAAATTACGTAGTTCAGAGAATCTGATTTTACACCAGAAACTTTCAATGGTTAATTTCACTTTATTTAAATACAGAATGTCTGTTAATTAAAACAGATATTGCTATTTTAATTTTCTGGTGTGAATTAGGTATATACAAATGACAAAAAATCTATTAAATTCAAAACACTGTTATTTACATATATGCAAAGCTGCGCACTAAAGGGTTAAACGAGCGTCATATATACGTGACGGAGAGGAGCTCAGAATCCTTGATTGTTCCCACCAGTTTTTTTTGTTGTAATTGTTTACTTATTTAATCAGGACATTTTCTTGATCCAATTAGCTTCATTATTAGGCAAAATTTTCTGTTTTGAAAAACGTGTAATAAAATATTAAAAATCCGGTAAAAGACGCTCATTAGGAAGGGGGAAGGGGTTAATGCAAATTCCAATTTTAGAAAAAAATTCATATTTGTATATTTTATTTAAAGTCATTTAAATATTTTACACCTTATTAATCATGAAACATTATTTTAAAATTAATTTTTTTGTATTTTAAAATAATCTAAAACAAAAGAGAAGCTAAATATGTCGAACCTACCGCTGATTGGCTGATTAAATTTTTCCAATTTCGACCATTAACAAAGCATACAGTTTTACATAAATCCGTTCTAACATAACTCAGTTCAAATATACTTCAAAATTATAATGTCGCCCAGTAAACACACTGCTATAATATGCATAGGAAATTTTCAAAGGTATCAAGTTTCATTCCATTTTCAAAACGCATTGAAATTTCGAAGTGCTCTACATATTTAAAAAAAAAGTAATAATAAAGATCAGGGATGAATAGAATATGCAATTGTGAACCAAACAAATCGGAAACTAATAAAATGCATACGTGCGATCTCTTTAAAAAAATCTCTTGTAAGCAAGCAAATAACAAAAAAATAAATGCTATAAAATAAAATAAATTTTTGATCGTTTAAGCGACGAATATCCGCAAAATGCATAAACGATTTAGCCCTTAACGGTCGAAGTATACTCCTCCAAGGCACACGCATCTCTTACACGAATTTATCCGGTTGGCACAACTTTTTTTTTAATCCTATTGAGGGGCGGTGGTATGTTTATGAAACCACTTAATTTTAATTCCAAAATGCCACATTTGCACCAGAATTTTGGTGAAAAAAAAATCGGTTTATTATGTGTGTGTGTGTGTGTGTATAAAATATAGCTTTTTTCTTATTCACAAATAAATTTGTCTTCAAATTCCGGTGTCATTCATTAATTTCAACACTTTGGCAACGGAATTGCTTTGCCCCTGAAAGGATTAACCCTCTCGCTGCGTAATTGTTTTATCAAAATAGCTTCAAAAATTGCGTACTTAATTCCTTCGCGACGAGCGTCTTTTAAGAATTTTTGTTCTTTTGCCACCGGTTTTTCAAAACAAAAATTTTCGTCTTATTTAATCGGGAAAATACTCCAATTAGACAAGGCAAAATTTACAATAAAAAGCAACTGGTGGGAATGATCAAGGCGGGTTAATTAGACAGAGAAAATACATCCCCGATGAAATCTCGGGTTGCGCAAATTTTGCTACTTTTACGTTGCCCGAGAAAGTCTCGGGTTGCGCAGCGAGAGGGTTAAGAAACCTTTTTACTCCACGCTCAATAACATGTGCTAAAGAAATTTACTGAAAATGTACTTTTTAAAATATAGTGGTGGGATGATAATATGAAAATAGTATCATGAATATAAAGCCGGGTCGGGTATTTGCTGACACTCGACCGTTAGGCTAATATCAGACGAGCGTCTATTTGTACGACTTTTGTTTCACCATGAAAAAGAAACACATGCTAGTGAAGGTGTAGGAAGGCTGTAAGAACAAAAAAGGACGTTCGTCTGACATTAGCCGCCGGCTAATGTATTTTATGTAAAAAGTAAAATAATTCTTAAATGCATGAAAACGAATTATAGAAAAGGTATGCTTCGTTGCACGGAAAAACTGTTTTGAAACAACTCAATTTTAGTTAATATAGCTCTAACCAAATATTTTGGTTGAAATGATCAAATTTTGGTTAGATTAACCAAATAATTTTGTTAATTAAACAAATCATTAGGTTATTCCAACTAAAATTTGGTCATTCCAATCAAAATATTATGTCGGAGCTATATTAACCAAAATTTAGTTGTTTGAACAAAACAGTTTTTTCCGTGTGCGTATATATAAAAAAATAATAATAATAATAAATAAATAAAGATCAGGGATGAATAGAATATTCAATTGTGAACCAAACAAGCAAATCTGAAACTAATGAAATGCATGTGCGATCACTTTTAAAAAAATCTCTTGTAAGGAAGCAAATAACAAAAAATAAATACTATAAAATAAAATAAAATAAATTTTTGTTTTATATTATAATTTTATAATTATAAATTTAATAAAGTGTTAAATTATTATTTAATAAAGTGTATTGTTATTTAATAAAGTTTTAAATCATGAATCAGAGATAATCCATTGTTCCTTCTTCGACTTTTTTGATTTGTCGGAAGTTCTAATATTGTCAGGAGCATCTTAGAATCATGTATCTAAAGAAACTTAAAAAAATTGTTTCAGAAGGAGGGACTTTATGACTAACGACTGAAAAGTTACCTATTTGATTGCCTATTACCTATTTGATTTGACCTAATTGAAAAATTATCTATTTGATTAGAAACTGCGTCGGGGAATTTTTCGGAAAATAGTACTTATTTGAGGGAAATTTTGGGGGGATTGACTTTCGACTATCTGGCAACACTAATTCCGGTGTAAATTCGACATTACAGCAACGCAAATACTTGCCCCTGAAAGGTTTAAAGCAGCTAAAAGTATTTGACACTTTTTTAAAAATATTATTTGAAAACAAAATTAAAAAGTATTTTTTGACATTTTTTGTTTATTGACGCATATTTTTTATCGTATTATTAAAGAAACATTAAAATCCTATTATTATGCATTAAAAACGCAATTTGAAATCTCGAATGCAATTTAGTTCAGCTACTTTTTGAAAAGAAATGTAAGGTGCATGGATAACGCGAACTAATTTTGTCATGAACAAATTTACCATCCTCTAGGATTCCGTATTAACGCGCTTTTACCGTACTACATTGTCGTACTCAGCATTTCCTTAGAATTTAAAGGCGCGTCATCCCAAAGGAGAGTAAGTCAGTGTTGCCAGATTGGGGATTTTGTCCCCATTTTGGGGAATTTTGAACCTCTAGGGGAATTTTTTGGGGACAAGTAATTCGTGGGGAAACTTTTGGGGACTACAAAAATTTTGGGAAAAAACTTGGGGAATTTTTAATTTCTTTTACTCCTGTGGAAAAACTGGATCAGTCTCGAACTCAATTTTGATTTGAAAAACGAAAACACAATCCAGAAATCGGAAATATTAATCATTATTCTCTTGGATGTGGTCGTGTTCATTGTTTACTACATTACAGTTTACACATATTACAGATACATGAGACTCTAAAGTCTTAAGCAGCTTAAGTCTGCACGTGACTAAATCTGCAGGACTTTAACGAAAAATTCCTACGCCGTACTTTTAAAAAATTTTAACTTAAATATGTGGAAAGCAGATATTTTTCTTTTATGATATGCAAAAGCATATCGATTGATACAGCGAAAATACTTTGCATTATGATTATGTACTTCAGTATAGGGATGACAAAAAAATTAAAACAGCGTACCATCTCGGATTCATTCAAATTTCAATTGATAAAAGATTGTCTAAAGCTATGGCGCTAATGTAACAATAGTCCAACATTGTTAGACAATACTTTTAAAAACAAACATGAAATAACTTGTCACTGCAAAATATCTCTCATTCTCATGTATTAGCTACAGAATATGCATTCAGCCCAGTTTAAAAGTTTATTTTTTGTAAATGGGGAATTTTTTCCTAAAAAGGCTTGATTTGGGGAAATTTTTTTAGCTTAAATTACTTAGATATTTTTTATAGTGGTAAATTGAAAATTTAAAAATTCCCTTTTTGAGTAAAAACCGAGTTGGGGACTTTTACGGAAAAAAACACTGATTTGGGGGAAATTTCAGGAATTTTGGGGAAATTGACTTTTGACTATCTGGCAACACTGGAGTAAGTAGCCTTTGCAAGAAATTGGAGATAGCAATAACTGTAAGTGACGCTAAATGGTTATTTATATCATTAATAAAACGTTCCTATTTAATCTTTCTAATTTTATTTTCGGAATATTTTTTTACGAAAATATAAATAAATTACAAACTACTGTAAAAATCTTTAAGAATGTTCATTTGATTACATTAATTATATGTGTATTAAATATTACTTTTGAAAAATACGTATTTCTACTAGTCATTACTTCGCAAGCTTAAATGCTATGAATAGATGATTGATAAATTATAAAAAAAACATTTTCCAGTAAATTTCACTTGCAAATGTTTCAAAGCGTATGTAAAAGATTTTTGTTTGGAAAAATTGGTGCGAAATAGATGTAAAAAATAGTCGCCTGTGGCGGCATCTCTTTTTAAATTTAATTATTTGTGTGTGAATTGCAGTTGTATTTTTCAAATATATCCGAAAACTACTAACTCATTAAATCTTTAACCCCTTCAAGAGCGATGGTTCATTTTTGAACCACTTAATTTTAATTCCTAAATGCCACATTGGCACCAGAACATTGGGATGAAATTTTGCCTTTTATTACTGTACATGCTTTTGCTTTTTTTTGAAGTAAATGTGTTTGTAAATTCTGGTGCCATTCACTCATTTCAGCCTTTTACGAATAGAAGTATCTTGCCCCTGAAAGAGTAAACAAGAATATTTGCCAACAAATTCACTTTTTCTTTTTCTATTGAGGATTTTTTAGTTTCTTTGAAGGAACCTAAAATATGATTCAACAGCTATTTAGACATTAACAATTAAATTTAAACAGAGTATTGGTACTTTTAAATAAAAATATTCCATATAAAATATTTTTTATTAGTTTTAGCATCACTCTTGCACGTATAATTTTCTCCACTTTTGTCGAGAGTCCAAAATCGGCCGTCGGTAATCTATGTACTTTTTTAACCCTTTACTGCACGATTTTTTCTATTTTTATGGAGTTTTTTTTATCTATATATCAGTCTAATAATGGGAAAAATAGTTAAAAAAACATTAATTTTCAAATTTTCAGTTAAAATTTGATATTTTATGGTGTGTGATATATGTACATATTTAGGGTTTTAAAATATTGTATTGCTATATTTTGCAACTAAATGAGCTTAAATTAATTAATTTTATCTGCTTAACGCACTACAACTTTTTTTTATATTAATATTTCTAAGTAGTAAGAAAAAATAATGAAAGTAAAACTTTTCTTAAAAGCTTGATCGAATTTTTTTTTGGTTTCCGAAGAACAAATCCAATTTTTTTTGTCTAATGCAACTATCTGACATGGACAAAATAAGTGTTATTCTATTCTTTGGATTGTTCTTGATCAGTTACAGCATAACTGCCAACTTTTACGCTTTTTGGTTACCACTAAAATTTAACAGAAATTTTCTCATTATTTAATCATGAGTTTTCTACGATTAAATAAGACAGTATTTACTATAAAATTTTAGTGGGAAGAAAAAAGCGTAAAAGTTGGCAGCTATGGTTACAGTAATCCCATGGGTGCCAAACTCGAGCTAAACTTCCGTAATAAGTGAGTTAACTTGACCCAGGTTTAACACGTTTCGAACCAGAATTTTTTTCAAGAAATGTAGTTAAATGAATTACACGTAGAAACCTCAAATTAAACAAATAAAGATTCATGAAATAAATTTTCTGGTTCGAAAAGCCGTTAACCTAGGTCAAATTAATCCACGTATTACGGAAGATTAGCCTGAGGTTGGCAGCTATGTAATCCTATTTACCAAATTCATGACACATAATGAAAATTATAATGTTTTTATGTATGTGCCAGATATGGCACGTGGTACAGTAAAGGGTTAAGCAAAGAAATTATTAAACTTTCAGTTTAATATGTATAATGAGTACCTAAACAATACTCAGAGTTGCAGTTCTCCGTAGAGCCCAAAATATTTTAATGCATTAGGGCTGCGACTTTCAAGTGTCTATTCGGATGAGCGAAGCGAATCCTCTACTAGGCTACGCAAATTACATTTTGTCATGCACTTTACAAAAAAAACTATTCAGTATTTTGACTTGAAATTAAGCATAAAAATAAATTATGATCTGTAGATTTGCACAATATTATTTTTTTTTTACAGAATAACTTAAAAAATTTTAATATTTTAATAATTTTATTTTACTTGCTTTTCCATTACGGACACATTTTTGTAAATAAAAAATGAAACACGTATGGCTAATTCCATGCGAACTTGTCATGTCTGTCACATACTACGATTTTTGGCTACCAGTATTTTAGAACGGAAAAATGTGACTTATTTTATCAGAGATATCTCATCAATTGAATAAGGCGAAGCCAACTTTTCGAAAATAACGGTGACGAACAAGCATAGCGATTTTCAGCTGTGTGACAGACATGACAAGTTCGCATGGAATTAGCCGTATATTTTTAATAGAAAAATAAATCATTGAGTTAGTCATTATAGGTAGAATCATGATTAATTAAATAGTTTCACGATTTATTTTATGAAAATTTTAAAATACCATTTTTTATGAAAATTATAGCATATTTTTAATGAATTAAAGTTTGTGAAAATCCAATTATTTACATTCAATTATAAAAGTATTTTTCAGTGTTAAGAGTTCAAATACACAATTTATTCTTATTATGTGAAATCCCTTATGCAGACAATACTTACGCATTTTAAAAGAATTAGACCAATCTCAGACGGGCATCTTTTTTGCTGCTTTTTTGCTTGTGTATTATCCATCGTCAATGCTATAGCATTGTGAATGGATAATACATAAGCAAGAAAGTAGCAAAAAAGACGCCCGTCTGACATTGGTCTTAGTCTAATTTCAGACGGAAGTCTTTTTGCATGCTTTTTTCCTTATGTATTATCCCTACACAATGCTGCTAGCATTGTGTAGGAATAATACTTAAGGAAAAAAGCCTGCAAAAAGACGTTCATCTGACATTAGCCTTATATAATGATTTTTTTTTTGTAAAGTGGCAACAAAAGAATTGTAAACAAATAAAGTTAATTGTTAAATTCGTTATATCATAAATAAAAAATTCCGAGGAAATTCTTAGTTATTTGGGTGAATTTACATTTCTGAAATTGAAATGCGCTGAAACATAAAATAACGTTTTTGCTTAATAAAGATTTGCAAAAATAATATAAAAAATATTGTTGCTTTCAAATATTTATCTTATTAAATAATGTTTCGCGAATGCAAAAAAAAAAAAAAAGTATGGCTTTTGCTAGTATATTTTATTAATGTTTTTATATTCAAACAATAATTTTTATCTTACGTTTCTTTACCTTTTTTTCCTACGTACTGTATAAATATATTATTGTCTAGAAATAGTAGTTCCACCAAACTATGAAAATAGCCGCCCGGAGATACCCATGATACATTAAATGCTGTGCGTTACTCAGAATGGCAGCTCTGAATGCTGGATGTTTTTGCATATAAAAATGAATTCGTGAATGTATCAAAATTATCTTCATGTTTGAGCGGAGGATGAATAATGATTTTATAAGGGGCTATGCATATATAACGTTTTCACATTTAGCCCTTGGGGACGAGAGACCGATATACGTACCGCATGAGGTGGTCAGAATCCCTGATTATTCTCACCAGTAAATTTTTATTGTAAATTTTACGTTTTTTAATCAGAGCATTTTCGCGATTCAGTTAGGAAAAAATTTCTGCTCTAAAAAACCGGTGATAAAAGATTAAAAATTCAACAAAAGACACTCGTCCCGAAGGGGTTAAGGGAGGGGTTCCGACACTTGATATCATTAGATATCAAGGAGGGAGTGATATCCTTAGATATCTAGGAGGAGGGGTGAGTTTATCTTTTGATGTCGCTATAATTTTTAATCCAACTTAAAATTTCCCTTTTTTTGTAACTTTTTATATCAAAATGGTCTGTTGTCTGTATTTTTATGAAACTACAAAATTATTATTAAAGCCATCGAAAGATTATAAAATAATTTCATTCCAAAATATCGAATGCCCCCCACCCATTCCGAACGTTCCGAATAACTATTGCAGGGCTCCCAAATGGTCCGCCAACTGAATACCAATAAATTTTAACAGAAAATTTTATGGTAGGTTTGCGCTAGAATTAACTTTCAAAGGTGATTCCTGGGTGGTTTGTAAGAAAAATCTAAAAAGAAAATTTTTCTAAAATAATATTGGTATTCAGTTGGCGGACCATTTGGGAGTCTTCTCATATGCGCATACAATCCGCTGTTGGAGAAACCAAATGCGAAGTATGTTTGAAATTATATTTGTTGTGTTTATTTATAAAGAAAATAGAAAAAGTTTTGTCTACTTGTTTTGTTGATAAAAAGCTCTGCTTTCCCGCTTTTATTTCAGGTGGCTACTGCAAGAAGACAACGTTATTGCTGAATGCATTATGTAACAAAAATTTATCTTATAATCCTAATAAATGCTAAAGTGTGTCCGAAAGTTTGAATGGAGTCAACGTCAGAATGGATGAATTAATGCCTTTGTACCTTTGTATATTGATAAGTTATAAACCAGATATGAACATAGGCTCTGCTTCAGTTATTTTATTCAAATAATTTTCTCAATAATTCAAAATTACATTATTTTTCATACAGAATCAATTGACAATTTTCCTGTAAAATTTAACTGTCTTTCTTTTTTTGTTGCCAAAAAATAAAATAAACCAGTAAAAATAATTTTCAACTGAACAATTTACACGTGAAAAATGAAAATAAAAAAAAGTAAAAAGAAAATGACTATGACGTCATATTTGAAATCTAAAAAAGGGGGAAGATATTTCATTATACATAAAACATGAATATCAGATGCGTTAATAAGAGGTTTTCTGTCAAAAATGGCTTCATAATTAGAATATTAAAGAATGAAAAAGAATTATATTATTAAGAAAATATTTCGCTTGGAAAAATACGAATTCATTTTTTAAATAAAAGTTGTATTTTCGAATATTCGTTGAAAATACAATGAGCAATAATGTTAGTAATTGATGAAAATAGATAAATAACGGCGTGATATTTAAAATGAATAACATTAATAATTTTTACTAATACTGATTTATGACTTCGAATGTATGCGTTACATACAAATGAAAGATTTCATTCAAAATTGACGTTATGTTTATAAGGAGAAGACATTTTTTGTGGAAAAAAGAGAGAAATAAAACGGATTAATATATTTTTTTACGCTATTTTCTGAAATGAAAACAAACAAAATTTAAATTCAATATCAAAAGATCGTGGAGAAAAAAGACGATTAAAGTAAATATTCCAAAAACTTAAAACATGTCTACCCTATATGTATAAAATCCTAATGAAACGGATATTATGAAAAGAATTTATGTAACGATTCTATGAAACGACTGATTAAACAACTGATTATGTTTCACGGCGATTTCTCCTAAAATACAGAAAACTTTGCGATGAAATTAACACCAAAAATCCGTATTGATCTGCAGATCTCAAAACTGGTATTAGAATTTTTAAATTTGAATTAGTTTTCGAAATATTAATTTTTTTCTAAGTTTATATACTTTTCTCTAATGATGGCAACTCAAATTTTAATCATAACAGATATTTTTTTTTCAGATTTTAGAAAAAGTTACTATTTTAAACTAATTTGGCGAGAAGTTTGGCCTCCCTTAAATGTATGCTAAGAAATGTATCATGTTACTTTTATTCATAATTCGATTTGTATTTCATTATCATTTTATTTAATACAAACTGAAACAGTTAAAATAAATGGCTTTCACTTCTTTAATTTTTTTAAACGAAATGAAAAGAAAAATATTAGGCACAGATGTCATATGCGCACCGGGGTACCTAATTGGCGCCAAAATGGCATTATTTTGGTTGACATGGTAACTCGGCTATTGTTGTTTATTTAATAATAAATGTTTATTTACTTTATTTTCTTTTTTTAAATTACATAAATTGTTTTGTTCTATAGTTAATTATTTTTTTTTGTTATTTTCCTTTAAAAATAAAAAATAATAGAAAATAATTAAAAAATACGGTACTACTTAGTCATTCCATCGATCCATTTCGCCAAATTATATAAATCGCCAAACCACTCGCCAAATTATACAAATTGACATAATTTTTATTTTAAATAACGAAAGAACAAACAAAATAGTATAACATTAATAAATAACAAATAAAACGTCGAAATAAAAATCACTTGATGACGTAAAGACATGTAACTTGCTTAAAGTGTATGGGGGAAAAATGGCCATTTTTTTCCCATGCTGACCAGAAAATCAGAGTTCAAACTTTTTACGACGGCTCTTTCATCTTCACCTAACACTTCATTTATAATCGCTGTTTCATAATAATGAAAGCCATCAGTCCATCAGAAGAAAATGATCGATTCCAAAGGTATAATCCTTCATTTGGCGCCCTTGGCTCTGGCGCCCGGGGCACATGCCCCCTCTGCCCCCCCCCCTTAGTTTCGGTCCTGCCTATGTCACTAATTAAGCAATAAATTCATCTGTCACCTCACCCCTCTAATTTTTAATGGTACCCTGATTATCGAAAGGCACAAGAAAAAAGCCAATAAATAATCCGTGTAATAGCCAGGTAACCTTTTCTGAAATTTTTTTCGATTTTAAAGTATCTAAATCTACAGTTAAAAATAACTCTTGAAGATAATCTTTGCACCCCATTGGAGTATATTCCTGCAAATTTCGAAGCTTCCAAAAACCTAAATTAGAACACAAAAATCGATATGAAAATGTTTATCCTTAATCGGGGCTTTTTCTATAAATTAATTTTTTTCCGAGATCTCACGAAAAAAATTTAAATGATCCTATACTATATGTAAAAAAATATGCAAATTGGGATCATCAGAAATTCTTCAACTATAGAATGTTAAAACGGGTTAATTGTATATGCTTTAATTTGTAGAATGTTTTTGATTAACCCCTTGAGGGAAGGTGGGATATATTTCATCCGACCTATGAATAATGGAGATTTGCACCAGAAAAAATGCATTAAATTTTACTTTCTAACTTTGATGGGGAGGGGGGGGGGAGAAAACGTAAAATTGCTTTTTCCTATTTTGCAATAACTTTCTTTTACAATTCCGGAGTGAATTCGACATTGCAGAAATATAATTGCTTGCCACTCAAAGGGCTAATTGATGCATTTATTCTTCTTTAACCCCTGGAGCAGTAGTGTGATATATTTTATCACACATAAGTTTAATCAAGATTCACACGTGAAACTTTTAAATGAATTTTCTTTTTATAATTTAGGTGGGGAAAAAAAGGGATGGCAAATTGGTTTTAATTATTTTGAAAGGAAATGTTTCAAAGATTCCAATGTCAATTCAACATACAGGACACCCCTAAATGGTTAAAGGTTACGTGAACGAAGTCACGGTTAGCTAGTAATATAATAAATTAAACATAATATTTCAATGGCAGTGATCCAAGTTTTGTGATAGGAAATGCAAATGATGAAATGCAATGATGTGATTGCAAAAAAAGTGATGATTTTTTGCAGTCTTTTTTCAAAAAAATTAGGAAGGGAAGCGGTTAAGAATAACTTTTGCAGTCATGCATTTAGCGTCCTAAATAAATCCATTCACGAGTTGCCATTGGTTATGATAGCTGCCTCATGGCAATCTTTATCAGTTTATCTCGTACGGCAGAGACAGCGAACTTTGTTATATCCGAGTGTCAAATATTTCCAAACAGATATTTTACGTGATCTTGACGTATTAGCAAATACAAAAATTAGTAGATCAAGTAATAGTTCTTGGCTGGTCAAGGTTAACTCATCCTTTCACCAATTGAGGATCGATAAAATGGGTACTAAGTTTGCTTGGGAACTAAAAACTGACGATCTCATGCTGACCACCTGACCGGAAGACATGCTGTGTAGTATGGTGGTCACAAGAAATCAATTTTCGAATTTTTTCGGAGGGACTCCCCAAAAAGTTGCCAATTGACTAGAAAATGAGATTGGCTAAGTTTCAGCTTATTTGGATAATATTAACCCGTGCCTCATTGAGGTTTAAGTTTGAAAAAAACGTGATTTTTCGCAAAAAAATGCTGTTTTTCCTTCATGAAATGAATACAATTGAACCTAGAAACATAATGCAGGTCTCATTTAATAAATAAAAGTTTTGCTTTGAAGAACCACACACCATTTTTTTCTAAAAATGTATAGATTTAAAAATATGCGCATTTTTCAGGACCAGACATCACCTGAATCCTAAAAATTGACTTTTTATGAAAAAGCGAAAAAAAATTTGTAACATTCCATTTCATCTGCTTTCCACCTTTCGTTTTTCTTTTTTTTTTCGTTTTGTGAAGTCCAATAAAGTGTTTGATTAAAAAAAATTCCAAAGAAAAGGAAAAAAATCGAATTTTAAACAGAAAGAATTAAAAAAAAAAAAAGGGAGGGCAAAGAAAGTATAGAAATGAGAGCAAATAATGCTCAATTGCATTTTATTATTAAAGTTGTGTTACAAGAAAGGAGGCATAATAAAGAAAATAAATTATTTTCCCTTACAACTGTCACGTTAACCCTTTCCGGCACAGAAAAATTCTCTTCGTAAAAGGATGAAATGATTGTCTACCCCGAAATTTACAAACGACTTTTTTAGAAATTAAAAACACATTCCATTAACCTTTCATTGTAAAAGCAAAATTTTATTAAAATATTCTTCGTGCAGTTTGTAAGTTTGGAGTTAAAATTAGGTGGTCCCGGCGTGGGACACTGCGGCGGAAATGATTTAAGTGGTAATGGTTTAGATAAGGTGGCTTATGTTGACTTTTTTTACCAAAGTATTATCTAAAAATGAAAATGCAACTTGATCCGAGTTAAGACACCAAAGGCGGTTTGTCATTTTAGCAAGTGCTTTGTCTGTAACCTATTTATCAAATTTTCTGTAGTGAACAAGTGATTTTATTATTTGCAGGTCTTGAATTAGGGGCTAAAGTACTGAAGCACGCCTTTACATAAATATTGATTAAAAATAAGAACAGATCTCTGATACCTTCTTTTTCTAAATTTGTTATTGAAAGATGATCCCTGAAATAATATATTTTGAGAGAATGAATGGCCTGTGCCGCCGTCCATCTGACATGATTAAAAGCACCGGGTGCTCTGAAAAAAAAAGTCTTTTGCAGGAAGAAGTTCTATAAATATTAAACAAAGTTGGATAAACTGTTTATAATCATCCCTGAGCTGTTAATTTTTAAAAGATCCTGTAAGAAAATTTGAAATTTCTTCTGAATTAACTATTTATACCTAGTATTTCATCTTCAATAGCATTTTTATACTTACTCTGGTTTAATTTAGACCACCCAATCAGAATTTTTTTTTTTTTTTAATATCTGGCTGAGAGCAGTGATTATACCCCTTTTACAATCAAGAACAGCTCTTAGGAAAATTTCTAAATTATGGTGGTGGCATGGTAAATACAGAAGACTTTTCCTTCAACAACTGCTATAGAAAAATGCAGGTGTGCTGAGGCGACCTGTGTTTACTGCAGTTGTATAAAAAAATATTGCCTGGATTGTTTTTACCAACTTCCTCCCACTCTTCAACTACTGAAAATACAGCTTTCGCCTGAATTATTCCGATACTATTTTCAAGTTGAGTAACTGTTCTTCATCCCCACAACTAATTAAAACTTTTATCCACTCTACATTTTCTTTATTCAATAAATGGTGAAGCCGTTTTCCACCCCAGTGAACAACGGTTCTCTCTAAACGGGAATTTTAAAATCTGTTTTTGATGAGCTCAGTTTTTTGTTTACGAAACAGTTATTTGCAGAGTCGATGTCTGTGGTTAGCTAGTGGATGTATTCTAAGTCTAGCAGCTTCTCTGGCGTTCAGTTCATTTTGCGAATATTATAAAATAAAATACATAAAACTTGACAATTACTTGGCTGCTTACTGTCGATGATTTGATGAGACATGTGGCCAATTTAAAAAATCTTACATTTCTGCCATCATATCAAGAGGGGGAAAGAGTTTTACGGAATGTTTCGCCAATTCTAAAAATAGATAACCATAACAGATAACAAAAACAGCCTTGTAATAAAAAGAGAAATTCGGAAGTTCAACTGCAATACAAATCGAGAAGCTCTTTCTTACTAGACACAGAACTAGATAACTAATAATCAATTATAATTCGTGAAATATTTTTAAAGTTACAAAAATTGTTCACTTATTTTTGCCTATTAATAAAAATAATACAAAAAAATTATCAAAAGTAATAAAATTTTTAATTTGTCATTTTTTACCTATGTTTCAAAAATGCAGAGTTTGAGGGTATGGTTCACTACCTGTCCTGAAAAATACTAAATGTTCATTAAATATAAGTTTTCGTGAGAGTAAAAGTTCAAGGCAACAACAGTTTCTATGAAATAAAACAACAATCAGGTTTCTAAGACGAATATTGTTTCACGTAAAGAAAGAAAAACGACAATTTTTTGCCAAAAATTGCAATTTTTTGCCAAAAATTGCAATTTTTCAAGAATTCAACCTCGATGAGGCACGGGTTAATGTTATTTATTTGAGCTGAAACTTTGCCAATCTCATTTTCTAACTAATTGGCAACTTTTAGGAGGGTCCCCCCGTAGAAAACGTTAAAAAAAATTTTTCCCATGTTGCTTGTGACCACCCTACTGTGTAGTATCACAGTTCCCGAAAACAGGGTTTTGCACTGTAGGCCCTGGTCTTTAATGGATTGTAACGCCTCAGGTTTAGTTTGTTTTACTTTTTTACTTTTTTACTTTTTTCTTTTTTTTTTTTCTTTCCTTTTTTTTTTTTTTTTTTTTTTTTTTTTTAGAATCCAGGAATAATGAATCAAACGTACTTAACATTTAAAGGATTTTAGAATTAAAAGATATAAGTAATATTTGGTGCTATACTTAGGGCATAGGCAGTATTAATATATAGGCAGTATTTTTTTAAATGCTATTTTTGTTGTTGCATGATATTAAACAATTCATATCAGTTTCGTTCTTAGTTCTTTTTAAGAGAATGTTCAGCTATATTGGAATCATCTGACAAGAGGTTTCTACTTGAACTTAGTCATTTTATTAACTCACACACATAATTTAACACACATAACGTCACATAATTAGTCATTTTTGAAAATAATGACTCGCAGAAAAAATTGTCAAAATGGCAAACGCCGGTTTCTTTTAACCCCTTAACGGTCACTTAATATTTGGAAAAACCATCAAAAAAGTACCTACTTATTTTATTACAGAAATTGAATAATTATAAGGTTTCTACATAAAATATGCAATTAGTTTTTTTTAATGCGAAAAAAAAAGATGTTATAGAACAAATTATAATATCAAATAGAACAAATTATAATTATATTAAATCTAGCCATCATGCGAGAATTCTATGTTTTAACGTTTGTTTTACACCATACAAATGAATACGAATAAGACATATTTTTCACATCTTAGATCTTTATTTATCATCATCAAACACATTTTTACAAATAACATTTGAAATAATATAATGTACACTAAATTTTGATTGTTAATAATTTTTTTGAGTGTGAAATATTCCGACAAAGTCCAACATCATAATCAGCGCCAAAAACCGAACCCGAACGCTAATATTCAAAGACTTCAGACGGAAATGCCAGTTAAATTTTTCTGGTTTTAGAAGTTTTTTCCAGCAATAAATCTCCAGCCCGGAAATATGACGGGCGCGAGAAATAACGAACGACACCTCAGCCCGTGATATTGACGGGAGCGAGAATTAAGAGGTTAAGAGCTCTTTGTATCTGGAATTAAATTCAAAGTTGTTATAGTTTTACTATCGGCATTTTTACTTATAACCTTATGATCTTTCCTTTCCGATAATATCCTAATCCTCTCTTGATCTGAAATTTTTTATTCAAAATTTAGCTACATTAGAATTCCATAAATTCTATTTTCAAAGTACTTGATATTTGCTATAAGTGATAAAAATTAATTTAAGTGGCAAAAAATACCTTTATTTATTCACATTCGACATGTTTCATTGCATCCTACGGCAACATTCTCAAGAATTAAAATGATACAATACTTACATGATAGAAAAATACAACAACAAAAAAACTACAGCTTTAGCCAGACGACATAACAAAGAACCTTTACAGATTAAAACAATAGAATAACTTATCGATTTTATTTGCCATCCATTATCTGGGAATCAATAGAGATTATCTTACGCAGTGGGAATATATGCAATGATTCAGCCTCCATGGAGCTTCCTAAAATTTGGAAAGAGATGCTATACAGAATAATGAAACAATAATATAAAAATAATTCATGTTTACAAATATCCATTTTTACTTTCTTCTATGTTTACAAGAAGTACTGGTTTCATGAAAATCTTCGAATTCCAGTTTTCGACGGATTTACACGTTTTATGGGTCAGAGATTCAAAAAAACATGTTTTTACAAAATGTCTGTCTGTCTGTCCGTCCGTCTGACTGACTATCTGTCTGTATGTGACCCAAATTTTGTGGATTTACACGATTTCAGCGACAGTCATACCTCGAGAACTAATGCACGGAATTTCATATTTTTAGAATTCTCATGATGAACACAGATTGCCATTTAATTTGGCACTGAGATAGTGAATTTTGAAGTATTGACATGTATGAGATAGAAGAAAGTTTTGTGATGGCCACAACATACCAGTTAATATTGCAGTTAATTTCATTATGCTTGTGTTAGCGTGATTTTTGTTTACTAGTTTTTCAATTTAAAATTGTTTGCAAAATATTGTGTCATTTCAATTCTTGAGAATGTTACCGTTGGATGCAATGAAACGTTTCTAATGTGAATAAATAAAAGTATTTTTTGAATTTTAAAGTTATTACCGTATATTTCCGCGTATAAGCCGAGAATTTGGGGTCATTTATTTGGCTCCAAAGTGGAGAGGTCGGCTTATACACGAGTCTAAGAAAATTTCTAAAATTGATATTCTAAAATGAAAAATATGGTAAATGTAAAAACAATAAAAAATACTTTCAAATTTCTAAACATATTTTAATACTCAATTATTTCACAATGAAAAAGTAATCCTCATTCAATATTAAATAATTATCAGATTTTTGAAACAATTCCTTAAAATCGTTTTCTTTCATTGATACGTCAGTATGAATTACGATAGTGTCTATATCCTCATCATCATCATCATCATCACCATCTTCTTCACAAATGGCATCATCCGCACTTAAATCCATCGCATTAATGATGCAACATTTTCTGAAAGATCGAACGATCATTTCTGGTGGTAGTTCCAGCCAAAAAGTTGGAGCCAAAAGTAAGAGGATTGGTTTCAATGAACGAGCATTTAACCCAACGAACCAAATTAAACAAGTTTGGCATCGCGCTTAGATAGAGTAGCAGAGATCAATGATTTCGGAGAGTGCATTTTCCTTCTATTATTTATGCACAAAAAAAAAAAAATGCCAAGTTTTCGGCCGCTAAATTTTTCATCACCTTTTTTAGCATCGGCTTATACACGGGTTTCCGATTTTGGTCAATTTTTCACTGAAAAGTCGTATACGCGACTTATACCCGGATTGGCTTACACAGGGAAACATGCGGTATTTTCGCAATTATAGCAAATATTAAATACTTTGATGTTTTGAAGTGTTTTTTTATATGTAGTTTACAAGGCCTACTTTCTCTGTATGACAACGATAACTAACTGCATTAAACGAATTCAGTCAAATTCAGATAGTATTAATGTAAGTTTTGCAATTTCACTATATTTTGATTTAGAATCTGAATCTATGCCGTGCCAAAAACAATCTGCCGCGAGCCTCTTATGGAATGTTTGTCGTAGGTTCGCCGTCCCCGGCGTAGGGGAATTCGGCTTAAAACGCCAAAATTGACAGCATTTTTTGTACGATCCTTTGCCTTTATAGAAAAAAGGAAAACGTTGTTTGATACCCTATTTTCTGAATAAGAGCAATTTCAAATTCATATCTTTACTAATAAAAAAAATCAGAATGTGTCAAAAAGTAGACAATTTGCATTTCATCACAGCCTTAAGTACGTATAATCAATGTAGTATAATTTAAAAATGCATAAAAGAGTGTTTGCTTTTACGAGGTTCATACGATCTTTAATTTCAAGTACCGCTAATTTCAAATGGAAATCTTTAATAATTGTTTTTAATAACTGTCTACAAATAAATAAGGCGAAAATTACTATTCGCAAAAAAGTGTTAATGGAACGAAGGACTGTGTAGCATCTCTGTACGGGTTTATTTTTCGAATAAGAATTGGAGCTACCAATTTAACAAATGTATCATAAAAATGTAAGAAAATGAGATAAGAAAATGAGTATCTAAATGCAACATCTCAACTCAATGAAGAATAAAGATTCGCGAGCCATTCTCCATTCACGGGCCATGTGTATGGTTGAGGTGTTGAGGTCTTTATTACAACAGTTTTTTTGTTTGTTTGTTTGTTTGTTTGCTTTTTTTATGCACGTCTTAACACATTCACGACGGGAAATGAGAATTCTCGTTTTCATTCAAAAAACATCATTGACTAAGGGCGTGTACTTTACAGAAAATGCATATACATCATGTTGTCTTTATTTTTTAGATTGTAAGACTTTTTATATTAAATTCGTTCATTGAAAGATATTTACCGATGGAGAAACTTGGGAAACCTATCTAGAACACCAATTTATAAAAGACTTTCAGAACAGGGAGGAGCTTCTACACGTTTAAAATTCAGATTTGATAAAAATTGCCCGTCGGCAATGCGTTAAGTAACTTGCTTTTTTTTTTTTTTTTTTTTTTTTTTTTAATGAGAGAAAGCGAAAATTCTTCCCTGCCATATTATGACTGTAAAGTCGTCATACCGTTATTTTTTGTCATGCTACAACTATCTGATGATTATCCCTTCATTTATTTTATGTCTTATTAAAAGTTTGTTGTCGTATCCAGATCAAGTATAATTGATATCATAATTAAATTCTTATATTATTCACCTAAAAACCCACATTAATATATATTTTCCCTTTCAAAATAAAAAATACTCATACAAATTGAACATTATATCTCTCTGACAAACAAAACTCTTTTGAAAATAACATTCACCCTAACTGTTTGTATTCGTTTTGTAAGCCTAAAAGAACAATCTAGCTTTATTTTTAAATCGGAATTTACGCAAACGCTATACCAAATTTCGCACATTACTGTTACTTTTTATTTTTCACTTCAAAAAAAAAAAAAAAAAGAAAAGAAAAGAAAAAAAAAGAGTAAACTCCGAAAGAGAACAATCAACTTCACATAAAAAAGATTGCATTTACAAAAGAAAAAAAAATATATATCAGTTTAAAAATTCAGCTACGCTCTCTCAGAAACATCTGTGAAAACAAATGAATTCAAAAGACATTACGGATGTGAGTGCAGTTACATTTTTTAACCTTGATGATACCATCCATTTTTTGGTTTATTTAAAATGAAACATGGAAAAACTGTGATTTACTATTCTTTAAAATTGACATGCAATTTTTGCTGTTTAATTTTTTAACATGCTTTTCTATTTTCTTTTTACTGCAATATATAATATTTCTAAAATGTTTTATTTAACACTGCTTTTTGAAAATGCTTATGCGTTTACAATTTATTTTTTTTTATTGTATTACTTCCTAATTGTACAAACATTTTTAATTTTTATAATTGAAAATGTTCCTTTTTTATTTTTATTTTATTCCATAAATAGTGATCTACCTATTTAAAAAAAAAAAATCCCTTTTAACAATTTCTGTTTTTTTTTTCTCTTTGATTGTAACATTTAATTTTTAACAAATATTTTTATTTTCTGTCTTAAAAAAAAATTCACTGATTTTTCACTTTAAATATAGTGTTGCGTAGAAAATGTGATTCATTGTTCTATAAAATTTACATCCAATTTCTGTTGTTTGATTTTAAAATACATTTCTATTTTCTTGTTACTGCTGTATGTTATATTTTTTAAATGTTTTATTTAGCATTGCTTTAACAAATGTTTATGTATTTACAATTTAATTTTTTCCTTGTTTTACTTGCTCTTTGTTCTCTCTAATTTTATTACAAACATTTTTAATTAATATAATTTTAGAATGTTCCATTTTACTTTGATTGCACTCCATACATAGTGATCTACCTATTTTTTTTTTATTTATTACCTATTTTTTCTTTGATTGTGAAACAATTGTAATATTTAATTTTTAACAACTATTTGAATTTTCTGTCTTTAACAAGGATTACTCATTTTAAATACTGGGCAATTCCATCGTAACTGACGTAATATTTTAACATCGAATTTTGTTTTCAAATCTATGTAGAAAATTTACTAATAAAGCTAGAACAATTTTTTACAAATTAAAATATTTCTTACTAGTGTCTTAATACCCAAATTCCTGCAGATTATTTCAATCTCTCTTTGAGTCCCAAGAATTGCAATTCAAAATTCTGTAACTGGCGTAACTTAAAATATACAAACATTTTTTCTGCCTTCATTGAAGCGTAAAAATTATCAAAACCATCCAATTAAAAAAAGTGATTTAATGTTCTCAACAACATTAAGCAGGGCTCCAAAATGGTCCGCCAACTGAATACCAATAAATTTTAACAGAAAATTTTATGGCAGGTTTGCGTTAGAATTAACTTTCAAATGTGGTTTCGGGGCGGTTTGCAAGAAAAGTCTAAAAAGAAAATTTTCCTAAAAAAATATTGGTATTCAGTTGGCGGACCATTTGGAAGCCCTGCATTAAGTAATGCAAAAATATAACAGTAACTTGTTTAATTCATTTCTTAATAATATAAAAGAAAAAAAAATGGCATTTACACGTGTAACTAACGTAACTTTTATTGTGTAACTGACGTAACATTATGACATTACAAGGGCAATAATGGTACTTAACTTAGTTTGTAAACAGTAATTTATAATGCCTTTTTATTAGAATTTTTCTATAGAATGTTCTATAGAAGTTTTCCAATCATACCCTTAAATTAAACATATTATAAATTTGATTCCCCCCTCCCCCAAAATAATGATTTTCTGTGGAATTGCCCTATAGTGTTTCGTAGAAACTGTGATTTACTATTCTTTAACATTGACATGAAATTTTTGCGGTTAAACTTTTTAAGAAACTTTTCTATTTTCTTTTTACTGCTGTATATTAAATTTTTAAAATGTTCTATTTAACATTGTTTTAACAAATGTTTATGCATTTACAATTTTTTTATTGTATTACTTGCTAATTGTTCTATCTATTTTTATTACAAACATTTTTAATTTTAAATTTTCCTTTTTATTTTGATTGCATCCCATAAATAGTGATCTACTTTTTTTTTTTTTTTTTTTTTTTTTTTTTCAAATTAACAATTTCAATTTTTTTTTTCATTATTTATTTTCTCTTTGATTGTGAATGAATTGTAATATTTAATTTTTAACAAATATTTGAATTTTCTGTCTTTAATAAGGATTTCTCATTTTAAATATAGTGTTTCGTAGAAACTGTGATTTGCTAATTTTTAACAGGTTCACGACGGCGCGGTGGGTCACACTTGACTGTCTCAGAGCTGCCAAGTCTCCGGCTTTTGGATACCAAAATTTTAATACAGAAAATGTTGTTTTGTTTAATTACAACAACTGGGCCATTTAAAAGAACAACATTTTCTCTAAAAACAACAATGGTGTGCAAAAAGCCGGAGACGTGACAACTCTGAGACAGTCGAGTGTTACCCACCGTGCCGGCGTGAACGTATTAAAATTGACATGCAGTTGCAGTTAAACTTTTTAATAAACTTTCCTATTTTCTTTTTAGTGCTCTATATTATATTTTTAAAATGTTCTATTTAACATTGCTTTAACAAATGTTTATGCATTTACAATTTTTTATAGTATTACTTGCTAATTGTTCTATCTATTTTTATTACAAACATTTTTAATTTTAAATTTTCCTTTTTATTTTGATTGTATCCCATAAATAGTGATCTACTTATTTATTTATTTTTTCAAATTAACAATTTCTATTTTTTTTCTTTTTTTTTTTACATTATTTATTTTCTCTTTGATTGTGAATCAATTGTAATATTTAATTTTTAACAAATATTTGAATTTTCTGTCTTTAATAAAGATTTCTCATTTTAAATATAGTGTTTCGTAGAAACTGCGATTTACTATTCTTTAAAATAGACATGCAATGTTTGCAGTTAAACTTTTTAAGAAACTTTTCTATTTTCTTTTTACTGCTGTATATTAAATATTTTAAATGTTCTATTTAACACTGCTTTAACAAATATTTATGCATTTACAATCTTTTTATTGCATTACTTGCTAATTGTTCTATCTATTTTTATTACAAACATTTTTAATTTTAAATTTTCCTTTTTATTTTTATTGCATCCCATAAATAGTGATCTACCTATTTTTTTTTTTTTTTTTTTTTTTTTTTCAAATTAACAATTTCTATTTTTTTTTTTTTTATATTTAAATTATTTATTTACCCTTTGATTTTGAATCAATTTTTAATATTTAATTTTTAACAAAGTATTTTATTTTCTATCTTTAACCCTTTGAGCGGTAAAGTACTTCGGTTGCCCAAAGGATAAAATGTTTGATTGACACTAGGATTTTTAAGAAAATGTATATGTATGTATCTAAAAGCGTTCCTTCGAGTATATAGTATGCATCAAAATTTAGTTTTAAAATGCTAGTGCCAATGTGGCATTAGGGAATTAAACTTAAGGGATATGTATAATATACCGGTGCCCTTCAAGGTGTTAAAAAAGATTTCTCACTTTAAATACAGTGTTTCGTAGAAACTGGTCGTACGTTTGAAGATGTTTTAACCCATACTCAGATTTGATGAAATATATATATATATATATATATATATATATATATAATCACAAATTCAGTGACTATAGTTACTTTTTTTTTAACCCGGGAATGCTCGCGCATATCCAGGATATAAACGATTAACACTTTGCCACCAATAAATTCAAACAAAAATCGTCATTTTATTTAATCGTTGACATTGCTCACAAAAATAATCTGACGATTACTTTTCGAAAATTAGTGGTGAGAAATGTAATAACCGTGCCCAGCCTGTGTATGACATATCCTGCGCGAGCAATCTCGGGTTAATGAAATATTACAGTGGAAATCCCGAACGTTGCTTTTATTTGTAAAACAGAGACATTAGCAGAAAAACATGCACCCATCATTTGCGTTAATTTTTTCAGCAAAAAATTAATAATATTGTATCTACAAGAGATGAATTCAGGCTTTAATTTTTCGGACCCTGAGCCCGAAAAAGTAATCACCAGAGCTCGAAGTCAGTACCGAAAGTAAGTTGCAGAAAACTGTTAATAACATTTAAAAATTGTATTACGATAATTTTTTTTCAGCCCCCGGTGTACTATTTCTTTCTCCCACCTATTAATGTGTCGTCTCCAAAAAAATACTGTTACGTTGTGTAAGTCAGCCGTAAAACAAAGCAGATGTATCATTGTACGGAATAATCTCAACTGCAATTTTTTTTACTTCTAAGCATCGCACATTTTCAATTTTTATTAATGGGGGAAAAAGTACTTTTAAATGCAATTCGTTTGAAAAAATCATCTCCATTTATTTTCGAGAAATTAATTTTTTTGTAGCTTTTAGCGAATTTTTTTAATGGTGGCAACTTAAGTACTCAATTTCTATAGAAAGTAAAGGGAAAAGAATTGAAAAATAGCAATTATCTTTTTCCGCCAGTTTTCCTTTAAAACTGAAAAAAAAATTAATTAAAATACGTGGTATTTTGAAAAAAATATAAATGAAGGATTTCTGATAAAACATGGAGCTATTGTAACCGAAATTTAATTTTATGTATCTATATTAATATTACAAACAAATGAAGGCATATGGATCATTAGATAGCCGATTTTCTATATAAAATAAAATCACGTGTTTTAAGTCTTAAAATTAAACTATAGTAGAGCTCCGATCATCCGAGTCCCGCTTAACCGAGTTTCCGTTTTAACCGAGTTATTTTCTTCTGATGGACTGATGACTTCCATTATTATGAAACAGCCATTATAAATGCAGTAATAGGTGAAGATGAAAGAGCAGTCGTAAAAAGTTAGAACTCTGATTTTCTGGTCATAACGGGAGAAAAAAAAACGGCCATAATTTCTTTTTGAAAAAAAAAAAAAATATATATATATATCGGTTAAGAGTGACTCGGATAATCGGGACTCTTGAAAAAGTATAAAAAAAAAATTTCGAAAAAAAACAAACATTATGGCTATTTTTTTCCCCATTCTGACCAGAAAATCAGAGTTCTAACTTTTTACGACTGCTCTTTCATCTTCACCTAATGCTTCATTTATAATGGCTGTTTCATAATAATGGAAGCCATCAGACCATCAGAAGAAAATGATCCATTCCAAAGGTATAAGTTTGATTGAAAAAAACTATTTAATACTTTTAGCGGAAAGAAGAGGCTACACATGAAATTTTCATGACACTAATAGAATCACATAGCTGCCAATCTGTACGGTTTTGTTACTTCTAAAATTTAATACAAATTTCTGACATATTTAATCGTTAACAATTGTGAGATTTCAGCAATTGAATTAGGCAAAATTTATATTTCATCTGCTTAGTTGATGCCGATTTGTGTAAATCCGGTTTATCCGAGGTGAGCTTGGTACATATTAACTCGGATAATCGGAACTCTATCTATATTTATATACATATATATACATTTTACATCGGAGGCGACACTAAATTCTGAAAAAGCAGAATTTCTGTTCTCTAGTTTAAAAATCTCTTCTTACATAAAAATAAGTATTAGTCCTTAATACACCCTCATAATAACGTTTTCTGACTTTATTGTCTCTAAAAATGAGTTTAAAGCAGCAAATTTGTTATTTCTGCGCAACCCCTGGCAGAAATCTGCAAAAGTCAGAATTCTTATTATTTTAAAATATCATTGTAAAACTATAGAAAAATGATATGAAATACTTTTTCCATTAATTCTCTAAAAAGACTTCAAACAGAAAAAGGAATAGATAGATATCCCAAGGTTTCTTTATGTTAATGTCGTTGAAATCTTACAGCATGTTTTACCTTATATCACATCAATAACAATTCAATTCTCTTTTAAACTGATTTTTAAAGGACTGTAAAATACATTAAAATAATTAGAGTGAATTATTATTTTTTTTTTCAAATAGCAAGTTTTTTTCTTTATTTCAATTTTTGAACTAACCCTCGCAGAACTAAAATCAAAATCTGATACTATAATACGTGCAAACATTGTGTATGTGTGTGTGTATGTAAATTTTATCTTAAAAACGGATCTAACTATTTTGACTAAATTTTGTATTTTACCAATTTCGGGCACGAGAAAACCATTGGGCTAGGTCGTGTGTTCGAGGAAATTCGATTAGTGGGTCATTTTGGGCCATAATGTGGTCTCCTTCAAGCTAATTATATCTGAAAAACGGCTCAATCGATTTACTAAATTTTATATCCAACCGTTTTGGGGCAGGAGGAAACTTTTGGGTTAGGTCACATGTTCGAGTAGTTTCGATTATTGGGTGATCTCGGGTTAAGCTAATTTTATCTAAAAAATGGCTCTAACGATTTTGACTAAATTTTATAATCTACTCTTTTGGATTACGAAAAGACCAATGGGCTAAGCCACATGTTCGAGAAAATTCGATTAGTGGGTCATTTTTGGGTCACTGTGGATCAACCAAAGTTCATCTAGAAAACGGCTCTAACAATTTTGACGAAAAATTTGTACTCTATGGTTTTCGGGCACGAGAATACCAATGGGCTTGGTCTCATGATCAAGAAAATCCGATTAGGGGGTCCTTCTGGGTCCCAATGTGTTAGGGTCAAGCTAATTGAATCTAAAAAAAGGCTCAAAACATTCTGATAAAATTTTGTAATATACCGTTTCCGGGCGAGGTGATCACTGGACTAAGTCACATGTTCGAGAAAATTCGATTAGTAGGTTATTTTTGGATCACTGTGGGCCAAGCTAATCGTATCTAAAAAACGACTCAAACGATTTTGAAAAAAATTGTATTATACAGTTTCTGGGCATGAGAAGACCATTGGGCTAAGTCACATGTTCGAGAAAATTCGATTAATGGGTCATTTTTGAGTCACTATTGGTCAAGTTAATTTTATCTAGAAAACAGCTTTAATGATTTTGATTAAATTTTGTTTTCTATCATTTTCGGTTTTGAGAAGACCATTGGTCCAGGTCGCATGCTCAAGAAAATTCAATTAATAAGTCATTTTGGGTCACTGTAGGTCAAGGTTAAGCTAAGTATATCTAAAGCTAAGGTATCTAAAGAATATCTCAAACGATTTGGACAAAATTTCTTATTACACAGTTTCCCAGCACGAGAAGACCATTGAGATAGGTCACATGTTCGACAAATTTAGATTAGTGGGTCCTTTTTGGGTCACCGTGGGTCAAGCTAATTTTATCTATAAAACGACTTTAAAGATTTTGACTCAATCTTGTATTCTATCGTTTTCGGGTTCGAGAAGAGCATTGGTTAGGGCGCGTGTTCGGAAAATTTCGGTTAGTGGGTCCTATGGCACAGGATCATGCCAATTGTATCTAAACAGCAAGAATTATACAGTGAGAATAAAATGTCGAATTGAGCACAAGGCTAATTTTAACCAAGTTTAGCTCGGTCGCCCCTGCTAGTATTGCTTAAATGCCTAAGATTTAAAAAGGGGTGACACTATAGATAATTTAGGTCCCCATAGGTAATTATGATGTTCATACGATGCGATGAGTCATTTAATTGAATAGAAAAATTTACACACATCTGAAAACAAAAACAAATAAAAACGAAATGAGGCAGGGGCCAACACTCGCTATCATAATAACGCTGTACCCGCAGCGCCATCTAGTGAACTACATTTGGCAGCCAAAAATTCTCTTTCTTTCTCTTAAAACGTGATAAATGATAGGAAGTTTTCATTTATTCCCTGACTGCGTAAGATCAGGGAATAAATGATTGCGTAAGATCAGTATATATAACCCCCATCTTACGGTCTATGTAACCCCATTCGCAATTTCTACAAATAAACAAAAAAGTTTAACTGTGTGAAACTTACTAAGTAGACAAAATCATGAAAGAGACCGTCACAGGAGAATTCCTAGAAAATAATTTTAGCATACAGATTCTAAATGAGAAAAAATCTGCAAAACGTTCTGAAGGGGTCAAATTCACCCCATCTTAGTACTGCCAGGGTTAAAAAAATTTCATTTTGAGCCCAAGTCTGAACCGTTGCGGCCTGCGTTCAAGCTCGGTCTAATCCCATCTTATCTCTAGCATATGCGCGTTAAATTTAGATCAGAACCCTGTAACAAATTTCGTATAAAACTGTTAACGTTTAATTCACTTAAAAAAAAGCAGTATTTTGTGGCCATCACAAAACTTTCTTCTATATAAATCCTGTCAATTAAATCATTTAAATAGTACAAGAAATTACATCATTTTAGCACCAATTCATATCAAAGTATATCTGAATTTGAAGTTTGAAGAAAATTCGTGCATTAGTTCTTGAGATAGAGCTATAGCGGAAATTCTGAAAAATGTAGCATAGCATCACCACCTGTTGAGCTATTTGCACCAAAACATAAGCAGCAACAATTCATATTAAGGTATGTGAAATTTGTTGAATATCCAAGCATTAGTTCTTGAGATAGAGCTATTGCGGAAATTTCAAAAATGCAGCATACCAGCGCCACCTGTTGAGCGATTTACAGCAAAATCTATAAAATATCAATTCATATCAAGGACTAACTGAATCTGAAGTTTGATGAAAATCCGTGCGTTAGTTCTGGTGATTGAGCTATTGAGGAAATCTTGAAAAATGCTGCATAGCAGCGCCACCTGTTGAGCGATTTACACCAAAAACTAATAAGCACCAATTTATATCAGGAACTAACTGAATATAAATTTTTATTAAATTTCGTGCATTAGTTCTTGAGATAGAGCGCCCACAAAATCTGTGTCACATATAGACAGATAGAGTCACAGGCTCACAGACAGACATTTTGTAAAACACTTTTTTCAGAATCTCTGACCTCTAAAACGTGTAAATCCATCGAAAACCGAAAGTCGATACTTTTCACGAATCCAATACTTTCTTCTTGTAAAGATAGAAGAAAGTAAAAAAGGCGCCGAACGAGAACAATCAACTTCACGAAAAAATTATTACATTTACAAAAGGAAAAAAAATCAGGTTAAAAATTCAGCTACCCTATATCAGAAACATCTGTGAAAACAACGAATGAATTTGAAAGACATTACGGATGCGAGTGTAGTTAGAATTTTTTTTTAACATTCGTGATGACGTTCACTTTTTAGCATATTTAAAATTAAACGTGAGATAATTTAAATTTACTGTTCTTTAACATTGGGATACAATTTATACAATTGTTTATTGTTTTAATTATTTATTTAATCAAACATTGCTATTTTTTATTGCTTTTAAAATATTTCGTTTGTGTTTTACTGGATTTCATACATAAAAAATTGGTCAATTTAATTTTGTTTCAACCAATGCAACTGATTTTTGAAATTTTAAAAGTATTTATTTTGACTCTGTTTGTATTCTATGAAAATTATTTTGTTAGATTCTTTAATTAATTTTTCTATTTCAGGTTTAAATCATAGTTTAAATATTGTTTTCATATTTTGTTTAATTAATACTAACTGTCCTATTCAACATTTGAATAACCATTTCTAATTTCTTTTAATCATTTAATTATATATTTCTTTTGACTTCTATTATGTTTTATGCCGATGGTTCTATTAGAATTTTTAACAAATATCTCTACATTTTATCTTTTTAAATATTTATTTTCCCTTTCATTAAATTTTCTGCCGATTTTCCTATTCAATTTTTGTATTATAAAGATTTTTGTTTTTATTGTTGTTAAACTTTATTTATTCTTCATTTAATTAAGTTTCTTACTAGTTTTATGCAAGTAATTAAGGAACAACAGTACCTACGACTCCAAAAAAATCACTTTTTTTTTTGAAAAAAAATTATAATTAGTTTGAAGATATTTATTATATCAATGTTTAATAAAATTATATAGAGAATTGTATGAATCATTTTCAGTCAGCATGGGTAAAGCTTTACAGCAAGCGTTATGAAACGCGTATTTGCGCATTTGGCTTACAGCATAATTTTAACTAATTTCATCCACACAGTCTTCTAATTTTAACCACATATTTTTAAAACATTTCTTGAGAGAAATATTCAATGTTATTATGATTGGTCGAATATTTTTATTCTAAAACAAGGTGCAAAGTTAAATTTTCAGTGTGCAAAGCCGAAAAATGATAATCACTGTTCCATATATGTTATATTTACAAATATTAGTATATGTTAACGCTCCTGCGTACTTTCTGAATAATTCCACTTAGATTGTAAATTAAGGATAAATAGAAAGAACTCCATCGTCTATATAAATCATGTTGTAGTGATATTTCACATTTTTTAATTGCTTAAAAGGCATACAGCCAGCAGAGTGAAAAAGAGTCCAAGCCGGGACACGAACCCAGGTCATCGGTATAGCGCACAGAAGTTCTACCAACTGAACCACTTGGAACGATACCAGCCTAGAACTTCTCACTATCATATGTTGGCATGGCTACAACCGCAGTACAAGATGGAATATTTTTCGTGAGCCACAGACTCTGGGGTAAATACGAAACTAAAGCAATCTAGGGCTTAGATGCTGTATGTTACCTGGCCGCTATTTTGGTTTTCTTGGTGATTTTTTGTTAGCGATGTTGGCGGTGTTTGTGGATATGGCAACCATGTTCTGGTAATCCCGTTATTTTTTGGGGGAGATCGTGTTTTGATGCGTATTCAGTTGATTGAATATGGCATGTGATATCCTGTTGTTTTTCTGTCAATTATTTTTATGTTAAATTTATTGGATGTATTTGATTGAATATGGGTTCTGTAGTCCGTTTAAACGTTCTTTCTGAAGTAATTAAGAAACATGAAGAAATTTTGACGAATAAAGGAGGTTTGTTTACAGTGCGTCAGTGCATATTCATAAGCCTATTTTGGAAAATGACGGTGAGGCTGGCAGGTATTTCATGCTTGAGCTTTCAAGAAAGCAGATGTCTGTTAAGGTATGTTGATAAATTTATGTATATTTTGTTGCCTTACGAGTTTTGTACATTTTGAGATTGCTACGCAGCGAGAAGTTCTGGATTTTGAGATTGGTACAAAGCGAGAACTGCTGAATCCAGTGATTTTTTTCGGTTAATGAGCGCGGAGCGCTCATACAACGATTACTGGTTGCCACTTTAACGAGTTTTGTTTATTATTTACATTTTATTTTCATTAAGCCTAACAAGCGTATAAATCGGTGCTTGGCGACATTTACTACTTGGCAGAAAAGGGGTTTTAACGCCAAGAAAAATTCCAAGATGGCGGCCCTGGGAATTTATGACATCTGTTCCGAATCCAGCATCGATGAAATTAAAAAGCAGGAAAATTTCCACGCATTATATAATCATGTTATAATGTACCTCAGTAATCCTTTTAATTTTTTTTTTTTAAGTTTCATAATACCATTAAAATACACCGCAAACAATTTCCCACATCGATCATAATGTAGTGGAATATTTTGTGTGCCCTGTAAACGGACTATAAACAATATTTATTGTATACTCCTGAGAAAGTAGGTTGTAGTTCATCTCAATGACGCATACAATCTCATTATGTTTGAAATATCGTAACATCATCACAATGCACCCTTGAAACGAGCTATAAATGCTACTGAATTAATTTTCAATATCAAACAGTCTACAGTAAACATCAGTAGCAAACACTAGAAAACAGGAATTCTGCTTTTTTAGAATTTAGTGTTGCGCCGATGAAAAAAAATATATATATATATATGTATAGAAATGTAGATAGTACAAAACACATTTCAGTTTTAAGACTTAAAACACACGCTTTTTTATATATATATAATGACGTTATTCGCATCCTTTGAAGAATTCCTCATTCACCATCCAGTCTTAAACAACCTCTACAATAAAGTATTCATATGACGTTACTATCGTTGAATAATACACAAATCCAAAAAAAGAAAAAAAAAAAACAGATGCCACTCACGAAACTCGACAAAAACAAATCGGCTATCTAATGATTCACATGCCTTCATTTGTTTGTAATATAGATAATTAAATTAAATATAGTTTATAATAGCTCCATACTTTATCGTTCATTTATATTTTTTCAAAATAGCACATATTTTAATTAATTTTTTTTCAATGGGAAAATGGCAACAAAGAGCTATAATTACTATTTTCCAACTATTTTTTCTTTACTTTAACACAGAAATGGAGTGATTGAGTTGCCAAAATTAAAACAATAGCGTTAAAAACTACAAAAAAATTAATATCTCAAAAATAAATAAAAATGAAGTTTTCAAACAAATTGCATTTAATAGAAATTGCATTTAATAGTACATTTTTCCCCTATACGACCGTATAAAAATTGAAAATGTGCAATGCTTAGAAGTTTAAAAAAATTGCAGTAGAGTATTTAGCAATATAATGATACATCTGCTTTATTTTACGGCTCGCTTATAGAACGGAACGTTATTTTTTGGAGACGACATTTTATTTGCCGGGAGGAAGAAACAGCATATCGGGGGGCTAAAAAATTATATGACAATTCGAGTATATTTACCGGAGTTAGAGCACGGATAGACGGACACACAAAGAGATAAACCGAATTCATAAACACTTTTCAACTACGTTGGAAAGTATTAAAATCAATAATTTTTCAGGCGTTGTTCAGGTGTGTTACCCTGAAGTTATATCAAGCTTAATTTAACTTTATGGGGGATAAACTTTCTTTATTGATATTTTTATGTACTTTTTGAAAAATGAGAATTTCTAAATCGTTTACATGGTTCGTACGCCTTCTTGAATTTTGCAGACCAGAAAATTTTACGGCACCAGTATTTTCTTATGGAAAATCTCTTCTTAAAAAAGAAGGTGAAATTTTGCGCGTTTTACCTAAATTTTTTTTTTCTATAAAAAGATACTAGTAGTTTTCTTGGGGAAATACTGGTATCTGTACGAACCATGGTTTATGCATTTTATGTATGTTTGTCAGGTCGCTGAAAAAGGGGGAGTTCATACAAATTGCTGGAGCATGGCTTCCTTTTTTTATGTAAATTTTTTATCTTAAAATATAACTAACACGAAAAAAAAATTAAAAATCTTGCGTTGCAAATGTTATATAATAATTTTACCTTCAGCTCTAAAAGGAAACATAAAAGAAAATCTTTCTACTTGCTAATAACTATTATATGGCATTAATTTAACTATGCAATTTAATGCGGAAATAGTTTATTTATTATTTGCATATCTTTGCGAATGCCGCCGTTTGAATTGTTCGAAACTAGTCGGTTAATTATTAAAAGTTTTTAAAGCTTTTTATAAGTACAGTAATCATTTTTAGCATGTAAATGTATTTTTTCTTAAACAATTTTTTTTAAACACATTTAACACATTATTTTGTTTATTTCTTAAAGGTCGGAGTATTTTTAAGTGATAAACATACCGCTGAGATCGCTTTTTCAATACTTGAGTCTTAGATCTTAGAGGTCGAACACGGATTAAAGTGCAAAATGCTAAAAAATGGATCGCTAAAAAGGTGATTTTTTTAGTCAAACTGAAGGTACTTCCCCCTATTTTTCAAGGAAAAGAAATATAACCCGCACTGCATGTATGTATGAAAATTTTACCCATGACATGCCCTCAATGTAGAATTTAATAATTCAGTTCTTCATTAATCATTTAGAATAATAATAATATCATTAATTACAATAAAACCTGAAATAATTAATATAGATCTTCAAATGTATAACATTTAAATTTGAAAGAGAAAAATTCTTATAGTATACAGATTGACAAAATTAAATCGTTCAAAAAATTAGAGAAGGATAAAAAATATCAATTACAAACGAAGCAAGAAATACTTTAATGCTAACATGCCAAGTTTTAATTTCTCATTTGAATTGTAAATCATTTCTAAAACAATATTTCTGACATCAGCATTGTTATTCTTTTCTAATTATGCTGAATTGCTGAAGCTATATCAAGTCGATATCAAGATTTGAAGATACAGCTGACTTCTCCGAGATAAATCAATCGAACACTGCTGCCATCTACCCACTTTTGATGAAACAAAATTTTCTCCAGCTGTTTTCTGAGTTTCGTCGTTAAAAGAAATATTAATTTGATTATAAACATTTTTTAGTCGATTAGTATCAAGTACTTTTGAATAAATTAACTAGAGTGCTATCTGTAAAGGCAACAGCATTTAGTTTCCGAAAAAAAAAACTTTTAAACAGATTTTTTCACCACATTTTATACACAGTGTTCTTAATAAAAAGATTAAAGATTAATTATAACAAAACGAATAGCTCTGTTATTATTAATGATATTAATCCCAATAACAATTCTGTACAATCCCTAGTGTTGATGTAAAATTGCACAAATATTGTGATTCACTAGCTAAAAGAAGATTAAAATAATCATCTTTTAGGTAGGGAATCACATCATTTGTGTAATTTTATATTGTATTATTAAAATGAATTTCAGCATTCCGAACGAGTTTATTTTATATTAATTTTAATACAAAGGCAGTGTCTTACGGTGTTGCCAGTGGGCTACTTTTTTTTTTTTTAAATTCAGATTTCTTGACTGGGACCAATTTTTTGAAATGATAAAATTTGCCTTATTTATTGGTATATTAATAAAGACGAAAACAAGGGAAATTTTTCCGTTTCAAAAAAGTGGTGGCATTAAAGAAATCTAAATTTTCAAAAATGAAACCTACTGGCAACACTGGTATTTTATACATGTATGTAAGTATATTTTTCTCTGATAATATTTACTTTGATTTAGAATTTGAGAATTCAATTTTTCTGTATTCATTTTGAGTTATAATAGTAATCTTATACTATACATGATTTTTTAACATGGTGTTTTAAACATGTATGTAAATATATTTTTCTCTGATAATATTTACTTTGATTAGAATTTGAGAATTAAATTTTTTTTGTATTCATTTTGAGTTATAATAGTAATCTTATACTATACATTTTTTTTTTTAACATGGTGTTTTAAACATGTATGTAAATATATTTTTCTCTGATAATATTTACTTTAATTTAGAATTTGATAATTCAGTTTTTCTGTATTCATTTTGAGTTATAATAGTAATCTGTAACAAAACACAAAGGCATATATATTTTAAAAATGAATCAGTCAAACCTGCTTAACACTGTAACTGCGATGAGGGGTCATTCTGACCCATGCCAAATGAATAAATGTTGATTCGAACAAAATTTACTTCGTATTTTGACTCGTACAAAATGAATAGATATCGATTCGAACCAGAAATTTATTAATAAAATAAGTTAAATACATATTGCGCAAAAATAAATTAATTAAATACCTTGAATGCTTTAAAAGAAAATTTCTGGTATCAGATATTTATATTGAAATTGTGAAAAGACACCAGCGGTTCTAGTGTAAAGTATTTAACGCGCAAAACTCAAGTTAAAAATGAATAAGTTTAATAGTCCTAAATAAAAATTCTAGTCTAAAATATTTTTATAAAACTTGAGCAAAATTTCCGTTATAGTGTTAAAAATGTGATTTTAATACATTCACGACGGGAAATGAAAATTCTCGTTTTCATTCAGGAAACATCATTGACTAAGGGCGTGGCTTCTACCTGCTGGAAAATACATTTATATCATGTTGTCCATATTTTTTTAGATTATAAGACAATTTATATTAAATTCGTACATTGAAAGATATTTACTGATGCATAAACATGGGAAACCTATCTAGAACATCAATTTACAAAAGACTTTCAGAACAGGGAGGAGCTTCTACTGTTTTAACCCCTTAACGCTCGAATTAAATTACGGTTGAATAATTCAAATCGCTTATTGGCACCACTTTTATGAAAAAGAAATATTCACCTTATTTAATGACAGTAAAAACGATACTAAAATATAGCCAATTTCACTATCACAATTTTATAAAACTGCTGGGAATCAAACAATTTGAGTAAAAGACACAGTCCGAGAATATTAGGGAGCAACAATTAAGGGGTTAAAATTCAGATTTGATAAAAATTGACCGTCGGCAATGTGTTGATAAAGGATTTAAAGCTATTTAAAATAAAAGAAAGAACAAATATTTTTACATTTTGTTGGGTTATCACACATATATTATGAATATATATATATATATATATATATATATATATATATATTGAAGAAAATTTTTAAAACTGAAAATAAATACTATATTTTGCTGTTTGATCTTTGAAAAACAAAATTCTGACTAACGAAAGAAGCTCTGAAATTTCTCTTATGCAAATAATTTTATTTAAAGCTGTTCAAAATTGGCTACTTTCTGACTACGTTCACATACTTTTCGCTTCAGTTGTGTGTCCCATGGCACTCGCTCTTTCTCTAATTTTTAAACAAAGGCTGTTCTAAAATCTAGACTTTCAGTCACATTCCAGAATTCATTTTTATTCTTAGATAGACAAAATTTCACATGTTTTTACGCAGAAACTAATTAATCGAATACCGTTTACCATTTTTCGATGCAGCCAAAGACTCTTACTGAAAATCGTTTATAATTCGAAATGTGATGTAATACATTTATCGGAAAAGCAGGTATCATTTCGCACGTTCTTACCATGTATTGCTAAAAAAAATCATTGTCTTATTGGTCGCAAAACTTCTGCTGTTAAATAAGACAAACTTTATTATTCAGTATAAGTGTTGGTAAAACGTGAAAATTGGAGCAAAATTCGCTCATTTAATATCGCTCAAAATAATAACTGCATGCAATTTTATAAATATATTTTTCTAAAAAAATTCTTTTACCAACAGTCTTAAAACAAATCTTGAAAATAAATCAGTAATAATAATCATGAAACTCTGAAAACTATTAGTCGTATTTTGATAAAATATTCTGTTTTTATGTATGCTACTAACGATTTAAACTTATACCAAGGAAGCATTTATGATTGCTTTTTATAAATGTAATCAATGAGGAAGCATTACTTAATTTATAAATAATGAGGAGCAAGAATCGTACAATCAAAAATTTTAATGATCTAGGATTATGTAATACAAATTTTTTTCTAGTGTTAATTATACAATGTTGCAATGATTGAAAATCCGCGACTAAAGTAATTATACAAAGCAATACGACAAAAGTCAAACGTGATCTGAAAATTTTATTCTCATTAATGTCTATTCCCCCGCCCCCACACGTCCAAAGGAAAAAAAAAATAAGAAAAGAAAAGAAAAAGATAAAAGTTAAAAGTACCGTTTGAAGTTGTGAAAATACCCTTTACAATTGTATATGCTTTATTTTGTTATGAAGGGTAATCTATTGCATTTTTAAATTAAACATTTATCTTTATTAACCTCATAATATAGTTAAATGTTTAGGTTTAGAAAGTAAGAAAAAAAAGGTGGAAATACACATTTTCGTCAGTGTTTCAACAGTGTTTAGCAAAACATAAATTATAAAAAAGTAAATGACCTAAAAGAACGTTTGTTATTTAGGCACATATGTCACAACAGTATGTACAGTAACAGTATCATGTATTTAAAACAGTTTTATGTATTTAAAATCTTTTTGTTTTACATCATATTTTTAGAAATATAAATATAAGAATCATATTTAAGATTAACCCTCCCAGTGCCAGCTTTTAGTATTTTCTGAGGATTCTTAGTGTTACATTGTCTGAACCAGAAATTTTATTTGATTATTCGTTACGGCATCCTAGAAGGTGTCTATTTAATTTAAGTATAAATTATTAATTTTTCTGGTTGGGAACATTAAAATTTCAAACTAGAAAATAACTGAGATCAAATAAGACCCCAATGGTAATAGGAGGGTTAAACTGTTTTTTAAAATAGTAATAATACAATTAATAAAATAATAAATACCACAATAATTAATTATTCCTACATTGAAACATCCACTTTTTAATATAATTAATGATACATTAATTAATACGTTTAATGCTAAAATTCATAATACAATTATTAATAATACATTTCTTAATAATACTGTAAGTAAAAATTCATAAATTGAAATATACATTTTTTTTTATATGCATTAAAATGACCATTGTCGATAACCTCCGAAAACAAATTTGTTTCTATTCATTTCATTCTTTGTTTCTTCATGAGAAAATATACATATAAAGGACAACATGAATACTCTTTATTTTAGATTATAATAGAAAATATATCTTCTGCTTTTTCACGAAAGCTAACTGTATAATTATGAGTTATTTCTCAAACATTGCTATGCCATAAGTGTTAATTGATTTTCAACATTATGATAAGACGATAAATGAAGCCATGCATTCAGTATTTACATACTTGCATATTTTAATGATAATAAGTATTGAAAATAGATACATTTTATTATTTTAAAACTACATAGCTGCCAACTTGTACGGATTTTTCTTACCACTAAAATTAAAAAGAAATTTTTGCTTTATTCAATCGTTAAAAATCGCTAGATTTTGGCGATTCAATTAGGCAAAATTTGCTTTTAAATTTTAGTGGTTTAGAAAAATCCGTACAAGTTAGCAGCTATGAAACTATATTTTCAAAATTATTCATGAAATAAACTTAATTACTATAAAACGCGCAATTTAGGTGATGATAGGTTTTTTTTCTTTTAAATGTTAAACAAAAAATTCTTAACAAAATCTTCTATTGATTTAATTGGCTCAAATCTGTAACTCAACTTTTAGAATTATGTGCGCTGGAGTCGCGCTTAACTCTTCTTTTCTTAAATTAATATATCGGAAAATAAACGCGCATATTTTTATAATAACCTGAAGACGAAGATGTAGATTAGATGAAAATATATGTTTCAAATGAAAATATCAATAACTGTAACAAAACTTTTCTTATTTTATCGCTAAACGATATTAAATTACTAGGGTAAAAGTTAATCTTTTTATATACTTAGAAATAGGCACATACACATACAAACACAAAATAATGGGAGGAGCCAGACAGAGGGAGGGGAGAGCTAGACAGGGGAAGAGGTAATCCTATTTGTCACAATCCAATTTTATAATTACGAAATCCAATGCAATAACGTTTATATAAAAGCCATACACTCTCGGAGCCCTTATAATAAGCTCTATGCTCTAAGGACACTTATGGCATAGTATGTATTTATAGTTGTTATTTTCATACCAATGTAACACAATTTTGGCGAAAAGCTGAACATTGTGATAGAAATATTATTATTCCGATTTTGAGTAAATATTGGGATTTCATTTTAAACAATTCCAGTTTATTCCGCTTACTTCACGGATATCGTTTCATTGAAAATACATTCAGTTTATTAACTTTTAATAGTTTCATTTTATTGAAAGTGTTTCCAGTTTAATCTAGAGAATTCACTAATGTTTTTGCTTCATTGAAAAAATCTCCAATTATTCTATTAATAATTCTCTTTTACCTGAAATATATTGAGTTTAACCCATTAACCGCTGACGTTGCGTTCACGCAACAGTCAAAATAATTGCTCATGCAATGAATTAATTACATTGGCACCACTATTTTAGAATTTAAAGAAATGTCTTATTTATTGGCAGGAATTTGGCTATTTTAGTAAAGCGAAATTTACCTTACTGAATTTGCGGTGTGAAACTACTTTCAACAAGAAATTTGAAAATTTCTATCGTAATAGTTTTGGCGGTTAATGTGTTAACGAACTCTTTCACCAGCGTTGTCGTCGCAGTGTAAATTTATATAGTTTATTCTAACTTTCTCTATAATATAGTGGTTTCATTGAAAATATTTCCAATTTAGTTCAACTATTTTATTAATAATGCACTTTTATTGGAAACATTTCGTGTTTAATTCAACTATGTATATTTTTATTTCAATAAATGTATTTCCACTTGAAATAATTCTACTGAAATTGGTTTTTATTTATGAATTTTATCCAATTTGTCCGAATTATTTCACTAATATTGGGGTTTCATTGAAAATATTTCCAATTTAGTTGAACTATTTTATTAATACTAAATTTTTATTGGAAATATTTCCAGTTTTCGTCATTTATTTCACGCCATGTTTTCATTTCATTTAAAATATCTCCAGTTTAATTCAAACTAGTTAACTAATGTTGTTGTTTATTGGAGATATTTTCAATGGTATTACAAAAGTTTATCATTATTTCTTAGTTCTTTGTAGGTGATACTGTCTTATTATCAAAATGTAAACATGCATGTATTGGCAAAATTTGCCTAATATTAAACTAAGACTCAAAATAAATCGTGCTAATATTATTTTACATCGTCTTTCGTTACTAGACTTTTAAAATTAATCCGATTATATTAATTAAAGATTTTAATTTCTAAGATATATACGAAGACGTTTCATAAGTATAGGAGTAATTATATATGTATATATTATATATTATATCTTCCACAAAACAATGAAAAAATTGTTAAAGAGCGTACATATTATTTTCCGATAATTAAAATCAAGTAATAATTTTCATGCATAATAATTTAAAATTGAATACTGTTTCTGCTACATTTTGAACTCTCTAAAGTTAATGTAACATAAAGTAATCAGAAAAAAATAAATAAAATTTGAAAACCTGGCTTAGACTTTGCCTGCATTATACACATGATCTTCTCCCTTCAAAAAATAAATCTTGTGTTAAATCCTAGAATTTCGAAATACCATCATCCACGGAATAAAGTTCGAGAAAATACCTGATTAAACGGATTTCAAGATACACTTTCTCACAGGCATGTCACTACTATCCTGGCTTAATTCGATTATCTGAGAGATAAACTCTTCATAATTAGCTTAGTTCCAGAGTCGACTTTCGTCGCTTCTGAGTCTTGATTTAATTAGTAGGATTGATTTTGCACTTGTTATATTTTCTAACGCTCGCTAGGTAGATGATACGCTGTTGCCGCATAAAACGCGATTATTATAGTCATAACGTAAAGGGCTTTGCGAAATTAAGCAGAAAAACTATTCAATAATTATTTTCATACATTTTAGCTGAATAATATTTATCCAGTGTAATGATTGATTTGGTTAGCATTGATTTAGACGTCTAGATCTGAAAAACAATCATACATTATTATAGATATAGAGAGCTTTGATAATATATTTATCATTACATTTCATAGATAGATCCTTGGGCCAAATAATATTTATTTTGCATGTTTTAGATTTCGTTATTCATATAGAAAAACAATTGTTTGCTTGTGTTTGGATATGAGTTACAAATGTTTTACATATGCATAGTATCTAAAGATTTAGTCTTAAATTTAAATGGTATAATTATATTGATTTTGAACTTATCACATTTTCTGTTGTTTGCTAGGTAGACGATACATTGATGCCCCGCATATAACGCTATTATTATAGTCATAACGTACAGGTCTTTATGATATTAAGCAGAAACACTATTCGATAAATATTTTCATACAACTTTGTTGAATATTATTTATCCAGTGTACTGATTGGTTTAGTTAGCATTGATCCGGACGTCTAGATCTGAAAAAAAATCATAAATTACTCTAGATATAGAGGGCTTTGATAATATAGTTATCATTACATTTCATCGATAGATCCTGGTTCAGCTAATATTTATTTTACGTGTTTCATATTTCGTTATTCATATAGAAAAACAGTTTTTTGTGTGTATTTGAATATGTGTTACAGATGTTTATAAATTATATACAGTAGAACCTCTTTTATCCGAAACTCTTTTAACCGAAACTCTCGGTTAACCGTAATCTATTTTTAAAACTTTTTTTTTTTTTTTTTTTTTTTTTTTTTTTTTTACTATCGCATTTCTTGTGTGAAAGCGGTCCTTTCCAAACCACGAGTACAGATAAATATTTCGGATTCCGTTTCTTAGAATTCCTTTGAATTTAACTTGAGCTCCCGTAAACTGCGGAGTGAACTAGAACATAGTAAGATGAAGAATAACCTGAATGGGTGGATGAGGTCTGACATGCGAAGAAAACGAACAAATTAGCAATTCTGAAGCTTTTCAATGTTTTGCAAAAGGTTTGGCATGGCGGAAGCAGCAGAAATACTGTGATACTGATGAACTAATAGTATTAAAGAAATCTTCGTGATAGAGCTGCAAAGCAAAGCGGCAAACAAAACTTTGTTTCAAACCCTTGTGAAATATGTTACAAGGTACTTAATTTCAAAATTAAAATTCAGGTAATTTATTCTTGTTTCTATTTTGCTGTTGCTTTATTTTTATTAAGTCCTTGTTATCATAATAAGAAAGACAGCATATATTTGTTCTTAATCTTAAAATTGAAGCATTTTCGATTATCCGAAAATTTCGATTTTCCGAAATATCATCGGTCCCAATTACTTCGGATAGTCGGGGTTCTAGTGTATTATCTAATATTAGTTTTAAATTTAAATGATATAATTTTATTGATTTTGAACTTATCACATTTTCTGTTGTTTGCTAGGTAGATGATACACAGATGCCGCATAAAACGCGATTGTTATCGCCATAGGTGTAAAGGTTTTGTAAAATGAAAAAGAAAAAACGTAGTGTCACTAGTTTACATCATAATTATCATCATACATTTTCGCACAATATCAGTTCTAAAATGGAGAGATTCATTTGGTTTGTGTTTATTTGAACTGTTCTGGGAATTATTCCTCAATTGTAAATAAATAAATAAAAATAAAATTTGAAATCGAAACATTAGATTGATATATATTTTGGTCGATCTAATATTTATTTGGCATATTTTAAATTTCATTATTCACACTATTGAGTTTTTGGATATATTTGAACACTCCATAATTTCTCAAATGTAACTGGTGCAAACCTATTCATTTTTAACTTGTGTTTTCTGTTGCTCATTTGGTAGATGATATGATACAATGATGCTGCATAAAATGCGATTAATATAATCAGAAGTGTAAAGGGCTTTGCAGAATCAGAAAGAAAAATCATAGTCTCGTGAATTGTTATTATACATTTTCGATCCAGTATTATTTACTTATAATTGATTTCGTTTGTATAGATTTGGATGCTTCCACGAAAATTTTATAAATAGTTAAATTGTTCGAAAATTATTGTTGAATTAGAAAGTTCAGATTGATAACATTTTCGTTGTATGTCATTGAAGTACCAAAGTCTAGCTAATATTTATTTCCTTAACTTTAACTCCGGCGTCTCTTACACAAATTTTATTCGATTTGCACCACTTTCTTAAAAGAAGTTTTCTTCAAGTACACAATTTCAAAAATGTTCTGATTAAGTAAGGCAAATTTTATTTTCATTTATTACTGGTGCCAAAAACAAATGTTGCAAAGAGTGATGATGTCGCCGCAGCGGCGACAACAGAGTGCAAAGGGTTAACATTCCTACCCTCAATGGTTTGAATCGATCAGTTTCTATAATTTATTTTATTCCATTCGAACTAGAAATTTCTTCTTAATGTAAGTTAAATAGAAACTACAGAATAATGGAAACAGCTTTTTGGAATTTCTAATTACAGAGCAACTTTACTTCCAGTTGAGAGGTGGTTCATATTGCATAGGCATCAGGGAGCGGTACAAAAGAAGAATGTTTAGATGTGGTCGGTAGTCACATGAGAAAAAAAGTAAATACAAATCTTAAAAACTTAATAAAAAGGGGAAATGAAATAAAAGTAGGGGAGCTGGGGGATGAATGGGAAAAGGGATGGACGGAATATTCTCAATATTTCAGGCAATGAACGTTTTATTTTAGTTGCTTTATATTCTCATATATGGCACTACCATAGTGTGCTTTAGAACCAAAAGCAAAACCACATGACTGGTTTCTTTTTTTGCAAAGTTGGTTTTCTAAAACTCTGCTTAAAAAGTAACTTTTTTTTTTTTTTTTTTTTTTTTTTTTTTTTTTTTTTTACATTTGAAGTTGTCAAATATTTTATACAATATAAACAAATGAGATATGTTGTAGTTATTTATTTGAAGGTTCAATGTTGGTAATTAAAATGAATGAACGATAACCGATGTGACAAAATAATTTCTTAGACAAAATGGCAGACAATTGAATCTATGTATCATAGGGATGATTGGGACATTTCAAATGGGGATGAATGGGACAGTTTAATTCCTCCCTAGAGATGTTAAAACATTTATTTATTCACTAAAAAATATTATATATGTTTATCAAATAATGATTTATGTTAATTATTAGTATTAAACAGTACTCGTATTATAGGTTGTTTGGAAATAAGTTAAAACTGGTGTGAATGACTAAGAACAAACAATCTTCTTGAAACACCATCAAAAATTTGTAAATGCGCTAGGCCTTTCGAAAGATCTGAGTCTTTCTTCGTCAGGCGCAAAAAAGACGTCCTTCTACTATGAAAGCAGAGGCAAGACTGAAATGAGAGACAAGGGAAAGGAAACAAGCTGAAGAAACAGCCAATAGGAAGTTAGAAATCAACAGCCGATAGGAAAGTAAGAGACAACAGCCTATCACAGAAGAGAATAATCAAAACAAAAGAACACAAAGTAGGAGGGGCAAAAAATGGGAGGGGGAAAAATACATATAATCCAATATGGGAACACATGAAATTAAAAATGAATAAATAAATGAATAATATATATTTAAAAACAGACTAATAATAATACAAAAATAAATTAAATGGTAGTACTGAAAAGGTTTTTCCAAGCTGCAGAGAGCATTGTGGAATCAGATTTATCATTAACAATAACATCACGATTAAGATAAATAGCTAAATTTTCAAGAAAGTCCAATTCAGAGATACTATTGGCATTAGAGATAATTTTAGCATTTTGAAAATTAAAACTATGGCCGGAATCCCAAGAGTGCTTGGCAATAGAAGATTTAGAAAATTCTTGATTGATTACATAACGCGAGTGTTCTTTTAAGCGGATTTCGAGATTCCTTTTAGTTTGACCAATATAAGATAAATCACAACCATTACAAGGAACTTTATAAATTCCCCATTTACGAAGATCAGGAACAGGAGATTTAGTGGAGGGGAATTTGAATTTATTGACAGGTTTAAAGATAATGTTAAAATTGAAACGCCGTAAAACTTTAGCTAACTTGAAACATAAAGGAGGATAAAAGGGGAGGACAACCAAATTATCAGGTTTGCTTTTGATAAATTTGGAAAGAGTAGAACTATTAGATGGTCTATTGAATTTCTTCACAGCATTATTGATAACAGAAGGATTAAAACCTCTTTTGACAGCAACGGTTTTTAAGTAATTAAGCTCTTCCTTAAGGGATACAGAATCGGAACAAATTTTGAGAGCACGATTTACATACGTGTAAAAAACACCAATTTTTTGGTTGACAGGATGATTTGAGAGAGCATCAGGTGGGTTAGAAACTGAAAAAGGTTTTCCTTTGAAGAAACTGAAAAAAGAAAACCTTTTTCAGTTTCTAACCCACCTCATGCTCTCTCAAATCATCCTGTCAACCAAAAAATTGGTGTTTTTTACACGTATGTAAATCGTGCTCTCAAAATTTGTTCCGATTCTGTATCCCTTAAGGAAGAGCTTAATTACTTAAATACCGTTGCTGTCAAAAGAGGTTTTAATCCTTCTGTTATCAATAATGCTGTGAAGAAATTCAATAGACCATCTAATAGTTCTACTCTTTCCAAAATTATCAAAAGCAAACCTGATAATTTGGTTGTCCTCCCCTTTTATCCTCCTTTATGTTTCAAGTTAGCTAAAGTTTTACGGCGTTTCAATTTTAACATTATCTTTAAACCTGTCAATAAATTCAAATTCCCCTCCACTAAATCTCCTGTTCCTGATCTTCGTAAATGGGGAATTTATAAAGTTCCTTGTAATGGTTGTGATTTATCTTATATTGGTCAAACTAAAAGGAATCTCGAAATCCGCTTATAAGAACACTCGCGTTATGTAATCAATCAAGAATTTTCTAAATCTTCTATTGCCAAGCACTCTTGGGATTCCGGCCATAGTTTTAATTTTCAAAATGCTAAAATTATCTCTAATGCCAATAGTATCTCTGAATTGGACTTTCTTGAAAATTTAGCTATTTATCTTAATCGTGATGTTATTGTTAATGATAAATCTGATTCCACAATGCTCTCTGCAGCTTGGAAAAACCTTTTCAGTACTACCATTTAATTTATTTTTGTATTATTATTAGTCTGTTTTTAAATATATATTATTCATTTATTTATTCATTTTTAATTTCATGTGTTCCCATATTGGATTATATGTATTTTTCCCCCTCCCATTTTTTGCCCCTCCTACTTTGTGTTCTTTTGTTTTGATTATTCTCTTCTGTGATAGGCTGTTGTCTTTTACTTTCCTATTGGCTGTTGATTTCTAACTTCCTATTGGCTGTTTCTTCAGCTTGTTTCCTTTCCCTTGTCTCTCATTTCAGTCTTGCCTCTGCTTTCATAGTAGAAGGACGTCTTTTTTGCGCCTGACGAAGAAAGACTCAGATCTTTCGAAAGGCCTAGCGCATTTACAAATTTTTGATGGTGTTTCAAGAAGATTGTTTGTTCTTATAGGTTGTTTATTATTAAAAATTATATTGAATCTTAATTACTGTATTGTAATAAAGGTTAAATAGTTTATCAAAAAATTTCTATTAAAACTTTATCAAAATAGATAAAAGTGTTAAAAGTGGTTTATGTTTATTGATCAAATGGAGTAAATTATATTGAATTTGGAACTTCTGCTTAAATAAATCCCCTCTCGTACTTTACCTAACATAATGCCATTTGTGCATGATATCTAAGATACATTTAATTAATATTGATTAATAAGTTCTGAATGAAAAATATTAGCTATGCCGAATTTCAACGACATTTTTTACTTTTATTTCATATCTAAAATGTCTCGTAAGTGGGAAAAGGGAACTGATAGACAGTCGAAGCTTGCATTACAAGTTAAAACAGCAGTAAAAGAAGTTATTAGCAACGCTGAGATATAATAGCCATAATATAAGATCATATATTACAAATATAATTGCATATAAGTTTATAATTATAAATTTTAATTAGGTAACATTGAATAGAGGGAGAAAAATATTAGTGTCCCATCCATCCCTATTAGTGTCCCATTCATCCCTGCTATAGGGATGATTGGGACAGAGAGTAACGTTTTTCTAATTTTCTAATATTTTAGTATATAATAATAATGTAGGCGAAATATTGTGCATATATGATGTAATCAAATACCTAATGTATGAAATGTGATATATAAAATTGATAATAACTTTAAAAAAGTATTAAAAATAAATATTTTTGCAAAAATGTCCCATTCATCCCCCATCTCCCCTACATTAAATCAACTAAAAAAGTTGAACAATATGAAAATAGAAAAGAAGAAAAAAATTGAAAAGATAAAAATTTCTATTAATTCCAAAAAAGAGTCTTTACATAGAACATACATTTCAAATTAGAAAATTAATAAATGCTGAAATAGCAGATTAACAGTTTTTTATATAAAAATAATAGAAGGACAAAAACAGACGAATAAAAACTAAGACTAGATGAAGAGTGAGGAAATCTCGATCTTCGTCATTAAGTAAAAGCGTGAATTTTGGTCGTTTGCGATTAGCGGGGTCGGAGACCTCATAGTCTGAAAATTCTGTGACTGATTGATTTTGCTAATTTGGAATGTTAGAAACAGTTTTATAGAATTTTTGAAAGCTAGATTATTCTGTTTTTTTAAGTGATGTAGTACCAAGGTCTCTACTGATAGTGGTGTTAAGAAGATACCGATTACCATTTCTAATAATAGGAAGGTTTTTATTATGTGCTCTATAACCCTTTAAGACCCAACCCGAACAATCGTGCGGGTTAGACATTCATTTAATTGTTTGCTTCTGAGTCGGTTATAATAAAAACTCGAATCGAACGATTATTCTGGTTTGCAGATAGAGTAAAGTATAATTTTTTATCAACAGGTAGCAGTTGCAGTCCATGTTTTACTTTCTACAGGCATGACTAGCTTTGTTTACAAATACACCGGGTCTTAAAAGGATAAAGGTAATTCCTATTAGTTTTTATGCGAAACTCCAGATTGGGAAAGTATATATTAGTATAGATCCGATACATGCGTTATGTAGAAGAAGTTTATTTTTAATGGGCAGTGTGTTACTTTTAAGTAGAGTTGATAGAGAATTTGAGATTCTGGCGGATTTGCCTGCAATATTCATGAAGTTTTTGCTCCAGGCAAGTCCTCGGTCAAGGGTAACCTCCAGATATTTAGCGTGGCTAGACCATGGGATAGCTGTGTTATTTATCGAAATATAGAGCTTAGACGATAAATTTATCACTGCAATTTATCTAAACGTCCTGGCCCAACTAATGTTTAGTTTGCATGTTAAAAGTTTAGTTATTCATAAGATAAAGTTATCTGCATATACAGTCGAATTCTTTTAATACGAGAACGTGCATAATCAAACTAATTACAACTAGCAATTGGTCTAATTATCTCGGTATTTAATTTAATGCTTATCTTAAAACTAATCAACAATTAAAAAAAATACAGGCCTCAGAGTCGGTTATAATGGAATTATAATTTATAGAAAATCCTGAACACGATTGAATGGTTTTTAGAAAATGTCTGTCTGTCACTCTGTCTGTGAGTCTGTCTGTATGTGACAAAAATTTTGTGGGCGCTCTATCTCAATAACTAATACACAAAATTTCACAAACCTATAGATTCAGTTAGACCTTGATATAAACTGGTGCTAATTAGTGTTTGGTGTATATCGCCCAACAGGTTGTGTTGTTATGCTGATTTTTTCACGATTTCAGCAATAACTCTATCAAGAATTGATGTACGGAATTTAATAAAATCCTAGATTCAATTAGACCTTGATATAAACTAGCTTGATTAGATTTTGGTGTATATCGCCCAACAGGTGGCGCTGCTGTGCTGCTTTCTGTATGATTTCTGAGTAATTAATAGCTATATCTCAAGAACTAATGCACGGATTATCATCAAATTTCATATTCAATTAGACGTTGATGTAAGCTGTTACTGATTAGGTTTTGGTGTAAATCGCACAATAGGTGGCGCTGTTATGCTAAATTTTTCACAATTTTCGCAAAAGCTATACCTCAAAAACTAATGCACGGAATTTTATCAAACGGTTTTTAGAAAATGTCTGTCTGTCACTCTGTCTGTGAGTCTGTCTGTATGTGACAAAAATTTTGTGGACGATCTATCTCAATAACTAATACACGATATTTCACAAACCTATAGATTCAGTTAGACCTTGATATAAACTGGTGCTAATTAGTGTTTGGTGTATATCGCCCAACAGGTAGTGTTGCTATGCTGATTTTTTCACGATTTCAGCAATAACTCTATCAAGAATTGATGTACGGAACTTAATAAAATCCTAGATTCAATTAGACCTTGATATAAACTAGCTTGATTAGATTTTGGTGTATATCGTCCAACAGGTGGCGCTGCTGTGCTGCTTTCTGTATGATTTCTGAGTAATTAATAGCTATATCTCAAGAACTAATGCACGGATTATCATCAAATTTCATATTCAATTAGACGTTGATGTAAGCTGTTACTGATTAGGTTTTGGTGTAAATCGCACAATAGGTGGCGCTGTTATGCTAAATTTTTCACAATTTTCGCAAAAGCTATACCTCAAAAACTAATGCACGGAATTTTATCAAACTTAGTATTCTGTTACATTTTCACGTAAATAGATCCTTATTAGACTCGGGTATATATTGAACAACAGATGTTGATTTTGATACTTTGGGTTTGAATTTTGGTTGCGGACATCTAAGAGGTCGGGTTCCGAAATTCAATGATTTTTTTGAAACAATGCGATACTTATATCTTCTTATTAAATACATCCAGTTCAACGAACCTATATACCTTTACATTCCTCATGATGGACATAGATTGCCATTTAATTTTAGTACTGTGATAACGAATATGGAATTATTAATATGTATGAGCTAGAATAAAGTTTTGGAATTGGCACAGCAGTCTAGTTATATTCTTACAAAAATAAAGCGATCATCTAACTAGGAAATAAAGCAGTTTTTTAAAAAGAATATTTATCCATACTTTTATTTTTATGATATTGTATCTCGCATCAATACCTAAAAGGCAAATTTTTTAAAAATGTATTCTAGTATTTACTTTCATAAAATAATAGCGAGTTTTTTCTTTTCTAAAAGACAGAAATTTTATAAAATGTTACCTCTTTCATTATGTTTAAGTTGTCTGTAATATTGTTTTAATTTATCTTTATTGAACATTAATACATATAAAATCCCGTCTCCAGTAAAAATCAATCCAAAAGAAAAAATAAATTGATTTTATTCAGATTAAAATAATAATAATAATAAATGATGATGTCAAGCAATTTAAATCCGCTTTTAAATAAAGCTAATTTAACTCGTACATGAGTGATATTTGATAGCTGTTTTATTTTTTATTTTTTTCTAAAAATTATGAAGACAGGATATGCAACGCTCCGCTTTTAAGCTGCAATTAAACAAAGCATCCTATGAGCCAGCGTGCTGTGCTAGAGAGTGAGCTAGAGCCAGCGTGCTGTGCTGTGATATGAGCCGTTGTGAGGGGTGCGATTCAGACGCTAGCCATGGAAAAGTGGTGCGATTCAAGAAATCTGAATTTTAAAAAAGTAGCTTCCTGGCAACACTCTTGTCATATTGGATAGTTTGATATCGTACCGACGATATCTTCGCACAATATTTACTAAGGTTTGATTTTGTTTCATCCATTTGGATATTTCCGAGATTAATTTAGTAAGTATAAAGAAATAAAAAACTATTAATATAATAAACTGTTTGGATTAATAATATTATCACTGCATTCCATCGAAATATCACGGATCAAGTAATATTTACTTCATATACTTCAAATTTCGTTATTCATATAAATAAATGACTATATGCATATGTTTGGATATCTTAAAAAAATGGTAACAGTTGTAAATAAAACAAATATTTTCTTTTAATTTTGAATGATGTAAATGTATTGATTTTGCCCTTGTTTTATTTTCTATAGCTTGCTAGGTAGATAATATATTGATCTCGCATGAGAAAGAAAAATTAATCTTACTAGACACTAACTATTATCTATTATATTATTGTCTGTTATTAACTATTATATATCGCATAATATTAATTATACAGTGTAATTATTTATTTATTTTTTCTTTCGATTTGGGTGCGTTTGATAATAATTTGTCAATTGTAAGCAAATTAAAAAGTATTTTTGATTATTCATAATTTGAAGGATCAAAAAAGGCTTATTACTCTAGAATATATTTCTGAAAGAAACAACAAATTTATTCGGTAATGAATATATCACTTATTCTTGGTTGGTCTGATGACGAAAAGATACAAAATTCTTGCTTTCGTAAGGAATAATTTATTTTAAATATTTTTTGTTTTAATTTGAGTGCGTTTGATAATAATTTGTCAATTGTAAGTAAATCAAGAATCATTCCTAATTATTCATAATTTTGAGAGTAAAAAAATACTTACATCTCTAGAATGTATTTGTGACAGAAACAACGAATTTATACGGTAACGAATATGTCACCTACTTTTGGTTAGCCTGATGACAACAAGATACAATATTTTTGCTCTCGAAAAGAATCAATTATTTTAAACACTTTTTGTGGCTAAAAAGTTATTATTATTATTTTTAATTAATCAATCTTTAAACCTTTGTGTAAAAAGTAAAATATGTAACCGAATATTAAATATAATAGCGTACATCCAAAATCATCAAAGTAGAATAATGAATATTAATTGCATAAAAATTTAATTTTCCTTGTTATAGTAGTATATTAAGTTCTTAAACTTCACTGAAGCAATAATAATGACCCTTAAAAGTTAGACGGCGATAAACCTTTTACGACTTTAACTAGAGCCCATTTGCCGAAGAAACGCCAAATTTATATGGTAATGATTCTATCGAATGAAAAGCGCATAAAATTATTACTATCAGAAGTGAGAACATACTTTAAACATTTCCGGGTTGTTAAAAAGTTTTTTTTTTTTTTTTTTTTTTTTTTGTAAATAATTAATCTTAGTTCAACATTTGCATGATAAAAACGACGTTTAATTGAGTATCTAATATATTAGCGTACCATCAAAGCAATGAAAAGTAATTGCGGGAAAAGTCAATGTGCCTTCTCATAGGATAATATTAAATTCTTAAGCCTCGCCGAAGCAATAATAATGTCTCATAAGTTGGACGGTCATAAAGCGTTTACGACTTTAACTATGGGCCATTTGTCGAGAAACGCCAAATTCACAAGGCGACCATTCGGTGGCCGAAAAACACACGCCTTTAACTGCATAAAGAAGAGTTAATCCTTTTCCGGAATTGGCAATGGATCGATCCCAGGTGAAACACGATAAAGGCGGGGCTCAAGACGATAAAGGGGTCATTCGTTTGCATCTTTCATTCCAGTAGTTAGGGAAAAGAAAAAAGTACCTGTAAGTGTGGAGATTTTTTTTTTTATTTTTTTCGGAAGATAAAAGATTCTAAAAGAAAAAGTTCATAGATATTTTCAATCTGTTTGAGAAGATTCAAATTACGTCTATCAACACTCACCTGCGGTAGCTTTAAATACATGATTTTATTTTTATATTCAAGTCGCACCACTATATTTTAAAAGTAATTTCTTTAGTAAATTTCTCTTGCTTGTGTTGACGAGGTATGGAAAAAAGTGCTACTTAAAATAAAAAGAAAAAAAAATGAATTTCGTTAAGGGTGCCAGTGCTGCTTATATTAGGGCATTGGTCCATTAACGACTAAAACACCCTTTTTAGGCGCGTTCGTAATTATATAAATACGTAGAACCTGTAGTCATTGTCTGATCCGTCTATATAAACAGCGTAAAAACTACCTCCACTGAATGGTTTGAAAATTAATATATATAACCGATGCAGAACTTTGTCGAGTCATTTCAAAATTTACGGAATACGAATCAAAACTTACAAAAGATATTTATGAAAGTTTTCTTCATTTTATTAAATCCTATTATACGCAATTAAGCCAACGATATCCCATGATAGGTAATAATTCTAGGTTGTCATGGTAAATATGACCTAATTAAGATGGTGTCATATTATGTCCATATTATTGAATTTAATCGCACAAAGTTTCTATTCATGCATTTTTGCATAAGAGTGCAACAGCTATTGCACCAGTTTCCGAATATTTATAAAACTAGTTATGGTAAGAAAGCACATCATTTGCCACGTTTGACGTACAATTTTTGACTTTTTTTTTAAGAAACACTTTCAGATGTACTTTGACAACATATGCGAGAGAAAATTACTAAAAAATAAACTTTTAAAATATAGTGATGAGAATGGAGTATAAAATAAAATTACGTATTTAAAGCTACTGTCCGTTAAGGGTTAATAAAGAGGCTTGCCTGCGCGTTTTCTGTAAAATCTGGTTACAAAAATATAAATAATGCATAATAAATGAAGTTTTTTAAGTTTCTTATACAGGGTTCGTACGCATCAGGGGATTTTAGTTGTTTTAGTACCAGGATTTTCGTAAAGTACTAATCGCTATATCTGCATATAGATTATTATTATTATTATTTATTTATTTATTTATTTTACATTAAGTAAGCCAAATATTACTTTACGAAAATTTTGGTAAAATGTCCTTTTATATTCCTGTTATAATAATGTTATAAAGACGTTTTTAAAAAAGTCTAAAGAATTATATTACCATGGGGAAGCCCACAGACATTAGCGCAGCAGTTCATGTCAGATGAACCACTCCCAGAACAATGGTATAGCATATTATTTTTTAAGCTATTGTTTTTTTTTTTCTTTTTCTTTTTTTTTTTTTACTTTTTATGGGTATTGTAAATGATTTATTTGCCTGAAATTTCACTTAAATAAATTACAAAAAGATAGAATCCTAGTTTAGCTGTTGATAACTATTACACGTCCGCACTCGAAGTGCATATTCTATTTTATTTTTCTTTGTGATTTAACGAGGATCTATTTCATAAACATTTTAAAATTTAATTTTCAATGTCGATTAAATAAAGCTCAATATTAATCATTGATTAATATAAATTACTGTTTTAAATGTAAACTAATTGTCTAAAACTGAAATCAACATCCTCGAAATGAAGTACTTTATTCAAGTAAATTATTCCTCAAGATTACCAGTGATTGAAACCGTTGTAACTGTGCAAAGATTAGCGATGTTAACGTTGATTGATGATTTTCCATCTATAGTAAAAGTTTTATGTCTTATAAGCTTAAATAAAAGATATTCTCGTTATCATTTTGTCAATCAGTGACATTATAATTTTTTTATAACAGTTATTGAACTGATTCTTAAACTTTTGAAGATGATCATTGAAACAGGGGTAAATTTACTTGCTAAAGATTTAAAAGAAATTAAGAATTTTGTATTGCCTACAGTAAATTAGTAATGATGATCTGTTAAAGATTACACGTTTAGCAAGATCAATAATTTCCCCCCATAATTACCATGTATATCTTTAACCCTTAAATGCATAGGGTAGAATGCGTTCCCGAAATTTCGTAATTCAGAGAATCGGAATTCATACCAGAAAATATAAATGGTAAATTTCGGTATATTTAATAACGAAATGTCTGCTATTAAATGGAGTGAAATTTTTTTTTTTTATTTTTCTGGGGGAAATACGGAATATGTGAATAAAAAGTCCAATAAATAGGGAACAATTATTGTATCAAAAACGATACCATATGCATTTAAAGGTTAATAATTCTATATTTAACACAGAAATTAAAATTCTTTGAGCTGTGAGATCAATAAAATTTTTAACTTCGTTTGTTTAGTGCATTCGTATTTCATATCACTTTTAAAAATAATTGAAAGGATTTTCAAATTTCTTTCTGGTCATGATACAATAATAAATATCCATGTAGAAACATGAGATAAATTATATCTTTATATATTATCAAAATATATTATAAATATTTTTCTACAATCCATGTATGTTTCTATATTATTGAATTTTTAATATATTCTATTAATCTTTATAAAGTTTTGGTCATTTTCTCTAAGAATTTTAATATCTGAAGCATCCTTCATTTTGACAGATTAGCTGAAGTATTTTCATTTGCCTAATCAAATATCGCTCCCAGAAACTCTCATCCTGAAATGCCGTACATAATTGTTCTATTGTCCGTTTTTCTTGACTTCAATTGAACTTCAAACATGTCGCGATTTCACTAATTAATCACTTAGAGTATTTTTAAGATAAGCAATAAGATGCGACACATGGAAGTTCATTGTTTTTGAAAATGATATTTAAAATAAATGCCACGATAAAATGTTTTATTTTTGTGTTTTAAATCAGAGAGATTTCATTATTCACAAGCAATAATTAATTAGCGAGAGATCTTTTAATTCTTTGAAATAATTTTTTCATGTACAATTCCTTTCAGTTATAAAAGAGCTCTAAAAGAGCAAACGTCTTTAAAAGGCATTTTATTTGAAATCTAAATTTTATTCGTTAGAATATATACTTATTTAAATAATTAGCGTTTAAGTTAAGAAGTAAAATAAGATTGTATTTTACATTAATTCGAGTCAAAGAGAAATTTTATTTATTCGTGTATAATCAAAGACGGGAAGTTATAATTATGACAACCTCTTGAAAATTATTCATATTTATCAACTCCAAAAAACTTTAAATGCACTTCTCAGATAAAATTTCAGTATATTCATACATTGGAATTACAGTTATTTGTTTGTTTTCATTACTGAAATTTCCAACGTATTTTGATTAATAATTTACATTTTTTATCATTGTTAAATCGACCTAATTAAAAGGAATTTTATATTATAATTCAATGAGTTTATGTAATATGCTTTGTAAAGTATTTATGAAGTAACCGGGAACAACAGATATTTTATCTCATTAACCTTTTATGTACTAAATTATGAATTCATGGAAATTTTATCTTCTAAAGAATTTATCGCGAATTGTTTAAACTACATTAGAAGAACTACATAATCATTTAATAAATTTTAGAAGGATTTTGAAAGAATTGAAGGATTTAGAAGGATTAATTAAATTTGAATTTATAGGAATTTTGTGCAATATTTATAACACTTCTCAAATCTTTTATTTTCACTATTTCTTAGTATTTTGTAGAATTAGGAAATGTAAAAATATCCTTTTGTACAAATGTCCTTAGAATAGAAATATAGAAATATTTCGGAATTGAAAAATACTCCCCCCCCCCCCACCTTCCTCAAAGCCAAGAAGGCTGAAAAGATGCAAAGGCAAAAGAAATCATCCTTTAAAAAATATTTTTGTTTTGTGTAACCAATAATACTTTTGGAACAAGATAAAGTAACGTATCTATAACTCATTCTAAACAACTAATCAATATATTAAATGAATTTTATAACAAGTTATTTTAATAATACTTTTAAGTACCGTCAGTAGATAAAGGGTTAATAGAGGTGATTTTGGCTTTGATATTTTTTAATATTATCTGTGAATCTTTACACAAATTTTGGATATTTTTTTCCAAGAATGTCAATATCTGAAGTATCACTCTTTTGACACTAGCCGATGTGTTTTTATTTTCTTACTCAAGTACCCGTAGAAGATGTCGTTCTTAAACACCGTCCAGAACTCCAAAGTTGCTTTATTGTATGCTATCTTGACTTTTAACTGAACTTGTAACAAGCCGCGATTTTGTTAATTATTACATTGTATGTGGGCGATAATTCGAAAATGACTGCAAAATTTATTATTCCCAAAGTCACTCTAAATTGAAACCTGCTCTGAACCAATTTAACAAAGCGCGCTTGAATTACGCTTTATTTAGCAAAATTAATGGAATTAATCTAGCAAAATTAATGGAAGATCTGGAAATTGGTTTACTTTATGTTTTTTGGGTCGCTGAATCCGAATTTGTAACTTCCCACCAAAATTTCCCGACCGCAACCCCCCCCCCCCAAGTTTCGGTAGAATGCCCCCAAAAAGGTTTTTATTAAAAAAATCAATTTTATTATTGTTTGAGGGGAAAAGTATCTAGAAATTCAGAAAGTAGACAAAATTTGCAACAAATTAGATATATGACATTATGACTTAGGATGAAGGGGAAAGGGGGATCTGCCTCGGAACATGCGTCGCGTTGCTGAGTGGACTAAGTTGCGCAATTATTCCACTTAACCACTCACACGTTTACATTCGCCCTACCATCTCCCCTCCGAACTTTCTCTATAAGGTTTACTTTAAGTTTTTTGGGTCACTGAATCCGATTTTTTAACTCCCCCCAAAATCCCCCCCCCAAATAGTTGTTTTTAACTTAAATTTCTTATTGTTTTAGGGGAAAATCATTACGAAACTCAGAAACTAGAAAAAATTGCAACAAATAGGATATATGATATTATGACGTAGGATAAACTGGGAGAGAGGGGGCTGCTTCGGAACATTCTCTGCGCGCTTTTCTCAAAAACCAAATTTTTTCAAAAAATCAATTTTGGGGGTGTTTGCCGGGTGAAATTTTGGTGGGAAGTTACAAATTCGGATTCAGCGACCCAAAAAACATAAAGTGAGTCGAAATCCAGAACTAGTATTAATTTTGCCAGGTAAAATCCCCTATTGCCTGGACTTCATAACTTAGTACATTTTCCGAGGAAGCCCTCTCTCTCGCCGTTCATCCTACGTCATAATGTCATACATCCTATTTGTTGCAAATTTTGTCTAGTCTCTGAATTTTGTAATGCTTTTCCCCTAAAACAATAAGAAATTTAAATTAAAAACAACTATTTTGGGGGGGTTTTCGGGGGGGATTTTAGGGGGAAGTTAAAAATTCGGATTCAGCGACCCAAAAAACTTAAAGTAAATCTTATAGAGAAAGTTCGGAGGGGAGATGGGAGGGCGAATGTAAACGTCTGAGTGGTTAAGTGGAATTGCGCAACTTAGTCCACGCAGCACCGCGGTGCATGTTCCGAGGCACATCCCCCCTTTCCCTTCATCCTAAGTCATTATGTCATATATCTAATTTGTTGCAAATTTTGTCTACTTTCTGAATTTCTAGATACTTTTTCTCTAAAATAATAAAAAAATTGATTTTTTTAATAAAAACCTTTTTTGGGGGGCATTTTACCAAAATTTGGGGGGGGGGGGTTGCCGGGGGGAAATTTTGGTGGGAAGTTACAAATTCGGATTCAGCGACCCAAAAAACATAAAGTAAGCCAATTTCCAGAACTTCTATTAATTTTGCCAGGTAAAATCCCCTATTGCCTGGACTACTGTAAGACCATTAGTTTCTACTACCAATATGTATGAGGGTTGCCAGTTTGGCCTCCATTTTTATTTCGAAATTTAAAATTCATACGGGAAAGTTTGAAAGAGGAATCTTTTCTTTAAGTGATTACAAAATTTCTGAAATTAAATAAAGCAAACAATACTATTTTTAATTTCTGACACGAATTCGGATTTTTTGAATAAAAATTGACGCCGAACCAAGGCCACACGTATATGTATTTATATATAATAACGTATTTTTTTCGTTTTTTGCGTACAATATATTAATCGCTTACCATATTTTCAAGTTAATATTAATGTGACACGTCCAAGGAGCTTATTTATTGTTTTTGAAAAGTGCATTTGTTGCGCTCCTTATTCTTGAGTACAACTAATTTCCTAACAGTAATATTCGCCTTATCTAATCGCAGAAATCTTAAACGAAATATAGTGGGTGAAAATTACCATTCGAAAATATTAAAAACTCATAAATAAGTACCTCAACATCTTCATTTAAAATAAATGCCGTGATAATATTATTACATTTTATGCTGTAAGTAGGGTGGGCACTGTTCTCACTTTGTGCACCACTATTACGGTAGCGAATTACTCGCCTTATTTAATCGTTTAAACTTACTACAAATTCTGAGATTAAATAAAAGGAAGGCTTCTAATAGGAAAAAGTGGTGCAATACTCCTTAGAAAATCTAAGGTGTGCATGCACACTATTTAACCACTAGAAAAAGAACCGGTATAAAATATATACCACTTAATTTTATTTCCTAAATGCCAAATTGGCATCAGAACTTTATATCTAAATTTTATTTTATGTAATATATGTGAAAATAAGCTTTCACTTATTTTATTATAATTTTTCTCATAAATACTGGTTTCAGTAAATCATTTTAACATTTTTGAATCTGAAATACTTTGCCCCTGAAAGGATGAAATCTGCAGTGTTTTATAATTTAGAAACAATCATTGATCAACGAGTGATTGTTCCATTCGTAAAAAATATTCAAACATTTAATATTCTTTTGCAGTATAAAATTTCATGTAATAGAGCAAATGCTTTTAAAAAGTTTTATTTTTTTAATCTAAGTTTTATTCGTTGTGATTTTATAATCAGTATTAAATGGGAGTTTCTACTTCTTTGGCTTAAAATCTACGCGATTTTTGTGATTTTTTCGGTTACAAAGAAAAGAGATATCACTCGGATTTTTTGCATTATTTGATTATATATAAGGTGGGACGCCAAATTAACCAGAATTTCTTTATCAGAACCTATAGTCATTTTTTTTTCTTTTTGCAAAGCAACCTTAATACTTTCAATATAATCTCTGTTTAACTCAGAGGCAGTAGCGATAAGAGCATTTTTATTACATAAACCAATATTTGAAAGCGACAAATTTTGTGGTAAATTTCTTTAACACGTAAAATAGAAATCTAATAGGAAATTTATTTTTCGAAATACTGCTGAGGCGAAATAAAATTTTTCCTATTGCTGCGGCCTCTGTTAACTTTATACATTTGTCTAATACATGATTCCATTGTTGGAAACATTGTTCAAATTCGTCTATTTGTATGGCTGCAAGCTCCTGCCTCATTTTTCCTTCACCTCTTCCACGTCATTAAAACGATTTAAATTTATGTACCTCTTTATTCGTTAAAACAAAAAAGTCACAAAGAGCAAGGTCAGGTGAGTAAACGGCGTAGGGTAAAGGAGTCACTCCGCTTTTAACTACTGGCTAGTTGATAAATCTGCTTGGGTGGGTGTATTGTCATTGTGGGAAAAAAACCAGCCACCTGTCTGCCACTAATCGGATTAGATAATTTCGCAATTACTGCATTGTTCCGACGTCGTTCTTCAAGCATAATTAAACGAACTTTTTGACATTTTCGTCCCTTCGGAAAGTTGAAGGGCGATCCACATTTCTCCTTTTTTTAAAATCAGAAACCACTCGTACAGTTGAATTTTTCCTGTAGCGTAATCTATGTAAGATGGGTGCAACATTAACTCCTTGCGCTCTGTTGCTGTTAGCGGATGTACCGTAATTTCCGGCGTACAATCCGCGGATCAAATAATTCTGTTTGGACCCAGAAATTTTATTTAGTAATTGAAGACATATATTTACAGCAATCTAAGAAGTTACACCTTATTTAAAAAAAAATCTGGGTCGAAAAAGGATTGTCTGATCCGTGGATTATACGCCGGAAATTACGGTATGTCACTAGCCACCAATGTTACCGCATCTGGCGGATTTCTGTTTTCTTTAGACATTTCGAATTCACAGCACTGAAATTTAATTGGTAATTTTCTTTTGCATTATTTGTGGATAATCATTCATCTGGTAAAGCAAAAATAAGAGTTAAAACTTTCTGGTAAGAATTCAGAATGTCAAATTAAAAAAATCAGTCAGATATCATGACGTACGCTGTGTACGTCATTTTTGGAAGTGACCAAAATGGCATGACGTACGCTGTGTACGTCACAGAGCGCAAGACGTTAACTCTCCCGCTGCGCATCCCGCGATGTCCACGGGCATCAGAAATGTAACAAAATTTGCGCAATCCGCGATCATGCATTTTTTCCGTCTAATTAACACTCCTTGATTATTCCCACCACTTATTTTTTATTATAAATTTTGCCTTATTTAATCAAAGCATTTTCCCGATTAAATTAGACAAAAATTTCTGTTGGGATTAAAAATTCTGTAAAAGACGCTTTTCGCGAAGGGGTTAAATGCGCAATTTTTTAACCTACTTTGATAAAACAATTACTCAGCTAGAGGGTTTCTGAAGCATTTTTCGCTAGCATTAAAATTTTACAGCCGCATGTTATTTACTTAAGTCCGACATAATAAAAAACGCGGTGCAAGTGAAAATGCTTTTACCAATAAATAAATAAATAAATAAATAAATACTGTGATTAGATACAACCTTTTCGGGGGTGACAGCACTGAGTGTACTGATTTCAGAGCGAGTTGTGTGACGCGCACCTAGCAGGAGGAATGCGTTCGACGCAAGCTCCGCCCACAGCGCTGCCATTTCGGTTATTTTTAGATTCCCGCTCGTTTTTAAAACTTTTATGCCGAAAAAAAGAGGAAGAATATGCCTTGTGCGACTAGGCATACTTGCAGCCAATTAGGCATCCGTTTATCTCCGCTCACATTTATCTAAAACAAAATGTGCCACCACCGAAAAGGCATGAAAATATCCTTGTGCTTACACCAACATTTAGTTTAAAAAATTGATTTTTGACGAAATGGCTGTTATTTGAAGAAAAAAGGGTAATTTTTTTCGCATTTTTTTTTAATCTTTTGCGAACTTTGAAAAATATTTAATTAAGGAAAATTGTACTTTTCGGTGGTATAAACTCCAGCTAGAGCCAGAAGCTTTTATTAAAAAAAATGAAGGAAATCGGTTGATTCGCTTTTGAGAAAAATTTTCGCCCAGTTTTAAAAACATGAGTTCGAGACATTTTTGACATAATTTCGAGATTTTTTTTTTTTTTTTTTTTTTGACATGTCTGCGTGTATAAAGCCGTTTTTATAGCTGCTGCCGCGAATCAAGAAACAAAAAGATTGTAAGGAATAGGGATATAACGAAAACGTTTTAGATCAGAAATCTAGACACTAAGGGATAAAAAAAAAAGTTAATAATAATAATAATAACAACATCGAAAATTATAACTCAAGGAATAGAATCTCACTTTAAGTTAACCCTTTGAGGGGCAAGTTTTTGTGTTTCTGTAATGTCGAATTCACACCGGAATCTCCAAAAAGATTTATTGGGGAGTAAGGAAAAGCATTTTTACGTCTTATTCGCAACCATAGTTAGTAAAGTAAATTTTAATAAAAATTTTCTGGTGCAAATCTTCATTAATCGTAGGTGGGATAAAATATATCACACCGCCCTCAAGGGGTTGAGATTTGAAGGCAAATTACGTTTTGTATTATTCTGATTCATAGGGAAAATGTTATCTATTTATTTGGAAATAAAACCGGACTTTTTCCATCTACACCAGAGAATCTAAAATCCTAATGAATGTTTATAGAAAATTTCTAATACGATATTGACATTGTTTTCCTTCAAAGGGAAAATCACCATGCTTCACTTGCTTTAACCCCTTGAGGGCAAACAATTGCGTTCGTGTAATGCTCTGAATTCCCGCCGGAAATTTAGAAAAAAAGTATTACACAATCAGAAATATCAATTTTACGACTTTTCTTCACCAAAGTTAGAAATGTAAAATTTCATAAACTTTTTCTGGTGTAAATATCTTGATTAATCGTAGGTGGGATAAAATATATTCCACCTCCCCTCAAGGGGTTAAAGCGTCATTTCATAGTCAAATAGTACATTTTTGTGAGATACCAGACAAGGCTAAATATAACATTCTTGCTAGTTTTAGTCAATGGAAAAAACAACTACATTTCACTTGTTCACTTTTATACTTCTGTTGCAGAAAAATGTGTAGAATCAGACTGCTATTTCATCCAATTCTATGAAAAAAGTCTTTGAATTTATAGTGAATTATACATTTTTTTCTAAGTGAAATTTCTAGTGTCAAATTTTTATTCCTTCAAACACCAAGAAAAGCATTCTACTGCAAAGACACATAACTTTAAATATTTTTAATCGCATAACCAATCAGATAAATTTAACTGCAGCTTTTAACGTTGGTTTTAAATTACTCGCTAATTTCAAGATAATTTTTGCAACTAAGGTAATTCTCTAATGTAATTAATGTTTAGAACAGTTTTAAAAATCTGTCTTGATAAAAGTAAAATGGGTTTCTGGTAAATTCTTCTTAAATACAGGAAAAATATTTGTTCTATAAATCTTCTATTTAATAATACATGTATTTTATATTATTTTAAACCGTATTCTGCAGAATAATCCAAATCCGATTCAGACTACAGGCTGACTTCTGTACAGATACAAAAGGGTGTAAGAAAAATTTTAATAAACGCTAAACCTCAAACAGACATATCATTATAAACTAAGGATTATATAACAGATACAATAGATTGAATTTTTGATTATCTCTCTGGATAATGACCTATATCCAGTCCAAAGATACCAACCTCCGGCTTTTTTTAAAAGCAAAAAATTATACTACGAACCAGAAATCTATTTAATGAATGAAATTAAATAGATTTCAAGTTACTACTGCATTTGATGCTAGACATATTTAATAAAACAAATTTTGTTTTTCAAACTACGTAGTTTTTATTTGTTTTAAAGCCAAAGGTTGGCAAGTGTGTATATCAGCAGAGCCTGATTATCCACGGGGCAAATTCCTACCACTAAAAATAAACAGAAAATTTGGACTCATTCATGGCAGATATTTTACATGAATACGGCGTTTACATAAGGCAAACTTTTCTTTTAAAATTTATTGGTGTAAGTGTGCCCCGTTGGTAATCAGGCCCTGTATATCAGATCCAAAAATGAGAATAATTTTGTACGCAGAGACATAAAATTGTATGATCTCTTCATGGATGTTAGGCCAGAAATGGATAGCTTCTGTTAAGTTGTTGGTTATGCTTTTTTTTTCATATACAACACGATTTATAATGGGTGTTTTAATGCCAGGGTTACGAGCATAAGAGGTGGTAGAGCCCACTACAACAATAATTTTTTTTGTTGGAAACCAGAGTCGAAATCTGCCTATTCAGTCAAACAATTATTCAGTTCTTTACTTCAATATGAATCCGGATTGTTTCTTCCTAACTTTAATAATTATGAAGATAGTTTACCGATATATACATCAGAATTAACTCAGTCTGTACAAAATGCGATGGATTCATGAAAAATGCAATAAGTTCACATTTATTCTTCAGCGCACTGTATGTAATATCAAATAAATTCTGAAATGCGGATCGTTTCATTTAGAGCTAATTGTATAAAGATTGGGGCTAAATCCATAGTATCTCTCGATATTGTATCATTGGTAGTGGAAGCAGTTACCATCCGCATTCAATAATCCCTAAATTAAATGATCCACTTTTCAGAATTTAGTTGATATTGCACAAGGTGCACTGAACGAACAACTGTGTGCATCTAGCATTTTTCATGATATAATTACATTTCCCACAGCAAGTTAATTCTGTTGTAAATATCGATAAAATATCTTTATTATTATTAAATTTATGACAAAAAATCGGAGCTCAGATTGAAGTAAAGCATCCTATATTTTTGACAAATGTAAATTGCGACCTTGGTTTCCTAGACAAAAATTGTTTATAGTAGTGTGTTCTACTACCTCTTAAAGTTTTTAACTGTGAAACTCCCTGTATTAAAAAATACGCGGAAAGGCTTTACCATTTTATCTCTATACGGAGTCTATTATTTCAAGTGCTAACTAAAAAATATGAAACTAAATTTATGTTGCTATTCTATCAGATAAAGTCGGGTATACAGTTGTATTTTTAACGTTTTAACCCTCTCTCTGCGCAACCCGAGAAATACTCGGGCAAACATTTTCCCGTCTAATTAATAATATTTGGTTATTCCCACCAGTTATCTTTTAGCGAAAACTTTATCTGATTTAATCAGGGCATTTTCCCCGATTGCGATAGTCAAAGATTTCCCTTAATTCTCGCTCCCGTCAATATCACGGGCTGAGGTGTCGTTCGTAATTTCTCGCTCCCATCATATTTCCGGGCTGGAGATTTATTGCTGGAAAAAACTTCTGAAACCAGAAAAATTTAACTAGCATTTCGGTGTGAAGTCTTTGAATGTTGCCGCTTGGGATTGGCTTCTGCGCTGACTGTAATGTTGGGCTTTGTATTACATGTTTCGAAATATGTAACACTAAAAAAATTATTAATACTCAAACTTTAATGTATATGTATTATTTCAAATATTATTTGCAAAAATGTGTGTGATGATGATAAATAAAGATCTAAGATGTGAAAAATAAAGGTTTTATTCGCATTAATTTGTACGGTGTAAAAAGACACAGAATTCTCGCATGATGGCTTTTCTACAAATATGAATTTGTTCTATAACATCTTTTTTTTTCGCCTAAAAAAAAAAAAAAAAAACTAATTGCATATTTTATTTAGAAACCTTATAATTATTCAATTTCTGTAATAAAATAAATAGGTACCTTTTTGATGGTTTTTCCAAATATTAAGCGACCGTGAAGGGGTTAAAGAACCGAAGATAAAATATTAAAAATTCTGTAAAAGACGCTCATTGCGAAGAATTACTTACGCAGCGAGAGGGTTAATTCTATGCGGTTGAAGTACTTTTCCCAAGCAAACACATCTCTTACACGAATGTATTCGGTTTGCACCATTTTTTTTTTAAAGAAACACTTTTACTTCCACTTTGGCAGCATGGGCAACAGAAATTTACTAAAATATGTACTTTTAAAATATAGTGGTGCAACTAAAATATTAAAATAGAATCATGTATATAAAGCTGGAGCGGTTATTTTCGGACACTCGACCGAAAAGGGTTAATAAATATTTTAGAAATTCGGTAACTTTCTCTTGAAGTTTAATACATGAAGCATACTTTATTCTGACAGAATGGCTGGAGTGTATTTACATTTTCCTAAATCAAATATCCCTCCCAGCAACTCTCGCACTGAAAGACCGTTCATAATAGTTCTTTTGTTTGTTTTTCTCGACTTCAATTGAACTTCAAACAAGCCGAGATTTCACTAATTAATCATTTACAATACCTTTCAGCAAATCAATAGGATGTGACCTATCAAAAGAGCCTATTCATAGTTTTTGAAAATGACATTCAAAATGAATGCCGCGATAAAATCTTTTCTTTTATGCTTTAAATCTTGTACTTCTATCATTCACAAACAATTATTAATTAGTGAGTGCTATTTTAATTCACAGAAATTATACAGTTATTTTCAATTGTAAGTTGACATCTAAGAAAACAAACGGCTTTAAAAGCTTGATTTTTTTAAATCTACATTTTAGTTGTTGTGTTCTGAATCTATTTAAATGATTATTATTTACGTAAAGAAGTTGGGGGGGAAAGTCATGCTTTTGTACTACTTCAAGAGAAAAATATTTTTTAACTCATTTACAATCGAATTAGGTATGTTTCCTCAAATTCGCATAAAATGTGCTTTATATTGAATGTTTTTTTTGTTTTTTTGTTTTTTTTTTTTTTATTGTTGTTGTGCTTTTATAGTTAAAAATCTTCAGTAAAAAATGCTGTTTCTTTCATTTATTGAAACTAAGTGCTTTCATAAAACAGGATGTGTGTGTGTGTGTGTGTTTGGGGGGGGGGGGTAAGTTACTTCATCCGAGTTACATAAAATGGTATTTTATACTAATAAACTTAGCATAGAGTACATATTTAAAAAAAAAACGTATATTAGTACTATATACTATGTATAACTAATTATTTTATGTAATATATAAATTAATAATCAATATACTTGAATGTTGGATTAGATATATTTAGTAAACAAATTAGTGGCACGTGTGCGTGACATATAGAGTGTGTAAAATCTTTGAATTTTGACGCCAGTTTTTTTAACAGAAAAATTCGTCTGATATAGTCTAAAAATTTTCAAAATAAGGTAACCAAAGCCGTTAAATAATAAGCCTGATCAGATGAATGGAAGAAATTTTGAAAGTTGACAATAGCGCCCTCTGACGTCTGGTGTTCTTTTTGCATACTGTAAAATTGAAAAGTTGACGCCATAAAAATTGAAAAGGGAAACTGTCAAGTATTAAACCAAAAAACAAAAATGATAGTGGATCAAGCGTGGAACCTAGATCGGAAACTCATGCTGGCCTAAGGTCAGTGTGATTGAGCAACTTTTCTCAACGCACAAAGTCCGTCAAAAAATGTGGCGCCAAAAAATTACAGAATTCTGATATCCGCTATCCAGGCCTTTTGGCCGTTGTGTTAATGCAGAATATTTTCTACTAATAAAGGACCAGACACGAAATATATGGGAATGTGGCCCCGGTGGAACTGGCTGAAATTTTTATCTGTTCATGCGATGCTGGTCAATGGATAAATTCTGAAAAATAGATAGTTGATGACCGCCGAAAGATTTCAATTTATAGCCACAGGACTGATACTGGCGACAATTTTTCAATTCTATCTTGCACCACTTTTTCGAAATAAAAACAAACACTTTGCCAACATTTGAAAGAGAAATATACCACAAAATTAGTATTAAAAAAAATGCTACGAATAGAACATAAAAATAGTTGCCTGTGGCAGGCCTGTAGACATGGCTGACAATTTTCCGGTTTTTAAAAAAGTAAAATAAACATAATTTGAACCAGAAAAAAACGACATTTTTCTGCTTTCTTGTGAGTTTCTTGTGTTTCCTTCTCTATATTCCTTTTGATTTTGTATAACATTTCTAGTTTTAGCATATTTGAAAAAAAAAATACTTGGCAGGATGGCGGCTATGATAGATATCACGATGCAAATATGATACATATATATTTTTTAATCAATTGAATTCAGCAATATTATAGGATAATAGAAGTTAATTAAAACTACAATTGTAAAGCAAACATTTTGTAACATAATTTTATGGTTTAAATTTTACCTATGTGAGTTGGAACGCCCCCTCCCCCTGAAAAGACTGGCAATTATCTAAGATGGAACTATCCTTTAACCCTTTCGGGACCGGCGGCTTTTACACAAATTTTATTCGGTTGATGTCACTTTATTTTATATATAAAAGTTATCTTTACTTAACCCCTTCACGGTCGCTTAATATTTGAAAAAAACATCAAAAGTGTACCTATTTTTTTTATTACAGAAATTGAATAATTATAAGGTTTCTAAATAAAATATGCAATTAGTTTATTTTTAAGCCGAAAAAACAATATTTATAGCCATATTCATATTTGTATAAAAGCCATCATACGAGAATTATGTGTCTTAACCTCTTAAGCTTCGCCTCCGATAAATGTAGGTTACTTTTTTTTATTATTCAGATTGTTTGATTCCCACCACCGTAGTTTACGATAGCTAAAATGATACGAAAATAAAGCCATTTACACTATTTAAAAAAAACTGGTGGGAGTCAAACGATCTGAATTAAAAGATAGTAGCCTACATTTATCGGGGGCGGAGCTTAAGAGGTTAAGACACATAATCCTCGCATGATGGCTTTTATACAAATATGAATATGGCTATAAAATATTGTTTTTTCGCCTTAAAAATAAACTAATTGCATATTTTATTTAGAAACCTTATAATTATTCAATTTCTGTAATAAAATAAATAGGTACACTTTTGATGGTTTTTTCAAATATTAAGCGACCGCGAAGGGGCTAATATTCCAGTTATCATCAGAAAGGCTTGATTCATCAGAATCCATATCAAAATGACAAAAATATTACAAATCTATGACAAATCTATGGCAAATTATAGATCGTACAAATCAAACCAGGGTGCTAATATTCAAAGACTTCAACTGGAAATTCCAGTTCAGTTTTTCTGGTTTCAAAAGTTTTTTCCAGCAATTAAATCTCCAGCCCGAGAATATGACGGGCACGAGAAATAACGAACGACATCTCAGCCCGAGATATTGACGGGAGCGAGAATTAAGGGGTTAAACAACCATGAAAATCCTCTAATTAAAGAAACTATATATTACTTTTCTTTTTTACTGGTGACTAAAACAAATTTCTTATGCTCTTTTTGAGGGTGCATATATGCAACCATAGTCCCGAACGGGTTAAACGGTGAAGCTTCAAGAACAGCAATATCCTCAATTTTTAGATGCCTTTTTCATACAAAATTTCGGTCACAATTATGACAAAATATCTATTCGTTTTTACAGGTAGAAATTAACTCCGGTGTGAATCAGGCCCTGCACCAATGTAAACAAAAAAGCGCCGCCACATTGAGACTACATTGTCAATTACTTCAGTCGCAACTATGGAACTATTAATAAGGAGGAACCATGGAACTATTAATAAAGAGGAACTGACATATCCTTAAAATAGTGAAGCTTCAACTGCAACCGCTATCACAGGAGTTGTTTATCGACGGTGGAAACTCCCACCAGTACGTTTATATAGATATTATTAACTTATTTAAACGCCTTATTATTACAAAATTTCAGTCATAAATAGTGGTAGAAACATATTTTCATTTTTACTGGTAGGATTTTCTTTGGTGGTAGTTAGGCCCTGAGTTTCCGCCATATTGTGACAACCATAGAAACAAACTGACAGTTTTATAAGGCATACTGACACCAGTAAAAACAATTAGAAATTTTTATGACATTTTTGAAAAAAAATTCCATGAATAAGACGCTTCCTTAAGACGAAATCTTCTATTCAATTTTACTGGTGGGATGTGTGACCTATCGGTAATCAGAAACTGAACAACCGATTTTAAAAAAGCAGCCGCCATATTGTGACAACCTCCTCAGTTACTTCACTTGCAACTGGTAGACAATACACTATATGTCTCCTCCTTTTTATTCATAACTCCATTGGTGGAACTGACATATTCTTAAAATAGTGAAGCTTCAACTGTTACCACTTTCGCAGGGGATGATTACAGCTAGTGGAAACTTCCACCAGTAAATTTATATAGAAACTTTCTCCTTATTTAGACACCTTATTCGCGCATCGTACCCTTATTAAAAACGTCATAAATAATGGCCGAAGATATTTTTAATTTTTACTGGTTGAAGTTTACTTTGGCGGTTGCCAGGCCATGCATTTACGTCATATTGGGACAACCCAAGGCTAACGAAAAAGACAGGCTACCGCGGTGGGTCCGATTCTTCTTTTTTTACAGACCGCTGGAGTCACGTGAGACTCGAATGCACCAATGAAGGTGTGAGAAAAGAGCATCACTTGACTCCAGCGGTCTGTAAAAAAAGAAGAATCGGACCCACCGCGGTAGCCTGTCTTTCTCGTTAGCCTCGGTGACAACCAGTGAAACAAACTGACGATTTTATCAGAAAAATGACATCAGTAAATACAAACAGAAATGTTTACCATATTTGTGAGAAAATATTCCCGCAGGTGCTGAACAGGTGATCAGCATTGAGTGGTTTCCTAGCTGATATCAGCTTAACACCCAGTCTAGGAATTGAAATATCTTATGCTTTGTGAGCCATTGGGGTAAGTTAAACTTTAGTTTAGAGCTACTTAACCCCTTCGCGACGGGAGCCTTTTACGAAATGTTTATTACTTTGCTACCGGTTTTAAAAAACAGAAGTTTGTGCCTATCCAAATCGGGAAAATGCTCGGATTAAATAAGGCAAATTTTACAGTAAAATTTTACTGGTGAGGATGAACGAGGATCCTTAGGCCTATTTCCGGCACGTATACGTGTCGCTCGTCCCCAAGGGGTTAAGAGAAAACAAAATAAGAAATTTAAAGGGAAAATATTTATTTAGATAAGCATAAAAATGGATTAAAGTTAAATTTTAAGTTAAGACTTAAGATGAGTAAAAAATTTATAAATATCTTAAAGAATATTATATAATGGCCTAGCTGTAGTTTTAATTGTAAATCTACTATAAAGAAGGATTCAAAGAAGAAAAAAAGTTAGCACAGTTCAGAGTTACTCTCGCCTTCCCATGAATTAGAAACTTAAATGAGACGAAATTTTCTATTCAATCTTACTGGTAGGAATTTTGCCCCTGCGGATATCAGAAACTGTAGATCCCATTTAAAAAAAAAAGCAGCGGTTGACATTAAAAATGTTTGAGCTTAATGAGTGATTAAATAGGTAATGCTGTTGATCACTATGATTGAGACAACCGGGAATAAAAGGATATGCTAACTCTTTGTCAACGGGTCTGGACATATAACTCCCAGTCAGCTGCATTTTTCTACTTGTACACCTTTTTGAAAAACATTCTTTGCGGTACAATTTCACTTGCATATTTAGAGAAATATACCCCCCAAAGATATATTTTTTTAAATTGTGGTGCTATTGAATATTATAATAATCGTCAGTCCTGACCCTTAATCAGAGTTAAATATGTTCAAAAAATCATTGAACAACAGAAATTAAATTTTTATTAAATTGAAAAAAAATATATTTAGAGAACTTGCAGATAACCTCTGTCCATTCACTCTGAATGACATAAGTTATTTCATAAAAACAAGAAAGAAAACATCATGCGTTCAGCATAGATTATGAAACACTTTCCAACACATTCAGAATAGTGTAACAAAACTGCACCGTTAAAAAAAATTTAATATTAAGTATAATTCAGCCATGTGGAAACTCATAACACTTTTCAAAACCCAATTTCAGCTGTTCTCATCTACAATCGGAAAATTATCTGAATTGTTTCAGCAACTCTGTATATGATTTAAAGATTTGTATCTATTAACTACATGTATGCCAAAATTTTGTTCACTTAAGAAATACATATACTTCTATTGAAAATTCCCCTTCAGCAAGTTCCTCTAATAACGAGAATGGTACCTGAATACTTTTGTGCAGCCCTGTTTATGAGGTATAGAATAGATATATAACGAGTAACGTGCAAAAGATTATCCAAATTTAAAAGCGCATATCGAATTTGAAACTGCACACTCCAGCAATTATTACTCAAAGAGAGTACTGTAACCGATTTCTTTTGTGTGTCACTGTAAATGAATAAAAATGCTATGAATGCCTTGTTCTTACGTGATCGTAGAGAAATTTAGTGATTTATATCAGTTTATATACATTTGAAACAGCGTAATGTCATTAAAATACTCTGCAAACGATTTTTCACCATGTACCATAATTTAATGGAATTCTTTTGTGTAGCCCTGTAAATGAAATATTAATCCCACATACTTCATATGCAATACCAAACATGGTTAGGTGACCCTAAATATGGATTATCAATTGAATGAAAATCCGACAATATTTACGGGAGTTAGAGCGTGAACAGACGGCCAGACAAATCGAATACATAAACACTTGTTGGAAAGTGTTAAAAATGTTCGAATAACCATCATAGATTCCGATTTTTTTCCAAATTAACTAAACATGCTTCGATTTTAAAATTTATTTAAGAAAACGCATTATGTTGCTAAGTAGAATTTATTTGATTTCATTTATTATGTAAGATTTCTGGCTTAAAATATTTTATTTCACTTGAAAGTAAATCGAGAAAATGGCAGCTTTAGAACATTGATTGAAATATACGAAAACTAAAGTATTACGTATTCTTGAGCTTGGATCTGTGGATCAAAACGAAAGATTTCGACATTTTTGTTATTTAATCACAAGGCTAATCACAAGGCTTTTTTAATCCTTTGCCGTCGAGTGTTGTCAAATAGCAGCCGAAGCTTTATATACATGATTTTTTTTTTTTTTTTATTCTACTTGCACCACTACATTTTAATAGTACAATTTTTAGTAAGTTTCTCTTGCTATTTTTGTCAAAACGAAAAAAAAATGTTTCTTTAACAAAAAGTGGTGTCAAGCTAATTAATTCATGTACGAGATGCCTGTACTTGGGAGGAGTTCTTCGACCACAAAGGGTTAATACCAGCTGCAGGAATCATTCATGTAACATCAAATATAAATATGTGAAATGTAAATAAACTACAAATCAATTGCTAAAATGGCGTATACATATTTAACATATATTAAAACACTAAAATAACTATTCTACGGTTTCAGCGCACCTCCGTGGCCTTCTTCAGGAATCTAAATGAACCAAAATGTGAGCTATGTCAAAAGTCCGCTCGACAGAAAATCGTACACATGGGGGGAATCAAACAATGAACAGGAAATACAAATTTTCTGGCGCCATCTGTTGAGATAATATAAATGCTCTGTTGCCATCTGTTGAGATATGATGATAATATAAATATTCTGTCGCCATCTGTTGAGATATGATGGAAATATAAATACTCTAGCGCTATCAATGTGTGAAAAACGTTGTTAAACTGCGTTGTTATATTACCATCATATCTCAACAGATGGCGACAGAATATTTATATTATCATCATATCTCAACAGATGACGACAGAGCAACAGATGACGACAGAGCATTTATATTATCTCAACAGATGGCGCCAGTAAATTTGTATTTCCCGTTCATTGGTTGATCCCCCCCCCCCATGTGTACGATTTTCTGTAGAGTGGAGTTTTGACATAGCTGACATCTTGGTTCATTTAGATTCCCGAAGAAGGCGACGGAGGTGCGCTGAAACCGTAGAATAGTTATTTTAGTGATTTTAATGTTTTAATATATATTAAATGTGTATACGCCATTTTAGCAGTTGATTTGTAGTTTATTTACATTTCACTTATTTATATTTGAATAACCTATGGTGTAATAGTCCAAAATTGCTTATAGTTCATGTAACATTTCAATTATTTTATCGGAGTTCGGTGATACAAAAATGTGACACGTGTTTTTTATTATTTTGTATTAGTTCTAGTTCTTGTCTTAAATATAAAAGAAAAAAAATGGTTTGCTTTTTAAAACTACAGGGTTGTTGCTATATTAAAGTTTGAGGCAGTGCAGTGCCATCTATTGTTGATATTTGGAACTAAAACAATGAAGATTAATAAACACATTCCTGATTTCACAAATTAATTTCCCGCTAGAATATTACAAATAACTATCATCCTTACATTTAATAAATTTTAAAAACGTTAAGTTCGTTTTAAGATACTCTGTACTTTAACTGTATTAAACCTTAACACTAGAACCGCGACAATGGGTCATTTTGACCCATAGATAATGAATATATATCGTTTCTAACCAGAAATCTATTCATAAAATAAGTTAAATACAGTAGAACCCCGCTAATCCGAACCCCGCTGACCCGAAATTCTAATTAATCCGAACCTATTTTATTTTCGAAAATTATACTTGAACAGATTTAAAAAATAGAATAAAAAAATACTCAATAATGTAAATGAAAACAGATGTACATGAATATAAAATGAAAACGTGCGCCTGTAAGCATACACGTAGAAGCCATCTTTAAAAAAAAATCTCGAATATATGTTTGTTTGCTTGTCACTATAAAATTCTATTCTAAAATGTAAAAAGTGTTTAATTCAGGTGATAAAAATTATTTTTACTTTCAACAGTTTGATTTTGCAAATTATCTAGAGAAATGTTTTTTTCTTTTCTCCTCGTCGATGTGGTGATTGAGCTATTTATAGATTCGCGATTTTGAGCCGTTTGTAATGGGTTGTTGCATAATTCCACATTCTAAAGTTCCATTGGGTTATTATAAGCACCGAGAGTGGTTAAACAGGAACACTATATTTTTCCGAAAGTTGTCCCGGATTATCCAACATGCCGGACCTTAGGATGCCGGATTACATAATATTTAGTATACTTATGAGTACTTATAACTTGCATTTTTTTATAGCACGCATCTTTTTATTTTTTATTTTTATCAAAATTTCGGTAATCCGAATCGGCACCGGTACCAATTATTTCGGATTAGCGGGGTTGTACTGTACATACCAAAGCAAAGCGATATAAGTAAGCGTCCTATCTTAAATGGGAGAAGTAGCCGCAAGATTAAAAGCGAGGTCACATCAATCAAGGTCATGCGCCACGTAGCGGATGGAGTGTGAACTACAGGTAGATACCTAACTGTTTTCTTACTCACACCACTAAAATTATAAAGTTTTTTTCATCTTAATTAATAACTGAAGTGGCTCTGTTAAGACGAAGAAAACTTCGTGGTGTCAAGTGAATCTGGATGCCCCTCTCGCTATGCCATTATCTTGCAATAAATGTGGCAAACAAACTTCATTTCTATGCATGAGTAAAGATCTAGAAAATACGCGCCACACTAAAAGCCCGGGTATGTGAATTATCACTCCGTCCACAAGGTTTCGCGACTGTGTGAATTTACGCCTGATTCCAGTACTAAGTTTGTTCGCTTACTTATAACGCTTTGTACCAAAGAAAAAAAGTTAATTAAATACGTTAAATAGTTTTAAATAAAAATTCTGGTAAGAGATATCTTTAATAAATTTGAGTAAAGTTTACCGCGGTTCTAGTGTTAAAGATATTTAGTACTAATTTATTTAAAATATATCCAATTTCTTTTTATAAATGTAATACTAAAACATACTCGTGTTTTATTTAGTGCTATCTTTTGATGTAATCTTTTCCAATCAATGGCTTGTGACGTAGAACTTTCGGTTATCATTCCGCTGCGTGGTTTTTGAAAACTTATGACACTTCTCTCAAAATTAAAGAGTAACGTTTGGATTTCGTTTTCAGTCATCCGTATTAATGTATTTTTAAAGACAAAAATTCTTCGAAAAATATAATGTTTAGAAAGTAGAACGAAGAGAAAAAAATATCCGTGTAAGAAAGGAAATAAATACAAAATAAGTGCTGGGAAAAGAATAAAATTGATTTCATTCTCAGACTAACCTCTTTTACCTGAGGGCACTGTTGGCATAGAAAGTGTTTTGTACTTTTATTGCTCTGAAACTTAACGAAATTGTTTTCAACTAAAGAGAATACTATACAGAAGTGTAGAATTCATTTTTTTTCTCTTACAGAAAAGCGAAATTACTCGATCCGGTATCTCTTTTTCTCTATTTATATATACAGAGGTATTATAAGTAATGTTTCAATTTCAAAAGGCTGTGAAAAAAGAACTACAGGTCAGAATGACCTGATATTTCATGAGCAATGGGAAGTGCAATGGAGAATGGGCGTGAAGCAATGAGAATATGTTTTGCGAAAGAAAAAAAAAGGACAAAAGTTGACCGGTAGATGGCTCTACTCGTCACAAGATGCTAGTAAAAACACGTGATATGCGCACTGGACATTACACTTGTGATAAAAAGGCGAGGGCACAGGGGATCGCTATTGAAGGATCGCTCTCTAGGCTTGTGAAGCTTTTTTTACAAGAACGGTGACTGCGCAGCAGTTGAGCTGAACAAATTCCAAACATTATAGAGATTAAGAAGCGGCTCTGGCCCGATGACTGCATTAGGTCTGAAGATGTTGATTCATAAATTCGAAGAGACGAGTTAATTTTCGTTTTTACTATTTACACGGTTTTTGGCCTTGGGAAAATTTAAAAGAAAACGATTTTTTCCTATGGACTGTGGCACCACCTTGTCGTGGTGGATGTGCTTTGGACAAAGAGTGCCACTACAGAATGTCACGTTTTTTCATTAGCATCTTATGATGAATACAGCGCCATCTATCAGTTAACTTTTGTATTTTTTTTCTTTCGCAAAACAATTTTCCATTGATTCACGTAGACTGACATGAAATATCAGATCATTGTGACCTGTGGTTCTTTTTTTACAGCTTTTTGAAAGTGAAACTTTAACTATAATTACGTATACCAGAAGTCACTTCTTTTCATTGACCAATAGTTATTCCTATCCCAAACCTTTAGTTTCAGACTTTGAGTACCTTTTGTAAAAATATATTTTAAATGTTGTTAACCATCATATGAAATTTTATTTACGTGAAAGAAATATTTATTAAAACATTACAAAATTTAAATTTTTATACCGTCCCTCAGTCCTGTTATTATTATTAAAAAAACTTTTTCCATGCTCAGGGCTGCCATTGGCGACTATTTTTCCTTTCTATCTCATACCACTTTCACAAATCAAAAATCTTTCACATACACGTTGAAAAATGTGCAAGAAAAATACACTACAGTATTTATTTTTTTTAAATAGTGGGGCGAAAAAAGAAGTCACCGGTGGCAGTCCTGTGTGCTCTGAAGAATAAAAGAGTAGAATTTTTAATTTTCTGCAGCCTAAATTTACAGAGTTCTGATATCTTAAAATTTTTCGAATGCTAAGAGTTTTCCGGTATTAAAAAACATATTTTTTTGTTCTATAGAACCTCAGCAAGGAGGCGTGTGAAGCTTCTTATGTCTCCGCTCCAATTTGACGATGAAATGAAGACGATTTCTCGGCAATGGGTCGATCAATTAGAATATAATTTACTATAGACATATATCATTGTAAAATAGGGGTATTAACGTAGCCCGATTTCTGAAATTGGATCCGCGTCCTGAGCTAAACCTTTAGGCGATCATGTGTCTCTGGTACATGCCATGTATATTTTGCCGATGAGAGGGATGCTTGCTAACAAATATAATTGACCCCTATAATTCTTGATAAACCTGTTGGGGCTATTTCGGACTTAGACTAACATATGTTGACTGCTCATAAGTTAGTAAAGGGATCGATCTCTTATTTAATAAGTTCTTTAATAATGATGATTTGGTAAAAATTTAACTGGCTAAATTGTCGCTATCGGGTTTGCAGCCAAGGTTGGAGTAACACACTACCGGTGTTGGCAACAATGTGCTTCAAGAGTATGAGAGTAGTTGTATTAAAGATAGATATAAATGTTTATCTTCAAATATAAATTATATATACATGGTTTATAAAATTAGACATGTAGAAGTTATATAAACATGAAGGTGATAAACTAAATGTGAGTGTTATCGCGCGAATAGCTACGTTAAACTACTTTAAGCTACGGTTCAGAAATTTCTTTGAATTTCACACACATAAGTTAAGGAGTTCGAGTTACGAATCCTTAACCCTTTGTGAATTAATATCGCGTATGACTCGTGTAAAGTTAAACTTAACCTTGTGAATCAATCACGAGTGTGACACGTGATCAGGGGTCGTACACTTCAGAGAATTTTTCAGGATTAATACCAGCATTTAAAAAAAATATATATTGGTTAATCACGCGAAATTTCGCCTTATCTAAGAAGAGATTATCTATAAGAAAATGCTTGTACCGAAGAATTTCCTGGTCTTAAAAGTTCAGGACAAGTACGATCCTCTGCGTGGTAGGTAAAATATACTTTCTGAATCAAGAAATTGAAATTTTCTTGTGAGTCACGGGTCAACCCCAAGCGTGACTCATGATTAATGCACAAGGGATGCGATTAAAAAATCATTCTAAATACATAACTAATTTGATTAAATAAAACCCCAAGAGGTAGTTAATTCAGTCTAGTATTCTATGTTTCCCGTAATGCGCCGTGAGAGGCTTATGTATACATATATTGCGCCAAATTTTCCTACTCAATCTGAGCACACTCTTTCACGTCAGTTTTCCAGAATAATTTTCATAGCTTTATTTAATCTTAAAAAATACTAAAAACTACTGATGGGAATGAACATGCCCAGTTTGAATAGAAGGATTCGCCCCTGAAGTATATACTCATACATACAGAAAGAGAAAGAGAATGAGAGAGAGAAGGTGAGGGAGTGTTAATATGGTGATAAGACACTTAGACCAATGCCAGACGGGCGTCTTTTTACTTCTTGTTTGCTTAAGTATTATCCATTCACAATGTTATAGCATTGTGAATGGATAATACTTAAGCAAAAAAGCAGCAAAAAAAGACGCCCGTCTGACATTGGTCTTAAAAGCGATATGATTCTCCGGTAAGATCCGGAATATACAGTTAGAAGATACAAACTAACGAGTAAGAAATAAAATAAGTGCAAAATAACTGCCTACAGAAAAACCGGATTAAATAATAAATTCAGAACTAATCTGTGTTACCCGGGGTACAGTATTTAGAAGAATATAGTGTAGAAATAGCTTATACCGGTAATGATAATATTCAACCTGACGCCCGCAAAACACCAGAAAATTTATACAGAAATATTTGCCTTATTTAATCTCTGAACAAGGGTTGCTAGTGTGGCCTACATTTTTATTCAAAAATTTAGTGTTCATACCAGAAATAAAGAGTAGTATTTTATGCTTTATTTCACCCTTTCCGGCTCAGCGGCCCCACTTGATACCTAATTTTGATACCAAATTTACAAACTTCACCAAGAATATTTTAATAAAATTTTGCTTTAGTGATGAAAGTTTAAGACAACAGATTTTAATTTCTAAGATGTTCGTGTGTAAATTCTGGTGTCAGTTGACCATTTCATTATTTTACGAACAGAATTTTTCTATGCTGGAAAGTTTTAATAAGATACATTTAGCAATCACATTAAGTAAAATTTCTTCTTTCGAAATTTCTAGTATGAATTTAAAACTTTGATTTAAAATTGGAGCCCAAACTGGCAATCCTGCTCCGAAGGTTACCGACTGAATAAAGTAGTGACTTCTGAAAGAAATTTCTGTATTCAGCGGTTGCTAGGTTGGACAGCCTTCCTTTAGAATGTATCCAAAAAATTACATTTCCTTAGGCTTCACTGCAATTGAATTTATTGCTTAAAATTTTAAACACTAACCGTTCTTCAGAGCGTCTAGAAATATGTGGTGCGAAATGCATTTAAAAGTTTAAATCATTAAGTATGAAACGTCGGATTTAAAAGCTGCTTTTTATTTAGAAATTCTGAATTCTGACTAGAAATTGTTATTAGTTATTTTTACTTTATAAAACGATAGATAGTCACTTAATGATCTAATATATGGCTGAATTTTCGTTTACTCCTAATGTATCGAGTATTACAACATAAATCTTTTTTATTCTGTTTTTCGCAAAATGTATCTTTCAAAAATAAGTTTCCCGTAGTTTAACACTAGAGCGTCCAGCTGGTGTCATTTCTACACCAGCCAAATGATAAAATGTAGATTCGAACCAGAATTTTTTTCGTAAAATCAGTTAAATTCCAAGCAAAGAAAACTGAGTTAAATACATAAATGAAATAGTTTAAAATAAAAATTCTGGTGTTAAAATGTTTTTAATAAAGTTGGATAAAAGTTGCGGACGATCTAGTGTTAAATTGCATTTTAAATATCTAAAAAGCACACTAGATTTTTCTTCATTCGTAGCATTTGACCCGATCATAGCACCCTCTTGTGAAAATGGAATATTTTGGATATGGTTTCCCTAGCTGTTTTCTACACTATATATTAAGTTTACCGGAAAATTCTTTCCGGTAACGGTATTTCACGCCTGCTTTTTTAAAATTCAGATTTCTTCATCGGCGGCACTTTTTTGAAATGGTAAAATTCCCATTGTTTTCACCTTAATGTGAAATGTGAAAACATTAGGAATTTTACCATTTCAAAAAAGTGGTGCCAATGTAGAAATCTGAATTGTAAAAAAGTAGGCGTGAAATAACATTATCGGACATAACTTTCCGGTAGACCTAATACTTCTAGACACTGTGCCGGAGGTCACTGTTTGCTTTGTGAATTTTCTATAGTTTTCTAGTTTTAGAATTTCGCCCTATTTCTGTTTTAAAAGAAACAATACAATTGTAAGATGTAGCATAAAGTTGAACTTTCTTTTTTGAAACCAACTCCAACAAAGAGATAATGCAAAGAAGCTTGTAAGCAGAACGATATATTATTTAACGTGGGGATTTTCTTGCTCAATATAATTTAGACTCTAAAGATCGTATAATTTAACATATTTTCACATCGATTTCAGATTTCGATTTGACTATGAATTATAAACTTAAATTTAAATACGTATACTTTTTCTTTAAACTGTATTTTATGTTTCTTGAAATAATCTAAATTACGCATAAATATGTTTAAGATACTTCGTTCGTTTTTCCAATACAGTTTATAAATGACAAACTAGTCATTTATTTCGTTGTACCCCTTAATGTAACATCTTTCAGTTATCATTACGCTGCGTGTTTTTCGAAAGATTATGACATTTTTGTAAAAATTAAAGACAAACGTTTTGATTTCGATTTCAGACATTCGCATTAATATCTTTTTAAAGACAAGCATTCTTGGGAAAATCATGCCTTGGAAATAGATGAAGAGAAATAAATATATAAGTAAGCAATGAAACAAGTACAAAATAAGTGTCTGGAAAAAGAATGAAATCGGATTATCTAAGACTAACCTCTTTAACCTGAGGCAAGGTTAGTTCGGAAAATGTTTCTTACATTTTTTGTTATAGAACTTTACTGAATTTTTATTGGAAGGGAAACTATAAAGAATTGTATAATTGCTGTATATTAACCGACATGAAAATAAGGAGTTTCTCTGCCAGACCTCTCTATCTCTCTTGTTTATACGTAGCTGCTTAACTTCAAGTTTTTTTCTTTAAATTAAACTAAACACACGTTATCCAGATTTTTTTGTTTAGAAATTAAATCAAACACATGTCACATAGAAGGAAATAATATTATTAAATTAATTTCAAGATACTATGAATGTGGTTCCACTTCTAAAAAAGCAAGGTTGGCACGTTGCTACTTACTGTCTATTTACTGTATGTATGTGTCCATAATTAAACAACCCTACTTTAAAGTTGTCTACAGACAGACCTATTGTTCATAAAGTTGTGAAAGACTTAATAAAGGGATGGGAATTTGTTTAAGCTAAAACAATTATAAATAAAAGTAGTTCAAAATTTCACCACCAGAGAGCGATTTTTAATAAATTACACATTTAGCATTACGATAGTTCAGAAATTTTCAGGATGTTCGTAATTAATCGACCTTATTTTAAAGTTGTCTACAGACGGAACAATTGTTCAGAATGTTGTGAAATTTTTTGGAGGACATAATAAAAATATGGAAATTTGTTTGAGCGAAAAAAATTAGGTCGCCGTTTTTTAACGAATTACACATAATAGCATACATTTACGATAGTTTAACAAATTTTGTTATAACCAAACATGTTCTGCATGACATTCATCATTTTCATACTCCATCTGGAATCGTAAGATCGCATGTTCCACAGTTGACTGCAGTGAGACTGAGAAATACTAGGAACATGTCGTGAAAGGCTGTTTTTAGAATAACGTTAGGTTAATAAATAAAATTTCTAAACTATCGTAATGCTAAATATGTAAATTATTCAAAATTGCTCTCTGGTGGCAAAATTTTGAACTACTTTTATTTATATGTTTTTTAACTTAAACAAATTCCCATCCCTTCATCATATCTTTTTACAAAATTTCACAATTTTTGAACAACAGTTTTGTCTGTAGACAACTTTAAAGTAGGGTCATTTAATTATGGACACCCTCTATATACATACCTGCCAAATTCCGGCTTTTTTTAAATTAGGAAAACAAACTTTGAACCGGAAAAATAATTAATTAAATGAGTCTTCTTCTATGCGGTAGTCATTAGAAATTTACTTAATTTCCTTCTTTAAATAAATTTCTGGTTCATAGTATATTTCTTATTACAAAACACATCAAAAAACCGAATGTTGACATGTTTTTACCTACAATGTTTCTGAGTGCTAAATCACTACCATAGCTGCAAACCTTTACGCTTTTTGGCTACCACTAAAATTTTAAGGAGATTTTCGCCTTCTTTAATCATGAGATTTCGACGACTGAATGAGATAATATTTTCTATAAAATTTTAGTGGTATGAAAAAAGCGTAACGGTTGGCACTATGCACTACTCTTTCAATACTAGGCCGACGCACTGACACAAAAAAAGCTGTTTCCGCCTTTTTTTTTTTTAACGTGAAGGGAACTTTTAAAAAATACTAGAATTAAAATTCAAGGTGCGGTACAAACGCTAAAAAGTTTCCGCTTATACGACAGACGTTATTTTTGTGTCAGCGCATAAGCCTCTAGCATTCCTATAGTTTGGACGGAATTTTTAGTTTTGCCATTGTAATGCTGATTATAACAGCGACTGAAATGACCGGCGTCATAGCGCCATTTATTGGAAAGGTTTTAAAACTTTTCTTTTGTTTTATTCTTTTTTCCACTTCTAAAATATTAATTGTACCAAATTTGGTTCATTTTTTGATTTTTCCTTCAACCTACATACAGCGCAAAATAGAGATATTATAAACCAAGCAATATATTTTATAAATACAAAAATATAGTAATTTCAATAGAGTCAAAACACTGTATTAAAACTAGTGTCGTGAGGGAAATTTTCACCTTGTTATTAATAAATTTTACAACATACTTATAACTACTTAAAAGGTGACACAAACATATAAAAATATTATTTAATGCAACCCTGAGATCTTTCTAACACACACGCGTTCAGTTTCAAAGGGAAAAGATGACTGGTTGAATAGGAAAAAAGTATGAATCAAGTGTGTTGTAAAGTTTTTTAGTAATTTATTTCGCTCAGTTTTTTGACGAAATCTTTTCCAATCTAAAGATTCTAAGGAACTACTTTCTGTAATCTTCCCGCTGCGTGGTTTTTCAAAACTTCTGACATTTCCTTCAAAATTAAAGACAACGTTTGGTTTTCATTTTCAGTCATCTGTATTAATGTACTTTTAAAGACAAGAACTGTTCGGGAAAAACATGGCTCAGAAAAGAGAATGAAAAATAAATTGTATATAAGTATTCAATGAAATAAGCATAAAATAAGAGCCTGTAAACTGAATAAAATGATATTATCTAAGACTAACATCTATTACCTGGGGGACTTGCTACTTACGAAAATTTTTTTCTATTTTTTTTTCATTTTATTGTTGTTCTTCTGTAACTTAAACTTAATTTACGTTGAAAGAGAAATAATACAGTTATTATATGAGACACAGAGTTCAATTTTCTTTTTTTTAACCAGCGAATACTCGCTCATATCCAGGATCTCTACGATTTATCCTTTGCCAGCAATAAATTTAAATAGAGATCTTCATTTTTTTTAATCAATTGTCATTACTCATGAATTTCGCTTGTTTATGGACTGTTTCAGGTTGATAGGATCTAATGGACATTTCTCTCTCTATTTTTTTAAACTTATATTGATGTACTAACATAACTTATGTCTTTTTTTTTTTTTACTCACTCTTAAACATTTGATTTCTGTAGCCATCAGCAGCATCTAAACACTCTTCTATGGCTCCCGTTGCATTCTGAAACGCATTACGTCTATACCGGATGTTAAGTTGCATGACAACTAGGGAATCCAAAAAATCGCTACATTGTTCCATTGCTCATAAATTCTGCGCTAAAATAATTTGAAGATTACTTTTCGAAAATTAGTGATGAAAAATGTAATAACCGTTGTCACTCTGTTTATTTCATACCCTGCGCGCTTAATCCAGGTTAACCATTTCAGGGGCGATGGTATATTTATGAAACCGCTTAATTTTAATTCACAAACGCTACAATGGCACCAGAACTGTAATAAAATATTTTCCATTTAATAAGTATGTGAAATATTGCTTTTTTTCTTACTTACAAATACATTTTTTGGCAAACTCTGATGACAATAATTTATTTGAACACATTAGCATCGAAAATGCCGTGCCCCTGAAAGGGTTAAACCAATTTCGAAGAATTTTATTTCTACCCGGATAGATAGCATATTTTTGTTACTTTGAGACGTGTATTGGTACAAATAAAAAAATAAATAGATAAGGCTTCCACAGCTTATACAAATTGATCGATTTGGACGATGTAGGTACCTTCAGATGAGACAAGATAGTGCAATATTCTTTTTCTTCTCTTTAATAGTAATTACTAGTATATCAATTTTGGGTTTATTTGTATTACATAGCTGCCAACATCTTACGCTTTTTTGTACCACAAAAATTGTATAGTAAATTTTGTCTTTTTTAATCACTAGAATCTACCGATTAAAAAAGGCAAAAAATTCTATTAAATTTTTCTTGTAGAAAAAGCGTGAGAGTTGGCAGCTATGGTATTATTCCTTCAAGCTTTAGACAATCCAGAATTGACATACACTGGTGGATAAAACTTAAGGATCACTGTAATTTTCAACGATTACAATTAGATACACAGCAGCACGTGTAAATTTGCATGAATGCGCGATGTACTCTGTTTTGTGAAACTTATGCAAATTTTGTACTTCCGCTTTTGTCGATCACGTGGCAGCAGAAATAAGAGATTTTAGGCAATTGGCGGGTGCTGTGAGTTGTCATTAGATGTAAAAATTGAAGTAGCTGGAGTGAAACTTGAACATTGAAATTTTGAACATGTCTTCGAGGTATCATTTAGATGATATTACTCGTGATAGAATAAATGGAAAGTTGGAAAAAGGACGCAAAATGAGAGATGTTACCCATCAATTTAACATCGCGCACAGTATTGTTTCTAGGCTATGAGCGGCATTCCAAAAGAGTAGAATAAGTACTAGGTCCACGGGAGGAGGTCGTCCTAGCAGTACGACGTCCCAAGAAGATCCCTATATTGTTATTTCGGGAAAAAGGAACCAACGCAGCACAGCTTGTCAATTAGCAAATCAACTTTGTGCTGCCACAGGAACTAAAATATCGCAGAAAACTGTTGCAAGACGTTTGCAAAGGGTGGAATATACGCCCGAAGACCTGCTGTGTGTGTCCCACTCTCGAGACACCAACGTAGCGCCCGTTTACAGTGGTGCCGTATGCATCGCAATTGCACTGATGACGACTGGTCTAACGAGCTCTTCTCAGATGAAAGTAGATTCAGTTTATCGTCTGATTGTAGACGTAAACTGATACGGCGCGAGGTTGGTAGTGCTTACTGTCGCGAAAATATTCTAGAAAGAGATCGATATGCGACTTCAAGTATCATAGTGTTGGCAGGCATCATGTTCAATGGCCGCATGGATTCCTATGTACTTGACCAAAGGTCCATGATCGGTAGACTGTACACTGAAGCCATCCTGCTTTCATATGTTCGACTTTTTCGAGGTGCTGTCGGCGAAAAGTTTCGTTTCATGGATATAACGTACCTTGTCATCGCACACAGTCTGTACAAGATTGTCTTGAGGCCGAAGATGTCCATCGCATAGACTGGCCAGCACGTTACCCTGACCTTAATCCCATTGGAAATGTATGGGATGCCTTGGGGAGATGTATCGCTGCTCGACAATTGCCTCGCATAAACAAGGAAACCTTCATCCGTGCAGTGAAGGAGGAATGGGGCAACTTGCCTCAATAGTTACTGAATCGTGTTGTTCTGGGTATGCCACGCTGTGTTGAAAGTTGTCTTCGCATTACACAGTGGCCACATCCCTTATTGATATGGCAATGGCAATTGTTAATTGTGAGTATTTTGCTTTCTTTGTTCAGTCATGTTTTCGGACAATATTCACGTTTTAGAAAAGAACCTCTGCTATGCCTGTATACATCCTTTCAACAAAAGTTTTATATTAAATCCTGTGTAACATACTGTTAATTCTATTGTTTGTTTCTTGACTTACAATCTCACGTAAATTCTCATTTAGGTGTAGAGGAGACTAGGAAGGGTTGATCCACTTTTTACAAAATGGTTTTTTATTTTTTAAATATTGAACGTAGAATAAAGTTTTATATATCATTTTCTTCGTTATGCAATCAGTTATCAAAATAAAACTGCTACATAAGTTTAATATATAAGAAATTTGGAAAATGATTGATTTTAATCATTGGAAAATAATGGGTCAAGGCTCCCCACATATGGGAGGGTTGACCCACTATATGGGAGGCTTGACCCACTTTCTTTTATATTGAAATATTTGTGAAGAGAAATAAAATCGGTTAAAAAAATAATATAACTTTATGCTACAGGCTTTAATTATTATAAAAAAATATTTTCGAAAATATGATGCTGCAACAAACCTGTTTAGGCGTAATCGCCTGTCAGAGGAGAAATTGTTTTTAAACAGGATTTTATCTGAGCAGGTATAATTGTACAACAGGGAAATGAAATTTTAACATTTAAGACAGTATTCCACTAGAGACAGGTTCCGTTTCCATAGGGTTTCATGCATTATAATGTCCGGATTTAGCAGCCACTGTCTCGCTTTTTTTTGTCTCCTTGTCCTACTTTTTGCGACATTCAACTTGACAACTCTAGTTTTCACATAGTTTGGCTTCATCTCACTCTTTTCATTATGTTGAAATTTGCCTACATAACTTCCTAAAGTTTTTCGATCCATGCTATGTTCTTTTGCAGCCGCATGAGTACTTAACTTATCATTAACATCTTTTAATCAACTTTTTCAGAGGCAAAGTACTTTCAGTACTAAAATGTTGCAATAAATGACTGGCACCGAAATATGCGAACAAATTTATTTCGAAATATGAAAAAAGCTATATTTCACATACATATTAAATAGAAAAGATTTTAGCAAAATTCTGGTGCTATTATGGAGTTTGAGAATTAAAATAAAGTGGTTTCATAAACATACCACCGCTCCTGAAATGGTTAAGACTTCTGCTTTCGTACTTTCTGTCTTTTCCACTGTTTCTATTTACCTATTGTAAGTAATATTTAAATGGAAAAAATTTCCTATCAACCTTCGCATTTATATTTCATTAATTTTGTTCGTGCAGTGCAAATAGCAATTTTTTACGTCTTTCTTTAATCAATTTGAAACGTTTTCTTTTCCATCACACCATTTTACTATACCTTTGCAGAATAAATTTACATTCATTTTTATATATAACCATTAATCTTTCATTATGCATAGAGTATAATAAAAAGATTTCCAAAACCCCTTAATTAGCACAATGCCGACGGGCAATTTTTATGAAATCTGAATTTTAAAACAGTAGAAGCTCCTCAATGTTCTGAAAGTCTTTAGTAAACTGGTGTTTTAGATAGGTTTCGCAAGTTTATGCATCGGTAAGTATCTTTCAATGACCGAATTTAATATAAAATGTCTTACAATAACAAAAAAAAATAAAAATAAAAAAGTCCTTCCGGCCAGTGCCGGGAGGAAGAGGTAGCTTTCATAATCCTTATTTAAAAAAAGCCAACTTATCATGCAAACACACGAAGCTCAATTTAGTGGAAACCGGATATAGGAGATTGAATACTAATTTTTATCAATATAATGAATGAGAATTTTGCGAAATTAGTCAGCTTTATCCAAGCTGCTTTTCTTTAAAGTAACTTATATTTGGCTGCCAAATTCGGCAATTTCTTAAAGTGCCTGTCATTTTAAGACAACATGGTGGATGAGGCTAAGCAGTGAACTTGGTCGAGACCTTAGTAATTGCTGTGCACATGCTCACTCACATCGGAATCGGTTAATATATAGGAGTGCTGTCGCATGCAAAAAATCAGATTTTTCAAAATGTCACCCACAATAGAAATTGAAACTGCTATATCTGAGCCATTTTTTAAGGTAAAGACAAACAAAAAATGCTCCTGAATCCTTATATCAAGATCAAATACTTAAGAAAGAAACCTTTTTCAATTTCTAATTTTTTTGCACCTCACTTTAAATATATATATATTTTTTAATTTAATGGCCGCCATTTTGAAACAAGATGGCTGATGAATCTGGCCAGCGAACTTGGTCGAGGTGTTGATGTATACTATCCACATGCCTTCTTACATCGAAATAGGCGAATACGTGTGTTATCGCGTGACAAATACAAGATCGTTTCAAAATGCTAGCCATGCTAGAAATTCAAAGTGCTATAAATCAACCATTTTTTAAGATATCAACAAAAGAACAAATTTTCAGAAACAAAAACTGCTCCGGAATCTTTGTATCAAGGCCAAACACATAAAAAAAATATTTTTCATTTTCCAATTTTTTAATACCTCATTTTGAATTTTAAATTTAATTTTTTTTAAATGGCAACCCCTTTGAAACAAGATGGCGAACGAAGCTGGCCAACGAACTCGGTCGAGACATTGGTATGTACTATGTACAGACCAAGTTACATCCAAATAGGTTCATAAATACGCCTGTTATCGCGTGACAAAAATCAGGTCGTTTTAAAATGTCAGCCACAAGAGAAATTCAAAATGCTATTACTCAGCCATTTTTTTTTACATATAGACGAAAGAAAAACTGTTACGGAATCTTTGTATTAAGGTCAAACACATACAAAAAAATCTTTTTCATTTTCCAATTTTTTGGTATCTCATTTAAATTTTTTTATTTTTTAATTTTTTTAAATGGCCGCCATTTTGAAACAAGATGGCGGATGAAGCTGGCCAACGAACTCGGTCGAGATATTTGTATGTACTATGTACACACCAAGGTACATCCAAGTCGGTTCATAAATACGCCTGTTATTACGTGAGAAAAATCAGGACGTTTCAAAATGTCAGCCACGCTAGAAATTCAAAATGCTATAACTCAGCCATTTCTTAAGATATAGACGAAACAAAAACTGCTCCCGAATCTTTTTATCAAGGTCAAACACATAAGAAGAAAATATTTTTTCAATTTTCAATTTTTGGTACCACATTTCAAATTTAAATTTTTCTTAAAAATTAAATGGCCGCCATTTTTAAACAAGATGGCGGGTGAAGCTGGCCAACGAACCCGGTCGAGACATTGGTATGTACTATGTATAAACGAAGTTACATCCAAATCGGTTCATAAATACGCCTTTTATCGCGTGACAAAATTCAGGACGTTTCAAAATGTCAGCCACGCTAGAAATTCAAAATGCTATAACTCAGCCATTTTTTAAGATATAGACGAAACAAAAACTGCTCCGAAATCTTTGTATAAAGGTCAAATACATAAGAAAAAAATATTTTTCCATTTTCAATTTTTTGGTACCACATTTCAAATATTAAATTTTTAAAAAAATTTTAAATGGCCGCCATTTTGTAACAAAATGGCGGATGAAGCTGGCCAACGAACTCGATCGAGAGATTGGTATGTACTATGTACACACCGAATTACATCCAAATCGGTTCATAAATACGCCTTTTATCGCGTGACAAAATTCAGGACGTTTCAAATTGTCAGCCACGCTAGAAATTTAAAATGCTATAACTCAGCCATTTTTTAAGATATAGACGAAACAAAAACTGCTCCGGAATCTTTGCATAAAGGTCAAATACATAAGAAAAAATATTTTTCCATTTTTAATTTTTTGGTACCACATTTCAAGTTTTAAATTTTTTAAAAATTTTAAATGGCCGCCATTTTGAAACAAAACGACGGATGAAGCTGGCCAACGAACTCGGTCGAGACATTGGTATGTACTATGTACACACCGAATTACATCGAAATCGGCTCATAATTACGGGAGTTACAGTGTGACATAGGTCAGATATATATATATATATATATATATATATATATATATATATATATATATATATATATATATCAATTTTGAACGGAGGGTGGTTTCGGGGTCTGGAGGTCATGATCGATGAAAATATACAAAAATTTTTTGAAATCGCTTTCCTCCGAACGGCTGCAATAGGTAGCTTTTTTGTAAAGAAAGCTACCTAAAAAATATGGACAGCATGATATCAATGTATTTTCTGTAAGGCAGAAGCCACGCCCTTAGTCAATGATGTATTTTGAATGAAAACGAGAATTTCGTTTCTTGTCGTGAATGAGTTAAGGGAGCCTTGAACATCTGGTCAACCGTCCCTCACACTGATTGTGTCAAGCCTCTCACATAGCCTTTTTCTAGAGAGTAGCACATTGTTATGCTAAGCCTAACTTACTGTATAATCTTTATGCCTGGAATGAAAGCTCGATATTTCCGCATTACTTAAAACCTACTTACTTAAATTTTTGTGATATATTTTATCTGAAAAAAGCTTACAAAATATTTCTAAAAAACACAACTTTTAGGTTGAAAACGCCTTATAATTGATTTTTTCCACACCTATTTCGATTATCTGTATGAAACAGAGATTTTTGTTTGAGCATTCCGGTAGCTTTGGTTGACACCTATTCATAAAACTCTGAAATTCTTTTAAATATGAAAACTGATGGGTGGGTTAAGCCTCCCATATGATCAACCCTCCCTAGTCTCCCCTACATTTCTTCTTGGTCCTTAAGTTTTGTCCACCACTGTACTTACTATACCCACGCAGTATATTATATATAGATAATAAAATGTACAGTAATTTATTTCGCTCAATCTTTTGATGAAATCTTTTCCAATCTAAGGTTTGTAAGAAATAACTTTCTGTAATCTTTCCGCTACCGTGGTTTTTGAAAACTTATGACATTTCCTTCAAAAAGTAAAGACAACATTTGGTTTTCATTTTCAGTCATCTGTATTAATGTCTTTTTAACGATAAGAACTCTTCGAGAAAACCATGGCTCAGAAAGCAGAATGAAGAGAAATAAATATATAAGTATTCAATGAAATAAGTTCAAAATAAGCGCCTGGAAACAAAATAAAATGATATTATCTAAGACTTACCTGTAAAACCTGCGGGCCCTGCTACTTATGGGAATGTTTTGTATTTTTTTCTTTTATTGTTTTGTAACTTAACTTAATTTATGTTGAAAGAGAAATATTAAAGATATAAGATCAGGCATAGAACTCAGCTTCCCCCTCCCCCTTTTTTTATCGACTTCAAAGAAGATAATTTCGAATTTCTACCGGATAGATAGATATATTTTTGTTAGTGTGCGATGTGTACTGGGGCAAATAAAGAAATAAATAGATACGGCTTCCATATCTCAGAGAAATTGATTGATTTTGATGGTTTAGGTACCGTTGGATTAGAAAAGACACTCAAAAAATAATAGAGTATGTGGTGTCTTCATAAACCTAATATGATGAAGAGTGTAGACATCAGACTGTTGAGAGAAATCAAATGTCATCGAGGAGAGGGAATCGTCAGAGAGGAAATAAATACAATACATAAGTTGAAATAATTAGAAAGTCTATAACTTACATATGTTTAAATCTTTCAAATCTAGATAGATGGGAAATTGAATGTACTGTTGCGATTTTGCGCCTTAGTCAGTATTAAACAATTTTGAAATAAAAACTTTATCTCAAAATATCGATGTTTTATATGGCAGTGCAATGGGAATTAAACTATTTTTAAAAGTGAATGTTTGCGGCGTAATTTCAAATGCATTATACTTTTTTTGTGTGTGTGTTTATTTTTCCTGGTTTACATGGTCACAATTTTAAGATTGTTTAGAAGAATAATTATCACTTAAATATATATATATATATATATATATATATATGTATATATATAAATTATAGGATATGGTAATTTAGTATATTTCACCCTTTTATGTAATCCTTTCCCAGTTACACACTATCGACGGGAGAAGTGAATTCGTGTCTCTTCGACATGATTAATTCCAACCATGGGAAGTAAGTTTCCTTTTTATTTGTTAAATTACTACTCAAAAAACATACACAAAAATGAAGAGGAAGAGATGCAATGAGATGAAGAGGAATGAGTGTATTTTTGATTTCTAGCTTCAGCTGTTCCTTTTATGTAAATTCTTCATATAGTTGTTTGATGTAGATTCAAAATGATATAAATTAATTCATAAATATTACATTTATAAATCCCTTATTCCGCAAGATATTTTTTATTTGAAAAGTGTTCTTTCAGCTTGTTTTTATATTTCTTCATATTTTATAGTTTATATCACTGCATGCTGCTTTATTTATAAAATACTAGCAAACCCCGCGGCTTTGCTCGCGTAATAGATGAAATATGCCAAGTGATATTTCCATTGCTATTTTTTATTAGTAGAACACTTTTTGAAATAATTCAAAAATTACAAATTAAGCCACAATTTGACTAAACTTCATTATAAAAGTGCAAAAGACAGAAATCAGATTTTAATTAGTAAGAAGAACTTAAACTAATTCCAATTAAATGATAATTTAGAAAGTATTTTGAGACTTTTATGCTCATTCCATACGCTCATTTCAGTATTCATTTGAAGTTTTGAATTTTTTAGAAACCAACTTAACACATTTACATCTTAAAATTAACCATCATGTCAAATTCCAAGCTTCTTGTCTAACAGTCTACCACCTCTCTGGAGTTAGTGGCACCAACATAAAATGCCGAAACAGAGTTGAAATAGAATGTCTCGAAAACTGTTGAAACAGAGACTGTCACCATTAATTTGTCAACGTTAACCTTGAAATCGGTTGGTATTTCCTACTATTCTATAGGAAACGGAATTTAGATGTTTTTAAAGGCTTTCTCGTTGTTCCAGCCAACCAGGTGGTATTGACACCGGCATAAAATATAGCCCGTATAGGATCAGGGACTATCACTTTTGATTCGCAACCAATACCTTCTGTAATCGGTTTATTATTTCCTGAGATTCCATAGAAATCGTAATTTAGGACTCTTTTAGAATACTTTTCGCTCCTTACCGACTTTGCTTCACCCCTTTTTAATTTCGAATTTATTTTCGATTGTTCTTATTGTTCATTTATATTTTATAAGTAACTACCGTGCTGTATTTAAAGTTTCTAGCCTCTTCAGTACTGCAGAAATCGCAATTTAGAAAATTTTTTGCCCCTGCAATCCTCGACATAAAATATAGCTTATGTTTGAGCAGTTTCTATCACCATCAATTTGAAACCATTATGTTTCAAATGGGTTTCGTATTTCGTATGATTGCATAAAAATCGTAATTTAGAACGCTTATACAACGCTTTTCGCTCACTTCATCCTTTTAAATTTGGAATTTTCTTAGAAAGCATTTGTACCTTTGAAGTAATTACCATTCCAAATTTAAAATGTTAACCCCCCCCCCCCCTGAGTAACACAAAAACGCAATTTAGAATATTATTTGCCCCTGTAACCCCCAAGTGGTAGTGACAACAACGTAAAATATAGGCTACGTTGGAGCGGGGACTGTCACCATCAATTTGAAACCATTACTTCTGAGATTGCGTAGAAATCGTTATTTAGAACGTTTTTAAATCGCTGTTCGTTCCTTTTCACCCTTTTTTAAATTTCAAATTTTTAAGAAATTCTTCTCAGAGAGTATTTACATCTCATAAGTAATTACCATGCCAAATATCAAGTTGCTAGCCCCTTCAGTATCACAAAAATCACAATTTTGAAATTTTTTTTTTTATGCAACCGCAATGTGGTAGTGACGCCGACTTGAAATGTATGGGGCATTCTCACAATCTTTTGACTTTTGGGGGAAAAAATCTGGCGAAATTAAACTTGCTAAAATAACATTTTAATGTGATAGACGAATGCCTTAATGATTCAAAAAAAAGAAAGAAAAAAAATGGTCAGCAGCAAAAAAATTTTATTTAACTGAGGTTTAAGTTAAACTTGGGAGTTTAATTTTCCTTACCGTTTTACCCCTATAACTTTTTATTTTCTTCTAATTTTTTACTTATAATGAATTTGCATAGTACCCACAGGACATTCAAATAAGAAGTAATAACAATGTAGTACTTTTAATACAGAATTTTTGTATAACATTGTGTTAAAGGGTTGTTAAAGAAGGGACGGTAAGGTAAAAAAAGGGACTGGTATTGGAAAAAAGGGACGGTAAGGATGGAACGCTAAGGAAAATTACCACCTATTTTTAGGAAAATCATTTTAAGACTAAGTGATAGATACAATGTTCATTGATTTTTAGAAACAGTTGTTAACATAGGATTAATTTTTTTTTGTTTTTAATTTACATCGAAATGTGCAGGAATAAACCTTCGGGACGGTGAGACTACCAATAAAGCCACGATGCTTGAAATTGATGTTTAAATGCTGATTTAAATTCTAGCGTAAATTTCCTGCCAAAGAATTTTAGACATTATTTCTCTAGCATACTTTTGCATGAGAAAAAACATGAAAAAATTCTGTGGCTGCATCTGAAATGATTTTCTGTATAATTTTAGAAGAGGGATGGTGAGGCATCTAAAACCCAGGGACAGAGTTTAAAAAATAATAATAACCCTAAAAATGTGTGGAAGTTAATTTTTAGCTGCATATTTATATAAATCAATAGTTCCAGTTTCAGAGAAAAATTACATCGAATTATTTTTATTGAAACAATTTTATGCAGACTGCTCCAAACTTAAAAATCAGCATCTGGGACACGGGACGGTAGATGTGTTTTCCTGGTATTTGGACCCCCAACATCGTCCAAAACTTATTTATCTCGTTAATAGTGTTATGCAATCATGCAATGGGATGTTCCCCAGTATATGAAATGAAAAAACACAAAAAAGTGAATTAAATAAAAAATTATTATTCAGGGACATGAAAGTCAAAAGATTGTGAGAATGCCGCATATCCTATATTGGAGCAAGGGCTGTCATCAACAATTTCCAACCATTACTTTTGAAATCGGTTGGGTACTTTCTGATATTGCATAGAAATCGCAATTTAGAACGTTTTTCGTCCAATTTCACCCCTTTTAAATTTCGAATTGTTTAGGAAATGTTCTTAGAGATAATTTATATCTTATAAGTAACTACAATCCGTAGTTTCAAGTTGCTAGCCATTGCAGTATTACAAAAAACGCAATTTAGATCGTTTTATGCTCCTTCACCCCATTTGGGGTAGTGGCACCGACTTGAAATACAGCCTATGTTGGAGCGAGGACTGTCACCATCGTTTTCACACCAATATATATTTTTTTAAATCGGTTTGGTACTTCCTGAGATTGCGTAGATATCGCAATTTAGAATGTTTTTTAGAACGTTTTTCGCTCATTTTTACCCCTTTTAAATTTCGAATTTTTTAAGAAATGTTCTTAGAGATAAGATCATTCATATCTTATAAGTAACTACCATTCCAAATTCCATGTATCTGGGCTCTTCAGTAACACAAAAATCGCAATTTCGAACTTTTTTTTGCTCCTGCACCCCCTTTAGGGGTAATGGCACCGACATAAAATGTAGATTATATTGGAGCAAATGTTGTCACCATCATTTTGACACCATTATTTTTGAAATCGGTTTGGTACATCTTGAGATTGCGTAAAAATCGCCATTTAGAACGTTTTTTAAAAGGCTTTTTAGGCATTTTCACCCCTTTTAAATTTCGAATTTTTTAAGAAATGGTCTTAGAGATCATTTATATCTAATAAGTAACTACCATGCCAGATTCCATGTATCTGGACCCTTCAGTAACACAAAAATTGCAATTTCGAACGTTTTTTGCTCTTGCATCCCTTTTAGGGGTAGTGGCACAGACATAAAATGTAGCATATGTTGGAACAAGGGTTGTCACCATCATTTTGACACGATTATTTTTTTAAATCGGTTTGGTACTTCCTGAAATTGCGCAAAAATCGCCATTTAGAACGTTTTTTAGAACGCTTTTCGAGAATTTTCACCCCTTTTTTATTTAGATTTTTTTAAGAAATGTCCTTAGAGATCATTAGTATCTTATATGTAACTACCATTCCAAATTTCATGTTTCAAGGCTCTTCAGTAACACAAAAATCGCATTTTTAGAACGTTTATTGCTCTTGAACCCCCTTTTGACTAGTGGCGCGGACATAAGATATAGCCTATGTTCTAAGTTGGACTAACACCATCATTTTGATACCATTACTTTTGGAATCGGTTCGGTAGTTCCAAAGCTTACCTCCTACAAATAAACAATTTTTACCTCTTTTTAATATTAGTATAGATAGAATACTGTGTAAATGATGTATATATTATATGTATATAATAAATATTGCAGTTTCTTATGAAATTTTACCTAAGCAATTTTCAAATTCGGTTTACGTAAAATTCTAGTTACGCAAAAGTTTACGGAACGCATTAATTACGTAAGTCGGGGGATGCCTGTATACATCTCCTGTCATTGTTCTATTATATTTTTCCTGAAATAATAATATCTAATATTTGTATAAATGCGTTAAAAATATTTTTACCTTTGGGATAACATTTAATAAATATTAAAATCTAGTCACTACTTATTCCATTCAACTTTATGATGTAATCTTTTCCAATCAATGGTTTGTGACGAGCAACTTTCGGATATCATTCCGCTGCTTGGTTTTTGAAAACTTCTGACATTTCACCCAAAAGTAAAGACTAACGTTTAGATTTCGTTTTCAGTCATCCGTATTAATGTCTTTTTAAGGACAAGAATTCTTCAGAAAAACCATGCCTCAGAAAATAGAATGAAGGGAAATAAATGTATAACTAAGAATGAAATAAGTACAAGATAACCGCCTGCAAACAGAGTAAAATGGATTTCGTTCTAAGACTAACATCTTTTACCTGAGGGCACTGTGGGATTAAGAAATGTTTTGTACTTTTCTTGTTTTGGAACTTTACTTAATTTTCGTTGAAAGAGAAATAATGAAGAAGTGCAGAAATTATTTTTCTTGTTTTTTTGACGACATCAAAATGCGGTATTACTCGAAGATAGACGTCTCTCTCTTTTTATACATTCGTCCCAGTTTAAACAAATAATGACGGTTCCGAAATAATATTCGATTAGGCGGGTATTTGATTAAACGGGCAATCATAACTGTAATATTTAATGCGTAATGAAAAGGAAAAATAACCATCTACGGTATATTTAATTAACAGCATAATAAATAGTGAATATAATAACATAAACTAAAATAAATACAAATGCTAATATAAAGTAAATACATATTAATTTAATGTTAGTACATACATTTATATGGTTTACATCACACTTAATTCAGCTCGTTTGAATTTGGTCAAAACGTAACCACTTCTGAATTACGTTACTGCCTTAAAAAAATCGCTTAAAGTGGTTTGTTTAAGTGCAATTTTAAAGGAGTAAATATCGAGTTACTTTTCGAATGAGTGCAAAATATCACAGCTACCATCTCGAGTCTCGAAGTAACGGCTAGTACTTCTCTGAAAAGTTTGTTTTATATGAACTGTGCTATTTTGGCATAATTAACGCGTACTTTTTATATTCAAGCTGTATGTAGGCGTATTTTAAGTCAAGACAATAGCAGGGGCTCATGAAGGGATATCAGAATTTTGTGACTGCAGTTTAAAAACCAAATAAGGAAAGGTTTATAAATTTTTGATTAGCGAGCAGAACTAAGAACTGATAGCGGCTTTCATCGAATACCAAATATGGTCATGAAAAGATCTGGTTCACAATCGAAACTAAAATCATGGCATATGGCTTTTAACGGTTAATTTAGGATGGGGTCATATATGTATTACGAAAATAAGAATAGGGAATATGTATGTATGAAAAGGGATAATTTATCGTATCTTGAAATGTAATTACGCTTATATTAAATAAGAGAACATATTACATAAATGAAAAGGAGGGTTTCTTTAAGTTATTATAAGATAGGACAGGTGAATAAAATTATGATAAGGGGAAAAGATTAATATATATGATTTGATATCATATATTTCCCCCGCAAGTTCAGGAACAGTAAATTTGTTCGTATTCTTTTTCAGGCGATCGTCAGATGTAGGTGCGGTTTAACATATCGTGCGGTGAAGAAAGTCAGACAGAACGTGTGGTCAGGACGGCAGATGAAGGGGGATCATTACAGGAAGAACTGAAAATTTGCTTTCAGCGTAAAGGAACCGAAAATGACAAAATGCGGAAGGAAATTCCAGCTTAAACGTGCTTTCCGCGCCTATTTTAAAACATCGGTCACACAGTTGTTATTTGATTAAGCGTGGATGTTCGTAAAAGGTATTTGGAATAAGCGAGAAAAATAACATAGAACCAATAGGAAAAAAATCGGTTCCGGAGGTTTCTATTCGAATAAGCGGGTTATTCGATTATCCGTGACCCGATTAAGTGGGGAGGACTATTTATATGTAGGGGAGCTGGGGGAGGAATGGAACAAGGGATGGATGGGACATTCTGAATATTTCAGGCAATAAACATTTATTTTAAATTGCTTCCTATCCCCATATAAGGTTTCTACCACAGTGTGCTTCAGAACTAAAAGTAGGAACACATTGCTGTTTTCATTTTCCTTCAAATTTGCATTTTCTGAAATCTCTGCTTAAAAGTAAGTTTTTTTTTTACATTTGAAGATGTGAAATATCTTATACAATATAAAAAAATTAAGATATTTTGTAGTTATTTATTTTAAGGTTCAATATCGATAATTAAAATGAATGAATAGTAACCATTGTGACAAAATAATTTATGAGGCAAAATGGCTGAGAAGGGAATATATGCGTCATGGGGATGATTGGGACATTTCAAATGGGGATGAATGGAACACTCTCATTCATCCCTAGAGATGTTGAAATTTTTATTTATTAACTAAATAGTACTATATAGGTTGATAAATTAATAATTTACGTTAACTAATAGTATTAAATAGTATTATATGAGTTGTTAATGTTTAAAATTTCTGAGTATTATTTATTGTATTGTAATAATTATTAATGGATTATCAAAAAATTTCTACTAAAACTTAATCAAAATAGGTAAAATTGTTAAAAATAGTATATGTTTATTGATCAAATGGGGGAAATTATATTGAATTTTGAAATGTTGCACAAATAAATCCCTACCTCTAACATATTGGGACGATTGGAAAGCCGTGTCGTGTTGGGAAAATCAATTCGTACCGGAAAATTCTATCATTTAATTATTATAGATTGATTCCGATATCTAATGTCTAATAATTAACGAGCAGAATTTTCCGGTACAAATTGATTTTTCCGACACGATACGACTTTCCGATCGACACAATAATTTCCGTTCTGCATGTTTCTAAGATACATTTAATTAATGTTAATTAATAAGTTATGATTGAAAATTATTAGCTATACCATATCTAAAAGATATTTTGCACTTTCGTTTCAAATCTAAAATGCCTCATAAGTGGGAAAAAAGAACAGATTGACAACCGAAAACTGCATTAAAAGTTAAAACTGCAATAAAAGAAGTTATTGAAAATAAACATATCGATTCGTTCTGTAATATCATATATTACAAATATAATTACATATAAAGTTATAATTATAAATTTTAATTTGGTAAAATTGAATACAGGGAGGAAAATCTTTGTGTCCCATCCATCCCTATTAGTGACCCATTCATCCCTGCTGTGGGGATGATTGGGACAAAGAGGAACGTTTTTTTTAATTTCATAATATTTTTCTGAATAAATCATAATCTAGAATAAATATTGTTCATATATGTTGTCAAATACCTAATGTATGAAATATGTCATATATAATATTGATAATAACTTAAATAAAAAAATTTAAAAAAAAAATAGGCATAGATGCCGTATGTTCCCTCAGCCGTTGTTGTTTTGAATTGTTTAGCGATTTTTTGTTGGCGTGTTGACGGATATGACAAACTCGATATGGAAACCCCGTGTGACGTATGTGTTGTGACGTGTCGTGTTCTGGCAACCCCTGAGAAGCTTAGATTTTATGGATGTATTTTGATTTTGATATCGTGTTCTATGGTTGTCTTTTTATTTTTGTTAAATTTATTGGATGTATTTCATTGACTATAGTTTCTGTAGTCAGTTTAAACGCTCTTGCTGAAGTAATTAAGAAATATGAGGAAATTTTGACAAGAAAGGGAGGTTTGTTTATAGTGTGTCGATGCGTATTAAGCCTATTTTGGAAAATGACGCCGGTATTATATTTTGTGCTGTAGGTTTCAAGAAAGCAGATGTCTGTTAAGGTATGTTGATAACTTTATGTATATTTTGTTGCTTTAAGAGTTTTTTACATTTTGAGATTGCTACAAAACGAGAATTGCTGAATTTCGAGAATGCTACACCGCGAAAAATGCTGAATTCGGCGATGTTTTTTTTTCGGTAAATGAGCGCGAAGCACTCATACAACTATTGCTGGTTGCCACTTTAGCGAGTTTCGTTTTTTAGGTATATTTTGCTGCTTTAAGAGTTTTTTACATTTTGAGATTGCTACAAGACGAGAACTGCTGAATTTTGAGAATGCTATATCGCGAGAAACGCTGAATTCGGCGATGTTTTTTTTCGGTAAATGCGCGCGAAGCGCTCATACAAGGATTACTGATTGTCAGTTTAGCGAATTTTGTTTATTATTTACATTTTATTTTCGTTAAGCCAAACATGCGTATAAACCGGTGCTTGGCGACATTTACTACTTGGCAGAAAAGGGGTTTTCACGCCAAGAATTCCAAGATGGCGGCCGGGGGGAACTTATGACATCTGTTCCAAAAAATATGTTTGTGAAAATGTTCCATTCATCCCCCATCTCCCCTATATGTGTATATATATATATATATATATATATGTATTATATATATATATATATATATATATATATATATATGTATGTATTTATATATACCAAACCGGATAATTTGATTGTTCTGACTTTTTATCCCCCTTTATGTTTCAAATTAACTAAAGTTTTTAAAACATTTCAACTTTAATGTAATGTTTTAACCTGTAAATAAATTTCAATTCACTTCCACTAAGTCGCTGGTTCATCATCTTCGTAAATGGGGAATGTATAATGTTCCTTGTAATGGTTGTCATTTTTCTTTCATTGGACAAACTAAAATAAATATTGAAATCCGCTTAAAAGAGCGCTCTCGTTATGTTAATAGCCTGGAAATTTATAAATAGTCTATTGCCAAGTATTATTGGGATTCTGGCAATACTTTTAATTTTCAAAATACAAAAATTATGGTTAATGCCAATAGCACCTTTGGATTGGATTTCCTTGAAAATTAGCTATTTATCTTAATCGCTTAGGCGCCAACTTCAAACTAATCTTCCGTAATACTTGCGTTAATTTGATCCTGGTTTAATACTTTTCGAACAAGAATTTTTTTTAAGAAATGAAATTAAATAAGTTTCATGTAAAAACCTGGAATTAAAGAAATGTGCATTCGTAAAATAAATTATCTGGTTAGAAATGTGGTTAATCTGGGTCAAATTAATCCCGACATTACGGAAGATTAGTGGAAGCTCGGCAGCTACGTAATCGTGAAGTTACTGTTTGCGAACAAGCTGATTCTTCCATGCTCTCTGCAGCTTGGAAAAGCTTGTTCACATCAACCATATAAATTTTTTTTTTAATTAAATAATATTAATTTGGCATTAATATTTTTAAATAATTAATATTAGTTTGATATTATTATTTTTAAAAATATGTATTTTTTCTTAATTCTTGTAATATTTATTTTTTCATATATTATTATTTTTTTCTCAATCAGAAATCAACTGTTTCTTACTTATCTTGTGAAATAATGATATATATGTTGCCGGCCAAACCCGATTTTAGGCCAACCTAGATTGGCCTAGGCCAAACTAGTTTATCCTAACGCGCATAGGATAAACTAGTTTTTCCTAGGCCAAACTAGTTTATCCTAACGCCCATAGGATAAACTAGTTTTTCCTAGGCCAAACTAGTTTATCCTAACGCCCATAGGATAAACTAGTTTGGCCTAGGCCAATCTAGTTTGGCCTAAAATCGGGTTTGGCCGGTAACATATATAAATATATATGTATATACGTATATAATTTTTTTATTAATTTTTAAATTAATAAAAAAATTTCATTTAATTCACGTCTTATATACTGAAATAATAATAATAATAATAATAATAATAATAATAATAATAATAATAATAATAATAAATTGCCCCTGACGAGCGTATTAAAATGTAAAGCTTAATTTTTATTCATGTTTTTTACATTCCTTTTGTAATTTTTCGATTGATAGTTTAGATCAATAATTTATGTGTGATAACAACTTATACATGCGCAATACATTAATTAAAAATGTTAACAGAAAGATAACAGAGGTATAATTTATATGAAAGTGATGATAGAATAAAAGAACAACAGCAAAGTATATCTGGAATTTTGTGGTTCTATAATACACCATGAGGAACATTAAAAAATATATTTAGGTCATTCTACTAAAAACGCTACTTTTCGGTATATGGTAGTTAATTTGTGACAAAATATAGTTTAAAAAAACTTTTGCTGTTTTATGTAATAAAAATACGAACATAAGAAATATATATATTCGATGAAGATTGACGATTTACAATATTTTATTTTATTTTACTAGGGGGCTCTGTCCCCTACGAGCTACGCTCGTGAACCCCCGTTCAGACACAGCAGACTCTAAAAGTACGCTAATTTGATCGTCTTTAAAAAGATTTCGGAAGACTGAATTATAATTTGAATCTGACAATTATAATCAGACGTAATTTTCACCAAACTTTTCTTTCTCTTTTTATATTCACGTAAAAATACTTTTGTTAGAAATGAAATATTATGATCATCTTAAAATATCAAATAAATGTCTCGCGCAATTTTTAAATTTAAACTGTTTTGCAATATTATTTTTTGTTTATTTTACGTATTAAGTGTAATGTGACGTAAATTCTCCTATTTAAGACTTCTAACGCATCTTAATGAATTTATTATTTTACAATATTCTTTCTCTTTTAAAATTCACGTTTAAATATTATAGTTTTGATAACGTAATTTTCAATGAGTTCCTGCTTTTTATATTTTCTGTTTATAATAGCCACGTGTAAAATAAATTTTTTATATGAAGCAAACATTATTGTTTGCGCTGTTTATACAGATAGCAACAGTTTAAATTAATACAATTTTCTAAAATACGTAAAAAATGTCTCTCGAAATGCTGAAAATTTGAATTAAAAATAGAAATAAAACCTCAAAAAATGAGTCAAATTAAAAAACTAAATGGAATCTGCACACCGGGAAATCCTGACGCATAAAAAGATCTAAAATTTATTAAATTCCTATGTACAGTTTTTGCTCCAAAAAACATTTTTAATGGAACGATTTTGTCCAACTTTGGCATTAAATATGTCTTAAAATAATTCTTCGATTTGAAAACTATCTGCATCAGCGTGTTTATCAAACATTTCTCTATAATACTACCGATTTTCATATTTTTGTATGCAACAGTTTTTTTAATATTAACGAAGAAAGGCCATGCTTAAGCATTCAAATTGGATGCCGAACTGCCGGGAACATCTACGCAGATTTTTATTGGTCCATTTCCAAATCAAAACTTTTTTTTATATATACTAGGGGGCTCGGCCCCCTACGAGCTACGCTCGCCAACCCCCCGTTCAGACACTGCAGTCTCTAAAAGCACGCTAATTTGATCGGCTTTAAAAAGATTTTGGAAGATTGAATTATAATTAAAAAAACAAAGGCGATCTCCCTATAAACGGGTTTCTATTCATTTCTCTTTGATTGGGGAATTTTACGGAAAAATCAGCTGCTGTTAAAAGATACAATGGCATTTCAAAATCATCTAATATAAAATGAATTAAGTAAACAGAGTCTTTGTCTCCCGGTATTTTTTAACAAAGCGAAAAGAAAGTCCTTTTCAATAAGACATTTTAAATATATCGTTTTTAATCTGACGTAATTTTCACCAAACTTGTCTTTCCCTTTTTAATATTCACGTGAAAATAATTTTATTAGAAATGAAATATTATTTGCGCTGTCCAAAAAAAAAAAAAAAAAAAAAAAAATAGTTGAAAAGTTCATCTCAAAATATCAAGTAAATGTCTCGCGCTATTTTTAAATTTAAACTGTTTTGCAATATTATTTTTTGTTCATTTTGCGTAATAAGTGTAATGTGACGTAAATGTGATGTAATTTCTCCTATTTAAGACTTCTAACGCATGTTAATGAATTTATTATTTTACAATATCCTTTCTCTGTTAAAATTCACGTGTAATTATAGATGAAGTAATTTTCAATAAGTTCCTGCTTTTTATACGTAATTATTTAATTCAAATTTGAAAGTTTTTTTTCTGTTTATAATAGTCACGTGTAAATAAATTTTTAATTTGAAGCAAACATTATTGTTTCCGTTGTTTATACAGTTGGCAACAGGTTAAATTAGTACAATTTTCTGAAATAAGTAAAATATATCTCTCGAAATGCTGAAAATTTGAATTTAAAATAGAAATGAAACCTCGAAAAATGAGTCAAATTAAAAAAATAAATTAATTCTGCTCACCGGGAAATTATAACGTATAAAATGATCTAAAAATTATTAAATTCCGATGTATAGTTTTTGCTCCTATAAAATTTTTTCAGTGGAACGATTTTGTCCAACTTTAGCATTAAATATCTCTTAAAATAATTCTTCGATTTGAAAACTGTCTGCATCAGCGTGTTTATCAAACCTTTCTGTATAATACTACCAATTTTCATATTTTTGTATGCATTATTTTTCTTAATAGTAACGAAGAAAGACCTCCGGTCACAAAAAATTCAAAACAGGCGGCGGCGGCGGTGACAGCGGTAGTTACTTTTTTTGGAATAGAGAGATATAAAAGGATTTTTATTTATTTATTTATTTTTAAATGAACGGAGGTATACATATATAACTCATTCAATAACTATATAACTATACTATCTGTACTATATAACTCATAACTACTATAACTATATAACTCATTCAATAATTTATTTTTTCCTCGGGTTCTTTTAGATGAATATTAAATTTTATTATGAAAATAATAATAATTGAAAAATATATGCTTGAATTACTGTTACAAGCCTTTCTTGTATCTACCGTTTTAATAAAATTGTGTTTAACAATATCTAAATTACAGAAGCATTTATCATCTAATTGTCTCATCACCTATGCTGGACACATGTTTTTCGTTCTTGTTTTACAAGAACTGTGCATCTGCAAAAGAAATATCAGAAGCAGAAGTTTATTATCACAAAATAATGAAGCTAGGGAATTTACTGAGCAAACTTTTCGTCCAAGACAAAAGATCGGGTGTAGTAAGTGTACAGTTTAGATTAGTTCGGATTATTTTAAGAACAAATTTCGTAAACCTTTCCAGCACAGAACAATTCTGTTCGAAAATGAGGAAATTTTTGACTGATACCAGAATTTACAAACGACTTTTTTAGAAAAACTCATTACTTTAAACTTTCATTGTAAAAGCAAAATTTTATTAAAATATTCTTGGTGCCGTTTGTAAGTTTGGAATTAAAATTAGGTGGTCCCGATGGGGGACCACTGCGTCGGAAAGGGTTAGTTAAAAATGCTCGTTGTTCGATCTCTGATATTTTTCGATATATATATAAATCAATGTCTGATATTTTTCACTATATAAAAACTGGTTTGTAATTTTTAGAAAACTTTGAATAAAAATGTCTAAGGGAAATTTCCTGAAATAGTTCTCAATTAGAAATATAATAAGAAGAAAAAAATGCAGAGCAAGATAAACATCATCTCCAGAAGTTTCAAAATACAGATGCATCCGAAAGAAATATGTCAGATTCATGCATAAATTTATTGTTACAGAATAATGAAGCTAGAACGAATTGAACAAACTTTTCCAAGACAAAAGGCGATCAGATGTAATAATTGTAATGTTTAGATTCACGTCGATTATTTTAAGAACAAATTTCTTTATTAAAAAATGAACTATGCCCATATTTAATCGATCTCTGATATTAATTAATCACTAGATAAAGACATGTTTGTAAATTTTGTGAAACTTTAAATAAAAGTGGCCAAAGGAAATTTTCTTAAATAGTTCAGAAAAAGATAAAAATTAACGGGGGAAAAGTGCAGAACAAAATAAGTAACATCCCAGGAAGTTTCCAAGAACAGATACAACCGAAAGCAAAACGTCAGATTCAGAAGTATATTTATTGTTACTGAATAATGAAGCTCGGGATGCACTGGACATACTTTTCCAAAATAAGAGGCGATCCGATGTAGTAAATGTATTGTTCAGATTCATGCCGATTATTTTAAGAACAGAGTTCATAATTGCAAATGAAGCTATGTATGTCCACTATGGTGGTCACAAGAAATCAGTTTTCGAATTTTTTTGGGGGGACCCCCAAAAAGTTGCCAATTGACTAGAAAATGAGATTAAAAATGTTTCAGCTCATTTGGCTAATGCTAACCCGTGCCTCACTGAGGTTAAAATTTGAAAAAAAACGTAATTTTTCGGGGGAAAATGCTGTTTTTCCTTTATGAAATTAATACAATTGAACCTAGAAACGTAATTCAGGTCTCATTTTATAAAAAAATGTTTTGCTTTGAAGAACCACACACCATTTTTTATCCAAAAATGTATAGATTTAAAGATATGCGCATTTTTTAGTACTAGACTTCATCCGAATCCTAAAAATTGACTTATTATGAAAATGCGAAAAAACATTGTAACATTCCATTTCTTCTGCTTTCCAACTTTTTTTTCTTTTGTTTTTTCTTTTGTACATGATAAAAGGTTTAATTAAAAAAAAATTCCAAAGGAAAGGAAAAAAATCGAATTTTAAACTGAAAGAATTTAAAAAAGCGGGGGGGGGGGGGTAAAGAAAGTATAAAAATCAGAACAAATAATACTCAAATGCATTTTATTATTAAAGTTGTGTTACAAGGAAGGAAGCATAATGAAGAAAATAAATTATTATCCCTACAATTGTCACGTTAACCCTTTCCGGCGCAGAAAAATTCTGTTCGTAACATGATGAAATGATTGACTAACACCGGAATTTACAAACGACTTTTTTAGAAATTAGGAAGCACATTATGTTAAACTTTCATTGTAAAAGCAAAATTTTAATAAAATATTTTGTACCGTTTGGAAGTTTTGAATTAAAATTAGGTGGTCTTGACGTGGGTCAACTGTGCTGGAAAGGATTAAGGGGCAGTGGCTTAGATAAGGTGGCTTTTGAAGTTTTGCATTTGCTTGAAATGTTTTTCTACATGCAGATACAACTTTTAGCATATACTGTTTTTGTTTTTCGTCTATGTTAAACAGGAATTAAAACCTCGGATTAATCTTATTCTCCTTTCAGATATATCATTGACAACTTTAAAACCATTTACTGTTTTTTTTTTTTGCTTTCAAATAAGGTTTATTTTCACACCATACATTAGGATGAGTATTTAAAAATCGTTTATTAATATAAAATCTTTTAAAAAAAATTATAGTTTGAGAAGAAACAAAAACATCGACTTCTATGTTCAATAAATAATTCACTTCGTTGAAACCTTTTGTTTCTCTTGCATTCCTGTCATTATTATAATTTTCTGCTTCAAATGACATTAATTTTACAGCCATGCTTACATTGACTTTTTTTTTTTTTTTTTTTTTTTTTACCAAAGTAGCATCTAAAAATGAAAATGCAACTTGATACGAGTTAAGATACCAAACGCGGTTTATCATTTTAGAGAGTGCTTTGTCTGCAACCTATTTATAAATTTTTCTGTAGTCAACAAGTGATTTTATTAATTGAAAGTCTTGGATTGGGTGCCAAAGTGGTAGTGGGAGTATTGAAGCACGCTTTTACATAAATATTGATTAGAAATAAGCAAAGGTCTCTAATACCTTCTTTTTCTAAATTTTCTATTGAGAGATGATCCCTGAAACGATATATTTTGATAGAATAAATATATTTTGAGAGAATAAATAGCCATCCATCCCCTGTGCTATCCATCTGAGATGATTAAAAGCACCAGGTGCTCTAAAAATGTCTTTTGGAGGAGGACGTCCTATAAAAATTAAATAAAGTTGAATAAATTCTTTCTAATCATCCCTGGGCTATTAATTGTTTAAAGATTCTATAAGAAAACTTGAAATGTCTTTTGACTTAACTATTTATATCTTGTATTTAATCTTGAATAGTATTTTTATACTTAGTCTTGTTTAATTTAGGCCACCCAGTCAAAATTTGTTTTTTTTTTTAATATTTGGTTCTGGGCAGTGATTGTGCCCATTTTACAATTAGAAACAGCTTTTAGGATAATTTCTAAATTATGGTGGCGACATGGTAAATACAGAAGTTTTTTTCTTTAACAATTGGTATGGAAAAATGTAGGTTTCTACGAAGCGACTGGTGTTTACTTCAGTGGTATCAAAACATATTTCCTGGATTTTACCAACTTCCTCCCACTCTTCAACTGCTGAAAGTACAGCTTTCGCCTGAATTATTCCAATATTATTTTCAAATTGAGGATTTCGTAATAACTGTTCTTCATCTCCACAACTAATTAAAACTGCTTTCCACTCTAAATTTTCTTTATTCAAAAAATGAGCAAGCAGTTTTCCATCCCAGTGAACAACAGCTCTCTCTAAATCGGAATTTTAAAATCTGGTTTTTATGAGCTGAGTTCTTTGCTTACGAAATAGTTATTTGCGGAGTCGTATTGCACTTCTACTTAAAGTCTGTGGTTAATTGGTGGATGTACTCTAAGTCTAACAGCTTCTCTGGCATTCAGTTTCACTCAGCGATTATTATAAAATAAAATACGTGAAACTTGACAATCACTTGGTAACTTATTGCGAAGATTTGATGAGACGTGTGGCCAATTAAACAAATCTTACATTTCTGCCGTCATGCCGAAAGGGGGAGGGGGTTTTCCGGAATATTTCCTCAATTCTGAAGATAGATAACAATAGCAGGTAACAAAAACAGCCCTGTAATAAAAAGATAAATCCAAAGGTTCGGTTGAAATGCGCTTCAACTGCAATCAACAAATCGAGAAGCACTTTCTTTCTAGACACAGAACTAGATAACTAATAATTAATTATAATTCGTGAAATATTTTTAAAAATACAAAAATTGTTCAATTATTTTTGCCTATTAATGCAAATAATACAAAAAATTATCAAAAGTAATAAAATTATTAATTTGCCATTTTTCACTTATTTTTCAAAAATGCAAAGTTTGAAGGTATGGTTCACGAGCTGACCTGAAAAATAGAAAATGTTTATTAAATATAAGTTTTGATGAGAGTGTGAGTTCAAAGTAACAACAGTTTCTATGAAATAAAACAGGAATAGGGTTTCGAAGACAAATAGTTTGCACTTAAAGAAAGAAAAACTACAATTTTTCGCCAAAATTTGCAAATTTTCAAGAATTCAACGTCGATGAGGCACTGGTTAATGTTATTCAATTGAGCTGAAACTTTGCCATTCTCATTTTCTATCTAATAGGCAACTTTTAGCCCCCCCCCTCCCCAGAAAATGTAAGAAAAAAAATTTCCATGTTGCTTGTGACCACCCTAATGTCAACACGTTATCAGTCTCTGATATTTGTCAATATAAAAAAAAACAGGTTAATAATTTTCATAAAACGTTTATTATAAATGGTCAAGAAATTCTGAAATAATTCTGAGAAAGAAAACCAGATTAAAAAGAAGAGAATTGCATAATATTATTAACATCATCTTGCGAAGTTTTAAAGAACTGATACATAGGAAAGGCAAATGCCGGATGCAGAATTAGATTTATTGCTACTGAGTAATGAAGCTGTGGTATATACTCACTGTAAAAAAAGCAAAAAAAAAAAAAAAAAAAAAAAAAAAACACTGTAGATTTGCCAGAACAAACTCGATCACAGTGAATGTGCTGTATCTTTCTTTGGTTTACTGACTATATTAACATGGAAAATACAGTAGTTGCATAAAATATCCAGCACAATGTGCTGGCAATTTGGACGCATTTTTTTTACAGCACAAACTGCTGGCGTCCAAATTGCCAGCACATTGTGCTGCTAATTTTACGCAACTACTGTATTTTTCATGTTAATATAGTCAGGAAACCAAAGAAAGATATAGCACATTCACCGTGATCGAGTTTGTGCGCGAGATGAACAGTGTCGTTTGTAAAAATGTGTGTAAAAATGTCTTTTTTTTTTTTTTTTTTTTTTTTTTTTTTTTACAGTGCAGAAAAAAATCTTCATCCGAGTCAAAAGGAGATCATTTGTATTAAGTGTATTGTTTATTTTCATGTGGAATACTTTAAACCTTTAATGCGTGATTTTCTGTTTTGTTTAAAAAAATTATATATGTGATTCTCTGAAAAGTTTATTACACAGGAAAAATAATGAAAAAAAAATCAGAGACACATTTTTCATATAATACGTCAATCTTTTCTTCTGTTGCACATCTGCAATACAAGTAAAAACTACTGTCGTACGCTAAAATATTGCAAATTAGTAAATATTGTATTAAGTATGTCTCCAAATACCTTATTTTATTTATTTATTTTATAAAACTTAACCTGTTAGGGACCATGGGTGCATATATGTACTCTCGAAAAGTACTTAAAATGCTTGAGTTTGATACCAGTAAAAAAGAAAAGTAAAACTGATTTTATTTAATTGCGACATTTTTGTGATTTACAAAGTTAATTCAAATAATTAACAAAAAGTTCTGCCAAAATTATAAAATTCGTGTAAAAGATGCCGGTCCCGAACGGGTTAACCTCTAACCCTTTAATTCCCATGATAGAATACGTTCTAGAAATTACGTAGGTCAGAGAATCTGACTTTACACCAGAAAGTTTCAATGGTTAATTTCGCTTTATTTAATTACGGAATGTGTGTTATTAATTAAAGCAGAAATTCCTATTTTAATTTTCTGGTGTGTATTAGGTATATACGAATAATAAAATCTATTACATTCAAAACACTGTTGTTTGCATATATGCAAAGCTGCGCAGCAACCCTCTCGCTGCGCAGCCCGAGATATACTCGGGCATGCATTTTTCCGTCAAATCACTACGATTTGGTTATTCCCACCAGTTATTTTTTAGCGAAAACTTTGTCTGATTTAATCAGGACATTTTCCCCCGTTTACGATAGTCAAAAATTTCTACTTTTAAAGAACCGTTGATAAACGATTAAACATTCCGTAAAAGACGCTTATCGCGAAGAATTACTTACGCAGCGAGAGGGCTAAAGGGTAAGATTGAATTTATAAATTGCAGATGTGTTATCTATGTCGATCCTTCTCTGATATATATCAGCTTAGCAAAACAGATACGTAATTTTCATAAAACATTTGCTAAAATTGGGCAAGTAAAACTGTCTGATATAACTCAAAGAAAGAAAATCAGATTAAAAAGAAAAAAAAATGCCCATCAAATTACCATCATATTGAGAAGTTTTAAAGAACAGATATATAACAAAGGAAGATACTTGATACAGAAGTAAATATGGGGCATTCTCACAATCTTTTGACTTTCGGGGGAAAAAATCTGGCGAAATTAAACTTGCTAAGATAGCATTTTAATCTGATAGACGAATTCCTTAATGATTCAAAATAAAGAAAAATTGGTCAGCAGCGAAAATTTTTTTATTTAACTGAGGTTTAAGTTAAACTTGCGAGTTTAATTTTCCTTACCATTTTACCCCTATAACTTTTTATTTTCTTCTAAATTTTTACTTATAATGAATTTGCATAGTACCCACAGGACATTCAAATAAGAAATAATAACAATGTAGTACTTTTAATGCAGAATTTTTGTATAACATTGTCTTATAGGGGTGTTAAAGAAGGGACGATAAGGTAAAAAAGGGGGATGGTATTGAAAAAAAGGGACGGTAAGGATGGAACGGTAAGGAAAATTACCACCTATTTTTAGGAAAATCATGTTAAGACTAAGTGACAGCCATAATATTCAATGATTTTTAGAAACAGTTGTTAACATTGGATTAAATTAATTTTTTTTTTAAATTTATCTGGAAAAGTGCAGGAATAAACCTTGGGGACGGTGAGACTACCAATAAAGCCACGATGCTTGAAATTGATATTTAAATGCTGATTTAAATTCTACAGTAAATTTCCTGCCAAAGAATTTTAGACATTATTTCTATAGCATACTTTTGCATGAGTAAAAACTTGAAAAAAATTCTGTGGCTGCATCTGAAATGATTTTCTATATAATTTTAGAAGAGGGATGGTAAGGAATCGAAAACCCAGGGACAGACTTTAAAAAATAATAACAACCCTAAAAATGTTTGCAGGTTAATTTTTAGCTACATATTTATATAAAACAATAGTTCCAGTTTCAGAAAAAAATTACATCGAATTAATTTTTTTGAAACAATTTTATCCAGACAGCTCCAAACTTAAAAATCAGCAACAGGGACACGGGACGGTAGATGAGTTTTCCTGGTATTTGGACACCCAACATCGTCCAAAACTTATTTATCTCGTTAATATTGCTATACAATTCTGCAATGGGATGTTCCCCAGTATGTAAAATTTAAAAAAAAATACACAAAAAAGTGTATTAAGTGAAAAATTATTAGTCAGGGACATGAAAGTCAAAAGATTGTGAGAATGCCCCATATATTGTCACTGAATAATGAAGCTAGGGAATGTACAGAATAAACTTTTCGTCCAAGAAGAACTGTTGCTGTAAGTTTATTATAGATGACTGTGGATTTTTTTAAGATCAGATTCTATAATTGCAAATCAGTTATCTATATAGTTATAAAAACGGTTAGTAATTTTCATAAAAGGTTTATTAAAAGTGGTAAAGAAAATCTGAAACAATTCTGAGAAAGAAATTACGATTTAAAAAAGTAAAAACCCAAGAATTTTAAGACTTTTCAAAGAACAAGTACTCCAGAAAAGTAAATATGGGATGCAGAAATAGATTATTGTGATTGAGTAAAGAAGCTGGAGAATGTGCTGATTTTTTCTTTTCGTCCAAGACAGAAGAAGATCAGTTGTATTAAGTACATTGTTTAGGTCCATGAGGATTATTTTAAAAACTGATTTCACAATGGTAAATGAGATATCTATGTTCAAACGTAATCCATCGCTACGCTGCTATTTATCAATGTAGAAAAATAGGTTAGTAATTTTCATAGAACTTTTAATAAAAGTGGATAAGAAATTCTGAGATAGTTCTGAGAAAGAAAACCAGATTAAAAAGAAAAGAAAAACACATAAAAATTAACAGAAACTCAAGAAGTTTCAAGGATCATTACAACCGAAAGGGAAATGATGAACGTTGAAGTAAATTTATTGTCACTGAATAATGAAGTTAAGGGAATGTACTGAAAAAACTTTTCGTTCAAGACAAAAGATCGGATTTAGTAAGTGTATTGTTTAGATTCATGCGGATTCTTTTAAGAATAAATTTCTTAATTGAATATGAGCTTTCTCCATATGTAATCGATCTCTGATATTTATCACTATATAAAAATAGATTAGTAATTTTAATAAACTATGAATAAAAGTTATCAAGGGAAATTTTCTTAAATAGTTCTGGAAAAGAAAACTGATAAGTGAATAAAACAAGATAAACATCATCCCAAGAAGCTGAAAAAAAAAACAAAAAAAACAGACACATCCGAAAGGAAGGAAAATGTCAGATTCAGAAGTAAATTTATTGTTATTGAATAATGAAACTAGAGAATTTACTGAACAAACTTTTCGTCCAAGACAAAAGATCGGATGTGTTAGAGCTATGTCCATACTTAATCGATCTATGATATTTATCACTGTATAAAAACAGGTTAGTAATTTTTATGAATCTTTGAATAAAAGTGGCCAAGGGAAAATTCCTGAAATAGTTCTGAAATAGAAAAATAGTAATAAAAAAAATCTAGAACAAGATAAACATCATCGCAAGAAGTTGCTGAATTATTTTTCGTCCAAGAAAAAGAAGATTCGTTGTATTAAATGTAATGTTTAGATTCATGAGGATTATTTTAAAAACTGATTTCTCAATTGTAAATGAGCTATGTATGTCCATACGTAATCAATCGCCTCTATTCAATATCTTTCTAATATATATCTATTCAATATCAGTGTAGAAAAATAGGTTAGTAATTTTCATAAAACTTTTAATAAAATTGGCTAAGAAATTCTGAAATAGTTCTCATAAAGAAAACCAGATTAAAAAGAAAAGAAAAGCACATAAAGATTAACAGCATCTCAAGAAGTTTTAAAGAACAGATACGCCAGAAAGGGAAATGATGAATGCTGAAGTAAATTTATTGTCACTGAATACTGAAGTTAGGGAATGTTCTAGAACAAACTTTTCGTCAAAGCAAAATGTCGGATTTAGTAAATGTATTGTTTAGATGCGTGCGGATTATTTTAAGAACAAATTTCTTAATTAAAAATAATCTATGTTTTTCATATGTAATCAATCTCTTACCTCTGTATAAAAATATGTTAGTAATTTTTATAAAACTATGAATAAAAATGGCCGAGGGAAGTTTTCTGAAATAGTTCTTAAAAAGAAAATTGGTAAGAGAATAAAAAAATGCAGAACAAGATAAACATCATCCAAGAAGTTTCAAAGAACAGATACACCCGAAAGGAAAATATCAGATTCAGACCTACATTTATTGTTACTGAATAATGAAGCTAGGGATGCACTGAAGAAACTTTTCTAAAATAAAAGGCGATCGGATGTAGAAAGTGTACTGTTCAGATTCATGCCGATTATTTTAAGAACAGAGTTCATAATTGCAAATGAGCTATGTATGTCCATACGTTATCAGTCTCTGATATTTATCAATATAAAAAAAAACAGGTCAGAAAAGTTTAGAAATGTTCATAAAGTGTTTAATAAAAATGGCCAAGAAAGTCTGAAATAGTTCCGGGGAATAAAATTAGATAGAAAAGAAACGCACAACAAGATTAAACCGTTAAACTCATAGGGAGAGTAGCCATATATGGACCGCCGCTTTAATTGGACCGTTGCCATTCAGCCGTTAATTACAGGATAATACCCATCTACCGTTGAAATCCTACTCATCAGAATGACGTCACTCATGATTAGAAGAAGCAGCCGCCTACCACGTGATGTTTTCAGACAATTTAAAAAAAAAACTAAAATTAGCTGTTTTGATCTAAATTTTTCCTACTAAACGTAAGTAAATATTTTAAAACTAAGGTAAGTTGTTATGTTTTCACATACATATATGAATTCATCTGTTTATTGCGCATATTTTTCACGCGGATTTGTTTGATTTCGTTTTTGTTCTTAGACTTGAAATTAACTGTTTTAAAAAAAGGCGCAGTTGCCGTAATTGGGCCAATTTAAGTTGCTTAAATTGGACCAGATATGCGATCATAAATTTGAAAAGTAAGTAATGAATTTTGAGGACGGTACGCTATGTACACTATTTTTTTATATTTTATAATGGATTAATTACTACCTCCATGCAAGTTTTTTTTTGCATATCTGTATTGATTTTTTATACAGTTTAGGCATATATAAACAAAAATATTTTTACATATCTATGCAATAAATTTTGTTTGCAATCTCTTTTATCTTGTATGTAATTGTATTTATTTTCTTTGAATTCTTTATTCCTACGGCATATTTGATTTACAGAGTTGAATTCAAACATTTTCCTCCTGCAGGATATTTGTGATGGAAGACTTTTTACAGTTCTGGAGGGTGGAATTATACTCTTTTCCCATTAAAACGCATAAAATCTCAAACCTTGATGAAAATGTTGAAAAAGACATAGACGAACTGTCTGGAAGAAAAACACCTGTGACAGCCAAAGCTATTAAAGATATAGGAAACAAAGAGCAGACAGTAAGTTGTGAAGAAATCAACAAGGCTGCAGCTACAAATCCACCCCAAAAGCAAAAAAAATCATTAGAAATGTTATTTGCTTTGCTAAATTCAGTTAAATCAAAGTACAGAGGGAGTCAAAAAACAGTTGTATTAACATCATCGCCATATAAACTAAACTTTGAGATGAAAAAAAGAAAAAAAGGAAGCTTTTACAGCACAAAAGCAATTGGAATACCGAGTTTTAAAAAATAGGCGTAATGCAATTAGCAAGAAAATGATGGAAGAGAAGAACTACAAATATAATGTAAAGAAAACTTCTGGTGCAAAAAAAAGTCTGATAATTCAGAATCTAAAAAGAAAAACCTAGACATTGGTGATTGGTTTTGCCTAATTTTTAAGAAAAATAAAATAGCAGAAATGATTCTGTGTTCAGATTGCCATATACGGTTCCATGTTGTGTGCGCTGGAAAACAAAAACAAAAAACAAAATTCATGAATAAGCTTTGCATCACTCCTTACATGATATTCAAGTAACTGATAATTAGTTCCACAATTTCTATTCTTAATTACTGACAACTTTGATTTATATTTTGAATACATTTTGATTTAAAACAATTACTCTTATTTTCAGATATTTGATTCCATTATATTTCATTGCTGTTATTTTGTTTGATTGTTTCATTAATCGCAAACTTTGCTTTAATAAAATTAGTTATATTCCCTAGTCATTAAAGCAACCTGGTATTATTTGGTCCAATTTAAGAGACTGGAGGTCCAACTTAGGCGACCAGTTGCTGAATTTGGACCACTTTTGACAAATTTTTCAAATTAAAATAAAATTTAAGATTTTCAAAAAGAAATTGATCTAAATATTTATTTAGTTAGTATATGAATAGATTGACCCTGTGTAATTATCTTTTACAGATATTCCAAAAATTAAGTGAGTTGTGCCTGAAAATAAGTGAATTGGTCCAAATTCGGCTACTCTCCCCTATTTGCTACTATGCAGAATACCAGATATATTAAATTTCGTCAAAAATAGTTTATGTCATTCTTTCTAATTACATTTCAATTATTTAATTACATGTAATCTAAGAAGATGTAACAAATGTTTATTTATTTTATAAAACATAAAAAAAAATGTTTGAATTAAACAGCTGTTACGTGTGTCAAGTTCGTAAGTTTTCGAACTTTTTTTGCGTTACACTAAAGCGCAAAAATGTAGAAAAAAAAAAGCTATCTATGGCCAAGTCATGCTATAAAACAGGGGTGTAAAAATCTAGGCGCCAGCGGGTAGTATCGCACCACTAAATTTTATTCGTTATTTTTCGTCTAACATTTCATCTAAATTTCTTGTAAGAATGCTAATAAAATTTAAGCGAGGAAAGCTAATAAAATTTAGTGGTGAGAGACTGCCCGCTGGCGCCTAGATTTTTACATCCCTGCATAAAGCCCTTACAAAAGCAATCATCATAGCAATTAGCAACGCAAAGAAAAAAAAAACAGATGTTTAGATTAGAACATTGTAGACTGGACTTAAAATGAGGACGTACACCCATACATCCTGATATTTCAAATGGAGGAGTTCATCATGTACGGAAGTACGTCGTGGTGCTTAAGGGATAAGCATTTTCCTAAGAAGTTTCAAAGAGCAGATACATCAGGAAGGCAAATTCAGCAGGAAGAAAAAAAAATTATTGCCACTATGTACTAATAAAGATGGGGAATGTCTGAAAAAATAATCGTCCAAAAGAAAAAGGTGTGGAATATTTTGCAACCCTCTCTAGAGCAGTCAGCCAGACTGCTTAGGCGCCGCGAAGGATCACGTGACCTTCGAGAGAATTAATATTGAAAAACATTTTTTCTTTCTTGTTCCTTTTTTTTAGTTTAGTTTTATTGTGAATGTGAATCTTGAACGCAGCAGGTAGTCTGCGTATGTTTTTTGTCATGATTTTCAAATCGAAGAAATGTTTTAATTTTAAAAAGGGAAATGTTATTTTCGTGGCTTCTTTTTAGAAGAACATAATTGCTGAAATTTTAATATGATCATCTTGAATTCCCAGTGTGGAATTTATTTAACAAATATTATCCAGATGTTTTCGCTATATATAATGTATATATTTAAAAGTGTAAATATAGAATTAACAAAGTTTTTAATCATCCTGTGCTTGACTTGGATTTGTACTGAACAACACCTGCGCCACTTTCTTGTGAAATATGCTTAATTATTTTAATGTGATTTTACATGAATCGTGAAGTTTTCATTTAAGCTCTCCCAACCTTGATTTAAATTAAGAATAACGTGAAATCTCTTGAAATTCATGAAGATTATTATTCTTTATTTTTTTGGTGCCTCCACAACCCGGAAAAAAGGTAAGAAATACCTTTATTATTCTGCATGACTATTGACTCTTGATTTATTGAAAATAACGTTTCCTCATGATAATTTATTTTGAAAATTGAAATAAATTTTAAACATGGATAAGCATGATAAGCTTAAAAGTAAAAGAGCTACTGTTCGCGCAGCAGTTACAAAATTAATTACAAAATGTGATACATTATTATCTGTTGATATTGATAAAACTGATTGTGATTCTTTAATGGAATCGTTAGAGCTCGTAAATGAAAAGGAAGCTCTACTAAAGGAATTAGATTCCGAAATAGATCAGCTAATTCAGGAAAAAACTGAATATGAAAAAGAACAAAAATCGGTAGAAGAATATTCTGAAATAATATCAAGTTTGAAATTTAAAATTAAGATGAGACTTAAAAAATGTAAAATCGAAACTGAACCAAAAGTTTTACTAGAATCAAGTAACGGTTCAAAAATCGGTAGTAAACCAGTTTCGGCAGTGAAGCTTCCTAAACTTAACATAGAAAAATTTTCTGGTGATGCAAGCCAGTTCTTAGAATTTTTTAATTTATTTACTAATGCGATAGATTCAAACGAATCGTTATCAAAAATTGAAAAATTCCAATACCTGAAATCTTTGTTGTCTGGGCCTGCATATAATATTGTAGCTGGTTTTGAACTGACAGATCAAAATTATTCAACTTGTGTAAAGTTGTTAGAAGAAAGGTATGGTAAGCGGGAAAATATAATAAACTGTTACATGAACAAAATTCTGAATCTTGAGCCAGTAAAATCCTCTAACATGGTTATTTCTTTAAGAAAATTGTATGATAATATCGAAACTTGAATGAGAAATCTTGATACGTTAGGAGTGACATCGGGCTCTTACGGCCATTTATTACTACCCATATTATTATGATTATTACCCGAAAATTTGATACTAGATTCCCATCGAAAACGTGACCCCGATAAGGACTGTGAAGTCACCGATTTAATAAATTTTATTAAAACGGAATTAAGATGTCGTGAAGCTACTAATTTAGTAAATAATTCCCAAAGCAAGGCTTATGAAAATTCAAAAACTAAATATGAAAATTATTCAAGTAAATATCAAAATTTTCCTCAAAAGAAAAATATACCTTCGGCTGCTGCTTTAAATACATCTACAAAACAGTTTTGCATATTTTGCAAGTCTTCTGATCATGTAGGACTAAATTGTTCGAAATTCACTGATGAACAAAAACGATATAAATTAAAGAAAGAAGGTCGCTGTTACAAATGCTTTTTTAAGTCGCATTTATCAATTAACTGTAGAACAAAAATTAACCCTTGTTCCAAATGTGGTAACAATACCCATAGTTATTTGTTTTGTTTTAAAGAAGCAGCGAAAGAAAATCCTGAAAAAGAAATGAAAGGTGCAATTGTATCTATGATGTCGGAACAAAAATATAAACAAAATAAAGCAACATTATTGCAGACTTGTACAGTTTCTGTGTCTGCTGGTAAACAATGCTTATTGGCTCGCGTTTTATGTGATAGTGGTTCAGAAAAATGCTTCGTGAAGAGATCTCTAGTACAAAAATTAAAATTGAAGCCATTGCGAAGAGAAAATTTATTAGTTTATCCTTTTGGGCGGAGACGCCCTTATGAATCTTGTTATGAAGTAGTTGCTCTTGAATTCTCGAGTGTTGTGCAACCTATTAACTCGATAAATATCGAAGCACTTGTGGTTGATAATATAACTGGAGCTTCTGTGAAAACCCTAGAACCAGAACTTCTAGACATAATGAGAACAAGAGGCTTTAAGCCTACTGATAGAGGTCTTGAATAGGAAATAAATATTTTGCTAGGGTCTGACTTTTTGTGGAAAATATTAAAGGGAATCGAGAGAAAATTGATGAAAGAATTATACGTTGAAGAAACTATTTTCGGTCATACGGTGCAAGGACAGATAGAGTCGAATGAAAAAGAAGTAACTTGTTTGCGTGTTTCAGTTGAAAATATAAATACTCAGCTGAAAGCATTTTGGGATCTAGAAGCTATTGGCATTGCTGAAAGCAATGAAAAGAACATTACCGATCATGAGGTAATAAAAGAATTTAAAGAAAATTTAAAATTCGTAAATGGGCGTTATGAAGCAAAATTATTGTGGAAAAATTCTAGTGAATTGCTTAGAAATAATCTTGAAGTAGCAAAGAAGCGGTTTTTTAGTTTAGAAAATAAATTCTTGGAAAACTTTTATTTACATAAGGAATATAACACCATTTTGTTAGAGAAGTTTAATGAGGGTGTAATAGAATTGTGCACCGAGAAAGATTCCAATAATTCCTATTACATGCCACACAGACCTGTTATCCGTGACGATAAAACTACAACAAAAATGCGCATAGTCTATGATTCTTCTTCTAAATATGGTGATTCTCTATCATTAAACGAATGTTTGTATCATGTCCCTAACTTGAATTCTAATGTTTTAGATGATGAAAACATTCCTGTTTCGAGTTTCGAACCCCCAAATACTTCCTTGAAAATTTTAGGATTGATTTGTAACAATACAGAAGATAAATTTAACTAGAATTACGACCCTTGTTAGAAAAATAAAATAATGATTTTTCTACTAAACGCAATGTTTTGAAAATTGCAACTATGTTCTTTGATTCAGCCGGATTTATTGCCCCTTTTGTTTCTGGTGAACTAGAAAATGATTGGCAAAATTGGCTTTCAGAAATCCCGGCTCTCGCTCACTTCAAAATTCCATGGCAGTATTTTAGCAACCTGATCATGGAAAAGGAGCATCTCCAGTTGCATATTTTTCCTGATGCTAACGTTAATGTGTATGTTCCTGAACTTCTTTCCTTGCCCGAAGATCAGTGGCCTAGCGTTAAAATTGTTGCTACACTATTACCTGATGTCTCTAAAGAGAAGTCTCGAAAATCAGCAACCATCTCTTGTGTTGTTCAAACAAATAAATCTGATGAAATTCCCATTTTTCATCTTGAAAAGTATCGCTCCCTAAAGAAATTGTATCGAGTAACTGCATGGCTATTTAGATTTATTTCTAATATAAAATTGAAGGTAGAAAAAAGATATTTTTCAGAATTATCAGCTGAGGAAATGTTACATGCTGAAATTTTTTTGTCAAAGCTGGTGCAGAAAGAAAGTTTTCCCGAAGTTACAAAAGACTTGAAATGTAACAAAAGTATCCCTAAAGAATCGAATCTTCTACAGTTAAATCCTATGTTGTCAGATGAAGGTTTGCTGTTGGTACGAGGACGGTTAAAAAAGTCTGATTCCTCATTTTATGAAAAACATCCTGTTGCGATTCCTGCAAAACACAAACTTACTGAAATAGTCGTGAAAGATGCACATGAAAAAGTTTTTCATTCCAGAGTGTTTAGTACATTAGTACAAACTCATGAAAAGTTTTGGATTTTAAAATCTAGACAGTGCATAAAATCAGTCCTAAACAAACGTGCAATCTCCAAGAAATTTAGCGTTCACTCTGGTCAACTAGTTATAGCAACTCTAAGGCATATCTTGTGTTTACCTGCAACCAAGGAATCCTTAGTGAAACGCTTCCGTTTGCGCGAGACTCTTCTGAATCATTTTTGGAAACGCTTGAAAAATGAGTGCCTTCTCAACTTACAATCTGTTCACTACACGGACCAGAATAAGACTTCTGACTTTGAAATATATGAGGTGATTCTTATGCATATGAACATGTATCAAGAACTTTCTGGAAGTTGGGTATTTGTGGACAGAGATTAAAAAAAAAAAAAAAAAAAAAAAAAAAAAAAAAAAAAAAAAAGAAGAAGGGTCTTATGTACTGAAGACAAATGATCCATTCCATCATTAAAAGACCTATTATTTTTTTGCATAATTTAGAAAAGGAGAGCAGCTGTAGTAAATGTATTGTTTAGATTCATGCGGGTTACTTTAAGACCAAATTTATTAATTGCAGATGAGCTATCTATGCCCATACGTAATTAATATCTGATATGTTTCACTGTAGCAAAACAGGTTCGTAAAACTTTTATAAAATTTTTGATAAAAGTGGTCGAGGAAAATTGTCTGAAATAGTTCTGAGAAAGAAAATCAGATTACGAAGAACAAAAATGCACAACAATATTACCATCATCTAGAGAAATTTCAAAGAGCTGAAATATCAGAAAAGGAAATGAATGATGCAGAAGGAAATATATTGCTACTGAATAATGAAGCTATGAATGCACAGAAAAAACATTTCATCCAAGATATAAGGGGATTTAATGTAATAAGTTTATTGTTTAGATGCCTGCAGATTATTTTAACCTCTTAAAGCGTCGTGCCCAATAAGTGTAGGCTACTTTAAAAAAAAAAAAACTCAGATTGCTTGATTGCCACCTTTTTTGTAAACAGAAATATTCACCTTATTTACTGGCAGATAAAATGATGCGAGAATAAAGCCATTCAATCTTTATGTTTATCGTACTTACCCCAGAGTTGCCAAGTCTCCGGCTTTTTGCACACCACTATTATATTAGAGAAAATCTGGTTCTTTTAAATCGTCCAAATGTTCCAATTAAATAAACCGACATTTTCTGTATTAAAATACTGGTATTCAAAAAGCCGGAGACTTGGTAGCTCTGTTACCCACACTATCTTAAAAAATTGAGGGGGATCAAACAATCAGAATACAAAAAATCAGTCCACATTGTCCGTTAAAATCACGGGCGCGCGAATTAACCCCTTGAGGGACAAGCAAAAATGTCTCTAGATATTGAATTCTCACCGGAATAATCGAAAAATTTTATTTTTAAATAAGAAAAAGCAATATCCAATCATTTTCCCCCAAAGTCAACAATATAAAATTTAGTTACAAATTTCTGGTGAGAATCTTGTTTAAATTAGGTGGGATATATTTTATCCCACCGCCCCTCAAGGGGTTATGGTGTTTACAGAAGATGCTATAATTGCAAATGAGCTATCTATGCCCATGTGTAATCAGTTTCTGATATTTGTCAATATAGAAAATCTAATTTCTAATTTCCAGAAAACGTTTATTAACCCTTTCAGGGGCAAGTCATTGCGTTGCTATAATGGCGAATTCACACCGGAATCTCCCAAAAATTTTATTGCAAAATAAGGAAAAACAATTTGACGACATTTTTCCCACCAAAGTCAGAAAAGTAAAATTTAATAAAATTTTTCTGGAGCAAATCTTCATTATTCTTAGGTGGGACAAAATATATTCCACCGCCCCTAAAGGGGTTAAAAGTGGCTAAGAAACCAGGAAATAGTTCTAAGAAAGAAAACCAGATTCATAAGCAAAGAAACTCACATCAAGATTAACAGCATTTGAAGAAGTTTCAAAGAATATATAAATCTGAAAATGAAACGAAACAGCGAATACTGAAGTAAATACATTGTCACTGAATAATGAATCTAGAGAAGGAACTGAAAGAAAAAATTCGTCTGAAATAATGCTGAGAAAGAAAACCAGATTAAAGAGAAAATAAATGTACAAGAAGTTTAAGACGTTTCTAAGAACAAGTACATCAGAAAGCAGAATAGAGGATGCAGAAAACAATGTTTTGTGACTGAAAAATGAAGCTAGGGAATGTACTGAAATTTTGTTTCGTCCAAGATAGAAAAGATCATTTACAAGTGTTTGGATTATTTAAAAAACATATTTCACATTTGCAAATGAGCTATCTATGTCCATACGCAACAAATCGTCTCTATTTATCAATATAGAAAAATAGGTTAATAATTTTCAAAAAACATCTAATAAAAGTGGCTAAGAAATTTTGAAATATTTCTGAGGAAGAAAACCAGATTAATAAGAAAAGAAATGCACATCGCGATAAACAGCATATCAAGAAGTTTCAAAGGATAGATACATTCGAAAGGGAAATGATGGATTCTGAACTAACAAACCTCTCGACCAAGACACAAGGGGATCTGTAGTAGCAAGTTTATTGTATTTAGATGCCTGTGGATTTTTAAAGGAACAGATTCTATAATATTGTAAATGAGCTATGTATGTCCATACTTAATCCCAAATTTTTATCGATATAGAAAAACAGGTTAGCCTTTAACTGATATCACAGAAATTGTCACATAAATAGTGTGAAGCGGTCCGTGAGACCGCTCCATCGAAAGATGAATAACCCCTTGAGGGGCGGTGGGATAAAATATATCCCACCTAATTTAAACAGGATTCTCACCAGAAAATTTTAACTGAGAATTCAATATTTAGAGACATTTTTGCTTGCCCCTCAAGGGGATAAAAGACGTGATTAACTCATAGAATTGTTTTTTTGTACTAAACGTTTATTACAGGACTGTTATAATTAGAATTCACCTACTCAACGGTCGCTATGATTACTAAAGTTCCAAACGGAACAAAATTTCGGTAGTGTTTGTAGTTAAACTGAAAATTGCAAGTTAAACTATAGAAATTGAAAAAAGCCGCGATCTGAGAGACCGGTAACATCAGTTAAAGATTAGTAATTCTTATAAAACGTTTAATAAAAGTGGCTAAGAAAGTCTGAAATTGTTCTGGGAAAGAGAACCAGATTAAAAAAGAAAAGATAAACACATTAAGATTAACAGCATCTCAAAAAGTTTCAAAGAACACATACATCGGAAAGGGAAATAGCGGATACTGATGGAAATATATTGTCACTGAATAATGAATTTAGGGAAAAAACTGAAAAAAAAAGTTTCGTCTGAAACTGATGGCGATCGGATGTACTAAGCGTATTATTTAGATTCACGCGGATTATTCGAAGTACAGATTTCCTTATCAATGCCGATACGTACTCAATCTCTGCTATTTTAACACCATAGAAACAGGAGTTAGCATTTTTTATAAAACTATTAATAAAAGTACCCGAGAAAATCTGAAATAGTTCTAAGAAAGAAAACCAGATTAACCCATTAACCGCCAAAACTATAAGGTTGAAATTTTCAACTTTTTAGTTGAACGTTGTTTGCCACCACAAAATCTGAAAGTTAATTTTCGCATTATATGATCTTAAAATTTTATGTCTTTAAGTAAGGCCATTTTTTAATGCAAAAATATTGGTGGGTATGTAAATAACTTAAATATGCATTTATCTTGACCGTTGCGTGAACGCAACACCAGCGGTAATGGGTTAAAAAGAAGAGAAATTCACGGCAGCTTTAACCCTCTAATTCCCATGGTAGAATACGCACTAGAAATGCCGTAATGCAGAGAAATTGAATTCACACCAGAATATTTTAAAGATAAATTTTGGTTTACTTAATAACGGTATGTCTGTTATTGCATTAAATAAAACAGATATTGCTTTTTGAAATTTCTGGTATGAATTTGGATAATCTGACCTAAAAAATCCACTAAATTGGAAACAGTGGTTACCAAGTGCATTAGAGGCTTAAAATCACCTAAGAAGCTTCAAAGAACATATACATCTGAATTGGAAATACACAAAAAAACTTTACTTCTAATGCAAATACTGAAAATACATCAGACGCAGTAAATGTATTGCTTAGATTTATTGGAATTATGCGTAGAAAATATTTCTTAATTTGTAATATGCTTCGTGCAAATGTATCAATCTCTTATATTAACCATTATAAAAAAAAGTTTAGTAATTTTTATAATACTGTTAATGAAAGCGCCAGATAACGTCTCATATAAGCCTGAGAAAAAAATCAGTATAAAGATAAAAGAAATACACAACAAGAATAAAAACATCTCAAGATGTTTCAAAGGATAGACACATCCGAAAGAGAAATATCGGATGCAGAAGTAAGTTTATTGTCACCGAATAATGAAGATAAGGAATACACAAAACAAACTTTTCTACTAAGACAAAAGAAAATGGATCAGAAGCAGTAAGATTATCCTTTAGATTTATGTGAATTTTATGATGAAGAAGTTTCTTCATCTCATACGTGGTGTGTGAATACGCAATAAATTTTTACATTTAATACTATACATTTTTTTTTTCAGTACAGTAGAACTCGATTATCCGAAGTAATTGGGACCGACCCTCTTTCGGAAAATCGAGAATGCTTCAATTTTAAGATTAAGGAGAAATGTATGCAACATTTCCTATTATGGCAACAAGTGCTTAATAAAAATAAAGCAATAGCAAAATAAAAATAAGAATAAATTACCTGAATTTTAATTTTGAAATTAAGTTCATTTTACATATATCACAAGTGTTTGAAAAAATGTTTTGTTTGTCGCAGTTTCGATTGCCTTTGCTTGGAAGCAGAGCCTGATTATCCACGGGGCAAATTCCTACCACTAAAAATAAACAGAAAATTTTGCCTCATTCATGGCAGATATTTTACATGAATACGGCGTTTAGATAAGGCGAACTTTTCTTTAAAAATTTATTGGTGTAAGTGTGCCCCGTTGGTAATCAGGCCCTGCTTGGAAGCTCTATCACGGAGTTTTTTTTTTAATATTATTTTTTTATCAGTATCACAGTATTTCTTTTTCTCAATCCATGACAATCCTTTTGCAAAATATTCAAAAGCTTCTGAATTGGTAATTTGTTCGTTTTCTTTGTTCCACTCCGCAGCTTACGGAAGCTCAGGTTAAATTCAAAGGAACTCTAAGAAAGGGGATCAAAAATATTTATACGTACTCGTAGTTCGGAAAGACTGCTTTCACACAAGGAATATGATAGTTTAAAAAAAACCTTTCAAAATGAATTTTACACATAAGGAATGTGATAGTAAAAAAAAAAAAAAAAAAAAAAAAAAAAAAAAAAAAAAAAAAGCTTTAAAAAGGGATTTTGGTTAACCGAAAGTTTCGGTTAAAAGAGTTTATGATAAAAGAGGTTGACATAAAGGTTAAAAACGTCTTTAGAAGCTTCAAAGAATTGGCACATTTGAAAGAGAAATATCTGATGCAGAAGTAAGTTAATTGTCACCGAATACTGAAGATAGTAAATGTGCGAAGTAAATTTTCGTATAAGATAAAAGGGGAAGATGATCAGAGGCAACAAATCTATTTCATCGATTCATAAGGATTACAAGAACAACAGTTTTTTTTAATGTATTATGTATATAACCCATATAGTTAAGGTGTCTCAGGACTCTTAAAATTAAAAAAAAAATTGTAATTCTATAGATTACAACTACCATTTGGAATTTTCTTTTGACTTAATATTTACTTAGTTTTAATTTTGGGACATTTCGACAAGAGAAGCCGAGAAAGATAAGAGGTTAAAAATCGAAAGCAGTTCCACCAAATCATCCACAGATCGCGACAAATCACCTTCGTAACAAAATTTAACCGAAAAATCTAAATTTCGTCCACCAAATTCCGTCGCATCCTCTTCAACAACAGATCGCAAAGATCAAACTTCAGACAACCAAAACCTTCATCGATAAACTCTCCAAGTCCCGTTTTGAGAAGAAAAACAGTTTACAAATCGAAAGCTGTTCCACCGAATCATCCACAGATTGCGACAAATTACCTACGTTGAGCTCAATTTTTCCCGGTTAGAATCGACCGATTGTAAAACGCCGTGGCTAGTGGATTGGAGCTCCTCGAGACATGGCCTTTTACTAACAATCGATTAAACATTAGATTGTTTCCTTTTTCGCGTTCGTCTTTTATTCTGTAATCGATTTTCATGGGCTACATAATCTGTTGAAGACCTCGATTTTCATGGCCTACATAATGAGTTGAAGACCTCGATTTTTGCTTTGCAAGACGATTTTCATTTCGGCGGCGCTCTTTCGCTTTGGATTTTTCCATATCTGATAATTTGCGCCTACCCATTTTGTAACTTTTTCAATTTTTAACGATTTTATGCCTTTCGATTACCTATTCAAACAATTTTTAACAATTTTATGCCTTTCTATTACCTATTCAAATAAAAATTCTTCTAAAAGTAAAGAACATTGTTGAATTTCGTTAAAAAAAATAAAATGCGAACATCATTTGCCCCCACCCTCGACCGAAAACAACAACCATTTCCAAATGGTTAAAAAAAGAAAAAAATGACAATATACAATATTTAATATCTTAAAATGTATTTTATTTAAAAACACAATTTTTTGGGGGGGATTAAAAGATATAAGTATGTTCTTCATATATTTAAAAAATTGCAAGTTACAGAATTAGTATTTATAGGGCGCTCCAAATTGCCAGGCATTTGTCAAGCAGAAAATTCGTTTAACAGCTTACTTGCAGGATTACAAATAAATTTTGCAACTAGAATGAAATTTTTTGTGCTTTATTATACTTTAGATTGTAATAATTAGACTGAACCTAAATAAATTTCTATTTAAAGCCTTTTTATAATTTTAGTACAAAGTTGTATTTAGCTAATACAAAATTTTGAAATTTCAACAGCATAATCAACTAAAAAAATATTTTTTGATCAGTAAAAACGAAATCTTTGGTTCCGTTTATACAGACTAACATGAAACATATGTTTTGAAAATTTCATGGAAAATCATTCAGAAGTTTTTGTGATATCCTCCGCGTTATACACAAAAACGTCATTTTGATAAAAATGACTTCAAGGTTTCGGAAATGACGCTTTAGCTATTGACCGGGTATAATTCTTATAGCCATAACTTCTGTTCTAGTGGGAATTTCATTGAAACAATCATACCAAAATGTTCAGAAAAGATAGAAGTTTAACCCTCTCGCTGCGTAATTGTTTTATCAAAATAGCTTCAAAAATTGTTTATTTAAGAATTTTTATTCTTTTGTCACCGGTTTTTCAAAACAAAAATTTTTGTCTAATTTAATCGTGAAAATTCTCCGATTAAATAAGGCAAAATTTACAATAAAAAATAACTGGTGGGAATAATCAAAGAGGGTTAATTAGACGAAAAAGTGCATGATCGAGGAAATCTTGGGTTCCGCAGCGAGAGGGTTAATATAAAAAAAATAAATTTTGAAAATTATGAAGCTTTGAGAGTGATGAGACCCCTTAACACTACGCGGAAAACATCAGTATTTGTTTTAACCCTTTGACTACACATAGAGACATATATGTCCCAATGGACAATTCTTTTTTTTTTTTTTAATTCCAGTCGTAGCTCTTTTTGAAAAATAATCGCACATACAGTTATACTACACTGTAAAAGAAAAAAAAAAATACGACCCGCTTCCCTGTAGGAGTCGGAAAAACCGCCCTTATCGTACCAGATAATTTTCCGACCCAGCTCGGAATAAAATCAGTAAATAAAGGGAAACAGTCAATAACGCATAGCTGCCAACTTTTACGCTTTTTTCATACCACTAAAATTTTATAGAAAATTTTTCCTTATTTAATCATGGAAATCTGCAATTTAAATAAAGCAAAAATTTCTGTTAAATTTTAGTGGTAAGGAAAAGGCATAAAAGTTGGCACCTATGAAACGCTATGTTACGGATTTTATTCCGAGCTGGGTCGGAAATTTTTCTGGTACGATAGAAGCAATTATTTTTCGGATTCCTACAGGAAAACTGGTAGTATTCATTTTACAGTTTAGGAAATTTTAAAGAGAAATCTACCACAAAGGACATTGTTGGTAAATTTTGATGCGATTAAATATAAAAATAGTGACCAGTGCTAACTGTAGTCATAATGTTAATATTGTAATGGCTCTCCATTTATCTCACTTTAGTTTATTTCAAATTGCAGCGAGCGTGCAAGTGTGAAGTAATTTTTAACATAGTTTTCCGCCATATTTAGTCAAACAACATGGTCCCAAAATCTACTATCAAATGAGGTGATTGTGAAATCTGCCACTGAAATATTAAATACAAATTTTCAACGGTGCTGCTAGACTCCTTGGAAATTCCATAGGAGGTTACGCACCAGGATATTTTAATTTAAATACTCTTCCCGAAATAGTATTAAATGATCGAACATTAAACCATAAAATTCTTACTTTTGCTTAACCCCTTGGGGACGAGCGTCTTTTACAGAATTTTTAATCTTTAATCACCGGTTTTTTAAAACAAAAATTTTTGCCTAATTCAATCGGGAAAATGCTCCGATTAACTAAGGGAAAATTTACAATAAAAATATACTGGTGAGAATAATCCCCGATTCCGAGCACCTTCCGCGGCACGAATACCGGTCGCTCGTCCCCAAGGGTTAAGACCGTCGATCAAAAGGGCAACATTGTAATGTTGTTTCCTTTATAATTTTTTTTAATTTCTGAAAAAAGATGATTTTTCCAAGATGGTATAAAAACTTTAATTACGTATAGGAACATAAACCTTGTGAGTATGTCATAACTTAATGTTTTAAAACTGCATCATATTTGTAGAATTATATTATTTTAAATAATGCTTTTATTAAAAAGCAGAAAAACCAACGTTTAAAATGCACAAATAATATATGAAAAGCAGCAAACAGCTGTTTCGAATCTACTAGCGAGATTCTTCTTCAGTGCAAAAGGAACAGCGTGCTAGAAAAAGCAAGGCTGAACAAAATCATAGACAGAGACGCGCTGGCTTTTATACCCTATGCGGGTGGCGAAGGCGCCGAAAGAACCAATGAGAGAGAAGCAGTGGAAACGACTGGGTGGACAAGTAGCGACATCTACCGGAGAAGTAGAGAAAAGAAACCAAAAAAGGGGAATTAAATTAACGCTTTCCAAATACTTGGAAAATCTGGAGTACTAGATAGGTCATTGACTAAAGAGTGAGAATTTTTAATGATATGATAAGCTTCGCAAAAATCAAGATCAAGGTTAGAAGAACATTTTTGGATAATGATGGCTGAGGAAAAATCGAACCTATGTTGAGAAGACCAAGAATGTTGAGCAATAGAAGAACGTTTGAGCTCCTGATTTTTAACATAACCTTCATGCTCTTTTAAACGAAATCTAAGAGCACGTTTAGTCTGACCAATATAAGAAAGACCACACTGACAAGAGATCTGGTAAATGCCCCAATTATCTAGGCGATCAACGGGGTGTTTGAGATTTGAAAAAGGGATTTTATTAACAGGAGAAAAAATAACTTTAAAATCAAACCTTCTTAGGATTTTAGCAACCTGCTGACTGATTTTAGGAAAAAATGGTAATACAACTGAAGTATTAGAGTTGGAATTAGAATGCTTTTCAGAATGGTCGGATTTCGTCAATTTCTTATAAATAGAATCGATAATATTAGAGGAATAACCACGATCGACAGCAATAGCTTTGAGGTAATTAAGTTCAGCACTAAGTAACTGAGGAGTGGAACAAATATTAGTAGCCCGAAAAACAAAAGTATTGAAAGCAGCGAATTTCTGGTTAGGGTCTTTCTTATATTGGTCAGACTAAACGTGCTGTTAGATTTCGTTTAAAAGAGCATGAAGGTTATGTTAAAAATCAGGAGCTCAAACGTTCTTCTATTGCTCAACATTCTTGGTCTTCTCAACATAGGTTAAATTTTTCCTCAGCCATCATTATCCAAAAATGTTCTTCTAACCTTGATCTTGATTTTTGGGAAGCTTACCATATCATTAAAAATTTTCACTCTTTAGTCAATGACCTATCTAGTACTCCAGATTTTCCAAGTATTTGGAAAGCGTTAATTTAATTCCCCTTTTTTGGTTTCTTTTCTCTACTTCTCCGGTAGATGTCGCTACTTGTCCACCCAGTCTTTTCCACTGCTTCTCTCTCATTGGTTCTTTCGGCGCCTTCGCCACCCGCATAGGGTATAAAAGCCAGCGCGTCTCTGTCTATGATTTTGCTCAGCCTTGCTTTTTCTAGCACGCTGTTCCTTTTGCACTGAAGAAGAATCTCGCTAGTAGATTCGAAACAGCTGTTTGCTGCTTTTCATATATTATTTGTGCATTTTAAACTTTGGTTTTTCTGCTTTTTAATATTGTTGCACAAAGGCTTTATTTGCTATTTTTAATGCTTTTATTGCATTAAAACCTACAGCTTAGTGAACAAATATATCAGTTTGTTGTGTTGAGAAGATTAACTAATGGTTTAAAATAGTAAGTAATGCATGCTTACTTGCCAACTTTCTCTTAACCCCTTAACGCTCGAATTAAATTACGGTTGAATAATTCAAATTGCTTATTGGCACCACTTTTATGAAAAAGAAATATTCACCTTATTTAATGACAGTAAAAACGATACTAAAATATAGCCAATTCCACTATTTTATAAAACTGGTGGGAATGAAACAATGTGAGTAAAAGACACAGCCCGAGAATATGACGGGAGCGAGAATTAAGGGGTTAAACATCCGTAAATTGTGAGTTAAATTGACCGAGGTAAAACACGTTTCGAACCAGAAATTTAGTATAGAAATTGATTCAAATAGATTTCATAGAGAAACATGATTTTAAATTTATAACGATACATCAAATAAATTTTCTGGTTAGTAACGCGTATAACCTGGGTCAACTTAACTCACATTTTACGGAAGTTTAGTTGAATGTTGGCAAGTATGTGCGTGCAGGGCCTGATTATCAACGGGGCACACTTACACCAATAAATTTTAAAAGAAAAGTTCGCCTTATCTAAACGCCGTATTCATGTAAAATATCTGCCATGAATGAGGCAAAATTTTCTGTTTATTTTTAGTGGTAGGAATTTGCCCCGTGGATAATCAGGCTCTGTGTGCGTGTGATTCATTGAAATTAAACCTTTAAACTGTTAACCCCAAGGTTCTTCTACAATAAGGTTGTTCCATTTGAAGGATAGCCAATCAGAGTAGAGCAGGACTGAAACGTCACGTGGCGGACAAGATCGGAGCTCGATCAGCCGTGAGACAGTAAATAGATGCGTAAAAAGACCGAAATACGAAGTAAATAATTTTTTAAAAAGCAGATTTTCGAAAGTAAATTGAACAAAATTACTTTCCTTAAAATAATTTGGACAAATACTGATTGGAGTTAATCAAATATAAAATACATAATGGTTAAATAATATCGCGATACGTTTGTTAACATTCAAATATAAATTCGCGAAAAAAATTTCCTTTTTTATGTGCAAAATCACAAATGAAAACTTTTAAACTATTGTAAAATAAAATGAACGAATGAATTATATGAATATGATTACACAGGAGTAGTAATGAAAAGACTAGCATTATCAAACAGAATAAATTAAACAATACTCACACTTCAAAACTTTTAACAATAATGCATTGTCCAATTACTAGATATAAGTTTTCAAAAATTTTCGAATGTCATTATTCTTATACAGGATGAAAATAATACAAAAATATTACTCTATAATTAAACTAATTCTATTATGAAAAAAATATGTACTATACATATTATTTACATTATATTATTAAAATAACAATATCGTTATTTCATACAGTGTTGAATTCAGACACTTTTCTCCGGGAGGGATTTCTGTGGCTCCGGGGGGGGGGGGGGAGATTGCACTTTTTGACCATTGAAAACCCAAAATCTCAAATCTTCCGGAGGGGACATCGCATTGCTCCGGGGGAGGGATGTCCTCCCCCCGGGCCACCCCCTGAAATCAACACTGATTTCATGTATACAAAATTTCAGCAAAAACTGAAAAACTTAAAACAACTTCAGTATAAAATTTCCATGTTATCTTATAAAACACATCAAATATAACATTTCTTCATACAAATAGGAAACAATAGAAAGAAAATTTATGGAAGTACAGTAGAGAGCCGATTATTGGAACCCCAATTAACCGAACTTCCAATTATCCGAACAGCCAATTTCTATAAAAAAAATGTTTTTAAACCGTACTTCCAATTATCCAAACAGCCTATTTCTCTCTCTCTCTTTTTTTTTTTTTTTTTTTTTTTTTTTAAGATTTGTAAAAGGAACTCTGTTCAACTTTTAGCCAAATACAATGAATTTTCGCCTCTGCGAGTTTTGAACTTTGAACTTTTTTTTCCCCATTTCATGGCGATTTGTCTGCATTTGTGAAAGAAATCCGGCTTTAACAGTTTAGTCCAATATAGTAAATGCCTCTTCTTTTTCTTTCATTAAAGTTTATTCGGAATTTCTCGCGATTCTCTTATGCAATTTTTAGAGATTTTCCCGTTCTGCAGAAATTTTTTGACATTCGTAAAAGGAATTCGGTTTTAAAATTGCAGTAAATTTTGTCCTCTGCGATTTTAGTGTTTTTCTTTGCGATTTTCCAGAAAAATAATCGCCAGGATGTCGATGCTCGGATTTGAGACTATGTACTGTATTGTTAAATCTGTATACTTGTTCTGTGAGAGTTATTAGAACACGTTGATATAGCGCATTCATTAGATTTTATCAAAAAGTCTGTTTAAATAATAGAATAATTAAAATCATTCACAGAAAAAAAATTCCAACGCAGAACAGCATACAGAATAATATTGAAACGAGCGAAGCGAGGCGAAGTTGTCCGCCACGTGACGTAATGCGCGAGCAGTTAAGAAATCTTTAGAGTTGGCGCATCGCACGAATGGTACCCCCCTGGTTAACCCCTTTGGTACCGGAGTCTCCTGCGAAAAGTTTATTCGGTTGCCATCCCTTTTTCTTTTAAGTTTCTTTAAGTTATATAATTTCGAAAAGGCGCTAATTAAGCAACACAAATGTTTCTTTTCTTTATTACTGGTGCCGAAAATAAATTCTGTATGTTTTACAGGTGCATATATGCAACCATGGTCCCGAAAGGGTGAAATATATTGACAATTTTAGACAAGTTTCAAAGTCTTACCCAAGTAGAATATAAATGCTAGAATTCAAACGTAGAAAAAGAGATGTAGCATATTCATTTGCCGTTCTTATTTGACTTTATTTACTAAGTAAAATTTCTTGTTCAAAAGAAATTAATTTAAATTAATTTATTAAATTAATTTTGCGAAACTTGAATAACAATTTGTTTTGCTGTAAAAAGTATGTAGATTTTAAAAATTACAAAATCTGCCCAAAGGCAAGATAATTTTTGATTTATTTCCGTTTATTTTATTTTTTTTCCCTCGTTTCAATCAAAGTAATCAATTTATATAAGCATCCATGAACGTCAGAGGAAAAAAACTCTTTTTTAAGTTACATGTAAAAAAAAATTCATATTTTTAATTAGCGTAAAGAAGAATTTTGATATTTTTTACCTGCAAAAAATTCTCGTTGGGAGTATGATATTCATATTACAAAAATAAACTAAGCAACGAAATACCTTTTTACAAGAAATAAAAATGAAAAATTATTTTCCCTGTACGGAATTTTTCGTTTAGATTGATGATTTAAAGAAGCAGAAGCTGAATTAGAAAACATGTACAGCAGAAGAAAAAATCCCATTAAAAAGTAGTTTTTGAAGAATACAATTTTTTTGCATGTACCTAAAGTAACTTTGAATATTAGGTTGTAGCAGAAATTAATGAGATGCTATTTTTAAATTTTGCTTGTAACTCTTTAGAATTAAGGGAAAATTAAGAATTAGAACAAAAAATGTCAGCATATTCGTAAAAAAAAAATCTCGACAAATTAAATTTTAGAAAATTACACTCGTAGTTTTACCTTGGTTTAAAAGAAAAATATTTCAAAGCGGTATAAAACTTTATAATACACACAAAAATGTATTAATTAAATTCGATTTTATAAACAGGCAACTGAAAAAAATATCATTTGTCAGTATTAAAATCCTTGTTATTTAATAATTTATAATTTATTGCCAATGTTAAAATATATTCAAAGCCTTTTCTTTTTCTAATTAATTTTTGGAAATAATATTTTATACTTGATTTCCAGGGGAGATTAAATAAAGGATAATTAGAACTTTTCTAAAATAATTTTGACTTTTGTGTAATTTAGAAATTTTTTCTTTAACTTATCAATTTGTTTTATTCTTTTCCCCAAATTATTTCTGAAACACGACACTGACTCGAAGAATAAAATAAAAGTACATTTTTAAAATCTATTAAATAATGTCAAAATGTTTTAAAACCTTTGAAACATTAACATTTTTTGGTTAGTCTGTACATAAGTAAACCCATATCAGCTATTATAAAAAATATTTAATATTAAAATATATATATTTAAAATTAATTTTTAACAAAACCTTGAAGAATATGCCAGAAGAAAAAGATAATTTTGATTTCTTTTAAGCTATAATTTTTAAGTAGTTTTAATGAATGTAATCTATAAAAGCATCGGTGTATTTAAGAAAAAAAATTATGTATTTTACAGAAAAACATTTCGGTTTGAAATAGGGTTTTCGAGAAGTTTGATATTTTTTTTCTTGAAGTATAAGACCTTCATATAAAAAAAAAAGACATTCACTCAAACAAACAGCATTGACATCCTACAATATGTTATCTGGCAACCTAACTGCTCCATTTGTATACATATACCGGGTGATTCAGAAGTTCCGGGATTTTTGAAATGTTAATAATTAGTACACTATATATAATAGAAAGATGCGATTTTCACAGAAATGTTTAGAAATATGTGGGATTTGGTTTCTTAAAGAAAAAAGAATATGTTAATTAGTAACAGTTTTTGCCAACAGGTGAAGCTGAAATTGATAATATAGTTTTGCTATGGTATAATAAAGCGGCTTGAGTACTGGCATCATGTTCTACCTTCTTTACGGTTGCAACAGAAGTTTGGGGTCTCCCGGTTCTTTGACGATATTCCAATGAACCCGATTCCTCAAATCTTTTTATCATATAGCCTTCAGATTTGTAACGGTCATCGATCCTTTTCCAGTTTTAACCCCACGCATTGTAAGGTAAGAAAGCGAAGCTAAACTTGTCGATTCATCCTTTTTGCCGATTCATCCTTTTCAGCTTAACTAACAAATCTTTGTCACGCAAAGAAAACATAGCAGTTACACATCAAATTTTGAATCAAAATTCCTTTTAAATGCAATTTCTTTAATCTTCGAAAAAGCGTTTGAACATAAAGGTCGTTTATGTTCAAACGCTTTTTAACTTCAATAAACTCATCAGCTTATATAACACATAGCACAGATATTTTGATGTTGTACAGCAGCGCCATCTGTTACAAAAATTGTAACTATTTATTTTTAAATAAAAATCATTATAAACAAAAATCGCACATGTTTCTGAGCATATATGAGAAAACCGCCTCTTTCTATTGTACATAGTTTTCTAATTATTAACATTTTAAAACTCCCGGAACCTCTGGATCACCAGGTATATATTTAAAAATATCCATATCGATCTTTCATGTCATTTTGTGATCCTACACTATTAAACTACAACTGTTAAAAAATAATACATATTATCACAGCCCCTGAATACCATGCTTACGCGTTGTCACAAAAATGGCGGTTGTCGTAGGCCGATTTTTAAGTAGATTTAATAAGAAATACAGTAGAATCTCGATTCTCTGAAGTAATTGGGACCGATCACCTTTCGGAAAATCGAAATATTCGGATCATCGAGAATGCTTCAATTTCAAGATTGAGAAGAAATATAAGCTGTATTTCTTATTATGATAACAAGTGCTTAATAAAAATAAAGCAACAGCGAAATGGAAACAAGAATAAATTACCTGAATTTTAATTTTGAAATTAAGTACCTTTTACATAGATCACAAGTGTTTGAAAAATGTATTTTTTTTTGTCGCAGTTTCAATTGCCTTTGCTTTGAAGCTCTATCACGGAGTTTTTTAATATTACTAGTTCCCCAGTATCACAGTCCTTCTGCTGCTCCAGCTATGCCAAACCTTTTGCAAAACATTCAAAAGCTTCAGATTTTCTAATTTGTTCGCTTTCTTCGTTCCACTCCTCAGCTTTCAGGAGATCAAGTTAAATTCAAAGGAACTTTTAGAAAGGGGATCGAAAATATTTACTTGTACTCGTAGTTCGGAAAGGACCGTTTGCACAGAAGAAGCATGATAGTTAAAAAAAAAAAAAAAAAAAAAAAAAGCTTTCAAAATGGATTTTGCAGATAAGAAATGTGATAGTAAAAATAAAATAAAATAAAAAAGCTTTAAAAATGGATTTCGGTTAACCGAGAGTTTCGGTTAAAAGAGTTTCAGATAAAAGAGGTTCTATACTACCTATTGCAGCCGTTACCATGATGTGAATTGTGAAAAATTCCTTCATAACTTTTCATTATATGATCCCAGGAACCCCAAACCACCCCAACGTAAAAAGTTTATATATATCCATTATATTCCTTTGATTATATTTTTTACTATATTTCTTTCTGGTAATTTATAATTGTTTTTGAAATCTTAATATTGTTAATGATTTTAAATTGAAAAAACTAATGGGCTATGGTACTAAATATACACTTCCATCTAAATTTAACGTAAATTCTATTATAAAACAGCTTACATATGATATAGATATTTTTATATATAGAAGGATTTCAATCTCATACAATAAACCTGTTGAATATTTTAATCAATGGAAAATACCAGTTATTAAAAAATTAACTAAGACTTTAAAATATAATATTTCCGACTTGCTTACTTATTAACACAAAGCATTTTTTTAAAAAAATTACTAAATTACAAAAAAAAAAAAAAAAAAAAAAAAAAAAAAAACTACGTTATTACATATGTAAACAAATCTCCTAATAATTATACAATCATATGTAAATCTTATTATCACCATCTTCTTACATTCTGTATTTCTTCTAATAAAGCTTTTCAAAAAACTAATGAAAATGTAATAGTAAACAATCGTAAAATTCAAAGTTACTATAAACTATTAAATATTTTCTCTACTAACTTTAATTATCCTTATTTAGTTCTTATACCCAAATTTCATTTAAAAAAAAAAACAATTAAATTTAGGACTATAACTATTGCATGCAATACCTATAATAATATAGCCAATAAACTTCTATTAAAAATTCTCAATCAAATATATATACTGACAACAATCACTGATAATACACATTGTATATAAAAAGCTATCATCTGGTCAGTATTATGAAAAATCTTAAATGTGTAAACAATATAACGACATATGATTTCAAAGATCTTTTTAATAATATAGATTTATTAGATCTACATAATATTATAAATGCATTATTTAAAAAGTATCATCATAAACTGGATTTACCATTTAATATAGATATAGCTTATTTTAAATCTTTAACAAATTTCTTTGTCTATAATAATTATATTTTGCAAGATAACACATTATATTTACAGAACGTCGGTATACCACAAGGTGGATGTACATCCAGTTTATTATCAGACTTATACTTATATCACTATGAACGTACTTTTACTGATAGTAATCTACATTTATATCGTTATATTGATGGCATAATTTTAACCGCCACTGATCAAACTAATATTTTTCAATGTCCAGTAGATTATCCTACTAATTTAGAATTAACGGAAAACCTCCTATCTAACAATACAATTAACTTTTTAGATCTTAAAATTACAATAAAAGAAAGCAAAACAATAACTGATCTATATGATAAACGTAAAGAATTTAAATTCAAAGTTAACACATTTACTAATTTTAAATCTTGTCTTCATAATTCTGTATATCGTAATACAATCCTTAATCATTTATATAGAATAAAGTGTTTATGTTCTTCTCATCTAAATAACAATAATATTAAAAAAACTAATTTATGATGCATTAAATCATGGTTTTCTAAAAAAATTCATATATTCTTTAATATATAATTAGTACATAAACGATCTTAAAAAACAAATTAATACATGCGTAAATAAAATTATAAAATATATATAAAATAAGAAAATAATTATAAAAAAATATAAATTGTAAAATAATAATAAAAAATTATTATACGACGGTTGGGTGGGTAGATGTTAGAGTACGGAGGAGGGTGGCGTTGTCTGGATAATACGCAATGGTTAATAAAAAAATGAGGCATTTGATTTATAACTACGTTGCTAATACATAGCTTATAATGGATGTTGATTCGATACTTTTATATGTATAATGGTGTAGTTATATTTATCTATTTATCAATTCATATTAAATTTATTCATATTCATTAATATTTAATAAAGTTAACGATTAACTTGTATTTAATTTTTACCCTACTCAGGACAATATCATATTAATTTCTAATAGTATAGTATCTTAAATGAGAATAAAATGCATAATGAGTGTATTTATTATACCCAATGTTATGCCAGTATGGATTTTAATTTGGTAATTTGTTCTTTTATTTTTCCTCTATCCTTTTTAATCTTGTTTCATTTTGAACTTAATTGATGTTCAATGGTTTATTTCCCGGTTTTCTGTGTGTGGTAGCCCCAAATTCATATTCTTTAGCTTTTTTATGGCTAATATGAAGATGAAACCGCACACTTTATTTGTGGAACTTTAGGCATCTGGGACCTAAAGATTCTGTCTAAGTTTTACAAATATCCATTTTTCTTTTTCTGCTGATTTTATTTATTTATGTTTGATGGTAATTTGTATTGATTTTAATGGTCATATATATATATATATATATATATAATGTCATTTTATTCATGATTTCAGTTTTTGTTGGTGGTCGGTAATGTTTATTTAATGGTTGTATATATATATATATATATATGATAAATTTGAAATCACAAATATATGAATAAATTGGTAAAGTTCTAAAGATGAATTAGAAATGAACATAGGAAACCAGTATGCAAAATAAGAAACTATGAATTACCCACAGAATCTTCAGAGGAACTTGTGGGTTCATTCATAGAAGATGCATTATTTCATCCAATTTTGTCGGCATTAAGCCTAAAATGACAATATTTAGCTCCTTATAACGCAAACGTAACAGAAAATAGATAATAAAAATCCAAGAGATCTAAAAAAAATACACCTCACACAGAGCCTGATTATCCACGGGGCAAATTCCTACCACTAAGAATAAACAGAAAATTTTGCCTAATTCATGGCAGATATTTTACATGAATACGGCGTTTGCATAAGGCGAACTTTTCTTTTAAAATTTATTGGTGTAAGTGTGCCCCGTTGGTAATCAGGCCCTGACCTCACACAGGATATTAAAAATTAATAGAGCACAATACCTAAATTACATACAAGGAAGCAAAACTGCAGCATGCCTGAATGGAAAAACAGAGTTAGGACTATTTTAACCCTTTGAGGGGAAAGCAATTACGTTTGTGTAATGCTGAATTCCCAACGGAAATTTAGAAAAGAAATTTTTCAAAATAAGGAAACGCAATTTTCCGACATTTTTCCACTAAAGTTAGAAAAGTAAAATTTCATACAATTTTCCCGGTGCAAATCTTCATTAATCGTAGGTGGGATAAAATATATCCCACCGTCCCACAGTGGAATATTTGACCCGAAATCCTGGTCAAAAATATTTTTCGATGTAAATATAGTCCGATTGGCTTGAAATTCTTAGATGTTATTGAGTATGGGGGCTATGGCATGTTTGATATTGTAAATGAAATATATAGCCTTTAGGGTTAATTTCAGAGACACCCAAAAGAATTCCCTTACATTATGGTCTATGGGGAAAAATCGTTTTCTCTGTATTTTAATGATATCACACTTTTAAACGTACTGAAATTTATATTCATCACTAAGGTGTACTAAGGCACTTATTGTAGAATATGGTGCGCATAGAATATCGTTCATTTACAGGGACACACAAAACAATATGGCTAAAGAATAAATTTAACTATTGAAGTCTGTGACCAATAATTGCTGGAAGTGCGTTTGTAGTTGTGATAGGCGTTTTAAAATAGAACATTTTTTTTAAATATTACTTGGTGTGTATAAATTCTATAGATCATATACAAGGTCGCACAAAAGTTCTCAACAACATACGTTTATTGGTGGAAATGGCTGCGTGGAAGTTTTGAAACTGTGCTGTGTGTTTCACTGAACTAACATTTAGCGTACTATGAAGTATACATACGAATCCATAGCTTAGTTTAATATTTTATATCTTAAAAGTTTATGTAAGATTTTAACATTTCACATAATAATAAATATACATTTTATAAATATTTCGACAATTAAGAAAAAAAAGTGTCATCATTTAAGAAGAGCACAAAGAAATAAGAAGATAAAATATTAATTTACTAAGTATATATTTTAAAAATAGGAATAAATCACATGTCCATTGACTTAACATTATCGAAGGGAGTTTGGAAGTTGAGTGACTTGTAACCTTAACTATTTACTGTTTTTAAGAGGAAAGTAATTGTTGATAGGTTTGTCTTATTCAGTATTAATGTTTAATTAAATGTACTTAATTTTACTATATGTAAAACTTATTATTTACATTTAAATTACATTTAATAATTATTATTGCATTTAATTTATGTTTAATAGTGTTATATTTAATAGTAGGTTCAGTAAAGTAGAGTCTATGCAGTATAGATTGCTAGTTTTTGAATGTATTTAATATATTACCAGTTTCAAAATGATTCTTCAGAACTCTTCTTCCTCTTCTTCATCACTCTCTTCTTCGCTATTATCGGGACTACCATCAGACCTTGCTGGAAGAAGATGTTGAAGGGTCTCGCTACTGTGTGGCTTACTCTTTTTAGTTGGTAAACAGAGTTATTAGAAAATATGAAGTTGCTTATTTTCACATACATTATAAAAGGAAAACGTTTATTAAATTTTCTTGGTGCTGTTTGTCAGTTTTGGAATTAAAATTAGATGTCCTTTTTTAAGGACACCACCCTCGAAACGGTTAATACCCTCTTTTCTGTCCTTATGTTACACACATGAGCCCCAATAACTAATTAGGGAACCCTTTTTCAATAAATAAGTATATACAAATTAAAGGCGATCGGATATTTCTATCAAAAGATATCGAGTTGCGTGCGTATGTACGTACCTACATACGTACATACATAGAGACAGAATATGTAGGTTCAAAAGCTCTCCGGTAATATCCTGTGAGCTGAATACCTGCTATACGACAGTAAATATATAGTTCTTATCTCTTCAATTCGGTGGCCGCAAAACAGAGCATTTAAATAGTCATCTCGAAAAAGAATTTTATAAAAAAAATGGCAACAATATGCGGAAGATTTTTTTGCAGAAATTGACACTCAAGACTATATCTAATACGATTATCATTCAAATATGGCTGGGCAAAGCGCGGCACATATTTAAAAAGCTTTCGATATGTATAAATTAGAGCCAAAAACTCTTTTAAAATAACCCTTTTACACATTTAATGTTTTTTCATTACATTAAAAACGAAACTATTTAAATTAACACACAGTTTAACACTAAGCTCTGACCTTTGTTAAACACGTAAGCCCTGTTTAGTTTCAATTCAACAATTCATTAAGACACAAAAAATTATATATAAACATAACAACAATGCCAAAAAACAACAGAAAAACACGTCTTCTCAGAAAGAAACTTCCTCTTCAGCTTAGGCCAGGAGCCACCGGATATAACTCAGGTTCCTAAAATAGACATAGATCGATGCACCAATTAGTTAGCTATTAAAAAATATGATTTTTACAATTGTTGACGAAATTTAATTTTTGCATTTTTGGCCAGGTTTTTGGGTCAAATACTGTGCGCCTCTCAAGGGGTTAACATGTGGGCCTACAGTTGAGTATCTGACTAAAACCCATAACTTTGCTGCCATCTGGTGTGAGAAAGGAAAAAAAGTAAATTGGAACTGGAATATTAACAATACTGTTTAGTGCTGCCACCTTTACCCAAAAAAGGAATGAAATTGATTGAAGAAATAAAGCAATCACTTAGATTAACATTTAGTTTAAGTAGAATGAAAAAAAAAATAGGAATAAACTTGATAAGTACTGAGTAAATACAAAATAAAATAAAGAATAGGAATAAATCAATAAAAAAGAAAATAAAGAATTATATAAAAATAAATAAATAGAAGGGCAATTTGTTATATACTAAATTTTGTCCGCACGATAAAAGTCGCAATTATGCACGGATGGTCTTCAAACTCACCAAAAATGTTGAGATGATTAATATCTCGGCGGGGATTGCAAATGGGTAAAATCTGGGGAAAAAAGGAGTGGAAATAGGGAGGGGGTTCGTGAAAACAGGAAACCCCCCATAACTTTTAACTATAATACATATGAAATCAGTTTAAAGTTATTATTATTTCTAGATAAATGGCTAAAAATTTAAATACTTTTACCTTAGTTTAAATAATACCTTTGTATATATTTTTAATCAAATACCACAAGAAATTTTGTAAAACGAAAAAAAAGCAAAAGCATAGTTGCCAAACTTCGTAGTATTTTTATTTAATTATCTTCACAAATATTGAAAGCAAAAGAGATTTAATTGTTGTATGGGGTTCTTCAATTAGCATCAATTAAGAAAGAAACTTCTTTTGGGATATAAATTTCTGGTAGAAATTGAATTTTAAAAAACAGTGGTTGGCCGCCATGATTTTGCGCACGCCGAATGATTCATTCGAATAGTAAAAACAATCATTCTGCCCATCACTACGTACAAATGGGAGGTGATAAGTGCTAAATAGCCATTTTTATTTTATTGGGTTGTTCGGAAAATCGTGTCCGTTTGGGGAAATCAATTCGGTCGGAAAATTCTGCCCGGTAATTATTAGACATTGGTTATCGGAATCAATGTCTAATTATTAAATGCTAGAATTTTCCGGCACGAATTGATTTTCCCAAACAGACACGACTTTCCCAGCGATCCAATATTTTATTTTATTTATTTATTTGTTTATTTATTGTCAGCGCGCAGGCGTAATATTTAAGCGCGTCATGATATTGTTGTCTTTGACGTTTTTTGCTCGCTTAATATTTTAGATTAGAGTTAATAAAATTCTAAAGTACGTGTATTGGTACCCATGGAATATGATTTCTAAGAAATATACATTATCGGTATTTAACAGCCATTCTGTATTAGAAAAATCAAGAAATATGCATTACTACGGTGCATTAAGTGATACTATCAATTTAAATTTCAGTCAATGAAAATATATATGCATTATCATTCTTTGATGGTACATAGTGTTTCTGTCATATATTATTTTGCATTTTTAACATCATTTCGCAATCTCTTCGATTTACATGCTTTAAAACAGTTAAAAAAGTGCCAGAAGTATTATATATTTTTAATTTTATTTATTAGCCCCCGGTATGCTATTTCTTTCTCCCAGATTATTTTGTGTCGTCTCCAATAAATAACGTTACCTTGCATAAGCCAGCCGTAAAACAAAAGCCGATATTTCATTGTGCGATTAAATACTCTACATCATTTTTTTAAACTTCTAAGCATCGCACATTTTCAATGTTTATACCGTCGTATTGGGAAAAAAAGCACTTTTTAATGCAATTTGTTTGAAAACTACATCTCCATTTGTTTTTGAAATATTAATTTTTTTTGTCGTTTTCAGCGACATTTGTTTCATTTTTTCAACTCAAGTTCTCCATTTCTGTAGAAAGTAAAGAAAAAATTGTTGAAAAATAGCAGTTATATCTTTTTGTTGCCATTTTCTCACAAAAATTGAAAAAAATAATTAATTAAAATACGTGCTATTTTGAGAAAAATATAAATGAATGATTTATGATAAAACATGGAGCTATTATAAACTATATTTAATTTTAGGTATCTATATTAATGCAAATGACGTCATTTTACATAAAATAAAAGCGTGTGCTTTAAGTCTTAAAACTGAAATATGTTTTGCACAGCAGTAGAGTCCCGATTATCCGACTCCCGCTTAACCGAGTTATTTTCTTCTGATGGACTGGTGGCTTCTATTATTATGAAACAGCCATTATAAATGAAGCGTTAGGTGAAGATAAATTATGGCCATTTTTTTCCTATTCTGATAAGCAAACCAGAGTTCTAACATTTTACGACTGCTCTTTCATCTTCACCCAAACGCTTAATTTATTATGGTTGTTTCATAATAATAGAAATCACCAGTCCACCAGAAGTAATGGAAATGCCGGGGGCGACACTAAATTCTGAAAAAGCAGAATTCCTCTTCTCTAGTTTTCATATTAAGCTCTGTTTTAGTGAAAGTTATCAATTTATATTCCATTTATATGTACTTTATAGAAAACAAAATGAAAACTGCATTTTAAATAATAATAAAAAAATCTATATTTTCAATTTGAAATTTTTGACCTTCAAAAAATTCTTGCTGGAAAATACAAAACCTTCATATTAAAAAAAAAAAAAAAAAAAAAATAAGAAAGAAAGTAAGACAGAAAGAAATCAGCGAAATAACTTTTACAAGGAATAGAACTAAGAAATTATTTTCCCTGTACAGTAGTTTTCCTTCAGATTGATGATTTAAAAAAAGCAGAAGCTGAATTAGGAAACATGTACAGTAACAAACATTTGCCACTAAAAAATGTTTTTGAAAATGGATTTATTTTTATTTTTATTATCGGGGATCATAAATAATTTAAATATTTTTTACAGTAGAAATTAATGAGAAAGTATTTTTGTTTCTACTTTTCCTCGTAAGTATAGTAAAAATAGAAACCAACATTTTTATTTTACGCTTCCGAACATAGATTTTTTGTTTTCGTAAAAAATTTTTTTTGGAGGAACATATGATCTTCACATTAAAAAAACGGAAACTAACCAACAAATTAGCTTTTTATATTAGATAAAAATGCAAAATTCTTTACCCTATACAGCATTTTTGAGGATTTAGAGTAGAAGAAGCTGGTTTGGGAAACCTGTACAGCAAGAAAATATACATTAAAATGTGGTATTAGAAAAATTATTATTATTTTTTTTTTACTATGATTTGGAATAATTTTGAGTACAGGTTGTAGCAGAAATTAACGAGATGCTATTTTTTTACTATTGATTGTAAGTCTTTGGATTCAAAGAAAAAAATAATAATGTGGAAAAAAAAAAAAAAAAACAGCATATTTTTGGGAAAAAAAATTCTCATTAAATTAAAAAAAATATATATATATTTTAAATCGAATAAAAAACACATCCTTAATCTATAGCACCAATCTTGAAAGTGTATTTGTTTACAACATAGAAACCATAATGCATTTTATTTTATTTTTATATATAGAGAATTGAACAGTTATCTCTTGTTAGTATTGAAGATTATCTGTTTACCTAAATATTCTGTTTAGAAGTACTATGTATTTTAAGAATCTGTAAGTTATTACTCATATTAAAAACACATTATTATCATTATTATTATTATTATTATTATTATACAGGATGGTTATAATTAAAGTTACCCTGTTTGGATCTACGTAGAGTTCGTTATGGTAGACAGGTATCGATGAAACTTGGAAAATACGTTGTATGGACCATGGGTAAGAGAAAACTGCAATAAAAAATAGTAGTTCAAATTTCGATCACCAGGTGAGAAGACCAAATAACTCAAAATGGAAACACAAAACTCTATTTCTTCACAGCATATGTTCAATGTGCATTCCATTTTCGTCAAGCACATGTTTAAAGCATGTTATAACGTGTTCAACAGTAGCGCGAAGCAATTGCAGCAATATGACGAGTTATGCTTACTTTCAAAACAGGCAAAGTCCGTATGTTTCCTCCATAGACACAATCTTTCGGGAATCCCCACAACCAGAAGTCGCAGAGATTTAGGTCCGGAGAACGAGGAGGCCAAGTTGTCGGAAAACTTCCCGAAATTACCCGATCATCTCCAAAGTGGACACGTGCCGTCAATTCTCTGGCTATGTGAGCTGGTGCACCATCTTGAATGACAAATTACTGCCTTCACCTGTAACGCCTTAAAACACCTTCACATGCAACGCTCGTTCTTTCTTTTCTAAAGGCTTTTTAAACCACTCAAAATTTGCATAATGTCATTTCTGGTAGATGAAAACCGCTATCTATCGGTCGAAATTTGAGCTACTATTTTTTATTGTAGATTTCTTTTCCCTTTGGTCCATATAACGTACTATTTTCCATGTTTCATCGATATCTGTCTACTAGAACTGACTCTGCATAGGTCTAAACAGGGTAACTTTCATTATAACCACCCTGTACATTAACCATCTAATGCCCAGGTGATCATGGGCATTATGGTAGTATTTATGCTACCATCGGTATTCCCGATTTAGTGAATTTTTTTATTCACATGTTCTGTATTCATACCACAAATTTAAAATAGAATTTTTTGGTTTTGTTTGATAGCAGACATTTAGTTAATAAATAATGGGAAATTTACTATTTAGATTTTCTGGTGTGAATTGCGATTGTCTGACTCAAGTAATTTCTAGAACGCATTCTACCATGGTGATTATAACGTTAAATTTTACAGCTGTTTTAATGTATAAATTGAATGCGGGGAAAAAAATATATTTTGATTCTAGCGTTATTTGAAAACTTTTTGACATATGTACTCATTGTCTGTCTAACAGCCTTAACATACCTAACGTAGTGTGCAACTTCCCACTAAACTTCCATAATAGGCGAGTTAAATTGGCCCAGGTTAAACACGTTTCTAACCTGAAAATTTATTTGATGCGTCATCAGATATTCAATTTCGTCTTTATTTGAAACCTGTTTGAATAAATTTCTTTAACCCTTTGAGGAGCAAGTAATTGCGTTCCTGTAATGTTGAATTTACACAGGGAAATTAGAAAAATTTCATTTCTAAATAAGGAAAAGCAATTTTAGAGCTTTTTTTCCATCAAAGTTATAAAAATAAAATTTAATTAAAATTTTCCGGTGGAAATCTTCATTAACCTTCCTACCCTGTTGAAATTTTACTCAATCTTCATAAAAACATTTCACACCAGAATTTTATGTAAACCTATTGAAGATATCTTAGTTTAACTTAGTTGTTGCGTTTTTTAATTATTTTCTTTTATAAAGAAATTTCTGGTTCGAATTGGATGAAACGAATTATAGAAATGGGTCGATTAGACCCATTCAGGGTAGGAATGTTAAAATTATGTGGGATATAATATATTCCACCGTCCTTAGTGTTAAAAAAAAAATCTGTTTCGAAAAGTGTATAAAATGGATCAATTTAACTCCCATTTAACGGAAATTTACTTGGAAGTTGGACAGTATGATCTAATCTATTTTTAAAGGTTTCTAATACATGAAAATACTTTTAAAAGTTAAAAAGCGTGCAATGTCAAACCTATTTAAATATCTATTTTATTAAATAAGAAAATAACAATAATTATATTAGTCTATAAATAACCAGTTAGTTAACAAGGTTCGTACGGGTACTGTTATTTTCGAGGTCAAATATCAGTACTTTTTTCATAGAAAATTAACCCTTTCCGATACGGAGTAATTCTGTTTAACCCTTTAAGACCGAACTGCTTTTTGAGTTTTTCTGAAAACGATGATATAACTGAAATTTGTAACTGATAATTCACTCTCTGTTGACAAAATTAATATAATATAGTTTCTGTTAACCAGCACAATCACTCGATTCCGGCATTTATGAAATAGATAACCCTGGAAGGTAGAATTTTAGTTAATGTCTAACCCGCACGATCGTGAGGGTCCGGTTTTAAGGGGTTATAAACTGATAAAATAATGGACTGATACCAGCATTTATAAACGAAGTCATTAGACAATATGAAATTGCTTTTTGTTACGTACATCATGAAAGTAAAATTTTACTCCCCCTGTCCCAAATTAGTTGCTACATTTCAAGTAGGTGGAGCAAAGCGATATAAGTAAGCGTGAAACCTTAATACTGGAATCGGGCGTAAATTAACACAGTTGCGCCATCTTGTGGACGGAGTGATAATTCACATACGCGGACTTTCAGTGTGGCGCGTATTTTCTAAATCTTTAGTCACTCATGGAAATGAGTTTTGTTTGCCACATTTATTGCAAAATAAAGGCGTAGCGATAGGGGCATCCCAAAGCGATATAAGTAAGCGTCCTATCTTAAATGGGAGAAGTAACCGCATGATTTAAAGCGAGGTCACAATTATCAAGGTCATGCGCCACGTAGCGGATGGTGTGTGAACTACAGGTAAATACCTAACTGTTTTCTTACTGACACCACTAAAATTGTAAAGTTTTTTTCACCTTGATTAATAACTGAAGTACCTTTGATAAGGCGAAGAAATCTTCGTGGTGTGAAGTGCGTCTGGATACCCCTCTCGCTCCGCTCTTATTTTGTAATAAATGTGTCAAACAAAATTCATTTCCAGGAGTAACTGAAGGTTTAGAAAATACGCGCCACACTAAAAACCCTCGTATATGAATTATCACTCCGTCCACAAGGTGGCGCAACTGTGTTAATTTACGCCTGATTCCAGCATTAAGTTTGTTCGCTTACTTATAACGCTTTGGGGGCATGCACATGCACTTGACACCATGAAGTTTTCTTCATCTTATCAGGGACACTTCAGTTATTAATCAAGACGAAAAAAACTTTACAATTTTAGTGGTGTGAGTAAGAAAACAATTAGGTATCTACCTGTAGTTCACACTCCATCCGCTACGCGGCGCATGACCTTAATTGATGTGACCTCGCTTTTAATGTTGCGGTTACTTCTCCCATTTAAGATAGGACGCTTACTTATATCGCTTTGGGGTGGAGTCATAAATAATTTTCCATGCAGTTTAGTAGATCGACACCATTTTGTAAGGAGGTGGTAATACCATACCATCATATGGTTTTATGGTAATACCATAAAACTCATTTTCTTCTTAAAGAATTAACGATTCATTAGCTAGAATGTAGTTTTATGCGATTACTTGTAGAAGAATCCTTACAAAATGGGGCGTGGCTTAAGAGCGTGCGAAACCTGGAATTTTTAAACTAATTTGGTACTTATTTGAGGAGAGACGGAGAGAATGCTTGGTAAGTGAATGTTGTTGATTGACAGTATAGCACCCTGAAATCTCGGAAAAATGTTCAAACAAAATCATAAAATCATCTGTATCAATAATCAGTACAAAAGTAATCAAATGTAGCAACTAATTTGGGACAGAGGGAGTAATTAAATATTCTTGGTACCGTTTCTCAGTTTTGGAATTAAAATTAGGTAACCCTTTTTAAGGACACCGTCCTCGAAAGTGTTAAATGTGGTTTAAACGCGCGAAATTTCCAAGAAAATACTGGTAAGGGAGAATTTCTTAACTTGGAAATTCAAGGACCCGTACGAACCCTGGGTAATATCTGCTGTTATATATATATATATATATATAAAATATTTATTCTTAAAATTATTTTATTAAAAATTAATTTAGACATTTTAAAACTTTCAAAAGTATGCCAAAAGAATACATAATTTTGATTTCTTTTCTTTTACTTTTCTTCTGATATTTTTATGAAAGTAATCAATTTATATAAGCATCAATGTACTTCAGAGAAAAAAAAAACCCTGTATTTTAAATTAAAGAAAAAGAGCCAATATTTTTAATCTGCGTTTTGATAATTTTGACATTTTTTGCTTGCTGAAAATTCTCGCTGGTAGTGTGAAATCTTCGTAATGAAAAAGGAAGCTAACCAACGAAATACTTTTTATATTTGATAAAGATGAGAAATTCCTTTTCCTGTACAGTATTTTTCGTTGAGATTGGTGATTTAAAGACTCAGAAGCTGAACTGAGAAACATGTACATCAGCAAGTAAAAAAAAAAAAAAAAAAAAAAAAAAAAACTATTAAAAAACATTTTTTTTATTGAGGCCTTAAATAATTTTGAATGTTTTACTGTAGCGTAAAAAAAAAAAAAAAATCTCGTTAAATTAAACTTTAGAAAGTATAGTTTAAGTCGAATAAAAAACATACCCTTAATCAATAGTATCATTCTTCAAAGTATATGTTTTCAGAACATAGATATTATACTGCATTAAATAAATTCGATTTTTATTTCATTTTTTTAAATCAAGTATTGAAAAGTTATCGCTTGTTATTATTGAAGATTATTTGTTTACCTAAATTTCTGTATAGTGGTACAATGCATTTTAAGAATCTGTAAGTTATTACTCATGTTAAAAACATATTATTATTATTATTATACATTAAATTTTACAGTTAATTTGAAGTTGAACAATTGTTATTTTAGCGTTATTTGAAAATTTTTTGAAAACTTTTCTATCATACTGTACAATTTTCATAAAATACGCGTTTAATTGACACAGGTTAAACACGTTTTTAACCAGAAGATTTATTTGATGCATCATCAAGCATGCAATATCATGTTTCTACGTGAAATTTATTTGAAATCATTTTTTTTTTAAATTCTGTTTCGAAATGTATTTAACATGTCTCAATTTAACTCGCATTTTACGGAAGTTTACTTGGAAGTTGGACATTATGATATAATCTTTTCTGAAATGTTTCTAATTAATACATGAAAATATTTCTAAAAGTTAAAAATGTGCGATGCCAAATCTATTTAATGATCTATTTTTTTAAATAAAAAATTAACAATAATTATATTAGTCCATAAGGGGCTATGTGTATATAACGTTATCAACATTTTGGAAATTTGGGACCCCCTCCACCGCTTACGATAGCATACGTTATCATTCCTTGAACACCCCCACCCCCTTCCCTAATGATATCGTTATGAGTGTCTAAAAAATAATTTTATTTTTGATATTTTTTTGTTTGTTTGCCGTAACATATCGAAACAGATATGGTATTACATTCATTATTCGTATACTTTGTTGATTCAAATTAATATAAGTGAATAAAGTATAACTTTATATCAAATAAAAGTATTTAATAATAGCTTTTTGTTACATAATGCATTCAACAGTAATGATATCATATTGCACTTGCCTCCATATGGAGCAGAAATTTTTATCAGCAAAAGAGACGAAGAACATTCTTTCTCTTTTCTTTACTAGCATACACAGTAAGTCATTTCAAACATACTTCGCACCTAGTTTCTCGAATAGCGGATTATATCTACCATATGTATATAAAATCCTAATGAAACGAATTTATGAAACGGATATTATGAAACGGCTGAAATGTAATGAATTTATAAAATGATTCTTTGAAACGACTGATTAAGTTTCACGGCGATTTCTCCTAAAATATGGAATACTTTGAGATGAAATTAACACCAAATATCTATATTGATACGCAGATCTCAAAACTGATGTTAGAATTTTTAAATTCGAATTAGTTTTCGAAATATTAATTTTTTTCTAATTTTAAATACATTTTTCTAATGATGGCAACTCAAATTTTAATCATAATAGATATTTTTATTTCATATTTCAGAAAAGGTTATTATTTTAAACTAATTTGGCGACCAGTTTGGCCTCACTTAAATGTATGCTAAGAAATGTATCATGTTACTTTTATTCATAATTCAATTTACTTGAACAATCTTTCGCGAAATCGAAAGATTCTGATAGAGAAATCAAGAACTCAGTATTTTTATGTTAGCGAGACGCAAGTGATAAATCGCCAAACATTTTTCCCGTCGCAATTTTTTATATTTCATTAATTTCATTTAAAATATAATCCTTTCATTCATTTTATTTAAAATACAAAACTTTCCTTTAAAACTGAAACATTTAAAATTGATGGCTTTCACTTCCTTTTTTTTAACAAAACGAACAGAAAAATATTAGGCACAGATGTCATATACGCACCGGGGCACCTAATTGGCGCCAAAATGGCATTATTGTGATTGACATGGTAACCCGGCTATTGCTGTTTATTTAATAATAAATGTTTATTTACTTTTATTTATTTTTTTAAATTATATAAATTATTTTGTTCCATAGTTATCAATTATTATTTCTTGTTATTTCCTTTTGAAAATAATAGAAAATAATTAAAAAATACGGTACTACTTAGTTATTCCGTCGACCAATTTCGCCAAATTATATAAATCGCCAAACCACTCGCCAAATTATACAAATTGACAAAATTTTTATTTTAAATAACGAAAGAACAAAGAAAATAGTATAACATTAATAAATATACAAATAAAACGTCGAAATAAAAATCACTTGATGGCGTAAACACGTGTAACTTGCTTAAAGTCAAGTGAATGTGACATTTACGATCAACCATTACTGGCATTTAATCTTATATTTTGGCAATAGATTTTTGGTCGACGGGATAACTAAGTAGTACCAAAAATACGTATGTAACTGGTATTCAAAAACGAGGTTTTCGTCAAATTTTCATAAAAAAAAGAAAAAAAACACGCCAAAACTGCGGTGCGTATATGACATCTGGCTAAATATTAAATAATGCAACAAACCATGGCATTTAATTTGAACTTCAAATCAATGTTTTAATTTACCACTCGAAAAAAAAATGCTAACTGGCGAGTTGAAAAAAAGCTATTGGCGAGATTTGCATCCGGCTAGCGTAACAGTACCAAGAATTCTTTGCGACCATGGCAACTTTTATGTAGTTTTATTCGAAAAAAATTTGGTTTTTAAATCAAAATGGAAAACTTTCGGCACAGATGTCACATACGGCCCCATATTGGCACGATTTTTTTCTGATGTCAATGTCATATACGCAACGGGTACTTAATTGGCGCCAGAGTATTACTATTTTGCTTGATATGGTAAGCTGGATGTTGTTGTTTATGCTGTTGATGCTTTCCCCAGATTGGCGTATATGACATCTGTACCAAACTTTCATATGAAAGGCGAAGGGATCAGACCGTATTTGTTTATTGCAGTTGATGACTTGAACTATTATAATATAGATGAAATGATGGCGATAGAATCATATTTGGTGATTTATTACCTGTGCCTATCTAACATTAAAGTACCAAAATGGCACCTAGAGTATAAAAAGCGATGTGGTCCGCCCGGAACTGTTGATGATAGTCACATGGCTTAGGCTATTGTTATAGAGATTGTTTTAAAATACCTGGAGAAAAAGACTCTGTGTACTTAATAAATTTTATTTTAGCTTCTTTTCAAATGTTTAACTGATCCTCTTTAATCAAAAATGAAAACAACTATCGGGTGTCTTAACAGCAACTGATTTATCCTTAAATTTTTGCAGTCAAAGGCAACTGAATAGAAATTTGTTTACAGGGAGATCTGCACAGCTTTTTTCAGTATAATTCAATCTTCTCTAATATTTTTAAAACCCATCAGGTTAGCGTGTTTTTAGATTCTGCGGTGTCTGAACGGGGGTTGGCGAGCATAGCTTGCAGTGGGCAGAGCCCCCTAGTATTCATATACATATGACAGAAGAAGAGAAATGCCAAATTTTGCGATAGTCAATATTTTGGAATTCAATAATTTTATAATAATTTAAGGATTTTAATCATAACTCTGCTTTTTCGTAAACATAGATAACAGACTAATTTGATGTAAAGAATAAATTACAAATAAAAAGAAAACATTTTTATTGAATCGAAAAGTATAACGATATCAAAAGACATATTCCCCTACCCCTAGAGATATCTTAGGATAACATGTGCCAGAGCCCCCGCTCCTCCCTAAAGTGATAACGTTATATATGCACAGCCCCTAAATAAGCAGTTAGGCAATATCTGCTGTTATTTAAAAAAATATTTATTCTTAAAATTATTTTATTAAAAATTAATTCAGAAATATTTAAATTTTGAAAAGTATGGCAATGGAATATGTAAGTTTGATTTTTTTCTTTTAATTTTTTTCTGATGTTTTTATGAAAGTAATCAATTTATATTAGCATCGATGTAGTTCAGATTTTTTTAAAAAACTGTATTTTAAGTTAAGGAAAAAGAGCCAATATTTTTAATCTGCGTTTCGAGAATTTTGATATTTTTTACTTGCTGAAAATTATCGCTGGTAGTGTAAAATCTTCATGCTGAAAAAGGAAACTAACCAACGAAATATTTTTTTATATTTGATAAAGACGAGAAATTCTTTTTCCAGTACAGTATTTTTCTTTGAGATTGATGATTCAAAGACGCAGAAGCTGAAGTAGAAAACATGCACATAAAAAAAAACGATTAAAGATTTTTTTTTTTTTTTTTTTTATTGTGGTCTTAAATAATTTTGAATGTTTTATTGTAGCAGAAATAAACGAGCTTTTTTCGTTTTTTCTTGTAACTCCATTTTAAGAAAAGTTCAGAATTGAATTAAGTTAAAAAATATATTTACTTAGATTAAAAAAAAAAAAAAGAAAAAGATTTTAAGCAATAGAATCAATTTTGGGAGCATAAAATGTTTTAAAGTCATACTAAGATCTATTAATTAAATTAAATTTCTACCATTTTTAAATAGAGGATGAAAAATATTACAATTATTTTTCCTTTCTAAATTCTGCACATATGTAAAATCAATGTATTTTAACAAATTTCAGGTTATTATATATGCATAACATTTAAAAACATTTTTTGTGTGTGATTTTTTTTTTGTCAAAAATTAAATTTTGTAGTTCGTTTGTATGCAAATTAAATAAAAAGGAATTACATTAAAAAATTTTAATGTATAATATTGATTCCCATATCATTTTAAACTTTTTTAAAATTCATTCGCTCATCTCAATTAATTTGTATAAAGATGAAAACATTTCTAAAATATTTATAACAGATATTATCAAAAGTTTTACGAATCTTACTTTTATGTCAATTATTATTTTTTTATGTATGTCTAAATATAATTAGTTAGTGCATAATTGTAATTATTAAAAGTCATCATTTACAAGATTTAAAAGCCTTAAGAAACGAATACCAAAATTTTCGTAAAGTAATATTTTCCTTACTCACTAAAAAAAATCTGTGTTTAGATATGCCGATAATTATTTCATGAAAATTTCGGTATTCAGACCCTTCAACCCCCCCCCCCCCGGCCGAATTCCATGAGGCGCACGGACCCTGAATGTTTTCATTTTTCAGCATACAGTGCGAGTGTCTTATGCATCACTCACTATATTTATGTGTTATGTATATCCATATATATCTGATTAAAATATGTTAATTTTCTTTGCTCTACAGAACTGTCGATGATTTCTTGTCTGTTCAAAACTTAAGTTTTTTAGCAAACGCAAGTTTGACCTTCCTGTTCGTTACAGAAATCAGTGACTTCTTGATGGAACGTCGATCGTTTAACCCTTCAATGCGCGATTTTTTTTTTTCGAAAAAATTATGTATGATTCTCTGAGAGGTTTATTACACAGGAAAAATAATAAAAAAAACCAGAATTACATTTTTCATATAATACGTCAATCTTTTCTTTTGTTGCACATCTGCAATATAAGTAAAAACTAATGTCGTGTGGCTGTTTTACGCTAAAAAATTGCAAAATAGCAAATATTTTAATAAGTATGTCTCCAAATTTCTTATTTTATATAATTATTTGTTTTATAAAACTTAACCTTTAACCCTTTAATCAAAGCGATATAAGTAAACGTCCTTCCGGAAAGGTAATCGCAAGATTAAAGGCGAGGTCACATCAATCAAGGTCGAACGCCACGTAGCGGACGGGGTTAAACTATAGGAAAATACCTAACTGTTTCTTACTTCACACCACTAAAATTGTAAAGTTTTTTTCACCTTGATTAACAGCTGAAATGCATCAACAAGGCGGAGAAAACTTGGTGGTGTCAATTGTATCTGGACGCCCCCCTCGCTACGCCATTATTTTGCAATAAATGTGGTTAACAAAATTCAGCTCCATGAGTGACTAAAGATTTAGGAAATATACGAAGATGGTAGATATCCTGTCACGAGGCTAACAAAAAGACAGGCTACCGCGGTGGGTCCGATTCTTCTTTTTTTACAGACCGCTGGAGTCACGTGATGCTCGAATGCACCAATGAAGGTGTGCGAAAAGAACATCACGTGACTCCAGCGATGTGTAAAAAAAGAAGAATCGGACCCCCCCCCCCCCCCGGTACCCTGTCTTTCTCGTTAGCCTTGATCCTGTCATGTATGACGTCACACTAAATGCCCGCGTATCTGTGTTAATTTACGCCCGATTCCAGTATTAAGTTTGTACGCTTACTTATATCTCTTTGCCCTTTAATTCCCATAATAGAATACGTTCTACAAGAAAGTGTCAATGATTAATTTCGCTTTATTTAAATACGAACAATGGAATAATGTAAGCAGGTGAATGGATTCCCTAGTTTCCGGGCAACTTAACATCCAGTATAGAGATAATGTGTTTTACTTGCAATGGGAGCCATGAAAAGATGTTTAGACGCGGCTGGTAGCCATAAAAAAAACTTTAAAGTTTAAGAGTAAGAGAACTTACAAATAAAATGTTAGTATAACAATAGGGTAAAAAAAAAATAAATAAAATAAATACGGAGTGTCTGTTATTAATTAAAGCAGATATTGCTATTTTAATCTTCTGGTGTGAATTCGGTATATACGAATAAAAAAAAATCTATTAAATTCAAAACAATGTTCTTTGCATATATTTAAAGCTACACACTAAAGGGTTAAGGAGGCTCTTCATTTACTTGAAAACTCCCCTTAAACCGAAGTAGCCCAGACGAATTTGACTGTGTGTACTTGAACATCCACACCGTGCGACGTGTTTAAATCGCATAAAGAGTTAATGTAAATAGTTATGATGCGGGGAAGGGAAACCGAAAACCTGGAATGAGCATATCTAATTTTTCTGTTCTTTTTCGAGGCTAACCTGCCCTCAGTCTCTTGTTTGGAATACCAGAGATTGAAGCTAGTGGTTCAATACACAGACAACCTGTTTTGATAGATTGAAATCATGAGTTACATTAGCCTGTGTACGGCTTTCTCGTAATGCAACAAAGGACAGCATCTTTTACCTCTGTGGAAATACTCCTTAGCTTTTGGCATGTCGTCGTTTAGAATAGTTCGCGAAATAAACGCAACCGTAAACACTGGAAACGCAAGAAAAAGAACTATAAACAGTTAAAACGGGAACTGTAATGCGACCAATCATATACTTGTCAAAATAATTTTAGTGGGGTCCTCTAAAGAAATAGCCTTTTTAACCCCTCTTTACCTTATCAGCTTAAAACTACTAAATATGCCAGGAAAACCGGTCGTTCGACCGGTATCAAATGAAAGTACAGTAAAACCTCGATTATCCGAAGTAATTGGGAAAGATCATCTTTCGGAAAATCGAAAGTTTCGGATGATCGAGGATGCTTGAGTTTTAAGATTATGGAGCAATACATGCGCTATTTCTTATTATGGTAACAAGTGCTTAGAAACAAGAATAAATTACATGAATTTTAATTTTGAAATTAAGTACCTTTTACATATTTCACAAGAATTTGAAACAAAGTTTTGTTTGTCGCAGTTTCGATTGCCTTTGCTTTGAAACTCTATCACAAAAAAAAAAAGCTTTGAAAATGGATTTTGCACACAACGAATGCGATACTAAAAAAGGGTAAATAAATAAATAAATAAATAAATAAAAAGGTTTAAAAATGGATTTCGGTTAACCGAGAGTTATAGTTAAAAGAATTTCGGATAAAAGGTGTTCTACTGTATTTCCATTCGAATAAAAAATATTGTTATACATTAAATAACTTGGAACTGGAACAGGCTTAAATAAAATAAAAAAGTTAAATAATTTGAAATAAAAATTCTGATATGTAATATTTATATAAATTTGAGTAAAATTCTTGGTATGTATTGTGTTAAGATCTAAATTATGGAAGATTTGAACTACTTCGCTTGACACACTAGAATGGTTTGTGATTGATCCTCCTGCGGGCCATGCCCTCTTGCGGCAAAAACCGCTTTGCAAAAATACATATGACCGATAATGTAATTCTACCACTCACAAATTCGTATCAACTGCGTAAATATTTCATACATAATATTTTTAATAATTTGTTTTCAAACATAATGAGATTTTATTTTCAGGTTTATTGCTGAGAATGTTTTTGAAAAGATTCCTAAAGTTTTATTCAAAAGAAAATAAGGAGTCTAAAAAAAAGCTTATGTAACAGGTTTCGAATATTTCTGCCATAAATTTTTAATTTCAGAAAATTGTAAGATAAATTGTATGAATTGTATGAATGTTCAGATAAATTGTATGAATAAATGAGGTGGTTACAAATTTTGTGTTTTAAAAATTAAATAGAAATTTTCTTCTAATTAATTATGGTGCCAGACACCTTGGAAATTCCAACGAATTTGTGAACCTTGTATGAGAGATCATTTTTAATAATGACATATTCACGAAAAAAGAATGGAGTTATGAAAAAAGAGAAGGATACATATGGATATAGAGTCTACCAGTTGTAAGTAAAGTAACGGAGGAGGAAGATAGCGGCTGCTTTTTAACATAGGATCAACAGTTTCTATTTACCACCAGGGTAAACTTCCACCAATAAATTTGATAAACCCAAAAATTTTCCTTTGTTTAAGCATGCAAAATTATTAATGGAAAAATTCTCTAACAAATATGGTAAAATTTTCTATTCGTTTTTACTGGTGGAAATTGACCCCTGTATTGTAATCTCTTTCACTGACACGATTTCATTTAGGTTATCACATTAATGCGGAAACGCTGGACCTGGCTGCCACCAGAGTAAACTTCCACCAGTAAAAATGATTATCTATTTTTACCATAATTATGACTGAACAGAATGAATGAGTCATTTAAAAAACCAGAAAATTTCTATTCAAATTTACTGGTGGAAGTTTGCCCCGTCTGTAATAAGCCCCTGCGAAGCCAGTTACTGTTGAAGTTTCATCATTTTGAAGATATACCAGTTCCTCTTTATACATAGATCAATGGTTGATATAGCTTAGCATAAGAAACATTCTTGATAATCTCGAATTTATTTAACATACGTTTAAATATTTCCAACCAGCAAATTCGTGAAATTTTGAGCTTTTACTTTCTTTGATAAATTAGTGTTCTACAAATAGAATAAATTTCGGCATAGCCATCAAATTCCATCAAAAATATTCAACGCCATTTTTATTTATTTTTATTTATTTTTTTTACTATTTGATGTTTTAAAATATAAACGAATATACATTTGTCTAATTTAATTTGATACAGTAAAATTTCATTTTACTTTGCTGCTGGCAAACTAACATGCAAAAGAATAATTTTCCTTTTATGGCGCTATCTTTTATTCTCTTCCAAATAACGATCGATTCAATACCTTCTGCTTCAGATAATAGAAGAGACTTTATGTCTCTCTTAAAATAGTTACATTCTGAATTATTAAAGTGGCAGTTTGATTTCCACGTTACTTGAAGTATTTCGTTTTAGAAATTCCTTAAAGTTCGAGCTGAAAATGTAACTGTGATAGTACGTTTTGATATGAGATAAAATTAAGTTGACGTGTGTGCTGAGCTCACATGTTTCTCTACATATATTGAATTTGTTATATAGTTATTTTCCAGAGACATATTTTCCTATTATTAATGTAGAGAATATAGGAGTAAGGAAAATTACTTATACATATATGTTATGGAAACCTGGGGATTCTAAATATTAGTAACTAATATTTACTGTAAATCAACTTTACGATTCTAATATTTGCAAGTAAATATTTTAAATTTTATGCAATTCTTTCGAAAAACGTTGGAATTAGTTTAAGAAGTGTAAAATGACAGCTTATTATTTTCACTTTGTAATAAACTGTTTTTCTACTGCTTATATTTGAAATTCAAGTTACTTATAAATCTCTTACGATATGCACGTCTAACAGAATCAATGTATTATCGTCTGAATGTTATACATATTTATCTTTTATTATATATTATATATTGTACATTCTCTCTGTATAAAATATTACATAAAAAACATTTATAATATAATATATAATGTATTTTATATTTTATACATTATATATTGTTAATTGTTTGTATATCAGTACATTATTGTTTTTGAAGTAAACGTACATAAGACAGGCTTTTTTTTTCAAATTGCGACCGAAATTGCACTAATATTAGTTTACTTTAATGGATTTTACTGTATTCAAAATATCATCCAGATTCAAGTTTCACTAACCAAACACATTTTTCTTTAAAAAATAGTAAAAAACTAATAAAAAATCATATTTAACCCTTCTTTGCATGATGATGGAAATCCATCATAACACTGAATGACCAAAAATTATATAAAAGAACAAGTTCACTTTAAGTTGATCGTGTCTGGATACCTTTTTAATGTCCATGGCATAAAAAAAATAAAATAAAAAAAATAAAAAAAAACATAGCTGTAAAAAAAAGGCTTCTCCAGCTCCGCCACCTCCAAAAGATATAAGAACAGATGGTGCTGAACATTGGCCAACAGTGGGTGGGTCACTCTGGTGCAAGTATCCTAAATGCAAAGGGTATTCTACAATTTCTTGTAATAAATGTGGAGTCAATTTGTGTCTAAATAAAAATAATAATTGTTTTGTTAATTATCATAAAGAATAAAAAATATCCAATGATATCCTCTTTTATTTCTATTTATTACTAAGCTAATGATCTAACTTTGCATGATGATGGAAATTTCCATCATGTTGTTTTTCCCTAAATTTATACTATAAGTATATACTAAGATTTTTTTAACCATTTTTCCTTTAATTTTGAACATGAATTATATCACCTTAATTTATTTCACCAATAAAGAAAAAATCATGCAAAGAAGGGTTAACTCATTCGGGCCAAAATTTCTTAAAGTTTCGGGAAATAATAATAGCTAGATTTAAGAAGATTAAAAGCAGCTAATAAAAAGAAAAAATAACGTGAAATCTAACGAATGTAGATATTTTGCGTACTGGTAGTATGACAATATGCTAGCGTAGAACTTTTGAAAACGTTTTGAAAATGTCGTATTACAACAGGATTAAATAGATCTGACAACCCTTTTTTTTTTTTAATCTTCAACTACTTTTTATCATAAATTACTGATTTGGACAAGTAGACCATATTTTAAATTTATAGGATGAAACATATAAGGTGTCCCAAAAGTCCATGACACATTTTAACCCGTTGAAGGGCACCGGTATATATTATATACCACCTACGATTAATAAAGTTTTACACCAGAAAAAAATTTATTAAATTTTACTTTTCTAACTTTGGTGAAAAAAGCTGTAAAATTGCTTTTACTTATTTTGAAATAGAATTTTTCAAAGATTCCGGTGGGAATTCACCATTTCACAAACGTAATTGCTTGCCCCTCAAGGGGTTAAAATTGAATATAAATTCAAGTAGTTATTGTACATGAGTGCGGTTTGGACTAAAATGCTTTTCACGATGAAAAGTTTTCTTCAGGCGAATAAAAAATTTGTTTTAAACTTCGATCATAGATGGCGCCCCTTGTCCGTATGTTTGTTTTCAAACATGCGTTTTTCTGATTTTTAGCTTGGTTTCGAAGTACCAACCTACGCAATTAGCTTTTTCGCTGGGAGTCGTCATTTCTGTGTCTGACCTGAAAATCAGAAAAAAAAGCCATGTTTGAAAACAAACATTCGTGGCGCCATCTATGATCGAAGTTTGGAACTAATTTTTTATTCGCGGAAAAAAAAAACCTTTTGAACGCAAGAATCATTTTAGTCCAATTCGTACTCTTGTACGGCAATAAAATGGTTTTATGTTCAATTTTAAAATGTGTCAGGGACTTTTGGGATACCCTGTATATTTGCAAAAAAAGAAACACGAACAATGTAAAGAGTTTTAAGCGAACATTTTTTACCTTATTACGAAATGCAGAAAAATAAATTATATGATAATACTTAATGTATAGACATACTATTACTAATACATATAGGTGTTGCAAAAATAAGATTAAAGACAAGACACGACTCCTATGTAAAGCCATGTCCTATTCATTATTATTTATTTATATGTCCTATTATTCGGATGTCAGACCCGAACGTTTTAATACATATGACATGTGATACCAGTTTTTCTGTACAAAATGCGTAAATGAGTATTTTGCAAGTGACGTCAAATCTGGCTGATTTTTCATTCAGAATTTCCATATACTCACTAAAAGGATTTAATCGTTATTTTTATAAAATACACAATATGTACTTTAACACGTTCACACTCGACTGTGTCACAGCTGCCAAGTCTCCGGCTTTTTGGATACCAGTATTTTAATACAGAAAATGTTGTTTTATTTAATTAGAGCAATTGGGAGATTTAAAGGAACAATATTTTCTCTAAAATAACACTGGTATGCAAAAAGTCGGAAACTTGACAACTCTGAGACAGTCGAGTGTGACCCACCGCGCCGGCGTGAACAGTTAAAAAGGATGTAACGACGCCATATCTTACAATATCCCCAATATATGGCTAAATATCCTGAAAATAAAATTTGAGCAAAATATTGAATTCCTACCAGAAAAATGGGGCAATTTTATTGCAAAATAAGGAAATGCAATTTTTCAGCTTTTTTAATCAAAGTTTTAAAAGTAAAACTTAATTGAAAGTTTCTGGTGGAAATCTGAATTAAAATTAGGTGGGATATAATATATCCCGCCGCCCCTCAAGGTGTTAAAATATTTCTGTGATGATGGCCTCGGGAACACGCAGGCCAAAAAAGTACTAAGAAGTTTCAAATAAAAAGTATATTTTTAACTTGTTACGTCTATTTAATTATTTTAGTCTCCTTTTAAGTAAAACAGTGAGCTGTTTAAAGTTCGTATTGTGATTTTATGATTGAATCAAGGTGCAATATTGCATTTCGGCTTATGATTTCATTCAGTTTTTTTTTTTTTTTAATTTTATACAATGACTTACATTCCAAAAATAAAAAAATAAATTTTTATTCAAAGTTTTCTGGTATAAATTCGGAATCTCTGAATAAAAATTCCGCTAGATTTAAGTCCGTATTTTACTCATTTTAATGCCTCCGAAGTTCCATGAATGTTGAGAAATACTACGTATTTTCAATTAATTCGAAAACAGTGGTGCTACTTACGCAATTGAAGATATAAGTGACTATTTTCAACAGAAATCTGAGGTCCATTCTATTATCTGGAACAATGGAACTGAATCGATAGCGAGCCGAAACATAATAGAGGCGGGCTTTGAAACCATAAAGTTGATCTTTCTCAGTTTGTAGATACGGAATGGGAAAATACTATTTGAAATAATTTTACGTGGAATTTCTGTGCGGATAAAAAAAAAAATCGATTTGATTCCGTTGCACCTTAAAGGTATTTGTTACTAATAATAAAAGATTTTTCTAATAAAAATTGCAATTTTATCTGTATTTCCATACACCTAAATAAAAATAAAGAAATAATATCACATTTTATCAAACACACACACACACACAAAAAAAAAAAAATTATGTTTTGGGAATAAATATTCAGGTTATTTTTAATTTAAAATTACATGCACTTAACCCTTTGCGGCGCGGAGTAATTTTGTTTGTAAAATGAGAAATGATATACTGACACCAGAATTTACAAGCGAATTTATTAGAAAATAAAAACTTGCTTATTTCCACGTGTTTTATAAAAAGGAAAATTTTAATTAAATATTTTGGTTACCAGTGCTCTTAAAATTAGGTGTCCTTTCTTGTGGACACCACCCGCTAAAGGTTTAACAGGGTTGTATGCTTCAGGGCATTTTTCAGGATAAATATCAGTATTTTTTACAGAAAAAAATAAATCTAGGTTAAACGCGATAGCTTTTCTATAAGAAAATTCTGTTTCCGTAGAATTTCCTGGTCTTGAAATTTCAGGACAAGTACAATCCTTGATTTAACTTTAAATTTCAATTGGACATTTGACCTATTTGTGCAGTTAACGCAAAGCAACAACACCCTCAAAAACATTTGTTGAGTTTCGTTTGCTATTAAGGCGACCTGAGTTCTATAGTATAACCCTTGGAGATTGCTATTTCTCGGCCTTAAATTCACCGGTTGAGTTTATTTATTTACTGTATTGTCTTACATTATTTATGCTCACTTTCTAAAAGTTTTCATGATTGAATTATATTATATGCTTCTTATAATATTTATAAAGATAATGTTTTTATATGCATATCGTTTCTTCTTAAAACTTCCATTTCTAGAGTTTTAAATAATAATAATAATATGAATAAAAAAGTGCTATAAGTCTATAATCATTTCAGATACCGCCAAATTAAAATTTTTATTCGTCTTATTTTTATATATTACTTTCATGTGTTTATCATTAGTTTCATGTGTGTCATAACCCTTTGAGGGGTAAGCAATTGTGTTTCTGTAACGTTGAATTCCCTCCGGAAACTTCGAAAAATTTTATTTCAAGATAAAGAAAAGCGAAATTTCAGCTCTGTTTTTTACCAAAGTAATGAAAGTAAACTTAATTAAACTTTTCTGATGCAAATCTTGATTAAATTTCACCGCCCTTCAAGGGGTTATTACAACTTCCAGTTCCTGTTATTTTTCCATGGATTTGGCCAATATTGGTCGGTTTATGCTATATTGTCATATCGTGTCGCGTCTTTCAAATACATATTTATGTCCATTAATGGGGTTCGATTTAGCAAAATCGTTTAGCAAAAAATGATGAAAATATCCTTTTTACACCTCAATATTTAGATATCTCTAACATATTATGCCGAAGTTAGGTAAAGAGCCTATAATTACAAATATGCGAAACAGATTTTTTTTACTGCATACACTTCTCTTTAACCCCTTGAAGGGCGGTGGGATGTAATATATCCCACTTAATTTTAATTCCCAACTGCCACATGTACACCAGAATTTTGAAATGAAATTTTTCCTTTATATTGTCTGTGAAGAAAAGCTTCTACCAGTTTTCAAATAAAGTTTCCATATTCTGGTGTGAATTAGTCATTGCTATATTTTAGCAACAGAAGCACTTTGCCCCTGAAAGGGTTAAATGACCCAAAATTACAGTCTTTAAAATATGTTTTCGAAGTTTTATAAATGTATCAAAAGATTAAACTTCAACATATATTTCTCAATTTACTGTGTATATTTTATTGAAACTCCTTACGGTATCTTTTATGAAACGAAGGATCCAATTTACATCAATCTAAATAGTTTATTTTTTAAAATAATAATAAAAAAAACAAGAAAAAGGGGAAAATGTGTCCCCCCCCCCTTTTTTTAAATATATATATGTAGCGACATTATATATATTTTTTCTCTTAACACTAGAGCGATCTGAAATTACCAATGGACGCCAGAGGATCATTTTTCAACCAATTTTCAAATAAAAAATGTTTTAAAAACGTTAACCCTTTGAGCTCTGATGGGTGAATTTTTACAAAATACCCAAATGTCACAATGGTATGAGTATTTTACAAATAAAAATTTCTGTTTCTTTTATACACGAAAATATGCATTTATACCTATTTTCAAATAAATGTGGTCGAATATTCCGGTGCCAGTGTGACATTTGGGTATAAAAATGTATTGGGATATTGCAATTGGGTATAAAAGTGGGAAGAAATTCACCCACCATAGCTGAAAGGGTTAAGATGTACTCTTTCATATGCTAAAAAAAACCATTACTATTACTGTATAAAGTACGCTCAAAAAAAAAAAAAAAAAAAAACTGAAAAATTTGTTAGTAATTAAAAAAAAAAAGAACATGTATTAATATGCAATCTCATTATCAAGCCAGTCATTTTCATTAGTCCCTATACTTTCCTCTTATTTCCACGTATATTTTTCAGAAAAATGTCCCATCATAACATTAATTTTTATTTTATTCTCCATTCGTGATTCCATTCAAAAGTAAGATATTCTCTCGGTCTCTTTTCACGGCGTTAAAAATCATTTCCAGATTTCTCCGCGAACAAAAGTACTAACTATCTGCCTAGCCTCAAACTCACTCCTGACATTGCGGGTGAATCGATTCGTTCCGGAACACCAAGAAGGCGGTCATTCAAACCCTAAATGGGTCATCCATTTCTATCTACGATCACATGGTTCCGGACGAAAGAAAACCCCGAATGCCATTGCAAAAAGATTACTAGTGTAGAGTGCAGGGGAGGTCACGGTGGACTGAATGAAGTTCATTTTGTTCCATTATTAATAAAAATAAAATAAAAATAATTGAGAGAAAGAATCTAACGTTTGAACTTTTCTGCTAGAGAAGAGAGTAAACTAATTATTGAAACTATGTTTACGGCTCCGAATTCTTTTCTATATGTCGGAGAATGATGTAGAATGGACGATAGTAAATAAAAACTGTAATAAAACTTCTAAAAATGTGAAAAAATATTTTTATTTAGATAAAAATATAATTTAAAATCCTTTACGTAATATACCTGATGATAGAAAACATAAAGTAAAAATAAAAATTAAATTAAAAAATGTAATAAAACTTCTAAAAATGTGATTTTTTTTTAATATATAAAAATATAATTTAATATCCTTTACTTAATATATCAGATGATAGAATAAATAAATAAAAATACAAAATATAAAAATATAGATCTAGGACGGCAAACCTGTAGCACGAGTGCCATAAGTGGCACGCTACAAATTATTTTTGGCGCGGCATGGATTCAGGTTTAACATCAAAATATAGTAGAATTTCACAAAATAAATTAATTAATCTAGATGTTCTCTCAGTTTATTTGAATTCGATTAGTTCGATTGGTTGTCATACAGGTTGAAGAAACTGAAATATAACTTTATGTATCCCAATCTAGCTCAATACTGGCTCACAAAATTTTAAGAATAAGACAGAAGTAGGAGATTACCACAAAAGAAAGATTAAAAGCCATTATAAGCAAAAACTTATCACAACTTAGAATTCAATTCCAAGCACTAAAAGCTGTAGATTCTGACGCTTGCTATTTTGACAATTTTTTTGCAATACATTCTTTTTGGAAATAAATAATATGAAAAATTCAAGTAGAAACATCTTGTCAAATGAGTCTACTTCAACTTGCATTTACTTAAAAATAACTAAGTACGAAACTGATACAAATTATTTAGCATCTAAGATGAAACAACAGAAATAATATTTTTAAAATAAATTTTTAAAGTATAACACCAAATATTACCCATATTTTTTTATTGCTAAAAACAAAATTTTAAATAATTTTGATTTATTTTTATTTGATCCATTAAACCTTTTTATTGTTGGCACATCATGGTCACGTAAAATATATTTGATTTATTTTTATTTGATCCATTAAAATTTTTTATTGTTGGCACATCATGATCACGTAAAATATATTTGTGGAAAAATTTAGCACGCAGATATGAAAAGGTTAGCCGCCCCTGGTATAAACAGTAACCCTATGCGGGTTTCATAGAAATCATGCGTAAAAAAGAATGGGATTTTTTAAAAATTAACATTTCATTGCCATAATAGTTACATTTTCCTAAAACAAGTGATGCTCCAGTCATGTCAGTGCTTTGAAAGAGATATAAAACAGTTGCCAACGCAGTTAGAATTACATATATTCAATATGACAGTTGTCAGTATGGAGAACTTTCATAAGACGAAGCACCTAGGAAACTTTTGCTGTAATTCCAGTCATGTAAGGATTTAAATAGCAAATTGCAGCAACTCCGAGACCGCTAAATGCAATTTCCAAAAAAGATTAGTAGTACAGGGGGTCACGATGGACTGAATGAAGTTAATTTTCTTCGACTATTAATAAAATAAAATATTAATAATATTAATAATACGATTATTAATAAAAGTGAAATAAAAATATCTGAGCAAACTTTTGGAGTTTTCTAATGGTTAGGAGTAAACCATAATTGCCAACTGTTTTGCTTTTTTCCTACCACTATTTCTGAAAAAAAAAATCTTATCTGATTCTTAGTTTTTTGATAGAATAAGATTTGATGAACAAAATAAGACAATTTGTTTTGTTCAAATATAGTGCTGGGAAAAAATCATAAAAGTTGGCAGCCATGAGTAAACTCATTGTCGAAACCATTTTTGAAGTTACGAATTCTTTTCTATATATCTCAGGAATAGGCGTAAAATGAGCAATGGTAAATAAAAGCAGTAATAAAACTTCCAAGAATGATTTTATAATTTATATTAAAAAATATGAATTATGACCTACTTGAATTTTTACATAGACAGAGAAAATCGTCATAAATATGGGTGTGTCGGTTTACATTTTATCCAAACACCATTTTTTAAAGATATAGCTAAATTTTACTTTACGAATATCTAATGACTAAAGGGACCATATTCTGCTAATGTTCAATCATATGAAACTATCAATAGGAAAAGTTAAAATATGAATTATGACCTACTTGAATTTTTACATAGACAGAGAAAATCGTCAAAAAATAGGTGTGTAGGTTTACATATTCTCCAAACACTATTTTTTAAAGATATAGCTAAATTTTACTTTACGAATATCTAATATCTAAAGGGATCATATTCTGCTAATGTTCAATCGTATGAAACTATCAATCGGAAAAGTTTTGAGTAATATTTTATAAAGATTTTTAAAAGATTAAATTTTAGCACAAAAACCCCAAAGAACCCCAAAAGTTATTTATTTTCATGTAGTACTTTACTACAGTTAAACATAATTTTTCAATGACTCGTTTATGTCTCTTCAAGTCGCTTACATGCAAAGCCATTATACAGGGTGACCATAAGAGAAAGTCCCAGATGTAAATTTTAATAGTATGAACTGTAAGCATTGTAGAATGTTGATTCAAGGTCACAAATAAAGAGTAACTCAAGCAGTTTTAGATAAGCGAGTACTGCTTTGTTATCGACTCGCTTGCCGTGCCACATACGCACAATAGCGACCCCTGAGCGTAAAGCATTATTGCTGTGCTGAAAATTTAACCCCTTGGGGACGAGCGACACGTATACGTGCCGCATGAAGCGCCCAGAATCCTTGTTTTTCCTCACCAGTAAAATTTTACAGTAAAATTTGCCTTATTTAATCAGCGCATTTTCTCGATTCAACAAGACACAAATTTCTGTTTTTAAAAAACGGTGACAAAAGATAAAAAATTTCGTAAAAGGCTCCCGTCCCGAAGAGGTTAAAGGCCATTAGAGTCATGCGATTTTTTTCCTTTGGGGCTTTATAAAAGATCGTGTCTACGTTCCGCCGCTATCTAATGATTCGCTAGAGTTGAGACACAAAATTGAAGAAGCTACTGCTTCCTTTACTCCGGACTTGTTAACCAACGTATGGGAAGAACTGGACTTTAGGTTGGATGCGTGCCGTATAACTAAAGGTGCACATATTGAACATTTGTGAGAAAAACTAGGTTAGTTTGCCTTCATGTTGAAGTATGCTTTGTTGTAAATAGTCTAAATTAAACTGTTATAATATAACAATGAACCTGCGATTTTCTTTGATGGATACCTTATATAATAAGCCTGTGTAGATGAATCGAAGAAATTTCGGAAGCAGAAAATAGCGCCTTCTTACAAGCTCTAAAATGAAAACATTCACACCAGATAATTAAAAAGAGAAATTGAGAAATAATAATCCAACTAGCAACGTCTAGCTTAACGTCACGTCTCACCTTATTCTTACCATACCAAGCGTGGTCCCAAAACTGAAAACTCTTTCGACAGTAAAGCCATCGAGGTGGATTATGAAATTTAAGAATTACTTTCAGGTATTCTTTTTTACCACGGCTTATACTTTGAAAACTCGTCACAGGCGAGGAGAGAAGACTGGCGCTCATGTATGAGAACAAAATTTACATATTGTGCGTTTGTAGGTCAATTCAGTTTCGGATACCGACCGCTGGAGTGGAAAGTAGCGCTAGTGTGCACTAACAAATTTAACTAGTACAGCTTACGCTCAAAGTATAATCGCTATGCTTAAATGTTATCTGGATGCAAAGTTGCTCTGCAAGTAAAAAGTACTTTGTTGTTCCATTGTCCCAAAATTTTTCGACTATTTTATACACCAATTGCCACAAAAATTTTACTAGATTGATTCTGGGTCTAATGTAACACTTCTAAATTTTTGAAATCCTTTAATGACTTTTATTTTATGACTCTTTTAACATTTAATAGACAATACATAAACTATATCTTTTGGGCTGTCTTTATCCAAGAAACCTAAATCAGGGTTCGTACGCTTCAATGACGTTTCACCAGAATTTTCGTAAGGTAACATTTGCCTTACTTAATAATAATAATAATAAAAAAATTGTATCTTCAGATATAGCGACCAGTACTTGAAGAAATTTCTGGTATTAAAATACGTAAGATTCCCTGAATTCCTTGATGCGTCAGAACCCTGAAAATATGATGTCAAAAGTTGGTGTTACCATTTCAAAAGTTGAAGTTAGTACAATTTTTTATATATGCAGGATCCCTATTTCAAAAATTGCATTTATATTTTGAAAGATGACAATATCCTGTATCTATGACACCACCGTTGGTGTGATTTTATCATAAATGGTCTGCAAATAAAGGCACTCGTGTTTTATTTTTTTTTAATACTGACTGTACATAGGGCCAGTAGTTGTACCTAGTGAAATTTCTTAAAACTTTGAATTTATACTCAATAACAAACAAGAAATGTACGTCAAAATTTATATCAAACAATCATCATCAAAAAACACACGAATAAGAAAATCTACAGGTTTAAAAGATGTTGAAAGTTCCATTTTTTCAATAATATTGAAAAATAACTCACAAATTAACATGCTATTAACCCACCATATAGGAACTATTTAAATTAAAAAAAAATTTTTTAATTCTACCATTTTAGTTTTATACTTGAAATGAAAATATTTTTTCATGAATTATTCTACGTTACAATTTAAAATTTTATTTAGGGTCTTGGATGTATGTACACGGCAATTACGTGTCCATAGTTACAACATTGGGTTATTTCACACAGAATGGGCTTTATTAAAAATTTCAATTGGATAGTAATGCATTCCATATCGCATTTCCATATCCCCGAAAAGATTTTAAACTAGGTGTTGTAGTTGGTTATCCGAAAGTGAGGAATGTATTTAAAAGCCTTATATTTTCCAGGGTTAAAGAATTTTTGTTATAGTGTTACAGATTCTTCATTATTTTATATCAAGAGTATGGGTAAAGCGTCAGCTTCGCTGGGTATTTATCTCATTGGTGGGTATTACATATGTTTGACCTGTAACATGTTGATTGGCTGAAGGATGGAGTTGAGTGGCGGCCAGATTGTCTCTCATTGGCAAAACGATCTTCCACAATTTTCTGCCTCTCTAGAAGGCACACATTACAGTTTTTATCTCAAAAAAAAAAAAAAAAAAAAAAAAAAAAAAAAAAAAAAAAACATGATGCAATGGATTGAAAACTATTATTGCTATTTTAAAATGCGGTGTTTAACATTTCTGGCAATTATTTAAACTTTGAAAATGAACTTCAAACAGTAGTGCAGCCTTCCATTTATAATTGCCCTTTCCCAACTCTCACTCACCAAATATATTTATGTATATTATATATGGTATATAGTATATATATTATGTATGGCTTAGTATGGAAATTTGTTGGTAATTTGGGTACCCCTTTCTTTAGTACTATTTTTATCTCCCGAATACTCTAGATAAATGTTTGGCAGCAAATTTGATCCACCGAATCGCCAAATTTGTCGCGATTGTCGAAACCGTGTAAGAAGAGTGAGTATATAGATCATTTTGTTCACATAGTTCCTTCTTTTCATTGTTAATTACAATTACATCCATATTCGCTCTCTATATACCAGAGGATTTTTTTATAAAGAACATAGATAATAATCTCTACTAATATTTACCATTTTCTGATAAATGACATTCACGAAATTACAAATATTTTCAAATAATAATTACAAGTATTACTATCACTAAAGTACAAATATTTTCGAAGAATAATTATAAATATTACGAATGTTGGCGATATATTTCGAATATATGGAATTACAGTTTAAATATTTTATATTAAAATGTAAATATTTCTACAATAACACTATTATATTGTAAGTATTCTTAATGCAAAATTGGTGAATACAATATTGGATCAGAATTGATTTGATCCGAAGACAATAGCTAACAGAGAAAAAAAAAAGTCGAACAAAATTTCTTTTCAAACGTTTAATCTTTCACCCTTTCTTGCCCTTATGTCAGTTATGCGTCTTTCCCTGTTCATTTATCCAGAGTTATCCTTAATTCTCAGGGAGGATCGATTTTTAGGTAAAACATGGAAAAGGCGGAACCGCTTCATTCTAAAGAAGCGACCAGCGGTTCTGTCCACGACACAATGCAGTTCTTCAAAGAAATAGAACTTCAGTTCTTATTTTTTTCAGAATATCGAGATGCTATTTTTGAAAAATAATTTCCCGTTTTTAAAAGTTAAAAATATAGTTTTGTTAGAGTCTCATTAAGTTTCTTTGTGATTCATCTGAACGAAGAACTATTTTAAGTTACAAAAAAGTATCAATCTTTTGAATAATAAGAAGAATGCGTTTACTTTAAGAAATTTTAGAAGACAAAACTTAATTTTTAAGTTTGTAAAAGCTTGTTTTGAAATAAACTTTTATCAAATGAATTGAAACAGATTATTCCTATACAATTAGTGCTGCACAACCTTTTTGCCAAAAAATTGTTTGCCACCACAAAAAATTTAAAAGTAACATTATAATTATTTAATAGCAAAGTTTCTGCCAATTAATTAGGAAAATTATTCTGCATAAAAATAGTGCTGATCTTGGTGGCCCGCGGGCCGCAGGTTGTGCAAGTGCACCCCTACAAAGATAAAATAATTTTTAAATGTTTCATTAATCTTTCGGGACGAGTGTCTTTTACAGAATTTTTAATCTTCTATCACCGGTTTTATAAAACAGAAATTTTTGCCTCATTGAATCGGGAAAATGCTCGGATTAAATAAAGCAAAATTTACAATACAAATTTATTGGTGAGAATAATGACTGATTCGGAGCGCCTTACGCGATACGAATACCGGTCACTCGTCCCCAAGGGGTTAAGTGATCTGTTAAAATAAAAACATTCTGTCCAATAGTAGGGGAAGGCCATGTACCTCAGTCATAATTTGCAATTTTAATTTATAATTTTATTAAAATATGTAAATAATGAAAATATAAAGCTATTTGCTAATTATTTCTAATGTTGTGCTTCGTTCATAATTTTCTTGAACTCTAATTTTAGGTCTATCATAGTTTTTATTTTAATTTAAATAAATAGTAATTTTAGAACCAATGCAAAACACCCATGCTGTACCTTGGCCCTAGGGATGATGTATCACGGACCATACGCAATTTTCACATGAAAAATAAAGATAAAATTGGCGAAACATTTTTATGGTGTGTTTGAAATACATTTTTAAAGTATATTTAATAACAGATTTGCATAGATACCTAGTTAAAGTTGTTTTAAATTAATATAAAACAGAAGGTGTAATTAGAGAGCAGAGGTTCGGATAATTCCAACCACAACAGATATCAATTACATTTTAGTTTTTTTATTTATTTTTTATGCATGTTTGTTTTATCACGATGTAAAATCACCCCCCCCCCCAAAAAAAAAAAAAAAAAAAAAAAAAAAAGTTGCATAAAAAGCTAAGATTATTGCTCAAAATCTGATACTATATCAGAATAAAAGATGAAGTATTCTTCTGTCTCTTTCAATATGGCCAGGTTCTGTCAAAAATCTAATGATTTGTTCTCTTCCGTTTGAAAAACACATTTTCCTCCACTATGAATTTCATTCTAATGCTATTAACCCCTTGAGGGGCGGTGGGATATATTTTATCCCACCTACGATTAATGAAGATTTGCACCAGAAAAATGTTATTAAATTTTAATTTTCTAACTTGGGTGAAAAAAGTCGTAAAATTGCTTTTCCTTATTTAGAAACATAATTTTTCGAACTTTTCGGAGTGAACTCAACATTACACAAACACAATTGCTTGCCCCTCAAGGGGTTAAAACGTTCATGGGCACAACAATAATTTCCTCTTCACCATTGTCATCATTTATGTAATTTTCTGTACACAAGTGGCATAGATATAGAGTTGAGTTGAATTCCTTCCATTAATGATACAAGGACAAACTTTCCTGAAATAACATTTTCATTTATTGGCTTTTTAATGGAATAATTTATAATTGTGTTGTACTTTGGACCTGTTCAAGGGACAGCACTATCGCTATGTTCAAGGTACAAAACTTGGTGACTTGAAAAATAATGACTGCTCACAGTTTTCTTGTTAGGCTTAACATGATTTGAAACTCCTATTGATAATGCACTATAAATACTCTTTTACATATAACTTTGAATTTAAAACAAATAGTTGTTGATAATAAGATTTAATGAAACGTTGCAGGTTTACAAAATTTACTTTTTGATGATCAAAACATTTTTTTTTTTTAAAGAATTGTCTGCAACATGTGCTGACTATATCAACCCATTATCCGCTGGTGTTGCGTTCACACAACAGTCAAAATAAATGTGCATAGTTAAATTATATACCTCTCCATCACTATTTTTGAATTAAAAAATTAGCCTTACTTAAAGACACAAAATTTTAAAGTCAAATTATGCGAAAATTTTCTTTCAATGTTTGTGGTGGCAAACCTCAACCTTATAGATTTGGCAGTTAATGGGTTAAAGAGGCCAACTTCAAATTAACAACTAGTGGTGTATCTCAAAACTACATTCGTTAGTTTTATACAAATCCAAAAGATAGAGCTAAAACCTGTGTAAGTCCAAGGTACATATATGCAGTGGTGGAAAATTGGCGCAGAGGTGGAGCCTATTGACACCACTAAATTATAGTAGTATTCTGCCTCTTATCTAATAATCAAATTTCTGAGTTTTTATTAAACTGAATAATACCATAAAAATTTAGTGGTGTCAATAGGCTCCACCTCTGCGTCAATTTTCCACCACTGATATATGTTCAAAGTACAACACTTTCCCCTATTGGGTTATAAATACCATATCATATATTTATCATTATTCCTTTACTCAAATATTTAAATTTACTTAATAACAATCGGTCTAATATAATGCAGGGAGGCTAATTTGGCCTCCTTTTTTATTCAGAAATTCCAAATATTTTTTATTTATTTGTGCAATCACGAAGTGTCTGTCACTAAAGGTTAAATACAGGCAAAATTTCAATGAGAAATTTCGGAACAAAATAAAAAGCTCATCAATCTCAATACCCTGGTCTCAACAATCATGATTGATTTTATTTGCATACGTTGCATAAATGTATCACGCAGATTATTGTTTGGAAATAGTAATACAAGTAAAATACAAAAAAGTAATGAGAAGGCATGTAATGGAATGTACAAGGGCAATCCAGTAAGTAAATTCCATTTTCAAATTTTGCCGCGAAAGCGTTGCGTTCGTGATTTCACTTATGCGCGTCGACTTTGCTGCCTCATTTGCAAACAATTAAAGTTATTTGTAGATTGCTGAGTACTGTTTAGGCTGCATGTTGAACGTTTAACCTTCCGTCTACCAGACGGGTCCATTGGACCCGACATGTACATTCAAAGTATTTATTCAAACCAGAAATTTCTTCAAAACAAACTAAATGTATAAATCAGACAATAATAAGTTAAATAAACAAATTAAATAGTTTTGAGTAAAAATTCTGGTGTAGAATGTTTTTATAAAACTTGAGTAAAATTTCCGGTAGTTCTAGGGTTAAAATTGTTAACAAAAAATGGATCATCCCTCCGCATGCGGCTTACGGTCTGCCATCCGCTTACTGAATGCTAGGAACACCAAACTGATTAAAATTCACAGACAGATTTTTGAAGTTTATGGACAAAATGCGTTGAATGATTCGATCGTAAGGAGGTGGGTGCGAAAGCTCAATGAAGAACTGAAGGCGTTCACGACGAAGAACGAAGTGAGAGACCGTCTCTGATTGATGATGATTTGCTGGCGGAAGTGAAAGAGAAGATTAAAGAGAACCAAAGATTCGCCCTTACGACACTGCCAATGTATTTTTCTCAAATTTCTCGTTTAACCTTTTCAGGGGCAAAGCATTTTTAATGCTAAAGTGTTGAAATAAATGAATGGCACCGGAATTTATCAACAAATTTAGTTGGAAATAAGAATAACGCTATAGTTCACTTTCACATTAAATGAAAAATATTTTATCAAAATTCTGGTGCCATTGTACCGTTTGAGAATTGAAATTAAGTGGTATCTTTATGAAACCACCGCCCCTGAAAGGGGTAAAAGCTGTTATCACATGGTTGGCACTGCAGGCGGCATCTTTCTACGACGAAGGCATACAGAAGTTCGTATCCCGATATGACAAATGCTTCAACAATGGGAACAACTATCTTAAAAAATAATCTAAGCATTATACTCCATTATGCAATAAAATAAATTTTAATGATCGTTTCCTTTTGTTTAACCCTTCTCGCTGCGTAAGTAATTATTCGCGATGAGCGTCTTTTACAGAATTTTTAATCTTTTTTCACCAGTCTTTAAAACAGAAATTTTTGACAATCGTAATCGGGGAAGCGTCCTGATTAAATCAGACTAAGTTTTCTCTAAAAATAAGTGGTGGGAATAACCAAATAGTATTAATTAGACGGGAAAATGCATGCCCGAGTATGCCTCGGGTTACGCAGCGAGAGGGTTAACCCTCTCCGGCACAGAAATATTCTGTTCGTAAAATGATGAAATGATTGACTGAAACCGGAATTTACAAACGACTTTTTAAAAAATAAAAATCCTTTTACTTTAAACTTTCATTGTAAAATCAAAATTTTATTAAAGTATTCTTGGTGCACTTCTAAGTTTGGAATTAAAATTAGGTGGTCTCGACGTGGGACCACTGCGTTGGAGAGGGTTAACTGAGCTTACTTTCTGGATTGCCCTCGTATTTAAAAAACAAATACAATAAGTTTTATCTCACACGGTTTATTGAAATATCTTTAAAATAACAAATCAATTAATGCGAATTATTCCCATTTTCCCAAAGCATCTTAATTTTCTTCAACTTTTTGGCTTATTAAGAGTTAAATATGTTCAAATTCAATAATTTACTTAAAACGACAGAAATATTAGTTTAAAATTTAGTAAACACAGGATAATACTGCTTTTACGTTTCCTGAATGCACACTTTTTCGCAATTTACACTTTTTCTTTACGTTCCTTGATATGTGTAAAAAGGGCCAGATATCAAACGAGCAGACTAGGGAGGAGACATATAGTTACGTCAACTGTAGGTATATAGAAATAAACTCAAATAGGAGTGAAAGGTATTTCAATTCTGCTTCCCTGATGTACAATAAGCATTTTTTCTGAGGGTATAACCGAAAAGTTGCAGGATGTTGCCCTTCGAGGGCCCGTTGCAACTGAAGTAACTGAGGATGCAGTCACAAAATGGCGTCTATTGTTTGATTATATCTGATTAACAGGTCCTGATTACTTTCGGAAAAATTTTCCACCAGTAAATTTGAATAGAAATTTTCATCTTATTTAAACGACTTATTCAGGCAAATTTATTTGTCAGAAATAAGGTAAAAATTTCTTTTACGGAAGGAAGTTTGGTTCGGCGGCAGGGCTGCCAGTTTGACCTACATTTTTATGCAGAAAACACGAATTCGTGCTAGAAAATTAAAATAGTATTTTTTGCTTTATTTAATGACTGAAATTTTGTGATTACATAAAGAAAAGATTCTTCTTTCAAAAGTTCCTGTGTGAATTTGAAATTTTAAAATAAAAATGGATCCAAACTGGCAATCGTATCGGCGGTATTATAATCTCTTTCACATACATTGACAAGAGAATTGTTTATGTAGTCATAATATGGTGAAACTGCTAGGTCCGAATACTGCCGAGGCAAGTATACACCAGTAAATGCTGATCAGAAGAGTCATTTATCCTACTAATTTCAAATGTTGAAAGCTGTAAACTGAAACTTTAAAACCAGCTAAAACACGTTTATTTCGAATGTTGATATGTTTCGACTCTCCCCGAGTCATTTTCAAAACAAATAAATAAAACTATTCTAAATTTGCACTGTCTATGAACCGTCATCATTCAGTTTTGCACGTATTCTTTCATATTATGCACGTTATTTTTTATTTTACTTGGAGGTTTATTTTACTTTTATTTTTATAACCATTGAGTAGCTCGAGCCATATTTTTGGTAAGTAAAATGATGCTGCATCGTCACATATTGATTTTTTGCGCGTTACAATCTATATGGTTTCTCTTATACTGGATGGATAAGTATAGACTGGAGGGAAAAATTATTTTACTTTTATTGAAATTTATTTGGATGGTTTTTTCTTGATAAAATATTGCTAGGGCTGTGGTTTTTCTAATATATTTAACCCTAGAACTACCGGAAATTTTACTCAAGTTTTATAAAAACATTCTACACCAGAATTTTTACTTAAAACTATTTAATTTGTTTATTTAACTTATTATTGTCTGATTTATACATTTAGTTTGTTTTGAAGAAATTTCTGGTTTGAATAAATATTTTGAATGTACATGTCGGGTCCAATGGACCCGTCTGGTAGACGGAAGGTTAATATCAGCTATATGCTCCTTTTTTCTATACTTAAATTTCCTGCTAGTCATACCAATATAGTAATTCTTCAGTAAATAAATAAATAGAAATGCTTAATTCATCTTTAAAAAGACCTACCGACCTACAACAGCCCTGCCAAGACTTAACCAGAAGCAGAATATACAAGTTAATTTCGAAGACGCAAAAATTATATATACCTCAAAGAATTATCATGATTTAATTATCCGCGAATAAATAGAAATTATTACTAAAGAAAATACCGTTTGTAATGATGTTTTATCCTACAATATACCCATAATTTGGCTCAGTTTGCTTAAAGTATCATAAAACGAGTAACATTTCACTTCCCTATATCCATGATGTATTTTCCCATTGTTTCCCGGACCTAAAAATTTACTTCCACTTTCACACCTTTCGTCATCATCTACGTGGATTTTGAAAATTAGACGTTAATAACAATAGTATTTCTTGTATTCCTCTGACGAAGACTATGTTTTTTATAGTTGAAAGTACTAAGGTATTAAAGTAATTTAACATCTTTTTTTAAATATTGTCATATTTTAAGTAGTTTTGCACATAGTGTAAATTTATAGTAATTCTTTCTAATAATAATCATTACAAGGCGCCAATTTGCTACATTTATGCTTTCATAGACATATTTAAATTGTACGACTACAATAGTTCGTTAAAAAATATACTACAGAAGCAGGCATGTTTCTTAATGTAATGCCATTTAAGAGAGTGAAATAATACAAACATACAAGAAATGCATAAATAAAGAAGCAAATTGTACTTCGTAATACATATAGAAAAACAAAAAAAAATTTACCCCCCCCCCCCCGCCAAAAAAAAAAAAAAAAGGATAAGTGGAACATTATTTTTCATCAAATAATCAGTATTAGCTCAAGTTAGATTTTCATATTGAACATATTTATAAATATGTTTCAAATATCAGAAAAAATTTCACATCTGCATAATTATTACCATACAATAAGCAAATATACACTATTCAGAGAAAACTGTAGAATATTAAGTTAAAATAAAACAGCGAATTTGGCATTTCTGAAAATTTATTTTAAGGCTAATTTAGCGTCCGAAATAATATAGCATTTCTCCCAGCAAAGTAATGATTTAGAGACTTAATTTACATATTTGCTGAACTATAATTCAGGTTTGAATAAATAATACTAATGAGATAAAAAAAAAAGAAAGAAAGAACGTTAATCCTTTTTATTTCTACCTAGAACTTAATTACAATGTCGAGCAAGTATAATTAAGGTAAAATACATTCCGGCAACAATTTATTAGCTTTTTCTTTGGTGCTTCTTACGTTAGCAAGGAATATTTTTATGTTTCGGCTTATTAAATGTATTTTTTATTCACGTAGAACTGCACACAAGATAAAAATATCTGGCTTCTCGTCGCTCAAACGGCTACCATATTAGGGCCTTACCATATTAGTCCGTACTTAATATAATTTAAATTTAGCAGAAAATGTATTTTTATGATTCAGTATATTTATCTAAATACTAATATTTTTTTACATTAATTAAATTTAAGATAAATGTTTCTAAAATATGTCGATATACACGATCAGAGCTGCTATTGGCAACTATCTTTTAATTCTATTTTACACCACTTTCTCGAAACAAAAATCTTTCACATATACTTTAACAACATGTACAAGAAAAATGAACCACAACATTTATGTTCTTAAAACAGCGAGCGGTGCGAAGAGAATATAAAAATTAATGATATTTTTTGGTGCCGTGAAATACGTTTAACGCAAAACTGAGGGACCGATTTTCTTTTTCGTGTTGAAAGAATTTCGCGTTAAAAGATTCGTAAAAAAAAGAACAAAACTCACAAATATTTTCGACATCGTCAAATTTTATTTCGATTTCTTGTTAAACTTCTAGTCAGTTGCATCCATTAGGATAAAAAGCAAATAAAAAAAATATTGTTTTCTGGGGAAAAAATCAGATATATTTTTTTCTCTTTCCCAGCATCCTGAGATCTAGCTTGTTTGAACCAAATAAGCAGAGCTGTCTCTAAATCTTCGTGCTTAGCAGTTCTCATACGTTTTATCTCTGGTTTAAACGTACTGTATTCAAACATTAACGTAATGGGATCTTGTTTTTTTTTTATTATCATTCATAAAGTAGAATTGGCAATGCCAAACTCTTTGCAGATTTCTGTTTTCGTCCTTTTTTATCAACTGCATTAAGCAGATTCATCTTCATTTGAAGAGAAATAGCAGTTTACTTTCGCATCGATTTCTCAGCCACTGTGCTCATAAAACATAAGCTAATTTACAAAAAACCACGAAATTCACTGATTTTCACCCAAAATTCAGTGGTTTTAACACAACATGTACCAATTTCAACTCAAACTAACTAGGCCAAAAGCGAATGTTTTTCGCGTTAAACGATTTTTGTTTCGTGTTAAAGGAAAAAAAATGTACTAAATTGCATAGTATACTGTCCGGACCACTATATCATTTCGTGTTAACCGATTTTTCATGTTAAGCGTTTTCGTGTTAAACGTATTTCACTGTATATGATTTAGCTTTTATGAACGAATTAATTGAATTCCCATACAAACCTATACTGAATCTATGATCGGTTAACGAACAATTTGGTTAGAGAGCATTGTTTTGAAACGAATTAATTTCGTTAACAGATCATCCACTGTAATATATATGTTATTATTGATCTACTTAGAATTAGCTTTCTCTTAGAATATGTTATCTATTACCACGTAATACTTCATTTATTAAATAGAAAAAAAAATGAAAAAAGTGACGTAACACCTTTTTCACTCTTACCAAAATTTAAACGTCTATGAATAGATCATAAATTCAAATTCGTCAACTTTAAAATAAATTAAATATGCCACTGAAATAGATAACCATGAAGTTTGAAAACCAAGCATTTTCCTGGACTGAACAAAGTAAAGTTCTTTGAATTAGTAAAAAATTTCAGTTATTTATATTCAAATTAGCTTTTTTATATAAACAACCAAAAAATAATTTGTATATAAACCTAACAAGCATAATAAAGCCTGAAAAGTTGCATAAAAAACTGTAAATAAATAAAAAAAAACTTTGTGATGAAATTTACATTTTGTTTGAAACCTCTGCAACGAATCATAACCATGAAAAAGAAAATCTTTTTAACAAAGTATTTACGGGTCTCGCTAAAGTAAACATAATAATGAGAATTCTAGTATATTGCCATTAAATGTTAAGGTATGTGATTGAAATAAATAATGAGCTCGTATGAAAACCACAAACACGCATTGATTGAGCGTAATCGAGTTCTGAAAAGCAGAAAAGTCTATTGTGAGTCATTTATGTTCAAATTAGTTCTTTATATGAACGTCGTGCAAGTAATTTGTATGGATAAAAGGAATAACAAATCCTAAAAGTTATGTAAGAAGATTTTATAAATTTTATCTGAAAATTACGTAAAGAATTGAGATCACGATAAAGAAACTTTTTTTAATACAATAAACGAAAGTTCTTTCTCATCTTTTTAGGTAGTTACATGATTAGAACTACTGAATCATATTAATTTAATAATATACGTCTTACTAAGTAGCAGTTTTTTTAATAGCCAGGTTTGATTAGTAAAACAATTTTTGCTCTTTATAATGATACAGTCAATACTATTTTTATTTATATAAATGTATGTTTATAAATTTGCTTTATAACTCTTCCCAAAACAGTAGAAAAGCTTAATACTTTATTTATTCTTTGTTTTTGTGTGCCTGACCGTCTGGTCGCTCTATAATTTTCATAAATATCTTTTGTATAAAAAGTAACCGAAATTGCTAAATAAATAAATAAATAAAAATCAATTGGAATTTATTTTGCTACCTTCAAATCAGACCCGCATCGAAATTAAAACACTTATGCCACGTAGGATCCAATCTTCCATACATTTTAGGTAGGTAGATTTTGGTATGGCCTTTATCTCCTTCTTCGAATTTATTTTTATGGCCTCAAATGACTCATAACATTTTCCTCGAAGTGGTAATTTTAACTTCGCGAACAGGACAAAGATATACAATGCCACAGTGTTGCCAGTGGGTTAGTTTTTTTTAATTTAGATTTCTTGACTGGCACCACTTTTTTGAAATGGTAAAATTCCCCTTCTTTTCGCCTTAACTAATATGTCATTAAATAAGGCAAATTTTACTATTTTAAAAAAGTGGTGCCAATCAAGATATATGAATATTAAAAAAGTCGCCCACTGGCAACACTGCAATGCCATACCAAGAGAGTACGGCCCTTGGTCGACGACATTAATTGTGCTTTTGGCCAATACCTTTTGCAGAATTATAGGAGAAAATTAACCCCTTAATTCTCGCTCCCGTCATATTCTCGGGCTGCGCCTTTTACTCAGATTGTTTGATTCCCACCAGTTCTATAAAATAGTGAAATTGGCTATATTTTAGTATCGTATTATCTGTCATTAAATAAGGTGAATATTTCTTTTTCATAAAAGTGGTGCCGATAAGGAATTTGGATTTTTTAAACGTAATTTAATTCGAGCGTGAAGTGGTTAACACTACAACTACCAGAAATTTCAGTCAAGTTTTATAAAAATGTTTAACACCAGAATTTTGATTTATCTGTGGCCGGAGCGGAGTAATTCTGATTATAAAATAATAAAAAAAATGGTGAATTGACACCAGAATTTTTTAGAAACTGAAAAATTTGCGTGTTTTACCGTACATTGCAAAGGGAAAATTTTAATTAAATATTCTTGATGCTATTTGTCAGTTTTAGAGTTAAAATTACATGTTCATTTTTGTAGACACCGCCCGCAAAAGTGTTAAAACAGTTTAGTTTTATTATTTAACGCTTTTCTTCTTTGTGTCTTTTAAACATATTTCATAATCAAATTTCTGGTTTGAACCGAAACATATTCATATGGCAGCCGTCAAAACGATGGCTGACGGTAGTTCTAGTGTTAACCCTAGAACTACCGGAAATTTTACTCAAGTTTTATAAAAACATTCTACACCAGAATTTTTACTTAAAACTATTTAATTTGTTTATTTAACTTATTATTGTCTGATTTATACATTTAGTTTGTTTTGAAGAAATTTCTGGTTTGAATAAATATTTTGAATGTACATGTCGGGTCCATTGGACCCTTCTGGTAGACAGAGGGTTAAGAGCCATTATTTTGAAATTAAGACAAAAAAGTGATATCTTGATAGTTGTATTTTTTAATTGGCTTCATTTTTATTATGTTGAAGTAGATCATATTTTATGAATATTGTGCAATTTTCAAGCCCTGGAAAAAATTTCCTATTTCCTATAGAAAATGTCAAAGTTCAAGCTCATGAATCCCTTTTTTTATGAAAATTGAAATGCCAGTATGTTTGGATTGCTATATCTCTGGAAAGCAACAGCATCCCAAGATTCTTTTGTCATAAACTATTAGTATAACTCTACATGCTTAGTAAAATTTACTTGGTTCCATGCGGCATTGTTAATTTTCATTGTTATGTTGCCACAAAACTCAATCAAAATGACGTTTTCGTCCATTTTATGCACTTATTATCATAGTTAAGCAGTAGTATTCCAAATTTTTTTTTATAGAATATGAAAGTTACTATTAGGACAAGCTAAGTAATATAGAATTTTACCGGGATATCGATGCTGTTAGCAGATATAATCTGTTAAATATTAAAAGTTTCAAAATCTGCAACTTTTGAATTAGTCCTATCTCAAAACAGCATCACAGCTGAATAAAACAAAATATATCAGGTAGTAGTTGAACACATGTACAAAAGCATGGAAATGAAAAATAAGTGGGGTCGCATGCTATTTTCAGAAAAAAATGACAAACGTTACAAAAAGGCAGTGTCAATATCAGGTTTTTTCCCTATGAGAAAATGATTGATCCCGTTTCTCATTCCCTTTCCTATGTTTTTCCTCTAGGCGGAAACGGAACATCCCTTTTCTCTTTCTCCTTCTAGGGGAAAAGCTTGATTCTTGCACTGCCTTTTTGTTGACATTTTTTTCTTTCGAAAATAGCATGAGACCCCACTTACTTTTCGCTTCCATGTTTTTGTACATATGTTCAACTACTACCTGATATATTTTGTTTTATTCAACTGTGATGCTGTTTTGAAATAGGACTAATTCAAAAGTTACAGATTTTGAAACTTTTTAATATTTAACAGATTATATCTGCTAACATCATCGATATCCCGGTAAAGTTCTATATTATATAGCTTCTTCTAACAGTAAACTTTCATATTCTATAAGAAAAATTTTGGGGTACTATTACTTAACCAAGGTAATAAATGCAGAAAACGGGCAGAAACGTCATTTTGATTGCATTTTGTGGAAACATAACAATGAAAATTAATAATGCCCCATGGAACCAAGTAAACTTTACTAAGCATGTCGTGTTATACTAACAGTTTATGACAAAAGAATTTTGGAATGTTGTTGATTTCCAGAGATATAGCAATCCAAACATACTGGCATTTCAATTTTCATGAAAAATGGGATTCGTGGTCTTGAATTTTGACATTTTCTACAAGATACAGGAAATTTTTTCAGAGCTTCAAAATTGCACATTATTCATTAAATATGATCTACTTCAAGATAAAAAAAATCAAGCAAAACAAAAAATACAACTATCGCACTTTGTCTGATTTTCAAAATAATGGCTCTTAAACTCTTTCGAAACCGTTCGTGTGGCAATGCGTTTCATACACAAAATATTACTCATAACATTATGAACGGACATAAAAGATAGGTGAAATAACTTTATTGGATTCCCTAAGACTCATACTACGATTTTTAACCCCTTAACAGTGTGCCCCGAACTGGATTCGGGCAAGAACACTTTGCTTGCTTCGTTATTAAAAGCATTTTGATACCACTAATTTGTAACTGTAAATTTATCTTTATTGATTGTCAGATATTTTTCGATTAAATAAGGTAACTATTTCAGTATAGAAAAAGTGGTGTCCAGCCCCATTTTTAATTTTTTTTGTAAGAAAACAAATGTCACTGTTAAGGGGTTAAGCACTAGCTTCTTGATTTTATCAATGTTTCAGCCATTGGTAGATGCTGAAGTTCGAACAGAGCGAGGCAACTCAACTACCACTTCTCTACCATATTTGCAAGCTATTTCTACTATTTATATACCAGTGTTGTTGGCATGAATGATTTACCGCAGGTTTTCTGAAACATTTTAAGTTATTATTAAAATCAGGGCTGGTGAGTCGGTGGGAAAAAATGGCTGACTCCGACTCCGAGCAGGCTAATATACTTGTGTGCCCTGTTGGTTAAAATAATGATGGAATATAGAAAAATATAGCTAAAATCTCACTATTTCGGCATTGATTCTCTTTTTAGGGCTTCAAAAAAAATACTATATATAGATTTTTCCCCTGCTTTATTACTTTTACAATTTCGTGCCTCCAAACCCGGAAAATCCAACTATCGAAGCAGTGTTGCCAGATTGGGTTTTTTTTTGTTCCCATATTGTTGATTGCCACCGCTTTTTTGAAACAGAAATATTCGCCCTATTTAAAAATAGATTAAAAATTCTGAAAAACAAGCGAATTATACTATTTTAAAAAAACTGGTGAAAGTCAAATCATCTGAATTTAAAAAGTCCCCAATCTGGCAACAACACTGTATCGACGTCTAAAAAAACACAAAATGGAAATTTTACTATTTTGGATCTGCAAACTGAGAAGAAAAATCAAAATTGTTAAAATTTAGTGGTTTATTTTGCTGTGTCTTCCAGACTCGAAATATTTCTATGGAAAGGAGGAAAAATAAAGATGAAAATTTTATTATTTTGGTTATTATTTTGGAAATAATTCGGATTCTGGGGATTCTAATGAAAAAAAAAATTACAGTTTTTGAATTACTTTTACAATTTTGGCTTTATTTCTGGTTCTGCCGACCTGCAAAATCCGAAATTTAAATGATGAAAGATACACTCTAAAATTGGGAGAAGTGAAAATTTCACTCTTTGAAAGAGTTACAGACCTTTTCACTCTTTTTTGGAGTAAATTTTATAAAAATACACTTCTTAAAGAGTGGAATTTTCCACTCTCTAGAAAGGAATGATATATTACACTCCATTGTCGAGAGTGAAATATGTCACTCCGTTGTCGAGAGTGAAACATCTCACTCCGCTGTCTAGAGTGAAAGCCTGGCACTATACACCTTAAAAAAACATTCCGTTCAACTTTGAGCCAATATATGGAGTAAAATAATGAAAAGCACCAAAGTATGTCACTTCTTAATTTAAAAAACTCCATTTCATAATGTAATTTCGGAAATTACGTAATAAAGCTTGCACAATGCGAAATTAGGGTCACATCAAATTGCATCCTGTGATTACAAGTTGTGAAACTATTTGAAATCAAATGTTTATAATAGAAATCCTGAATCTTTAGTAGCACTGAAAACTTCATCCACAAATAGCAACCACAAATAACCCAATTTTTGATGATTTTCACGCTACTATACTAAGTACTGGAATGTGTTATTGGACACATTAAGTACTTGCATACGTAAATCGCGCTCAAAAAAATTATCTCACTTCAAAATTATGATCTTTTATTGTTTTATTTACTTCAAAACCCTCTAGTATATTGAATTTGAGCGATTTATTTTATGCCGTACAAAATCTTGTATCATGGCGAATATTTAACTGCAAACCGCTTTCTATTTCCCCTTTTTATCATGTTTTATCTTTGCAACTGACTTTTAAAAAGAAGAAGAGTACAAAATCTATGATAATAAACTTTAAACCTCAACCCCTTGGGGACGAGCGACCGGTATTCGTGCCGCGTAAGGCGCTCAGAATCGGGGAATATTCCTACCAGTAAATTTTTATTGTAAATTTTGCCTTGTTTAATCCGAGCATTTTCCCGATTCAATTAGGAAAAATTTCTGTTTTAAAAATCCGGTGATTAAAGATTAAAAATTCTGTAATAGACGCTCGTCCCAAAGGGGTTAAAATGTGAAATATCTGTTAGTGCAAAACTTAGTTACATAAAAAAATATATATATATATTTCATCTAACCGTGCCTGAAATAGCTATGTAAGGAATTTCAGCCGTGAATGAGAAAAACTTTTTAACAAAATTTACGGAAGTTTGTTCTTATATTTTTGATTAGTTACATCATTAGATTTGTTCAAATGCATTAATTTTATTTTATGCATTGTTCGAAGTTTACGTATAACCAGGATAAACTATGAAAATAAATTTAACATTAACTCCAAATAACACTGAAATAAATTTTATTGTTATTTATGTCGAGAAGCACTTTTTATAAAATTAAACTCGAATCAAATCATTGCCCAACTGAAAGCTTTAGAGTACGAAAAAAGAAAAATTAAGTTAAATAAAAGCGAAAGAATTGCATTCAAAATTTATAAAAAGAAACAGTATGACTGCTATGAAAGACCCTTGATAGGAAAAGAAGAAGAATGCTTCAAATAGAAGAAACAATTTTAAATTACTTTTGTAAACTCTATTCCCAGTCTATGCTAATGAAATCAAGCTTAGAATTTCGCAGTTCCTTGTAGTTGGAAAATTTTGTTACGCAACGAAAATATCTTAACTAATGTTTTTATAGGTTTCACATTAAAATTGTTTACAATAGTAAAGTCATTGCAAACTTTTTGAGTTTATATTGAGTGTGAATATTTTTTTTTTTCTTTTATGTCGAATTATTGTATGTAAAAAGTTCGTACTGTTACTGGAATTTCCAGACAAGGAAATTCTTCGGTACCAATATTTTCTTATAGAAAATCTCTCTTTGAATAAGGGGAAATTCCGCACGTTTGAACTACATTTATTTGTTTATTTTTGCAAATAAAAATACTTATATTTCACCTTAAAAATAACGGGACGCGTACGAAGCCTGATATATATATTTTATAAATATTTATATTTATATTATTATTATAGAAAATTTTTCCATATTCGTCTTCATTTTAAATATTTATTTTACATTTTTGCAAAATATAATGAAACTTTTCAATATTATTTACATTTTATGTAACTTTAAGTAGGAAAAATGTAATTTTAAGAAGACAATTTAAGAATATTAAAAGAGGTTTTCCTTGCCATAAAGAAATACCTTGACACAATGTTTCCCAAAGCTTTTTGTTCTAGGTTGTACGATTGGCGAGTCTGTTTCGGTGTTTCCTATGTAGTATAAGTCATACCAAAATTTGTACTGATTTGCATACAATTTTTATTTAAATCCTTCGTTCAATCCCCAGCTATACTTATCTATTCTTTTATAGACGCTTAATATTTTGAATAAAATAGATTACTTATTATATAGAAAAAATAGAGAACATATACTTCTCTTTTAACCCATGCAACCCCTTAAGTGTAAACAATCGATTGTCACATTAAAAACTTGCTACATATAAACAGAGCCTGATTATCCACGGGGCAAATTCCTACCACTAAAAATAAACAGAAAATTTTGCCTCATTCATGGCAGATATTTTACGTGAATACGGCGTTTAGATAAGGCGAACATTTCTTTTAAAATTTATTGGTGTAAGTATGCCCCGTTGGTAATCAGGCCCTGCATATAAAGCTACACTAACCTTCTGAACGGCAGTAGAATATTAGTTATAATACCACTTGATTTAAATCCATAAATGTCACGTAAACCTCCAATTTCACCAGAAAAACTTTTACTTATTTTTAAGTAAGTGTTTTCCCAAATTTTGGTGTATTGCAATTATTTAAAAATTTTCTCAGCTTTGTAGTACTTTGACCTTAAAATAAATGCAGTGCGATAAATACAGTGCGTGTACATTGAAATAATAAAACTTTGTATAAATCACCATAAAATCAAAACAACACACAAGATGCGTTCCCTGCGGGAAAATATAACAGCCCGTCATCATGCAATGTAAACACGTGTCCGTAAGGCACAGGTGCCAATATAAGTAAATTATTCCGGAGTCTGATCGAAGACAAAAATGTTTTTATCTGGAAAATATATACAGTAAACATTCTCTAATCCGGCACGTTCGGTACTTTAAGCATGCCGGATTACGAATTTTTCGAATTACAGGATGAGTGTGAGGAAAAAAGTGTAGAAGTTAGAATTAAGCAAAAAATGACAATAAAGCATTTTTTATTCCTTTAAACAGATTGAATAGAATAAAACAAAACACTCAAGAAGTACAACATATGCACATGACTATAAAATAAGAATGTGCTCTGTAGACCTACACAATAGACCTACTCGTAGAAGCCATCTTAATACGTTCACGCCGGCGCGGTGGGTCATATTCGACTGTTTCGGAGCTGCGAAGTCTCCGTCTATTTTGATACCAGTGTTTTAATGCAGAAAATGTTGTTTTATTTAATTAGAAGAACTACTTGATTTAAAGGAACAACATTTTCTCTAAAATAATAGTGGTGTGCAAAAAGCCCGAGACTTGGCAACTCTGAGACAGTCGAGTGTGACCCACCGCGCCGGCGTGAACGTGTTAAACAAATCTCGAATATCAGTTTGCTTTGTAGTAGTCTTCCCTCTTCTTTTCTTAGGTTTTTTTAGGAAGTCATTTCGCATGATGTAGAATTTCATAATTTTTGCATGGTTGAACGAAATGCTGCGCTCTGAAAAACCTGATCAATACATTCAAGGCATCAGCTGCTTGATTCCCACTGATGTTGTTTGAGTCATCCGCATAATCTTCATCAGAGTCAACGTCTTTGGAGGCTGTTAGGTTGATAATACTCTGAATAATAGCCTCATCATTCAAAATTTCGTCTGTCGGCTCATCAAAATCACCTTCAACCCACTCTTTAATTTCTCCTCGATTCAGTTGTGTTTCCGAAATTCGTGCCGGATTATACAGTGTGCCGGACAGTAGAATGCCGGATTAGAGGATGTTTACTGTATAAGGAAATGTGTATCCTTTCAGTAAGGTACATTTCAGATTTTATTTTGAAATTTTTGTTTAAGTAAAATTTCCAGTTGAAAGCATGTTCGTCTTGGATCAAACTCCGGAATAATTAAGAGATGTTGGCATCTATGCGTAAGGGGGGAAATATTTGTGTGACCTTGCCCCTTTACAGACAAGTGCTTACATTGGCTGATGACGGGCTATTATATTTTCCAGTTCGAAACATGTCCTGTGTGTTGTTTTGATTTTATGGTGTATTATACAAAGTTTTATTATTTTAATTGTGATTTATTTCCAATTTTTCGGTGCTGATTCAACTATATATATTGGTAGCAATAGTTGACATTTTCGTTTTGATTTTTCCATTCATGACTTTCAAATGAGCGAAAAAAATAAGGGATACGCCAAGTACATGTAATTCTGCAAAAGTTGCAATATTAATCAAAGTTTGGGAAACACTGCTCTAAGGAGTACGTAAAGCACAAAAGTTTTATTTTGATCAGAAACTTTAATTTACTTATTGCTTTACAAATAAATTATCACTGTAACAATTTATTATTTTTCAGTTGAAATATCATCAGTATATAAAATCGGGATGATCTAGCCCTTATTAGAGCTAGACGCAGTAATATGAATAACACTTTAATGATTAGTACTTTATTTATTCATTGCTTCACTATATAAAATCTGTTACTTTATTTACAGGAACATAACAAAGTTACTTAGGTTAACTGCGGTTCCTCGTTATTATCCATGCCATTACGCATTTTGTTAATGTATGTCTCCACTGGCAGTCATTATGAACTTCATTAAGTTGATAGAATATCAAATATTAAGACACATTTAGGGAAATATGTATTATCATGCAGAATATTTGAAAGTATGAGACGACACTGGTTATTAATCTTGTCTTTAGAAGCACACTATTTATATCTTAACTTCCTGTAAGTAATATTCTGAATGTGAAGCTTTACTTCGTTGTTCTTTGATTACAAAAAAATTCTAGCTTGTTTCAGTGGATTGTTCTGTTTGTTAGTTTCCATGTTATAAGCTGATTCGTCGCTTTTATGATTTAGTTTTCTCTTTTTCTAAACAGTCATTAATTTATAATATTCAAAATTTCAATCAAAATGAAAAAACAAAAGTTGTCTGAGAAAGCAGGGAAATTTTGAAGCAAGGATTTGAAAGAAAAATCTCTATTTTAAGCCTTTCAGGGACAAAGTAGTTCTGTTGGCGAAATGTTGAAGTGATTGAATGCCACCAGAATTTCTGAATTAGGCGATAAAGAACTGCCTTTCTTCACGTAGATTATTAAGGCAATTTTTTGTTTAAAAAATTCTGTCGAAGCTATTTTTGCAGTTGGGGGATGAAAATTAAGTTTTTGCTCCTTGAAACACTCGCCTAAGAGTTAAAAACAAATCAGGTAATTGAACAATAAGAAGGATTTTATTGCAAGCGTCCCAATAGCTGATAAGAGAGTTCAATATTTTCTATAGGAACTTCTGTAATATAATATCTTGCAGATGGGTCATCATTCAGTTTCTTTTTATATTCTTTCGATAATCACTTTTACTGAGGATGTAAGAGGATGTTTACTGAGGATCCCTTGCTTCATTGATTCATAATAACTTAATTCCAAAATCATTATTATGGAACGACAAGGTTCTAGCTGTACTTCGACAAGTATTTTAGGAATAATGGGATGGAAATTTAATTATTCCATAGTCCACATTGTGATTAGAACAATATCAAATCCTCTAAGTCTCATAATTCTCGCTATCATAGATTGTATGTAAATTCGAACCGTGGAGAAGACTAAAAGTACTTTATAGATGGTATCATCCTATATTAGCCAATTTTCTCTATTAGAACCTTGATCTTCCACTGCAAAGAATGTCTTTTACCAAGTTTTGAGCGATATATAGCGCCATTTATAATAAAGTGATGCCAACCCTCATTTCTAAATTTTTAGTCTTCTAGAGACAAAAATGAGCCATTTCGTGAAACAGTGGTTTAAGTTACTAATTTTAAAAAAAATGTGTTAGTCGCATAAAGACAAATCAATCTATACATATAAATATCGATATGCGCAGTAAGTAGTTCCTGGAAATTTGCTTGTAAATTTATATCTGCCTATTATTTTGCCAATTTTTGTCCAACGGTATTTTAAACTGATATCTTTGCCTTATTTAATTTGAGAAAATTTGCGATTACAAAAGCCGAAAATTTCACCTTTAACATAACTGTGAGAAAAGTTGTACCACTTAACAGCAATGGTAAATAGCATTTGAAGAAATTTTTCCCACAGGATAGAAAATCATTGTAGCATGTAAAAAAAAATTCCTGTTTTTGAGCATTTAAGAAAATGTGACTTCTACCATTCTTAGCACTAACTTAGACAGTTCAAAAAAATTTTTTTAAAGACATCATGCAACTTACCGTCGGCTGGCATCGTAAGATTCTTGGCTTCCCAGTTACTGTGACCGGCCTCGTTGACCGCCGCCAACTGAAACCCATAAGTGACGGCGGGGGCAAGGTACCGTACCGTGTAACTAGTGGCATTGGCCGGGATCTTGTCGTCCATGTCAAGCCAGTCTGCCCCGCCCGTGCTGTAGTTCTTCATCTGTAAGTGGTATCGCTTAATGGGCAAATTGCCCTTGTATTCGAGACTCCAGCGCAGGAGAGCAGTTCGCGAATCGAGTGCTTCTACGGAATCGACGGCAATCTCGGCGGGCTCTGCAAAAAAAAAAAAATAAAAATAAATAAATAAATAAATAAAACGATAAACATGGTTAGGCTTAAGTTAAACTGCTAAGATTAAAGATAAAGATAAGATAAACTTACACAAAGAGATACATATATAAATAAGTTATGTTCAAGAAAAGGTATAAATAACAAAGATTTGTATGATTTTACTTTGATTATTGAATAGTTCAGACAAATTTAACAGCGGGGAATGTAGTCAGTGCTGTAATTTTTCGGTGTAAAATTCTGTGAAAAGCACAAACAAAATTAGTTAAAAGACATTATTTGCCATTGAAAATCTCCTTACATGATATTAACGTTTCTGCACTTCTTTTCAGCCGCAAGTATAATTAGCGGAATTGAACTCAACCTGTGTTAACCGGGCTACAGAACATGTTGGCCAATATTCCTGTAATTCTTTTCAGCAGCAAGTATATTTAGCGGAATTGAACTCAACCTGGGTTAGCAGAGCCACAGAAAGTGTTGCCCGCTGTACTAAATATATCTGAAAATCCATTTAAATTTGAAGCATTAATAGACTTTTTACCTTTAATAAGTTTTTCCAGATTTCCCACCAATATTAGAAAACAATCTCGTCTAGCGTCAATCTCTATAAAATATAAAAGGTAAGCATGATGAGGCTTGAGTTAAATTACTAAGACACACTGTACTCAAACAGACTCATATATAAACAAGTTATGTACACGAAATACTTTAAACAACCGTGGCTGTTTTTAAAAAATAGAAAATAATTAAAATGCAAAATTGGAAACCAAAATAATGATCTACATTAAAATGCAGCTTATAACTCATTCTTCAAAATCTCGCTAGACGTATAATCGCACAGTTATAGGTTAAGAAATCAAAAGTAAAAATTAAAATACAACTCCCAGTATATTTTAATGTACATATTGATCACCGATTTAATTTAACTTGGTATTAAATTTATGTTCAACATACAATGAAATCCCTCTTTTCGTTGAGAGATTTCAGTTTAGCAACAAAGTGTGATATCATACAGTTGATCTGAAATTTCTATTTTAATTTACTCTGGTTAATCAGTGCCAATTATGGTAAGTCTGATGCTAGTTACATTACTGTCTGAAACAAGCGTTCGTTGTTAAAATAGATTTTAAAAAAAGTCGTGCTTGAAAATTACTTAAAAAGTCATAAAAATGTCTTTCTTTCTCTATCCAATGATGTAAAAAGTGGAATTACATTTAGGAGTAATAAGCAACCAAAAAAAAAAAAAAAAATCGATTTTTTGGAATGAATCCAAAAGGAGCATACTAATTTCACACGGTACTAAAACTATAATGGACAAAATAGGACTTCGTCATTCAGAGGCATTGCTAGACAAAGCGTTACTGAACTATTAAGATAAATTGCACTCAAATAGGCACATAAGTATGTAAGATATTTATAAGAAATGTTTTAATGATGATGATAAAATATTCTTATTTGTATGATATTATTCTGGTTATTGATTCTAGAACAGTGTATTCAAATATTAACCGTTAACTGATGTTACCGGTCTCTCAGACCGCGGCTTTTTACAATTTTTATAGTTTAACTTGCAATTTTCAGTTTAACAACAAACACTACCGAAATTTTGTTCCGTTTGGAACTTTAGTACTACTATCACCAGAGACTTTTAAATAGGTGAGTTTTAATTATAACAGTCCTGTGCAAAAACTTTAGAACAAAAACACAATCCTATGAGTTAATCGTACCTTTTATTCATCTGTCGCTGTAGAGGTCTCACAGACGGCTTCCCACTAGTTATGTGACAATTTCTGTGACATCAGTTAGAGGTTAATCAGAGATCGGGTATTCGAAGTTGTAATATTTGTGCGTAAAATTGCACCGCAAACATGAAAAAGTTACCCGAATCATATATCTTGTTACAGTAAAGCTCAATTCATAGGGCGCATACATTTGATTACCTTTTTGTGATTAGTAACCTTTGCCTTTTTTAGTGGCAGAATTCTGATATTAAATTAGTCGAATAGTACCCTTCGAAAACAGTGGTAGACAAAAATAAGCAATTTTATGCACCTTGACACAGGATCTTAATGGTCCAATAATTCTTTTCGGGTATAAGCATCTTTAACGCATTAGAACGCCTGAGCATTTTAACTAGGATATGCTAAAATCCCTCAATAAGTTCTTAATTTCGTGAGTTTTTTTTTTTTTTTTTTTTTTTTTTTTTGCTGATTCTATGGAATTAGCAATACTATGGCGTTAGGTACGTCAGAATTGTCCGGTTGATTCAACCGTCTCAAATGAAGAATATTCCGTATTATGTTATACTATTAAAATAACAGAATTAACACTCCAAACTGACCTGTTAAATCTTCTTATACATAATAAATTTGAAATATAAGTGCATTGTTCTGGTTACTGAGATTATTTTTCCTAACTTCTTCTTCACCATTGACTCATAAACCCTCTGAATACTAGACTTACTCTCTGTCACAAGAAATGACAGCTATCGTAGCTGTTTTTTTTTCAGTGTTTGTTCAGGGCCTTAAATTCAAGAGATCGTACTAATATTGGAAAAAATCAACATATGACAGCGCCATCTTTTATTTTGTATTAGCGCATAAGCCAAGTATTCAGAAACCTGTGATTCACTAAGGCCTAGTAATATGGTTGGGAGGAGAGCAATGGAGCTGCAGCTCCATCAAAATTGTTATTTTTTATTATTATTTTAAAAGAAGTCTTTTAAAGGAAAGGTAAAATCTTATAGTGGCATTAATGGCTGAACATCACATATAACTATAAGAAATGATTTCATATAATTGATCTGCAAAGTTTTCCTAAAACCTTTTGAACTATGCATAAGATTATCAAAATTATTTTGTTGAAAATCATATTTGTATATTATTAAATTTTGTATAAATGAAGGAAAGTTTAAATGTAGATATGTCATAAAGATACTTCCGTAGCTTATACACAAACGCTATCACGTAGTAAGGAATATTTGGAATGATTTTTTTTTTTTTTTTTTTTTTTTTTTTTTTTTAAACAGAACAGAGTAAGAAAACTTTACCTATCTTCTTGAGACCGATAAAACTGTAACAGTATGTAATACCCTATAAATTTTGATGTCATTTCAAAACAAATATGAACGCTCGGCCAAATATAAAATTTTGAATATCCTATTATCCACATATTTTGTGTGTGTCGCATGTCATCTTAATATTTGTAAAATTTCTATAAAAACATTCAGGTATGAATATCTTCCTTTTTTAACTATTATATACTGAAGGTATTGTTATAAAAAGTATTATGGAAGATATAGCTATATTTTTCCTCGTATATACGAAACTGAATTTAGATACCACATAAAATATTGAAAAGCTAGCATATATCAAGGCATTGTTTATAAATATATTATATTACCTCAGGAGCAAGCGGGCAATATTTTTTACGAGAATTTTGACAACATTTAAATATTTTTCCCAAAAGAGACAGATATCCTGTATAAATATATTTCATTCTTGTCATCCTAAATATTAAAATATATTCCTGTTTTAAAAACAGATATTCTTTTGTGGTTAAAAAAGACTTGATCGCTTACAGTTAATATAGCATGACACATTTACTCATATTAGGCTTATTTTCTTAGAAAATTAATCTACTTTTCGTAAGTTGCATCTTTTATTTAGCTATTTTTGGACAAAGTTTACATGCTAGGAAAAAAGAATTTCAAAAGTATAGAAATGTATGTTTGACTTGGGATCATATTTTTTGCAAAATTTTCTTTTGGTACCAGTAAAAAGGAAAAATAGCAAGTATACTTTACATGTTAAGTTTGTTAGCGCACACTGCCGGCACCTTGCGGGCGAGATCCTCTCCTGCCATGAGTTATCAATAAATAAAGCTGCAGAGGGAAGGGGAATAGGTACAAGCTATTTTTAGACAGGGCTGCCAGTTTGCTCTCAATTTTTATTCAGAAAATTCTTATTCGTGCCAGAAATTATAATCAGTATTTTTTGTTTTCTTTAATGCATGAATTTTGTGACAACATAAAGCAAAGATTCCTCTTTCAAAATTTCCGGTATTTTGAAATAAAAATGGAGGCCAAACTGACACACCTGGATTACACAGTCCATCACACTGAGTATAAGTTTCCGGTCGTTGTTTCACGCTTGATCGGCTTGCGTTGCGATGAGTTTTTGACTAACAATTCACAATTTCTTTTTTTAATTTTTCTGGTGTAAACTTATTATTTTACAGCATGCAAAAATGAGCTCCCGAAAAGAGTTGCCATTTTGACCTCAAGTTTAAAATAATACAAATGTCTCTTATTAAACAAAGCATAAAATTCTATTCTTTATTACTGGTATCCACTCTAAATTTCTGAATAAAATGTGAGGCCAAATTGGCAACCTTGATGTAATCTAAGAACTAGACGTTAGAAGGCGTTATTGTCAACATGCGAAACTTCCATTCATCTGACCAGGCTTATTATTTTAATAGCTTTGGTACTAATCGAATAAAATTTGTGTAAGAGACACAGTACCAGAAAGGATAATATATATAAGGGCGTAGAAAAACGACAAAAGCATTTGTTTTCCGTAATAAAAAATAAAGATTTGTGGAAATTATTCTTACTTCTACCGTCGCCTTAAAATCCAGCGTAAAGATACATAATTTGTATTAATAAGTTTTCGTAAAAGTGTAGGTATGTTAAAATTCTGGAAGCCTGATATTGCCTTTTTTTGGTTAAACGTTTTTAATTTAATTTTTAATGCGTTTTTTAACCTTTATTTCGCTTTTGGAGGAGATTTTTTGACATGAGTAAAAGAAATTTGCTTTCATTATTTTAGCCCATTATAAGAAATGTTATTCTCTTTTTAAAAAGTTAGGAATTAGGAATTTGAACAGCAATTTTTAAATTTTTGGCGAATTTTATTTCGCAATTTTTTGAGTTTTTTCGTGTTTCGAGCAATTTTTTGACATTGGTAAAAGGAATTCTGTTTCAAACTTTTAGTTATGATAATAATAATATTTTAATACCGTAAATTTTATCCTTTTTTTGTAAAGTCAGTTTTTTTTTAATTTCTATCGCTTTTAATTAGATTTATAGCAAGTTTCGCCGCGGTTCTTTATATTTGTGAAAGAGGTGGTAATAATGCCCACAACATTAAATTTTGTCCTCCGCGATTTTTCAGTTTTTAGCGATTTTAATGTGATCTTCAATGCAATTTTTAGTGCTTTTTCGCGATCCGTGGCAATTTTTTGATATTCTTAAAGGAATTCTGTTTCATAGCCTAAAATAGTAAATTTTGTCCACGGTTATTTCTGAATGTTTGGCAATTTTAACCGTTTTTTGGCGCTCCGCTACGATTTTTCAAATTACTAAAAGGAATTCAGTTTCAAACTTATAGCCTAAAACAGTAAACTTTGTTCTTTTCGATTTTCAAATTTGTCGGAATTTTTAATGCGATTTATATAATTTTTGCACGGCGATTTTTTGACATTTGTAAAATGAATTCGTTTGTAAAACTTTTAGCCTATTATAGTGAGTTTTGTCGTTCGATATTTTTGAAGTTTTTTTTATTTTTAATGTGATTTTCAATGCGATTTTTAGCATTTTTTTTTTTAGCCCCATGGAGGTTTTTGACATTCGTAAAAAGAATTCAGTTTCAAACATTTGGTTTAACATAGTACATTTTTTCTTCCCCGATTTTAAGCGTTTTTTCTTGTTTCACACCAATTTTTGGACATTCCGATTGCATGTTATATCCCCTGCAATTTTTCAGGCGAATTTTAGAGGGTTTTTTTTTTGCGATTTTTTCCCAAAATGAAATGGATCTAGTTTTAACCTTTTAGCCCTGTATCAATCTCAGGGGCAAGCAATTGCGTTTCTGTAATGTTAAATTCACACCGGAATTTAAGAAAAAAAATCAATTCAAAATAAGGAAAAGCAATTTTTCATCATTTTCTCTTAATCCGTGGTGGATCTTGCATGTCTCAAAGGGCCTTTCTCAAGGCCGTATTACTGCGAACATCTGTGAAGCCATGGTAGCCTGGACTCGAGGTGAAGCGTGAGCTAGGCGCGGGGGTTGTTGTTCACTGAGAACTTTTATGATCTTTAAGTATTTTATTTATTAGCTAATAGTAAATTTTTAAATTATTTTTATTTATTTTTCAATTGAACTCAGGAATTGTTTGTTTGTTTCCCCTCCACTAAAATTTTAAGTCTTTTTCCCAGTACTGTCATGATTCAGTTCCTATTAGTCTTCCATAGTGTTACTGTCGGGGATGTGGGCAGTGGCACTAGGCTCCTCGGTAAACTGTCAAAAATCTCTTAGCATTTTCCAACCAAAGTTAAAAAAGTAAAATTTAATTAAACGTTTCCGGTGTAAATCACGATTAAAATTAGCTGGGATATAATGAATCCCACACCCTTCAAGGGGAAACAGTAGATGTTACCCTTTTTTCATTAAGCTTATTCGGAATTCGTAGAGCAATTTTTTTCATTTTTTAATGAGAATTTTAGATTTTTTTTTCTTTTAACGGCGGTTTTTCAACTTTCGTAAAATAAATCGTTTTTAATGTATTAACCCAATATAGTAACTTTTGTCCACTGCGATCGTTGAAATAAATTTTAGCTGTTTTTTATGCGCTTTTTTTTTCGCCTTCGCTGAGATTTTTCCACATTAGTAAGAGGAATCCGGTTTCAATCTTTGAAAATTTTGTTCTCTTTGCTACAAAATTAGTGCAGTGATTTTTTAATTTTTCACGATTATGTATTGAAGTTTTTTTAGTTTTTTTTTCTCATTTTTCAAATGACTGGGCCGCGCCGGGAAGGTCAGCTAATTAAGAATATCGGATATGAAAAGGTAATAAGAAATTTTATTGTTAAAAAATTATTTTTTAATTTTTTTTCTTTTAGGGTTTTAATTTTTTTTTTTTTTTTTTTTTTTTTTTTTTTTACTTTTCTTCATTTTTTATGTACGCTCTATATTTAAAAAATAATTTTGCACTTCACTATTTCTTTATCTTTTTTAATTTGTACAAATTTATTTTTTCTTACATATTTTTAAAAATCTTTATTCGCATTAAATTACTCATTGTGACATTTCTAGTAATATTAACTCCGATGAATTATATTGTTGAAAGGGGAAGATCCACTGCTTCAATAAAATCTGTAACATGATGTTCTACAAATTTTCTCTTTGTTAATTGATTTCAATAATACGCTTGGCAGTGTTTTCCAGAAGTTAATTGACGGGTTGTTCTGAAAGATGTTCCTCAATTTGTTTCTCCTAATGAAAATCACTAATTTAGTTAATTGTAGTGTTCGTCTGACAAGTACTTGCTAATAGAACTCATTATCTTGCAACAAATTTTTTAAATTGTATTCGGAATTTAACTTTTACTGCTTTTTTTCCCCTTTAGATGTCGGATCTCGAAGTCACAGTTGTTAGCGACCTTAGAATTAGTGATTTTCTTGTGCTAATGTTTAACTATTTTTTTTTTTATTATTATCCAAGATAAACAATCTTATGGCAGGTGTTACATTTTATGCGATTTTACAAACAAAATAATTATGAAATTGAGAATACTAAAAATATGAAAATATGATTTCTGAAAATGGAAATGATTTATTTTCTATGATTTTTAAAGTGGAAATTGATATTCGTTTTATAAAATAACTTTCATTATAAATGCAGTATTTCACAGCTCTATCGCTCGTTTGGCTGTATTACTATTGCATTATTATTCTCTCGAAAATTGTCATATCTCACATTTACACGTATAAAGAGAAAATGTAATTTAGAGAAATGATAATTATTGATTTTCGATCATTTTCAATATGAAAATTGGTTTTCGATTTATAAAATAATATGTAAATAATTAATATGAAAATAATAAAATAATGTAAAAGTAAATGTAGTATCCCTCTCTATCGCTCGTTCAGTTATATTGCTTTTTTTATTGTTATTTTCCCGAAGATTAAGTCATATCTCAACTTCTATTGTTAATGACATTATACGTGTAAATAGAAAATATAGTTTCTTAAAATGAAAATTATTTATATTCCATTATTTTAAAAGTGGAAATGAATTTTCCTTTTATAAAATAATATGAAATATAAATATAGTATCTATCCGCTATATCGCTCATTCGGATATATTGCTTTTTCTTTTTTCAATTGTCCCGTAAATTAAGTCATTACTCAACTTCTATTGCTAATAACTTTATACGTATGCTTATTATAATAGATGCAATTCTCTGTCGCTATTTGTTTTCAGGAAATTGTAATACAGGATGCGCCATAAGTTCGTAGAAACTTAAAACAAACATAATAAAAAAAGTTTTGCTCGGAAAAAATTTCGGTTTGCGCGAATATGATCAGAGGGACATTGAATTTTTTTCCCATGTAGAAAAAAAAATATATATTCCAAAATTAAGCGAAAGAGATGTTTACTCACACGTCATACTGAAACGTTTTATGCAAATCAGGCAAACGCAAACAGACAATGAAACAAATCACAATAACATGACACTACGCATTTATTTTTATGTAAAAGATGTCCAGCATACCGGCACCAAGTCTAGAGTTTTTGAGGGCGACTAAAACTTACAACCTCGACCTATAACTCGGTCTTCAGTGAAAATGTCAAACAGTATCGTGGACGAATTTCCAAATTTCCGTTTCCTCAAAACGTCGCGTCGTGCTAAATCCAGTATCGCATTCAATGAAATAGGGAATTTTTGCGTCTTCAGTTCTTTCTCCGTGCGAAACTTTCGCAATGCAATAATTGTGGATTCATCTTTCTTGTTGAAAAGTTTAAATACAAACACTTCATCTGGTAAGGATAGCATGCTGCCGAGATCGAATGGCGAATCCATTTCCAGCCAGGTGTTTTATTGCTAGCCTGGTGTGAATAAAACGCCTATGACGTGTGAGCGCCCTCTTTCGGTTGCTTTTGTAATCATCCTTATTTTTTTTTATAAATGGAAAAAAATCCAGTGTATTTCTGATCATATTTGCGCAAACCGAAAAATTTTTCGAGATTTACTTTTTTTAAGTATGCCTAAATCTATGACGCACCTTGAACACGTACAAAAGCGTGTTTTGAAAGGTAGTTATAACACTTTTATTTTTAGATTATCTTTCTAATTGCATTCAAAAACACAAATGTAAGGGAAGTATTGTAATCATGATGAATGATATCAGGGCTCCCACTGGTCCTTTTTTAGGAAACGAATATTTTTAAAGAAAAGTTTCCGTGGGAGGTTTTCGCAACAATTACAAGAAAAACGCGCTTCCTGCTAAACTTTTACGAAAATTACAACAAAGACGTTTCTTTAAAAAAAATGTGGTGTTCAAAAAACGGACCGAGTGGAAGCCCTGATGTATATGTGTGAGTAAAAGTGTTGCCAGGTTTCCCGCGTAAATCAGGTCTTCAGATGCTTTAGACAGCATTTTTACCCTTTTTTGCAGTTCATTTCGCCATCTTTAATGGCAGATATTTGTTCCATTATATAAGGCGAAGAAAATTACTTTCAAATACAGAGCATTTGGGGACCTGATTTACGCGGGAGTGACCTCGGTAGCTTCTGATTGATTTTCTCTTTGTATAAGGTTTTAGAGCACTATCACAAAAACTACATATATATAGATTTTCGTACGAATCGACCGACGTATTGGGTAGTAAACCATTTTTTGATCGATTCTATAGAGGATACATCATCAAGGAAATATTACAGAGTACAATTGATAAATATTGCGTCAATGTAATGAAGCATTAGTGGATTAGAGGAAACGTCTTCAGATTCAAAATGGGAGGTCAATCAATCAATCAGAGACAGACAACGGTAGAGCGCCGATACAAACATTTTTTTAAATTGTGTAATATGTTTTAATTAGCATTTAGCTTTGTGATATTAACCCTCTCGCAGCGGAACTCGAGATTTCCTCGAGAATGCATTTTTCAGTTTAATTAACCCTCCTTGATTATTCCCCCCAGTTATTTTTTTATTCTAAATTTTATTTTATTTATTTGCAACATTTTCCCGATTAAATTAGAAAAAAAATTCTGTTTTGAAAAACCGGTGACAAAACAATAAAAATTCTTAAATACACAATTTTTGAAACTATTTTGATAAAACAATTACGCAGCGAGAGGGTTAACCCTTAACGGTCCTATGCAGTGCTGCCAGTGGGCTACTTTTTTTAAAATTCAGATTCCTTGATTGGCACCACTTTTATGAAATTGTAAAATTCGTCTTATTTAATGACATATTAATTAAGGCGGAAACAAGGGGAATTTTACCATTTCAGAAAAGTCGTGCTAATCCAGGGTTGCCAGTTTGGCCTCCACTTTTATTTAAAATACCCGAAATCGTGCCAGAAATTAAAAAGAGTATTTTTTGCTTTATTTAATGACAGAAATTTTGTGATTACATAAAGTGCAGCTTCTTCTCTCAAAATTTCCAGTATGAATGTGAAATTACGAAATAAAAATGGATGCCAAACTGACAACCCTGAGCCAATCAAGAAATCTGAATTAAAAATATATATATAGCACACTGGCAACACTAGTCTTATGTCACTTGCCGCGCGACATCGAGACCAACATCTTTTTCACGAATTTTATTCGCTTGGCACGACTTTTTATTTAAGAGGCGCTTCCAATCGTACTTATAGCACTTGTGCAACAGAAATGTACTTCGAAATTTAGTTTTTAATCGCTTGAGGGGCGGCGGTATATTTATGAAACCACTTAACTTTAATTCCTAATGCCACATTGACACCAGAATTTGGGTAAATAAAAATTCGGTTCATAAAGTGTGTGAAATACAGGTTTTCTTAATTATAAATAAATTTGTTTTCAAATTCCGATGTCATTCATTAATTTCTGCACTTTAGCAATGGTTGGTTGGTTGGTTGTATTTATGACGGCCAATTATCTGCACGAGGGATATAGGCCCAGGGGGGGGTGCCATTCGTGGGGGTCTTTCTAAGGAAACCTAACCCGTATTAACGCTTGGAAATCCAAGGTTCGAAGAAAACCACGAAAACTCCGAACGATTAGGCTGACGGGCGCGATTGGGATCGAACCCAGCACCTCCCGTCTACCAGCTTCGAGAGCAGAACCTCTCGGCCACCTTAAGCAATGGAATTGCTTTGCCCCTGAAAGGGTTAAATATGGTGGTGCAATTAAAATATAAAAATAGAATCGCGAATAAAAAGCTAGCGTCCGATAAGGGTTAAGTTAATTTTAGGGCATTTTAATAATTAGAGCAATTAATAATAATTAATTTAATTATGTGTGTGTGTGTTTAAGATTTCTATTATCTTCTCGAGTATTACGAGTAGCGATTAATACGAAGACTTTTATAATTCTCTTGCTTCTCGCATTAACCGAGTATCATATTTCGAACACCTGCATGAGTTTCACTTATTACTTTCCAAACACATAGTGCGAGGAAAGCATTATAAACATGATGTGCGCGTGTGTCACTGAACAAGATAGCGTCCAAACCGTAGTTCCGATTTTCTCCCATTTGGCGAATATACTTCAGGCCACTGTCACAAGAACTGTGTAAATTTTTGTATGATTCGGGCGAGGGATTAGATTTTGAAAGGGTCTCAGTATGCTTAAATTTCGATTTTTCTTTTTTTTTAAATATAATTTTCAACATTTTATATCTTAAAATGTACATGATTTTAAAAGACAATTTTTAGGGGGATGAATATAAGTATGTTATTTCATTTCCCATACTTAAAAAAATTACAAGATGTAGAATTACTAATTGCAGGGGACTTTAAACTGTCAGTCATTTGTCGAGCAGAAAATCGGTATGACAACTTACGCGCAGGATTACAAAATGAATTTTGCAACTACAATAAAAATATTGGTGCCTAATTATACTTCTGATAGTAATAATTACTTTGAACTTAAATAAACTCGTATTTAAAGCATTTATATATTTTTAATACAAAGTTGTATGTTGAGGAGTGTTTGGGATATCCTGTGCGCTATGCCAAAAAATGTCATTTTGAGAAATATATCTTAAACGTTTCGGAAACGCTGCCAGTGGCGTAGCCAGAGTTGTGTGTGTGTGTGTGTGTATGGGGGGGGGGTCCATATGCACTTCACATCACTAAAATTGTAAAGTTTGTTTCGCCTTGATTAATTGCTGAAATTTTTTTTTAGATAAGCCGAAGAAAAATTTATACAATTAGTCGTGTCAAGTTCATCTGGACCCCCCTCCCTCTGACTACGCCACGGAACGCCGCTTCAGCTATTGATCAGACATAATTCTACAAGCCATAACTTCTGTTCTAATGGGAATTTCAAGAAAAAATTTTATCGAAATGTTCAGAAAAAATAGGAGCTTAACCCCTTAATTCTCGCTCCCGTCATATTCTCGGGCTGCGTCTTTTACTCAGATTGTTCGACTCCCACCAGTTTTATAAAATAGTGCAATTGTCTATATTTTAGTATGGATTTACCTGTCATTAAATAAGGTGAATATTTCTTTTTCATAAAAGTGGTGCCAATAAGCAATTTGAATTTTTTAACCGCAATTTAATTCGAGCGTGAAGGGGTTAACATAAAATTAATAAATAAATTTTGAAAATTTTGAAGCTTTAAAAGTTCAGAGTTCCCTTTAACCCTTTTCAAACCATTTTGGGCTTTATTTAAAAAAAAAAAAATCATAAAAAAAGTTACAGAGTATAAAGGATAAATTTTGTGGCAGTACAGTTCAGCCTTAGTCTCTGAGCGTCTAAGTAGTAACGTCTCACGTTTCGAAACGGAAGAACCAGTTTTCGAATCTAGCTCATTCCATTGTGTCAGAAATTTATCTGAATTTGTCTTTTTATTTTAAAAATCATGAACTCAATTTATAATGTATTCAAATGCGCAGAAGCTTAAAAAGAAAATAGATGCCTCAAATGAAATGTTAAATTGTGAAAATAATTAAATAAATAATACAGGGTTAGCAAGAAATATTTTTCCCACTTTAGAGGGCTCTAGAATGCGTTCTATTGGTACATATATGATAAAATTTGAACTACAATGCAAATGATGCGTTTGACCAGAGGTGTAAAAATCTAGGCGCCAGCGGGCAGTCTCTCACCACTAAATTTTATGAGTTTTCTTCGCTTAAATTTTATTAGCATTCTTGCAAAAAAAAAAAAAAAAAAAAAAAAAAAAAACTTAGGCGAAATATTAGACGAAAAATAACGAATAAAATTTAGTGGTGAGAGACTGCCCACTGGCGCCTAGATTTTTACATCCCTGCGTTTGAACTTTATTAAATAAAAAGTACAAAAGTTGTACAATAGGTGGCACTGTAATACACATAAAAAATTAAATATGCTTAATAAATGTTCAATACTAAACGTTAATGTTGAAAATGAAGGGGGACATATTGAGCAGATTTACTGCTACTTTTCTTATATTATTTAACATATTTAAAGCATATTAAATGTTTTTATGTGTATTACAGTGCCACCTATCGGCTATATATAATTAAAATATAGTTTTTGTTTTATGTTAATTCATATTATGTCTCACGTGAACTTATGACATTATGCATTGATTAGTTGGTCATTAGTAAAGACAACTAAACTCGTTGTATCTTATAGAAAATGTAATAGAAAAAATGGCTGTTCTGTTATTCCATATTGATGTTATTAAAATTCATTTCGTAAGTTTCTTTTCTAAATAATGCGTTCCTTTCTTTCTTATTAATGTGTACTTAATTTAATTATCAATCGACTCAAAGCTATCATACTCTGCATATAAGAACACTAATAATTTTTAATAGGTTATGGGCTTTGCAGTTCGCTTTGAATTGTGCTAGTTAGCTCAAGTCTGATTGATTAGAATTAGATATAGATAAGTTAGGTTTTGCTCATAGCAAGTGAAGTAAAACATTAGTTTATTTTAGTAGAGAAGATTATCATTAAAAGATTTTGAAATCGCATTAAAGTTTAAGAAGAAATGGATTTAACAAAGCAAGTTAAGTTATTAACTAGTGTAGTAGACTGGCCAATATCGAAGGAGCACTTGATGTTATAGATGGTAAATTAAAGAAACCTGAACCATTAAGTAGCACTGCTGAAGATAGAGAAATCGAGGAACATAAAGTAAGTTCTGATTTGTATCGTAAAGCTAACAGTTACGTAAAATCCGTGATAGCAAGTACCGTAACTGATGTAGTTTATCAAAAGATTATGGATAAAGAAATAGCACATGAAATGTGGGAAGCGTTAAAGCATCATTTTGAAGCAACGTCAAAAGATCAGTTATTTAAGATATGTACAGAATTTTTCGCATTTAACTGGGCGTTAGGCGATGATGTATCAACTCACATAGCTAAGTTAAGAACCATTTGGAGCGAATTAAATAACGGAATTAAAGATATTGGTGTAAATAAGTTACCTGATTTAATGTTAGTTTGCAAAGTATTGCAAATTTTACCACGCAAATTTGAAACCTTTAAGTCTAGCTGGATGTTGTTGTCTAAAAATGAAGACAGAACATTTGATGAGTTAACAGAGCAACTTTGTATGTTTGAGAGAAATTTCATCGAAGTTGAAAACGGCGATATTGCTGTTGAGGAAGCGCTAGCTGCTTCAAGATTAGAAAAACAGAATAAAGATAAAAATTCCAAATTTATCAAGAAGTCATATAGAGCTGACATTTGTAACTACTGTAGCCGTCAAGGCCACTGGGTAAGAAATTGTAGAAAATGGATTTCCGATGAAAAACCAGCCAAAAAGTCGCCAAGTAGTAATACTAATGATATAAAGAAAACCGCCAGTGGTGCAGCGATGCCTATTTCTGTCGAAACGTATACTTCGGAAGCAGATTCAACAGCTTTTTGGATTGATAATGGAGCAACTCAACATATCACGAACTGTTCAGAGTACTTTACTGATTTCACGCAATTTCTTAGTCCTTGTAGCATTAAGGCTGCTGGAAAGGAAAGATTGGCTGCAATCGGAAAAGGAACTATTCGTTTTAAATCTTTTTCTGGAGGAAAGTGTCAAGAAATTCAGTTGAAGGATGTCTGGTATGTACCTGAAGTCAACAAAAATTTATTTTCAGTGTTAGCTGCTCAAGACAGAAATCAAGACAGTGAATTTCGATCGACATCTACTGAATGTTCGTTAAAGATAAATGATCAATTGGTACTATATGGAACACGCATGTATCTGGATCTTTGTTTAAGGCAATAATTGAGCCAATCATGCCAAAGCAAATTTTAGAAATAAACAATACTGAGAAAAACGATTCTTTATTACAACTTTATCATGAAAGATGGGGTCATCAAGATAAACGTCACATCAAACAAAATCTTGAAAAAGAGTTAGGAATCAAAGTTCAACTGGAAAATAAGTTATGTGAACCATGCATTTATGGAAAAGCACATCGATTAGCTTTTGGAAACAGAAAGAACGCAAAAGAACCAGGTGAGCTTATTTCGGCTGATGTCTGTGGCCCGTTTCCCGAATCTTTTCAAAAGAAACGATACTTAGTTGTATTTAAAGATAGCTTCACAAAGTTTAGGCATGGTTACATGATAAGAGAGAAGTCAGAAGTCAATACCATGTTTAAACATATGCTTGCTCATACCAAAACTATGGGACACAAAATTAAAGAATTTTTCAGCGATAATAGTGGAGAATTTGACAATTAAGAAATTGAAGCAATTCTACGTGAGGAAGGAATTACAAAAAGACCTACCGCACCTTTTACGCCACAACAGAATGGATCAAGTGAAAGAGAGAATAGAACAATTGTAGAAATGGCAAGAACATTCAAATATTCGAATCCTGAAATTAGCTTTCCGGATGCAATGTGGGCCAAACTAGTATCTTCTGCGATATATATCCTAAATAAAACGGGAAAATCTTCAGTGGAGGGAGTTAGTCCTTATGAATTGTGGATCAAGAAGAAACCTACGATAAAGCATTTACGTGTAATAGGTTCTACATGTTATGCTCATATTCCTGTACAAAAGCGAAGAAAAATGGAGTAGAAAGCTATCAAAGGTTATCTTGTAGGCGACGATTCTGATGAGCGTTACAGAATTTGGATTAAAGAAGAAAACAGGATGATTTTTTCTAGAGATGTCATTTTTCATGAAAAATGGAATAAATGTGATAATTCAGTTCATTTACCATTCAACGACAATAAGCAAGAAAGTACAAGTAATCTTTCTAATCAGGGAAAGTATGAAGATGAACAACTTGAAGAAGATGAAAAGCAAGATGATCTAAGTGACAGCGATGTTGATAGTGATGAAGAAGTTAAACCATCGTATGATGTGCAATTGAGAGAACGTGACAAGATCCGAAAGCCTGCACGGTTTGATGATTATATAATGGAAGCTGAGTCATTAATTTATGAAAATGAAAATCCTGAAACATACATAGAAGCAATCAACAGCAAGGAAAGCTCAAATTGGAAGAAAGCAATGGAAAATGAAATAAAATCTTTAAAAGAAAATGAGACATGGGAATTAGTTAATTTACCAGAAGGTGCCAAAGCCATACCATGCAAATAGGTTTATAGAATCAAAACAAATCCAGATGGCAGTATTAACAAGTATAAAGCCAAGCTTGTTATAAAAGGTTATAGTCAACGTCAAGGCATTGATTATACTGAAACTTTTAGTCCAGTAATAAAATTAGGAACAGTACGAGCCGTATTGAGTATAGCAGCAGAAGAAAAAATGTATTTATCACAATTTGATGTATCTACAGCATTTTTGTATGGAGAATTAGAAGAAACAATCTACATGCAACAACCAGAAGGATATGAGGACGGCACAAAGACAGTATGCAAGCTCAAGCGAAGTTTGTATGGTTTAAAACAAGCTCCACGTTGTTGGAATAAGTGTTTTGGTCAATTTTTATTAAAACTTGATTTCAAAGTGAGTGATGCCGATCCATGTCTATACATTCCAGAGACGAATGGCAAAAAGTTAATTATAGCATTGTACGTAGATGATGGATTAATTGCTGCAAATGATCAACAAGAGTGCGAAATCTTCATTGAAAAGTTAAAAGCCAGATTCAAGATAGTTACTGGAAAAGCTTCTTGTTTTCTAGGGCTTGAAATTGAATATCAGAAATACGGAGATATTACTATTAGTCAAAAAGGATATGCCAAGAAAATTCTTAAGAGATTTGGATTTGAAAATTGCAAGCCAGTAGCAACACCGATGTTAAAGGAATCACGATCGCAAAATATTGAAGAATCTAAGAAAGTTATTTTTCCGTATAGACAAGCAGTTGGAGCTCTAATGTACCTAATGGTAGGGACGAGACCAGATCTAGCTTACAGCGTAGGAGTTTTATCAAGAACACTAGAAAACCCACCTGCTGAAGATGTAGTGAGAGTAAAGAGAGTTTTTCGCTACATATCAAAAACAAGAAATTTTGGTATTACTTATCGCGCAACAAATTCAAATAGAGTATTAAAGTGTTACAGTGATGCAGATTTTGGAGGATGCATAAAAACTGGAAGATCAACATCTGGGTCAGTGATAATATATGCTGGAGGTGCAATCTCGTGGCGCAGTCAAAGACAAACCATCGTGGCTACTTCAACAACAGAGGCTGAAGTTATAGCAGCATCTGAAACAACTAAAGAAATTATTTGGCTCAGAAGATTGTATGAAGGAATAGTACAACTAAAAGAAATACCTATTCTTCAAGTGGACAATAGTGCAACTGTAAAACTTGCCCATAATCCAGAATATCACAGGAGAACAAAACATATAGAAATAAAGCATTTCTTCGTTCGTGAGAAGGTATTAGAAGGAAAGTTAGTTGTAAAGCAAATTTCAACTGAGAAACAGATTGCAGATATTATGACCAAGCCGTTAGCCAAAACTCGATTACTGATATTGTGTGATCAAATGGGATTATCAGGCTAAAGACTAAATATGTAATTAACAAGGGAAAGTGTTAAAATATAGTTTTTGTTTTATGTTAATTCATATTTTGTCTCACGTGAACTTATGACATTATGCATTCATTAGTTGGTCATTAGTAAAGACAACTAAACTCGTTGTATCTTATAGAAAATGTAATAGAAAAAATGGCTGTTCTGTTATTCCATATTGATGTTATTAAAATTCATTTCGTAAGTTTCTTTTCTAAATAATGCGTTCCTTTCTTTCTTATTAATGTGTACTTAATTTAATTATCAATCGACTCAAAGCTATCATACTCTGCATATAAGAACACTAATAATTTTTAATAATTTTGATACTATTGCTTTATTTAATAAATGTCAAGCGCATCCTTTGAATTATCTGTACTTCATATTTTATCTCATTTGGACCAATAGAACGCTTTCTAGAGTACCTCGGAAGTGCCAAACTTATTTACTGCTAACCCTGTATACAGGGTGTTCCGTTAAAGGGGTCCAATATTAATAGGGGTAATAGAGGAGATCACATGGAGCATAAATCAGTATATAAAGCCTGGTCGGATCTCAATAGTTTTCAAGTTACAGCAAATAGAATGAAAATTCGGAAAATTGTAAAAGAACCCTCATTGCTAAACTATCAATAATGCTACAAAAAAACGAAGCACATATTTAGAAAGAGCAGAAAAAAACCTACAAAATGACATCAATTGTAATAAAATAGCAATATTTATTGACGAGTTACAAGCCCTGAAACAGTGAAAAAAGTACGAAATCCAATATACATCAAAATAGTTAATCGTTAATTCCAAAAAGACAATTCTAGCTACAACAAGGAAAATGTAGTAAAATTTGGTCCATTCCGAAAACTTTCGAAAAAGCTTACAATGAACCATATCGGTTTAATTGTGTGAGAGAAATTAATCAGTTTCTTAGTTACAACTCCGCTTTCTTTGACACTAGCAAAGGTTAAACTCCGCCCATCACGATTGGAAACACCGCCTTTTTAATTACTCTCAACTATACATTTTCGATCATGCTTCTTCTGAGATGCAACATTTTTAATTATTCAAGAGTTAAATGAACCAAAATAACTTTACAATAATAGTCTACATTTTAAAGTGGTCTTTTATTGATATAAAGCTTAAGTTAAATTCTTTAAAATTAAACTGGTGGTGAAAATTCGGAAATAATTAAAAATATTGCGATTTGTAACTATGCAAGAAGTTTCAGTACATGTTTTACATGGACAATTATTATATGTATATGTGTAACATAATTTATGATAGGAAATAATAATAACAAATAGCATAATAATTTTATTAATTATAAATTTAAAAAAGACACTAAATTTTAAATTAATTCATACAAACTTTGTAATTTACAATTTGAGTACACCACAGTCTGTGACTTACAAAATACTGTGCCAAAAAGTGTTGAAAATAAAAGAAAAATGACAAATAAAGTATTACATTCCACGTACTTTATGACATATGTGACGCATAGTCTTCTGGCCTGCGCTGCACAGTTCAATGTCGGAAGGCAGACGAACGGACATTATTATAATAGGTCTTCGAAGTTGCGCCCATTAACAGAATCGCACAGCCGACAGCGACGTCGTAAAGATTGGCGAACACGCCGAAAAACTCCGACGGAGTTGGGAATGGTTTCATACACCAGCGATTTAAGGTGTCCCCAAACAAAAAAGTCTAACGGATTGAGGTCTGGAGAGCGTGCAGGCCAAGCAACAGGTCCACTGCGTCCAATCCATTTCCCAGGATATGTTGAATTGAGGTGATTGCGAACACCTATGAAAAAATGTGCCGGTGCGCCATCGTGCATAAACCACATATTGTGGCGCAATGTTGCTGGCACATTTTGCAGTAACTGCGGTAAGATATCCCGTAGGAAAACCAAGTACGTACTGCCATTGAGTACATCTGGGAGTAAATATGGTCCTATGAGATAATCGCCGAGGACACCTGCCCATATGTTCACACTGAACTTTTGTTGTGCGTTCGACGGGAAAACAGTGTGCGGATTTGTATATGAGCATGTGTGCATATTGTGCGTGTTTACCACGCCCTCTCTCGTAAATGTTGCTTCATCAGTAAATAAAATATTTTCCAGAAATTGTGGATTATTTTCTGTTACATTAAGCAACCAGCGTACGAATTCTGTCCGCTGAGCACAATCTGTTACTGATAACAGTTGTACCCGCTGCACGTGAAAGGGGTGCATGTTTTCTGCACGCAGAACACGCCACACACTTTGGTGAGAAACACCGACTTCAGACGCAGCAGCTCGTGTACTCGTGGAGGGGTTATCTTTAAAAATATTCAGTACATCTTCTTCCATTGCAGGTGTTCGTACATGTCGAGGTTTCCCTGCATCAATGCTTGCTGTATTAAACGATCCAGTCTCCCGTAATCGTCTATCGATTTTTATGGAGAGTTTCGAACTTGGGCAACGTCTCCTTGGAAATTGCTCACGGTACATGCGCTGTGCTAGACATGCATTTCCATGAGCTTGCCCGCACATCAGATGCATGTCCGCATATTCTTCGTTAGAGTATTCCGGCATAATTATTATACATCAACTTACTACAATCCCACTTACAACAGCCTCCCTTTAACATAACGCCCACTGGTGACTGCTGTTTTATTACACTTTTCTTCCTATACACATAGAAAATTTGCATAAAAAGTACTTCTTCTTCATCATCCTGAAAGTTCATGGAGGAAACGCAGCAGTCACGGAGTTTGCTTTAAGACAAGGCGAGAGCTGCACAATATGTCATTCACTTGACCAGGCTGAATAATGAAAGGGTATTGATAGAGGTTGATCAGAAATGTATAATTGGAAGATATTAAAACGGGGTGTTTACAATCGTCATGGGCGGAGTTTCGCCCTTTCCGAGCGTGCAACAGTACAGAGTTGTAACTAGGGAACTGCTTGATTTCTCCCATACAATTAAACTGATATGGTTTATTGTCAGCTTCTTCGAAAGCTTTCGGAATGGACCAAATTTTATAACATTTTCCTTGATGTAGGTAGAGTTGCATTTTTGGAATTAACGATTAACTATTTTGCTAAATATTTGATTTTGTATTTTTTCACTGTTTCAGAGCTTGTAACTCGCCATTAATTCTCAATATTCTAAAACAACTTATGTCATTTCGTAGGATTTTTTCTGCTCTTTCTAAATATGTGCTTCGTTTTTATGTAGCATTTTCGATAGTTTAGCAATGAGGTTTTTTTTACAAATTTCCGATTTTTCATTCTATTTGCTGTAACTTGAAAATTATTGAGATCCGGCCAGGCATTATATACTGATTTATGCTCCGTGTGATCTCCTCTATTACCCCTATTAATATTGGACCCCTTTAACGGAACACCCTGTATATATTGTAAATAGTGCCTTTAGAAATTTAAATTAATTAAATCCTTTTTATTGAAGATCCCCATCAAATAACAAGGTGCTTCATTTTCCAACGTAACATCTTGTTCCTTTATTTTTTTCGCTTAAAAAAAAAAAATAATAACAATTACTACAAATACATTATTTGTCACTTTAGAATTCCTTTAAAAAAATCAACATAATATTAAGCTAATTAATTAAAGTTCCTTTTAAAAATGACATTTTAAAGCACAGATTTGTGTTTTTTACTTGGTCAGAGGATATCTTCAGAGAATTTATTTCACCTTTTGATTACGGGTGAGGACTTGTAACAGTGTTGCCAGATTGGGGACTTTTTTAATTCAGATTATTTGACTGCCACCACTTTTTTAAGCTAGTATAATTCGCCTTATTTTTCAGAATTGTTAATCTATTTAAAAATAGGCCGAATATTTCTATTTCAGTAAAGCGGTGACAACCAACAATCTGGGGCTAAAAAAGTCTTCAATCTGGCAACACTGACTTGCAACTATTTTTATATTTTATCATAGCAGTTCAGGGAAACATTTTTTTGTGGTAGATTTCCCTTGATAGTATAAGTATATAGCCGAGATTATTTTCCAAATCGTGGTACGAATACATTAACAAACAGTCGCTGAAGCGTATATTTCCTGACGCTGTAATCGAAGGTTTAAACTAAATTAATATTTGCTTAAAATAATAAAAATACATTTAAAAGGCGAAAATATCTTTCTTTAGACTGATTCAACATGTTTCATTGCTCTGACGGCTACATTCTCAAGAAATAAAATAATATATATACTTTTTTTTATTTTTTTTTTTAATTTTAAACCTTTGACGGGTAAGTAATTGCGTTTCTGTAATGTCGAACTCACACCAGAATCTTCAAAAAAGTTTATTGCAAGATAAGGAAAAGCAATTTTTGACATTTTTCCACCAAAGTTAGAAAAGTAAAATTTAATAAAAGTTTTCTGGTGCAAATGTTCAATAATCGTATCCCCTCAAGGGGTTAATTCTTGAGAATGTTGCCGTTAGAGCAATGAAACATGTCGAATCTGAGTAAATAAAGGTATTTTTTGCCTTTTAAATATATTTTTATCACTTTAATCAAATATTAAATTAGTTTGATGTTTTCAAGTGTTTTTTATATATAGTTTTATAACAGATTTAAACAATCTATTACGTAACACAATATAATTACATAATATAATTAACAAAATATGCAAATTCGATTCTGAACAAACTGAAGATTTGAATTCAATTTAAAAACTTAATTACAAGCTTATATGAAGTTATCGCACAATTGATAAATAAATTAACCCTAGATCTACCGGGAATTTTATTCAAGTTTTAATAAAACGTTCTACACCAGAATTTTTATTTAAAACTATTTAACTTATTTATTTACCTTATTTTTGTCTGGTTTATATACTTAGTTTATTTTAAAGAAATTTCTGGTTTGAATGAATATTTTGTATGTACCTGTCGGGTCCAATGGACCCGTCTGGTAGACGGAGGGTTAAACCAAACAAAACTAACTATATTTTTGCAAGTAAAAAATGACATGACGCAAAAATCAAATTTGATAAATATTTTCTGTATGCAGTTACAGACAAAGTTAATTAGGCATAAATTTATTTCTTTTTTAAAGAAAAGAAAAAGGGTTTTGAAACTTATACAACTAAACTCCTTACATTTGAATAATTTAATTTAACCTAAACTTCTATTTAGATTTTTTCAAGAATGCAGAAACTTGAAAAGATCTAATGCACATTCTGTTACATTAAAATGAGAAAAAAAAATATTTCTTGTAAATTATGTCTTTAGAGCTTTAAATTAACAAAATCAATTTTTTTTAAATTCCTCATAAAAAAACTTTGTCAAATTTTGCTGTGAAGCATCGTGTTAACAGAGTATATTATTCATTTTTGTAAAAATTAATATTGATACGAGTATTATAAAAAACATAAATTAGATAAAATATCACTTTCCTTAATGTCATGTTTCAAATTTATGTGAACAAGTATTTTATAATTTTTATTTCCCTCATTAACTCCAGAATATGCCTTAGAAAAATGTAAATATTTTTGCGAAATTTGAAATGTTATAGTAAATATTGTGTTTACTTAATTAAAAATATAATGAAAAGTGTAATTAAGTCAACCCTTTGACTATGTGTCGGGACATATACGTCGCACTGGATTATTACTTTTTATTCTATTCGTACCACTTTTTGAAAAAAAAAATCCCCAAAAGGAAAATATCTGGTAAATTGCGGTGCAATACAATAGAAAAATAGTAGCCCCGCACAAATATTACCTTCACCGAAATAAAAAAGTCAATTTAACCCTCAAATGCGCGATTTTTTATTTTGTTTAAAAAAAATTACATATGATTCTCTGAAAGATTTATTACACACGAAAAATAATGAGAAAAATCAGAGATACATTTTTTCAGATAATGCGCCAATCTTTTCTTCTGTTGCACATTTGCAATACAAGTAAAACTATGGCTGTTTTACGCTAAAATATTGCAAATTAGTAAATATTTTAAGAAGCATGTCTCCAAATACCTTATTTTATATAATTATTTATTTTATAAAACTTACCTTTAACCCTTTAACCCTAGAACTACCGGAAATTTTACTCAAGTTTTATAAAAACATTCTACACCAGAATTTTTACTTAAAACTATTTAATTTGTTTATTTAACTTATTATTGTCTGATTTATACATTTAGTTTGTTTTGAAGAAATTTCTGGTTTGAATAAATATTTTGAATGTACATGTCGGGTCCAATGGACCCGTCTGGTAGACGGAAGGTTAATTCCATTATAGGATACGTTCTAGAAATTACGTAGTTCAAACAATTTGATTTTACACCAGAAAGTTTCAATGGTTAATTTCGCTTTATTTAAATACGGAACATCTGTTATTAATTAAAGCAGATATTGTTATTTTAATTTTCTGGTGTGAATTAGGTAAATACGAATAAAAGGAATCTATTAAATTCAAAACACTGTTGTTTGCATATATGCAAAGCTGCGCACTAAAGGGTTAAGAATGTAAGAATTGGTTTTCAAATATTATCGCAAAATTTGGAAATAAAATAAACCAGACAGAATAATATATTTGTAAATAAAAATAATATAGTCAAAAAGTTGACTATGACACAACCATTTTTTATCACAGCTATGAACAAAGTTAATTTCGTATCAATTTGTTTAAATTACTTATAAAGAAAAACAAAAAGTTTTTTAAATATACCATGAGTGATTGCATTCAATGAAATATCCGATCCTTTAATAAAAATACAAGGCTAATTTTCATTCGAGTGAACTCATGTGAAACAAGCAAGCAAATGTAAATATTCAAATTTGGAACTATTCCACTTATTTCACTTTTTAAAATATCCGGAATTTGAATTATAATTTGTTCAACAGTGCGGAAGATTGAAAGAGAAATAATAGATATTTCAAAGAAAACATTACATTGGAATTGGGTGATGAAAAAACTCGTTTCTGTAAATATTGTTTTCGATGATTTAGATTTAAAAAATACGTTTTATTATTGATCATGAAAGAATAATCACTTTTTTTTCATATGGTAATAAAGAATCTTTTTCTCTGTTCTCGTGATAAAACAATAATTATTATGAATGTACTACTTCTCAATTCCGTCCTATCAAAAAATGAGTATTTCAACTTAATATGAAATTAACTATATAAATATATAGTGTTAAACACAGATAGTACAAAACATATTTCAGTTTTAAGACTTAAAATACACTCTTTAATTTTATATAAAATGACATTATTTGCATCCGCTAAAGAATTCTACATTTACGATACAGTCTTAAACTGCATCTACATACACATGTATCAACATCTGTATGCATAACGTGAGTATCGTGGAATAATACACAAATGCAGCAAAAAGCAATAAAGTAAACTCGACAAAAAAAGGGTTCTACAATGATTCCTATGCTTTCTTTTGCTTGCAACATTAATATGGATATTTAAAATTAAATATAGTTTATAATAGTTCCATCTTTTATCAGAAATCATTTATTTATATTTTTTCAAATTAGCACGTATTTAACCCTTACCGGCGCAGAGTAATTCTGTTTATAAACTGATGGAATAATGGACTGACACCGAAATTTATAAACGAATTTTTTATCAAATATGAACTTGCTTATTTTCATATACATTATAATAGGAAAATTTTAGTTAAATATTCTTGGTGCCGTTCGTCAATTTTGGAATTAAAATTAGGTGTCCTTTTTTAAGGACACCGCGCTGGAAAGGGTTAATTACAATATTTTCCGTTGTTATAAAAAAATAGCAAGAAAAAAGAAATAATAATCTACTATTTTTCAATTATTTTCCCTTTACTTTCTACAGAAATGGTCTACTTCAGTTGCCACTATTACAGAAATGGCCTTAAAAACTACAAAAAAATCAATATCTCAAAAATAAATTGAGATGCAGTTTTAAAAGAAACTGCAGTTTAAAGCACTTTTTCCCCTATAGGAAGGTGTAAAAATTAAAAATGTCTGAAAGTTAGAAGTTAAAAAATTTCCAATAGAGATTATCAGTCCGTACAGTGATACATGTGCTTCGTTTTACTGCTGTCTTATGTAACGTAACATTGTTTTTTAGGGGCAAGATTTCAACCCGTTCAGGACCGGCATCTTTTACACGAATTTTATTCGTTTGGCACCACTTTTTGTTAATTATTTGACTTAACTTTATAAATCTCGAAAATGTCGTAATTAAGAAAAATCAATTTTACTTTTCTTTTCTACTGGTACCAAACTCAAGCGTTTTAAGCACTTTCTGAGGGTGCATATATGCAATGCACCCATGATCCCGAACGGGTAAATTGTTGCCACGGAGAAATAGCACATCGGAGACTAATAAAGTATTTTTTTTTTTTTTTTACAGTTGGCATTTTACTCCCTTAACCTACAACAACATGTGAGACCGTTGCAACCGAAATACTCAAGGCCTGAGGACACGAGTTGTGACGTCATCACTAATCGACCGACTTCTCACTAGTGTTGGAATTCACACCGGAAAATATTGAATAGCAATTGTATTTTATTTTATTTGTGGGATATCTATCATCTTATACAACAACAATAACTATTTAAACTTACTTGTGAGAATATGGAATCCCTCAATAAAAAATCAGCCAGATGCGGCAAAACTCTGGCATTCCGCACATGGCTGAATTTTTATTTAGGGATTCCAAATTCTCACCAGCAAGTTTAAATAGTTACTATTGTTTTATATGATGATATATATTCCACAAATAACACAAAAGGAAATTGCTACTCAAAATTTTCCGGTGCGAATTCCAACACTAGTGAGAATTCAGTCGATTAGTGATGACGTCACAACTCGTGTCCTCTGGTCTTGAGTATTTCGATGGCAATGGTGAGGCTCATGGTCTTGTATTTGGGCCAAAACCGATTATCACGGGCCTGGCCCCAATGAACGAACCAAATGTAAATTCTTCTTAGCATTAAAATTTTATAGTAAATACTAGCAGGCTATGCCCGCTGCGCTGGTCAATATTTCCAAATGAACCTTGGATTAAACTAAATGGTGAATTTGAACTTGTATTTTAAATAATATGGACCTTCAGTTGGACCTTGCTCATTACTGAAAACGATGCGAACACCATTGCAATATAATGTTATCTTAAGCGTTGGAGAAAATTAAGCCATTAAGAAGTAATTCTTTTAGATTATTATAAACAGCGCACTTTTGGTCGGGTAATGAGACCGTTATGACAACAGGAATTAATAGCTCTATAACTAATCAACATATGATGAAATCTTATGTACTAACACCAATCCTGAAAAGTCATGTAACAGGGCCACTTGTAGCAAAATATGTTCTGTAGATTTTTTTAAAAAAGGTTAAACTTTCATAATCAGGTTCACTTAATTTTTGAACTTTTGCTATTGCTCTATAACTAAGTACCCTTGAACAATATGTATACACATACACTAAAACCTTTCCAAAATTATTACCTAACTAATTGTGGTACATCCTACGAAAATATTATAAACAATGGGAATGAAATGCAAATTTCGGTTGTAAATACTATATAGTAGATGATGATGATGCGATTTTGTGTAATAGAATTCATCGTAAAATTTTCGCTTCAAACATAAACGATGCTTTCAACATTCTAGCTAATACACCGATATGTGAAGTATCCGATTACGGAAGGTTAACTTGGATTCTCATGAGCAACTACCCAAAGAAAACTGAGTATGTGGCTTTTGTGATACTTTTATGTTAGCCGGCCGCAAGTAATAAATCAATAAAGATTGTTTTCATACCATATTATTATTTTATTATTTTCATTCAAAACACAAACCTTTAACTCATTTCATTTAAAATGCATGCCTTATACTAATTTCATTTGAAAAACTGAAAAGATAAACAATAACAGGAAATGATGCCATAATTAAAAACAAAAAATTATTTTTAATGTAACTACTGCTATGTAACTACTTAACTACTTTAATGTAACTACTGCTATTTATATGTAACTACTGCTACTGGGAATTTTAAAAATGCTATTAGCGAGATTTGCGCACGGTGTTATAAATGTACCCATTTTTTCTTCTTATCGAGGAGCAATTTATAAATCGCCAAATATGATTCGAATTCTAATTTCTTTCATTGAGGAATGACCCTTGACCGGAAAAAATGGAAAAAGACTCTAGTAGATCCTTCGGATGACGGCATCTGACATCATAAACCGAATTTATATATATATGAAAATAATTTTTAAGTCGTTACAAAGATTGCTTTCATATTTAAATATTTTTGTTTAAATAAATGGTACTACTTGTTATCCCGTCGACCAATTTCGCCAAATTGTATAAATCGCCAAACCGCTCGCCAAATTATACAAATTGACATAATCTTTATTTTAAATAACGAAACAACAAATAATTTAGTATAACATTAATATAAATACAAATAAAACATCGAAATTAAAATCACTTGATGGCGTAAACAGTAAACACTTGTAGCTTGTTTAAATTCAAGTGAATTTGACATTTACGATCAACCATTATTGGCATTTAATCTTATAGTTAGACGATAGATTTTTGGTCGACGGAATATCTAAGTAGTACCTTTTCCATTTTCGTTTTATAATGCTAATTTCTAAGTAATTTATTTCCTTTTATTTTACATAAAATACCTATTTTTTTTTAACCATTTGGAAAAATGGTTATTGTCTGCGGTCAGGGTAGGAAATCAAAAACATATCTGAAGCGTTTTATTAGTTAAATCCCCCATTTTATTCGTTTTCTGATTGGTCTATACAGTAATCTGTATTGTCCCTTTACTTTCAACAGAGATGGATACTTCTGTTGCTACTATGACAAAAAAGTAATAAAAACTACAAAAAAAAAAATTAACTCAGAAAAAATGGAGATACGGCTTTCAAACAAATTGCAATTAAAAATGCATTTTTTTCTCTATACGACGATATAAAAAGTAATATTGTGGGATATTTAGAAGTTTAAAAATGAAATTTCATTTAAAATTGGTCCAGGAATATTAATGTTTAATCCATGGCGTACGTAATGTATGAACAGCTCCGTAGAAGTTTAAAAATTCACAGCACCGAAAATTGTAAAACTGAAATTTCTTTTAAAATTTGTTCATGATGGGTCCAGGAATGTTAATGTTTAATCCATGGCGTACGTAAATGTATGATCAACTCCGTGCGATTTTTTGTCTTAAATTTTAGTCTTTGAAAAAATCTTTTTCCAAATGGTCGTTGTAATTTGTTAATTTGTCATTTTTTTATTTATTTTTTATTTTTTAACCATTTGGAAAAATGGTTATTGTCCTCGTCAAGGTAGGAAATCAAAACCATATCTGAAGGTTTTTATTGGTTTAATCATCATTTTATTCGTTTTCTGATTGGTATATACAGTAATCTGTATTTCCCTTTACTTCCAACAGAGATGGACAACAGAGTGTTGAGTTTTTACCACGATTTTCAAGATTTTAGGTTTAGTAGTTTGTGCTGTGCGTTAATTAGTCACCTAATCCAAACTTTACTTATATACTATATTAGATATGGCATTTTGCGGTAATCCGATGATCGAAAATTAGTCCAATATCATTTGAAATATTACATAACAGAGGAGAAAGTACGAAGAAAGACGAAGAAAAAAGACTTGTAATTTTTTTTTTTTTTATGTTGAATTTTTTGATAGTAATAACGTATTATTGCATAAATTTCCTTAAAAAAAATCTTTATTTCCTAGATTTCGAAACTGTGAATTTTTCTATAAATTAAATTGGCGATATGACTTGAGAAAAAATGAAATAAACAATAGATAATATTTCCTTAAAAAAATGGGTAACATTCGTTTATCTGAGTTCGAGTTTATGAATATCACATGCTTTCGGAATTACGGTGAAAAACATTTTTAAAAGTATGAAATTATTTTACATTATGTATCTGTGGCAGAAATTCACATTGAAATTTAAGTATTCGATTCCATTTTTTAAATATTAACTGCTATCTATATAAATTACAAGTGAATATGAAAATGTACTCAAAAAATTATCTCTTTCACTTAAAAAACCACCATTTGTGAGAACATTCTCAAGTTAATGTCACGCTTATGCATTTTTGGCTTAAAATCACATTGTTTGGCGACAAAAGAAAAATAAAAAATCGTAAAGAAACAAATAGTAATTACACATGTGACTCACAATTACATCTACTTGTTTTTTCTATAAGTCACGTGATGGGACAATTAGATAAAAAGAAAAAGAAAAGAACAAAATGAAAAAAAAATGTCATTAAAATTTCATCTAATCAAATTTTCAGGTTCGTTTCTATAATCTAACGCAAGCGATAAGGAGCCAAATATTGCGTATCAATTGTAATCTTTCTTATTAAATTAATTTTTAAGCATTACAAATATTTCTTTCAGGTTTAAATTAAATGTTTCCGTTTTTTAATATTATCACTCATTAAAACGGATTTTCTTCTTCTTTTTTTCTTTTTTTTTTTTTCATTTAAATAAAATTAGTAACAGTTTTTTCTTTTATGTTTCGAGGTGTAATAGCTGTTTCAAATTTTTTATCAACGATAAATTTCGCCAAGAAATAAAATGGTAAACCTTATCGTCCAAAATAACAGAACTTTCCGTCATAATTCTATAACTAATATAGGTAGAATGATGTGTTATAGCTTAAAACCTTCCCTAAAACTTTCCCTTCCCTTTCGTAAAAATCCATGCAGTAGAACTCGAAATCTAGGCGTTCGGAACGAAATTTCCGTTTGGATTTTATATATATAATAGATTGTGTTATTTAATCGTCAAAATATCATGATTAAACAAGGCGAAAATCTCTATTGAATTTTAGTAGTAGCTATGGATTTGCCGAACTGTGGAATTCCTCGAAGTCTACGCGATCCTGTTCAGTTTACGTTTTGGGACCAGGCTGTTGAGACGTAAATCGTAGGTTAAGGTGTTAAAAACAAAGGATACACATTTTTAATTTTGTCAAACGATTACTTGAGATAATTACTTTAAATAAAGGTCTAAAATATTTTATATTTATTCTTTTATCTTTAATATTAAAATTTTATTTTTAAAAGAACTAGAAAGTCAATTTAGTTTAAATACCTAACTAAAAGTTTGCAGAAACCTATTCCTCAATCAATAAGTAAAATAAAACAGACAGAATAATAATTTTGTAAATAATAAAAATAACTTTGAAAAAATGTTTAAAAAATATTACATAAACATTTTAATCTCGTTTATAAACAATGCAGGGCTGCGACGGGCGACTTATTTTCGCACCAATATTTTTTAAATACAAATTTTGTAGATGTTGGGAAAGTCTATGTGAAAGAGTTTTGTTTTGAAAAAGTGGTGCGAGATAGAATTGAAAAATAGTCGCCTGTGGCAGCCCTGACAATGTTAATTTAGTATTTTTATTTTTATTTAAAGAATAGAAAAAAATATCCATTTTATTTACAATGAATGCGTGAATTTAACGAAACATCCGATCTCCTATTAAAAATACAATCCCACAGGCAACTATTTTTTAAAAATACATTTTGTAGTATATTTCTCTTGCAAAACTTGTCAAAGCGTTGGTAAAAGATTTTTGCTTTCAAAATGTGTTGTGAAACAGAATTAAAAAATAGTCGAATGGGGCAGCCCGATATATATGCTCAAATTAAAATTTTCCCATTAATTTTTCTTATTTATTTTTTTGAACTTTAAGTCGTACTGTAATTTGTTTAAAGTGTTAGAAAATGGAAAGATATAATACCTCTTTCAAATGATTCGTCATTTAAAAATGAGATAAAATCGTGAACATTCTGCTTTATACTTATTTTATTATTTGTCCTGAAAACAATATATATATTAAATTTTACATGGGAGAATTCTTTTCTTCTTTAAAAAAAATCAAATAACAATTAATATCGATACGCTGCTAATCAGATTCAAATTCTTTTCAAAGAAGAATTTTTTAACATAACACCAAATTAAGTAAATGACATTCATTTTACAGCTAACTTTAAAAAAAAAAAGATTTATGTTTACATACTAATAATATTTATTTAAACAAAATCTAAAAAAAACTAAGATGAAATCGTAAACATCGTGTTTAGAGCTTTAAACGATTATATTTATATCATTATTGGTCCTGAAAACAAATATATATATATATATTTAATTTTACATGGGAACATTCTTTTCTTTTCGTTTTTTTTTTCAAAAATTAAATTAAATGACAATTAATATCGATACTCTACTAATCAGATTCAAATTCTTTTCAAGAAAAAAAATATTTCAAAATAATACTAATTTAACTCTTTAACTGGCTGGACCGGCTTTTTCCGTTTCTAGAAATCATGTTAAAATGTCTGTAGACAAAAGTATTTTAAGCAGAATTCTATTTTGAACACATATAGAAAGAAGTGATAATAAAGATACTATATCATCAAACTGAGATTTAAAAAAATATATATATCCTGGGATTGACAAGCATTTTTATAGAAATGCAGGAAAACCCTTGGACGGTGAAAGCGTTAAGTAATAACATTCATTTTATAGTGGACTTTTTAACTCGGGAAGGTTCGCGCATATCCAAGATATGTACGATTTATACTTTGACACTTATAAATTCAAACAAAAATAGTCATGTTATATAATGATTAACATTGCTGACAAATTCTGCACTAAGACAATTTGAAAATTACTTTTCAAAAATTAGTGGTGAGACATGTAACAACCGTACACACCCTGGGTATGTTATGCCCAGCGCGTGTAATCCCGGGTTAAAACAAAGATTTATCTTCCCATATTTGTAAAATATGTTTAAACAAAATCTAAAGAAATTAGATGAAATCGCAAACATCGTATTTAGATCTTTAAACTAATGATAGTTGCCGAAACGTCAGTGAAGGCTTACTGTGGAGACACGAAAAGTTTTGATTTCCGTTTGTCTGTCTGTCTGTCTGTCTGTCTGTCTGTCTGTCCGTCTGTTCCGCGATAACTGCCGCAAAAAGCATCCGATCGGCTTGAAATTAATGTGGCATATTGATGAGGTACTCGGACTTAGCTGTATGTTTTTTGGTTAAATTTGGTTCATTCGTTCGGGAAATATAGAACATTTTATTTTGCTCTGTAATGCTTTTCAATGGCAAGTCAGACGATTTTCAAATTTTCATTTGTTGAAAGAAATGGCTCATATAAAAAATGGATTTAAATGGTAAATTTTTGATGCTGAAATTTTTAAATAAGAGTAGTAAATTATTCCTATTATTTTGCAATTTTGTCAAAACATTTGTCAGAGTTTTTAAATTAGGTGTATAACTTATGATGGAATTTTATACATGTGTTCGAATAATATAAAACATTTTATTTTATGAATTTACTTATATTTCATTTTTTTTTTCTTTTAACCGTTGCGTAGCAACTATATCTCATCTAAAAATATCATAAATGTGAAAGTATGTATGGTTTTTAAAGTCAAATCAAAGTTAAAAGGAATGAATTAATGAATGCCTTTGTATAGATATTTGCATATAGATTGATTTAAACGCAGAAATGAAAATAGTATTTATATACTATATAGAATAATATCTTTATTTATGTATTCAACTATTTTGATTATAAAGGAAAAAGTTCGTTATTTTCATACAGAATAAACTGACATTATTCTATTAAACTTTATAAACTTTATTGTTGCAAAAGAAAAAAAAAAAAAAAAAAAAAAGGGAATAACAATTTCTCCCAAAGAGTTCATTTTAATTTGTAAGATTTTCACGTGCAAAGGGAAAATGCAGCAAATTACAAATAATAAAAAAGATAAATAGGACAGGAATGAATACATATAAACATTTCACACCAAATACCACCTAAATTAATTTTTGTAGTGGTATTTTCCCACACTACGAAGAAAGATTCCCCGATTTACACGATTTTACTTGGCCTTCCTTTTCTCATTGGTTGCGATTTCATTTTCGCAATTGCGTATATTAATTGGCACAAAATTTTACATTTTTATGACTGAGGTATATGTAAGGCCATACAAATAAGAAATTCCGTATTGTTTCCTATAAAATGTGATAAAGTGTTGGTTAACTATATATGTTTCTATTAAGAGGAGCATGGCTGCCAAGCCTCCGGCGTTCTGGATACCAGTATTTTAATACAAAAAATGTTACTTTATTTAATTGAAACATTTGCGCGATTTAAAAGAACAACATTTTCTGTAAGGTAATAGTGTTGTGCAAAAAGCCTGAGACTTGCCATGTCTGGTGGTGAGTGAAATGTTTTATTTAATGCATTTATCTCTATTTTAATGCTACGTGAACAACGTCCCGTGTAACAGCTTGCAGAGTGTAAAATAAATTATTAAAATAATCCCTATTACGAAAAATGAAACAAAATGCCCGGCTAAGGGAAATAAAAGGTTAGTTAACCTTTCGTAATTTGACCTGAACACAGGTGTGCATCAAATTTCAACGGTGTTTGTAACATCACGATTTTAAATTAAATGTGGATACTATTAAAAGGCTATCACAAAAAATACTTAATGCCGCCATATCACGTTTATCTATTTAGTCAATTGGAAGTGGACACGATGATGAATTATTAACCGTTAGGTTTAGAACTCCCCCTACTTTAGGGTGATTTTAGTAAGTTAATGCTATCGAGTACATTTTTAGATATTTAGATTAGATCTTAGATATAAATATTTCAGAATGGTAATCAAAATTATTATTAGATTTCTAAATTAGATGTCTCAGTTTACATTTCCAAAAGTTCTTTATCCATTAGATACAGATGTTTGTGGTTAGCAGGCAAGTAAATACTTCTGTATGGATATTAGGATAACGTAAAATGCTTGACCAAATTGTTGCTTATCCTTATAAATCGCAGTGTAAAAATGAATCTAAGATATAGGATAATCATTAACTCAATCAATAGAAAATTACAAATGCAAAATAAATTACACAACGGGGGGTGCAGGGGGGGGGCACCCCCCTGAAGAAATTTGCTTTATTATATAAAAATTACTAGTATAAGTAGCTCGTGAGAATTTCAGAATATCATTACATAACAACGTGTTTAATTTAACGCTTCTAATGTCTGAAACCATCGAAATATTTTTTTCTCCTTCTATAAATGTTTGTGTAATTTAAAAGTTTAAATTTTGTTTTTGTAGAAAGATTAATATTAAGCAAAATTTGCTAAAAACAATAAGTTGCAGAGATGACGTTGAGGCTCTTGATCTGCAGATTTACTAGTTATTTTATTATTAGTCCTGAGATAAAACATTTTGTCAAATTTTACATGGAAGCATTCATATTTTTTTTTCAAAAATTAAATAATAATTAGTATCGATACACTAACAATCAGATTCAAATTCTTTTTAATCCTTTAAGAGGCAAGCAATTGCGTTTGTGTAATGCTGAATTCTCACCGGAAATTTTAAAATGAAATCACAAATCCAAAAATGAATGGTAATGAATTTTCAAAAGATGAACCACGAAAAAATAAATAAATAAAAAATAAAACTATGAATAACTTATGTATTCGTCAGATGAGCTACATAGCGGAAATTGGAAATATTTTAATTTATATTTCAAAAGACACATTACATTAAAATCATAAGGTACAAATATATATGAGGGCGTTTGTTTCAAAATTCGCCTTATCCAAAATTAAAAAAAAAAAAAACGAATTTGTCTAGAAATTTATTCTATTGGTGAACCTGCAACCAAAAACTCTATAATCTGCAAAAAAAATTTGTCACGTATTTCTGGCATTGTAACATTTTGGTTATTAGCACCCTAAACTAAATATATTCGATTGGCATAACTTTTTTTTTTTTTTTTTTTTTTTTTTAAAGAAGCCAAAGCGATATAAGTAAGCGTCTTATCTTAAATGGGAGAAATAACCGCAAGATTAAAAGCGAGGTCACATCAATCAAGGTCATGCGCCACGTAGCGGATGGAATGTGAACTACAGGTAGATATCTAACTGTTCTCTTACTCACACCACTAAAATTGTAAAGTTTTTTTCATCTTGATTAATAACTGAAGTGCTTCTGATAAGGCGAAGAAAACTTCGTGGTGGCAAGTGCATCTGGATGTCCCTCTCGCTCTGCTGTTATTTTGAAATAAATGTGGCAAACAAAACCGATTTCTATGAGTGACTAAAGATTTAGAAAATACGCGCCACACTAAAAGCCGGCGTATGCGAATTATCACTCCGCCCACAAGATGGCGCAACTGTGTTAATATACGCCCGATTCCAGCATTTGCACGCTTACTTATATCACTTTGTAAAGAAGCCCTTTTACTTCAATTTGCGAGATGTGCAAGAGAAATTTACTAAAATATTAACCTTTAAAATATAGTGGTGCAAATAGAATAAAAAAATAAAATCATGTATTTAAAGCTACCGTCCGTTAAGAGCTAACATTGAGAAAATAACCACTTGTTATATTTTGCAATGAGAGTTACTTTTCTGCTTTAAAAATGAATAAATAATTAATATAAATATATTGTTAGGTGGTTCCGATTTAGTGTTCTTAAAATGTTTCAACATCATATTAAATTATTTAATTAAGTTTCATTTGATAATGGACATTTCTAAATCTAAGCAAATATTTACAGTTCTAAATTTTCCATTTTGTTGTTTGAGAAAATTTATTTAAACAAAAATTAAATTATCTTATGTTTAATAGTCTTTACAAATTTTGTTTGAAAAAGGAAGTAATAAGTAAAATTCAATTTAATAAATTAATTAAATCTTACAAGTACTTATCGAGCAATTAATCAATGAATTGAAAGGGACAGAAGAATATTTTTATAAGCAAACACAAAAAATAACGTAATAAATCTAAACTACCTAGATATTTTCTTACGCGAGGTTAATTTAGCGTCAATATATTCGAAGTTACTTTTTTCATTTTCCATTATCCATATTTTAAAATCGTTCTATTCACTATGGACGTGTGCATTCAATGAAATATTCGATTTCCATATTAAAAATACATGTCTTTGTTAATTTTCATTTGCGTGAATTCATGCGAAATAAACGGCTATAAATATTCAAATTTAAAACTCTTCCCATTTTTTTTTTTGTTACATTTATTTAGATTATTCTATTTTAATTTGTTAAAGCGTGTAATAACCAGAAAAAAATCATACATATTACAAAAAAATCATCAAAATACAGGGTGTCCATAATTAAACGACCCTACATTAAAGCATAGCTGCCAACCTTCCACTAATCTTCCGTAATGTCTGGATTAATTTGACCCAGGTTAACCGCATTTCGCACCACAAAACTTATTTCTTGAATGTTTATTTATTTAATTCCAGTTTTGTACGCGGAATGTATTTAATTTCATTTCTTAAAAAAACTTCTGGTTCGAAACGTATTAAACCAGGGTTAAATTAACGCAAGTATTACGGAAGATTAGTGTGAGGTTGGCACCTATGTTAAAGTTGTCTACAGACAAAACTATTGTTCATAAAGTCGTGAAAATTTGTGAAAGACATAATAAAGCGATGGGAATTTGTTTAAGCAAAAAAATATATAAATAAAAATAGTTTAAAATTTCGCCACCAGAGGGCGATTTCGAATAAATTACATATTTAGCATTACGATAGTTTAGAAATTTTATTTATTAACCTAACCTTATTCTAAAAACAGCATTACACGACATGTTCCTAGTCTATCTCAGAATACAAAGCAGTCAACTGTGGAACATGCGATCTTACGATTCCAGATGGTATCTGAAAATGATGAAAGTGATGCAGAACACGTTTGGTTATAACAAAATTTGTTAAACTATTGTAAATGTATGCTAAATGTGTAATTCGTTAAAAAAAACCGGCCTCCTGTTTTTTTTTTTTTTTTTCGCTCAAACACATTCCCATACTTTTATTATGTCCTCCAAAAAATTTCGCAACATTCTGAACAATCTGAAGTCTGTAGACTTTAAAATAGGCTCGATTAATTATGAACATCCAGTGAATAAAATTTCTAAACTATCGTAATGCTAAATGTGTCATTTTTTAAAAATCGCCCTCTAGTGGCGAAATTTTGAAGTATTTTTATTTATGTTGGCAAGGTACTTGTATTCATAAAATGTTGCAATAATTTACTAACACCAGTATTTACAAGAGAATTTATTTGTAAACAAGTAAAAGCGTATTTTCGCATATTTAATAAAGGTGAAACTTTCATTATAAAATTCCGGTGCCAATGTGGCAATTAGGGATTATGTGATGCCGTGACGGTATCACCACCCTTCAAGGGGTTAAACAAATTCCCATCCCTTTATTATGACTGTCACAAAATTTCACAACTTTCTGAACAATAGTTTTGTCTGTAGGCAACTTTAAAGTAGGGTCGTTTAATTATGGACACCTTGTTTATAACAAATGATTGAAAATAAATCATTTGTGAACTTGTACTTAAACTCGTTTAGTAGGAGCACCAAAGCGATATAAGCAAGCGTACAAACTTAATACTGGAATCGGGCGTAAATTAACACAGTTGCGACATCTTGTGGACGGGGTGATAATCCACATACGCGGGCTTTTAGTATGACGTCATATATAACAGGATCGAGGCTAACGAAAAACACAGGCTACCGCGGTGGGTCCGATTCTTCTTTTTTTTTACAGATCACTGGAGTCACGTGATGCTCGAATGCACCAATGAAGGTGAGCGAAAAGAGCGTCACGTGACTCCAGCGGTCTGTAAAAAAAGAAGAATCGGAACCACCGCGGTAGCCTGTCTTTCTGGTTAGCCTCGTGTCAGGATATCTGCCATCTTGTGGACGGGGTGATAATCCACATACGCGGGCTTTTAGTATGACGTATATGACAGGATATCTGCCATCTGCGCATATTTTCTAAATCTTTTGTCACTCATGGAAATGAATTTTGTTCACCTCATTTATTGCAAAATAATGGCGTAGCGAGAGAGGCGTCCAGATGCATTTGACACCCCGACGTTCTCTTCACCTTGTCACGTACATTTTAGCTAATAATCAAGGTGAAAAAACTTTACAATTTTAGTGGTGTGAAGTAAGAAAACAGTTAGGCATCTTCCTGTAGTTTAACCCCGTCCGTTAGGTGGCGTGCGACCTTGATTGATGCGATCTCGCCTTTAATCTTGCGGTTACCTCTCCCATTTCAGATAGGACGCTTACTTATATGGCTTTGAGGAGCACGACTAAAACGAGGATATTGTTAAATTGAGCAATTTACACGTAAAAATTATTCAACATTTAAGCAATATTAACCCTTTAGGTATACATTTGCTTCAGGGCTTTTTTTAAAAAATCCATATCGCACAGCTTTCTGGAAAGAAAAATCTTTCATATATGGCAATTCCATGCGAACTTGTCATGTCTGTCACACAGCTGAAAATCGTTATGCTTGTTGGCCACCGCTTTTTTCGAAATGTTTGCTTCGCCTTCAGCAATTGATGAGATATCTCCGACAGAATAAGTCACATTTTCCGTTCTAAAATACTGGTAGCCAAAAACCGTAGTATGTGACACACATGACAAGTTCGCATGGAAATATCCATATATACTTAGACAATGTGCTAGAAAAATATACAACACATTTTTTTCTTTAAAAGGTGGTATGGATAGAATATAAAAATAGCCGCCAGTGGCCAAATGCATGATGAGTCTCAGTCATCTAATATACCCAAGGGGTTAACCCTTTAGCGGCTGGTGCCCACTGAAAAGGCCACCTAATTTTAAGTTTACTGGCACACAGACAGTGGTGAAAAATTGGCGCAGAGGAGGAGCCTATTGACATCACTAAATTTTAGTAGTATTTTTCGGTTTATCTAATGATAGGATTTCTGAGTTGTTATTAAGTTGAAGAATACTTCAAAATATTAGTGGTGTCAATAGGCTCCTCCTCTGCGCCAATTTTCCACCACTGCACAGAATATTTAATTAAATTTTTTCTTTTATAATGTAAGTGAAAAATAGCAAGTTCTTATTTTCTAATAAATTCGTTTGTAAATTCTGGTGTTAGTCAATCATTTCATCATTTTACAAACAGAATTACTCCGCCCCAGAAAGGGTCAAGTGTAGATATCGACCGATCAGTTTCATTTTCGTTTCCGGCCCAAAATCACAGTTTCGCCGAAATTTTTTTTCGGCGAATATGCTTGCGAAAATTTGGCCGGACCGAAACTATCTGTATTCTAAAAGTCTTGTTTCTTCTTTCGGAAATTTTCAACATTACTCACTGATTTAAGCTGTATCGGCTCAAATCACACACTCTTTATTTATTGCTATGAACTTCACTGTTTATAATTATCAGTCATGACTGACTCAAGATGTGAGTAAAAACTTTAAGGCAAGCAGTGCATTTATAACATAACTTTGAAGACGCTTTTCACATGCTCATTAAATTTGCAGAATCAACAGTAATAGAAAATTTTTAGTTTGAAACCGCAGAAGTTTTTCGGATATTTTTTGAGAAAGTTCTAGTATAACAGATAATCATTATAAAAGATAAATTGAGGTATGTATACCTAAAACATTTTTTAATTAATTCGTATTGAATTTCGTATACTTAGAAAAGTATTCCGTGTTGGTGATGAATTAATTACATTTTATTTTAAATGACAATAAAAAGTTTTGCTGAGAGGCACAGAGAGCCCAACTTGGGCTACACGTATAACTGATTAATAATTGTGGGTACTACTTGATTATCCTGTCGACCAATTTCGCCAAATTATAGAAATCGCCGAACTATTAACCAAATTATGCAAATGACATAATTTTTATTTTAAATAACGAAAGAAAAAATAAATTAGTAAAACTTTAATGAAAATAAAAATAAAGCGTCGAATTAAAGATCACTTGATGACGTAACAAACAGGTGTAAAGTATTCAATGTCAAGTAAATTTGACATTCACGATTCCCCATTATTGACATTTAATCTTATAGTTTAGCGATAGTTTTTTGGTCGATGAGATAATTAAGTACTACCTAATTATGTATATTTAATAAACACGTATAGTTAATTATGAATTTTGTATATTTATATACGTATTAAGTACTTAAAAAAATTTTGGACATTTTCGTTTTCGGCCGAAAACAGAAAAATTCCCGAAATTCGTTTTCGGTTTCTTTTTTGGTCTTAACTCTTTCCGGCGCGGAGTAATTCTATTTATAAACCGATGGAAGAATGGACTGACACCAGAATTTATGAAGGAATTTATTAGAAAATACGAACTTGCTTATTTTCATGTACATTATAAAGGGAAAACTTTAATTAAATATACTTGGTTCCGAATGTCAGTTTTGGAATTAAAAATTAGGTGTCCTTTTTTAAGGACACCTCCCTCGAAAGGGTTAAAACCCTGTTCCCTGTTTCGGTCGATCCTTAGTTAAGAGTTTCGGGCGTTTTGCGGGCTTCAAAAGCAGGATTACGGATAATACGAGTAATATACTTGTTCATTCCAATGTGATTTTCATCGAAAAGCAACGTAGAATAAGAAAAGAAGTCCCATTCTGTCAGCATAGTTCTCTCTCGGCTATAATATTTTTAAAACTTGGTTTATATGAGAATCTAAAATATGCAGTAAAGATCCTGGTTTATATGAGAAGCTAAGATATGCAGTAAAGATCCTGGTTTATATGGGAATCTAAAAGATGCAGTAAAGATCCTGGTTTATATGAGAAGCTAAGATATGCAGTAAAGATCCTGGTTTATATGGGAATCTAAAATATGCAGTAAAGATCCTGGTTTATATGAGAAGCTAAGATATGCAGTAAATATCCTGGTTTATATGAGAAGCTAAGATATGCAGTAAAGATCATGGTTTATATGAGAAGCTAAGATATGCAGTAAAAATTCTGGTTTATATGAGAAGCTAAGATACGCAGTAAAGAAATTTAATATTAATCTGGTTGCTAAAACAACAAGAAAACTGAAAGACTTAATCCATAGCAAGATTGACCCTATTCCTAATGATGAAATCGGAGGTATTTACATGATTCCATGGGTAACTCATAGCTGCCAACTTGTACGGATTTTGCTCACCACTATAATTTAATAGTAAATTTTACCTAAAACAATCCCCGAAATCTAACGATGAAACAAGACTAAAATTTCACTTAAATTTTAGTGGTTAAGTTAAATTTGTACAATTTGGCAGCTATGGTAACTGAAACAGAAGAATAAAAGGTATGTATTGGGATGACAAATAATGATAATATAATAAAAATGACAAATTGGGATGATAAATTTAAGGACAGATTGAAAGAACACTTAAATGATATTAAGTTTAGTAGACAAACTACAGCGTTAGTAAGACTTAACCAACAGCAAAATTGAAATATTCGTTCGTTGTAATGAAGTAAGAATCATCATTCCTACCTCCCATTATCATATTTCGTTAATAAAAGAGTCTATAGAAATTTTAATAAAATGTAATAAGGCTATTAATAATAACATGTCATACAACATTCAGGGTAGATGTTAAATTTTTTTTTTTTTTAAACAGAAGATGTTTTGTTAAAGTTTAATAGAAATATTCAGTTTACTGCCTCCTCCCCCCCCCCCTCCCCTTCACTGTAAAGTAGACTCACCTGGTTGGTCAGCCGAGGACGGAATACGATTAGGAATTTTCAGTACGCAATCAAAGCTACCCTGAGGGCGATCAAGGTCTGATCGAAAGCGCTCTGCGCGAAATTTCGGAAGTTTTTAGGTTTTCAAAAACTATTATTTTATGTAAAACCTCCTTTATATTTGTGACATTTTTTTTAATACTTGTGACATTAAATGCACCTTTTTAGCAAGTTATCTTTCATTTTATTTCGGTAATATTTTTACTTTATAACTTTTTGTCAAAATGTGGCAATTTATTAGTTTTATGAGGTAGAATTTATTTTTTCTACGAGACAATCTACCCAAGAAAATATTACGGAATGTACAGAGGTTTTGGAAAAATGAAAGAAAGAAGGGACAGACAAGAATTTAACACATTTTTTTTTTTTTTTTTGTAATATTTACAACTGAGCCACAGAAAGGAACGGGCATAGACAGAGTTCGTACGGGTCCTTGAATTTTCAGACTAAGAAATTCTTTACTACCAGTATTTTCTTATGTAAAAATCTCTCCTTAAATAAACAAAATTTCGTCCATTTAAACTAGGTTTATTTTTCTATTAAAAAAATACTGTTATTTGTCCTTGAAAATAACGGTACCCGTACGAACCCTGATAGAAGAAAATTTAATTATTATTTTTTTTAAATACGGATTCTGGATCTTATTAACCAGCCTTTTTATATATGACATTGATATGTAAAAATGAAAAAAAGATATGTGAAATAAGTAGCTCGAAAATTGCAGTGGTTATCACAATGTTAGCTATGTTTTTTTGGGATACATTTTTATTTGTTTCTTTTTCATTAATACGGACTCTGGGTCATATTAATCAGCGTTTTTATGTTTCTAATTAATATGAAAAAAAGGATATTTGAAATAAGAAGGCTTTGACTATTTCAATGTTAGCCGATTTCTTTCGGAATAAAGGGAAGCGATCGGTTTCATTACTGTACTTCGTTCATGCCCTGTCAAATTACTAGTGTTTTCCAGGCTTTGACTTCAAATCTGTGATTTTGTCAGAAGTGATCGAAAGAAAATCACACTCACAAAGGTTAGACTGAATGCTTAATGCTAATTCTATGATATTCAGTTAATTTTAGTACTGTGATAATTAGAGTAATTAAGTTTTGTAATTAATTTAATTCCGTGTGCATTTTTGAAATTTTTATTATCTTCATGGGTATTACGATTAACATCAGTAAGACAAATTTTATGATTCTCTTTCTTCTAGTTTTAACCGAATTCAACTGTATTGTCTTTAGAGTTTTAAATGATTAAATTTCACATTATTTTTTATCCTGATAAAACAGTTTTGTGTTTTATTGTGCTATAAAACATAATTAAAAACAGAAAAAAAAATACTTAATAGTATATTAACATATTAAGGGGTCTCAGGACTCTTAAAGCTTTAAAATTTTCGAAATTTTAATTTTTTTTTATGTTAAACTCCTATCTTTTCTGAACATTTTTATATAATTGTTTCTTTGAAATTCCTATTAGAACTGAAGTTATGGCTTTTACATTTATACACGTTCAATAGCAGAAGCGTCGTTTCGGAAACTTTATAGCCATTTTTCTCCAAATGACGTTTTTGGGCATAATGCGCACGATATCTCAAAAACTTATGAATATTTTTTCATGAAATTTTCAAAATATATGTTTCATGTTAGTCTGTATAAACTGAACCTAAAATTTCCTTTTTATTCTTCAAAACAATATTTTTTTAGGTGATTATACTGTTGAAATTTTCTTAATTTTGCATTAGCTAAATACAACTTTGTATTAAAAATATAAAAAAGCTTTAAATACAAATTTATTTAAGTTCAGGGTAATTATTAAAATCTGAAGTATAAGTAGGCACCAAAATGTTCATTCTAGTTGCAATACTTATTTTGTAATCGTGCGCGTATGCTTTTATGCCGCTTTTTTGCTCGTCAAATGTCTAACAGTTTGGAGCCCCCTGTCAGGGCCGAAACTAAGGGGGGGGGGGCAGAGGGGGCATGCGCCCCGGGCGCCAGAGGCAAGGGGCGCCAAATGAAAGATTATACCTTTGGAATCGATCATTTTCTTCTGATGGACTGATGGCGTTCATTATTATGAAACAGCCATTATAAATGGAGTGTTAGGTGAAGATGAAAGAGCAGCCGTAAAAAGTTTGAACTCTGATTTTCTGGTCAGAATGGGGGAAAAAAAATGGCCATAATTTTTTTTTCCTCATTCTGACCAGAAAATCAGAGTTCAAACTTTTTACGACTGCTCTTTCATCTTCATCTAACACTCCATTTATAATGGCTGTTTCATAATAATGAAAGCCACCAGTCCATCAGAAGAAAATAACTCGGTTAAAGCGGAAACTCGGCTAAGCGGGACTAGGATAATCGGAACTCTACTGCATAAGCAAACACTGTAAATAGCCGGTAATACATGCGAATTCTTTTATGTGAACGAACTATAATTGCAACAAACGTCACATTCATTTTTTATAGTTCAATATTACATATTTTATGATTACATATTTTAAATTTTAAAATAAATCGGCCATTAGAAAATTAGTAAAATTCTCTTTGTAAATATACTTTGAGGAAGAAAGAGAGGGCGCCGAAATTCATGTTTGCCCCGGGCGCAAAAAAGGCTAGTTTCGGCCCTGCCCCCTGTAAATGCTAACTCTGCATCTTATAATTTTTTAAATGCATGAAATGAAAGAACATACTTATATATTTTATTCCAATTAAAATTGTGTCTTGAAATCAAATACATTTTACGATATTAAATGATGAAACTGGTCTTTTTTTCTTCATTTTTTCCAATTTTAAGCGTCCTGAGACCCCTTAAGCTAGTGAAATGGTGACACAGTTATTCTGTAGTATTTCAACAACAGAGTACCAAACTTCAATTTAGATACAGCCTCTAAAATAGGCTAATTTTAAAATAATTAATTTCCCTGAAATGAATCGTAGGAATTTCATGAAGATGTGCATTTAGGCTAACTCAAAGGTGTAGTATTTATTTATTACGTCAAACTTGGTTATTGCTAATGAAAAAAAAAGCGATGTTTGGGTTTGTTTTGCTATGTAGATGTCCCCCTTAGCAAATTTTATATACATCATTTAAAAGTAAAATTTATTTCCAATCGTTTGGTACCAATAACTTTCTTCTACAATAATTTATTGCAGAGTTAGTAGGGGTGTTTACTTTTTTTCCCTTAACTGTACGATTTTTTCGATTTAGAATTCTTAAAAAAAAAAATATTTTAACATAATATCAGAATAATTACAGTAGAACCTCTTTCATCCGAAACTCTTCTTACCGAAACTCTCGGTTAACCGAAATCCATTTTGAAATCTTTTTTTTTAACTATCACATTTCTTCTGTGTAAAATCCATTTTGAAAGCTTTATTTTTTAAACTATCATTTCCTTGTGTGCAATCAGTCCTTTCCGAACTACCAGCACATATAAATATTTTCGATCCCCTTTCTTAGAGTTCCTTTGCATTTAACTTGAGCTCCCGTAAGCTGAGGAGTGGAACGAAGAAAACGAACAATTCAGCAATTCTGAAGATTATGATAGTTTTGCGAAAGGTTTGGCATGGCTGGAGCAGTAGAAAGATTGTGATACTGGTGAAATAATAATTAAAATATCTCCATGATAGAGCTTCAAAGTAAATTCAATTAAAATTAATTGTGAAGCAAATGAAATTAAAATTCAGGTAAATTTCTCTTGTTTCTATTTTGCTATTGTTCTACTTTTATTAAACTCTTGTTACCATAATAAGAAATATTGCATATATTTCTCTTTAACCCCTTAATTCTCGCTCCCGTCATATTCTCGGGCTGCATCTTTTACTCAGATTGTTTGATTCCCACCAGTTTTATAAACTAGTGAAATTGGTTATATTTTAGTATCGTTTTTCCTGTCATTAAATAAGGTGAATATTTCTTTTTCATAAAAGTGGTGCCAATAATCAATTTGAATTTTTTAACCGTAATTTAATTCGAGCGTGAGGGGGTTAAGCATAAAATTGAAGCATTCTCGATTATCCGAAATTTTTGATTTTCCGAAAGAGGGACGGTCCCAATTACTTCGGATAATCGAGGTTCTACTGTAATTAAAATTCCTTTTGCAAAAAAGATTAATATTTCTAACTTTGTTAAACTCTGATTTGAGAAAATTTATTTTATAAAAAATGTAAATTATTTTCTATTTGCTCTTGTTTCTTTATTAGAAGTATGTTTTTTTAGAAAACAACTGTTGAGTCGCATTCAATTTAAGAATTTAGTTAAATGTCAACTAGTACTTATAACTCAATAATTCAGAAAATTAAAACAGACAGAGCAATCTTTTTGCATGCAAAAATAAACCGGCAAAAAATTTTAATTACATAAACTGTTATAAAACTTCACTGTTAAAAAGAAAGTTAAGTTAGTATAAATTTATTTACTTATTTTAAGAAAATGAAAAAAAATTTCTATTCATAACTAATGCATGTATTCAATGAGACATCATTCCATCTAAAAAATACAAGGTTATGCTAATTTTCATTTGTTTAGATTCATGCGGCAGAAGCAAATGTATATATTCAAATTTGAAACTTTTCAAATTATTTCACTTATTTAATAGCACGTTCACGCCGGCCCGGTGGGTCACACTTGACTGTCTCAGATCTGTAAAGTCTCCGGCTTTTTTGGATACCAGTATTTTAATGCAGAAAATGTTGTTTTATCTAATTAGAACAATTGGATGATTTAAAGCAACAACATTTTCTCTAAAATAATAGTGGTGTGAAAAAAAAGCCGGAGATTGGACAACTCTGAGACAGCCGAGTTGTGACCCACCGCGCAGCACAGTGGGCAAAATCCCGAAAAGCTGGCCAAAGTATGAAAATGTTATTTAAATGCCACGAAATTTCGTACACAGGTGTTTTTCAGGATTCTGATCTCGATTCTAAAATTAAAATTCCAAAATACAAAATGGCGGACTTAGAATTAAAATACTTTGAAAGTTATTCAACTTTTATGAAATTTCGTATGCAGGTACTTTTGAGGATAGTAAGTGCAATTCAAAAATTAAATTTTAAAAAATTGCGAATTAAAAATAAAAACAATTAGATTTAAATAATATATTTCGAGTTTCAAAATTAAAACGTTTCGAGGCTAAACGTTACAAGGTGTTTTCAAGTAACTAAGATGTTTTCAATCGAAGTTAAACGATGAATCTTTATTTATGAAATGCAATTAAGTACATTAATGAAAAATAAAATACTACAAGGTTTAATTTCTGTATATTATTAAAATAAAACGAAAGAATATTCTAAAATTCATCTTCTGAATAATCTGTAGTATACTAAGTAGCCTCTTCAGAAGGGGAGGTGTCGAAATATTTTACAGAAGTTTCTGTGCCTCTAGGGGCAAGGATATTAGTTTCTTCAATTTTAATTTACGTAAGCTTGAAATGAAGGGATCTAATAACATTAAAAGCCGCTAAGGAATCTTCCATTGTTTACGTTCTACTGAATTTTAGAGAGAAATCGTCTCGATACCTTTTGATCAATTTGTTGCACGATTCTTGAGCGTCTCCCGAGAGTTGCCCAACAGGCAATAATGAAGAAGCTATTATTTTTGTGCCATGAATAAGTAGTTTGTGCACTGAAGTTGGCATATAGAACTAGGAATACAATTCGAGGCATTTACAAGCTGTTTGTGAGCAATAATCCCCGAAATTGATGAAATGAATGTTAAGAAATTATTTATAATATGACGTCGAATCGTTTGATCAAATCTTCGTCTACGCTCCTTATGGAAGCAGAAATAGTTGTGTTTTCAAAGAATAGACGAGCTGTATTGTAAGCATTTGTGCTTCCAAATCCGAGCTTTGATTTATCGTCGAGAAGTCCTAATTGTAAACGAAATCTTTTTTGTAAATTTTGTTTTGCAAATTCAGTTTTTTTCTTCTCGTCAGGAGTGCACACTTGCCATTCCTTTATATCCCGATTGTATGCCAAATGCAAAGTACACTCAAAAGATCTTATACAGGCATGTGACATGGACATCCCGAATTGTAAATGATTTTCATTCACTTTTAGTTTGAAAAGAATTTGACTGATATAGGTATTAGTTGCCTGATATAGGTACCAACGTTGAGTTGAAAAATTACTAGTAATGACATTAAAAATTTTACAATCAATCATCATTAAAGCTAGTTTGAATTAACGCCTACTCATTTTCTATTAATGATTGTTTTAAAAGAAATAAGTTTACTCTCCTGATCTGTAATATAATCCATTTCACTGACAGTAGCTTCCGTATTTTCGTGCAAAAAATGGATTCTGATGGGCCTAAAAAATCGAGGAGATGTAGATCTCGAATTTTTCCAGATAACGATTTCTAAATTTTTCGCAACACTTACGTTCTAGTGGCATTAGAGAAGTGAAAAAGCTATTTGAACCTAATTTGTACCATCCTCAACGCTATATTTTTGTTTAAAAGTACTTTGACTAGATGTACTATCACATCTCCACTTGAAAATCAAATTTAGATTGCTAATGTTCTCGGAAGTCAGATTCTTAATAATTTCCGTTTGAATTAATAAAATACGTTCAACAGTATGTTCTATCAAAGATTACAATTGACAAGATAATTCTTCGAATTACGATAGAATACACAAAATTATTGTCTACAAAGATAAGAAAATGTATTATTATATCGATGATAGAGAATTATTTTCTGTTTTTTGTTACTAATCTTGCTTTTCAAATTCCTTTATGCTTATGATTATAACACTTATTTGTAATACGATACATAATAATCTACCACAAAACTGAATAATCTAAAAATTTCAAAAATGTTTGCCAGCTAAATTTCTGTGAAAAATAATAAATGCCATAGAGTTTGAAGCGACTAAAAAAGTGATATTTTTACTTGTGGTTGCAAAAACCTGCACGAAATGCAGGATGGCAGTTTATGGCAGCTGGTTTTTTCATGATTCATTAGATAATAGTTCAGGCTATTGTTTCCATTTTATGTCGTTGCAGAACACCGTGGAACTTATAAACTTTTTTATGTTTGAAAGCAAAAATATAAAAAAAAATTTAAATTTTTTTATCAAAAATAATCATGAAATTATTAATTTTTATGTACTTAATATAATTTTTGTAACATGCGCAAAAAAGTACATACTATCATCGTGTGAATCCATTTTAAAGCATTAAAATCGGATGATATGGAAAAATGTAGCACGTGTTTAGAAGAACCATTGTTTTGCTCTTTTTGTTCGCCTCATATGATAATCCTCCAAGCGTCACTTTTGTAATGATACAGATTGCCAACGCAAAACGAAAACCTTTTTATAAATATAAATTCTGACCCTCCAAACATTATTCTAGCCATCTGCATAGTCAAAATTTCCTAAATAGTAACTTTATTTTTCGACTGTTGGCCAGCTTTTTGGGATTTTGCCTCACTGTGCGCCGGCGTGAACGTGTTAAATGATTCTGAACTCCTATTGTAATTTATTTGATTAATAGAATTGATTAATAGAATAAGGAAAATTAATTTACGTTCTAACATTACATTCAAATTGTATGATGAAAAAATAACTTTTTTGTAAATATTTGGTTTGCAGCTTTGAATTCATAAAATGTACTTTATTATTGATCTTAAAAAAAAAAAAAAAAAAAAAAAAAAAAAAAAAAAAAAAAAAACTTTTGTTAAATTTTACAGTGAAACGTTGGAATAAACATGGTTTTTTCTCTTAAAAAAAAGAAAGAAAGAAAGAAAGCAGTAGTAATACTTTGTAGCGGGGTTGCAGTTTGGCCTCCACCTTTAGTCATTAAATTCAAATTCGCACTGGAAAATACAAAAAGGATTTTCAGATTTATTTAGTGACAGAATTTTGTTGACTACTTAACCCCTTGCCTGTGACGCCCGAACTCAGTTCGGGCATACGCCAATTTTGGAATGCCCTACCTGAGTTTGGGCAAGAAAAATATCGGTGTTTCAACGAACTCATTTCGTCCAGTGCATAATATGTAAATTTACCATGTTCCCAATAGATGGCGATACTTTCCCGCGAAAAGTTCGGCAATTTCGCGCCATTTGTCGGATTTTTGTAATTTTGTAGTTCAGAACAAATTCAAAGAGACAAAAAATTTCCCATTTTTGGCACGCTTTTGTCAAATATATTCCACAGGCAAGGAGTTAAAGTAAATATTCTCTGTCAGAAAGTTCTTGACTGAAGTCGGAATCTCGATGTAAAAATTGAGGCCACACTGGCAATCCTACTTTGCAGGCAGGGGAATTTTGATAACAATCTGACGAATAACTTAAATTCAGAACTAACAAGAACTTAATATGGCGAATTGTTTATTCAGAAATTCCGAATTCACACAAGAAAAATTTTAATAGTATTTACGAATGAATTTTTGTTATTGTTATTATTATTATTATTATTATTATTTAAATTATTATATTTTTTCATGGGGTATCTGTAATTTATAAATAAAAAATAACTAGACAAAATATCTGGCCAGAATAACAGGATTTGTTCACTACCCATTCAAAAACACACAAAATACTGACCGCTTCAAAGTGCTAAATATCAATGTATTTATTTATGCCTAAGTGGAGAAAGATCACCAGATCGCTAGGGCGTAGACAATCTTAATCAGATGAATATGTATTTTCCTTATTGTTATTTTTCAAAATCATTCAAAAAGACAGAAAATACTAACCGCCTTCAAAGGGCTAATATCGATGTATTAATTAAAAATAATCTTAATCAGATGAATACGCATTTTCCTCATTGTTATGTTTGAAAATTATGGGAACAAGTATTTTTTGGTTTTTTATCTCTCAGTAATTGCGGAATATCGTTTAAAAGAATTCATACATTATTTCGAAATTTTATCCCTCGTATTTCGAAATTTTATCACCAGTTATTTTTATGCGATCATCCAATTTAGAAAAAAGGTAAGGTTGATTTAATCTGTTTTAAAGTTATAAAATTATAAAATAAAATTTAGCAATGTCTACCGTTAATATTTTCTAAAAAGCAACTAAGAATTTCTTTCCTGGTATTTTTTTAATAAACCTTGCATGTGCATTTTTCATAGTGTAAATTTCAGATTTATGAAGACAGGCAAATTGTGGTTTTTATTTTACAAATTTATTATTTATGGTTTTGTTGAATAAGCTATTCAGGGATTGAATTGTTCTCTGGAATTTAAAATTTAATAAAATGCATTTTTCGTTCCAAACACATAATGTAAGCAGCGTACTCTTATCATGATCCCATCAAGAATATCTCTTGTGCAAAATGTAGTCATATCTCGCGACTCTGTAACCGTAAGATGATCTGAGAGCATGTAGAGCCAAATCTAGCGCTCTTATTAACCCCTTCGGAACGAGCGTCTTTTACAGAATTTTTAATCTTTAATCACCGCTTTTTTTAAACAGAAATATTTGCCTAATTGAATCGGGAAATTGCTCGGATTAAATAAAGCAAAATTTACAATAAAAATTTACTGCTGAGAATAATCCCCGAATTTGAGTACCTTACGCAGCACGAATACCGGTTGCTCGTCACCAAGGGGTTAATTCTGACATTTTCATTCACAAATTACTCCTAGTCTCTGCATATCTAGTTACTAATGCATTTCTTCATTACAAATTGCTTGTTCATTAATTTTTGGAAGACCATGTAGATTTGAAATCCTGTCTGTGCTTTGATTGGATGTGGATTCATTATTAAATTCCAATAAATATGGCATTCACTAGATTCAGAAATGTTACGGAGTGTTAAGAAATATGAAAAACAAATAAATATCAATGTCATTTTCACAATGATAAAAATAAAAATTTGACTTTTGTTCGGTGTGTAAAGCTAATACTTAGTATAAACTTTTAAGTAAACCTGGAAATACAACTGTAACGTGAATTCCCAGACAAAAAATTTGCTACAGTGTTACAAAACTCAGTATAGATTTCAACGATTACGAATAGAAAAATGCACAAATATAATTATTTCAGTTCAATAACTACTTTAAGCGGGTCTATGGGAGGCTAATAAAGGTCTATCGATTTTATTGAACACAAAGAGTGTAATTAATCGATTTTCAGCTTGTAGCAATGCACAATCATTTTATCTTTGTCAATGGATTTATAGCAACGAACGAGCCTTTATTTTTATAAACGAATCCTAGTATTTAAGTCGTTATGCTTACAAACTCTTTCATGATTTTTTTATTCAATGCTAGCTGAACCACCTGGCGTTTCCCGTGCTCGTAATAGTAAAATGTTAAATGGGTGTTGTATATACTTTTCCTTATCACCACAAAAAGATACGGATTCAGAGTTTCAAACTGTGCAGATTTCTTTTTTATTTCTTTTTTTTTTTTTTTTAAATAGGTCATTTATATTTTAAAAAAAAAATAATTCTTATTCTCTGTACGCTTTGAATTTCTCATGAGTCATAACTATAACTGTTATAAGAAATATGTGTATGTATATATATGTGTAATGTAAATTTATGTGTAACTGTATAAGAAATTCGTGAAAAATATCGATATTTAGTGGTAAAGGCGCTGCAAAGAAGATCTTTTACTTTCGTCGAGTCATTTAATAGTTAAAACATAGTTCTGAGTCCAAACTCTTAAAATTTGCTATAGGTTAGAAATAAAATGTTTTTGATGCCCGTGTAAAAAGTTCGTGAAAATATATTTATATGTAGTTGTAAAAGATTCGTCGAAGTTTTTCCTTACTTTTTATTTCGCGTCCGGTCGTTGAATATTAAAATCAAAATAGTTGTTTTCGTCCAAACACTTTGAAAATTTTATGAGTTCTAAATATAATGTTTCGGAAACCTGCTTATAATTTTCGTGCAAAAATACATGTATGAATATTTAAATGCAAAAACATCAGCAAAAGACACACGCGTATTCACGTTCTGACAGAAAATATTGCTGCTTTTATTATTCTTTAAAATACTATTAATCTTCCGAACATTTCGAGATTGTTATACGTGATATAAACCGAGTGTACGAAGAATGTGTAAAAAGATTGTGTATAAACACGGATATTTACTGACTTTAGCATAGAAAAAAAGAGTATCTGCAAAATGTCCTGAAGTCGCAAATTATTAAAAAGAAAAAGAAAAGTGCACCCAGTTAAAGTGATTGCATTGAGGTCACAAGATATTCACACTAATTGTATATTGCACTATTATTTCAAAGAAAAATGCCACTCGAAAAATAAATTAAGGGGGGATTAGCTTGCCGTTTCCTCCCTTTATACGGCGATGAACCTCCAACCAATTGGTTCATAGGATTTAACAAATGAACCTCCAATTCCGATCAGGGAAGCGCCTTAACAGAATAAACCTGTATCCCAAATTTGAAGCAAATCGGATAATTCTGTATGAAAAATCCATTTAGCTAAATTAAGGAGGGGGTAGCTTCCCAATTTCCCCCTTTATACTCAACCAATGAACCTCCAAATCTAAAGAAGGAAGCAACTTATCAGAATAAACCGGTATACTAAATTTGAAACAAATCTGATAATTCTGCTGGAAAGACCCATGTATCTCAATTAAGGGGGCGATTAGCCCCCTCCTCCCGTTCCTGCCTTATACTTAACCAATGAACCCCCAAAACTAATCAGGGAAGTGACTTATCAGAATGAATCTAGAAAAAAAATTGAAGCAACTCTTAGACTTCTGTCAAAAGTTATCGCGTTACGTACATACATACAAACATTACATATGTATATAGATACAGAATCTGCGGGCGCATTAGCTCTCGGGCTTTGATAGCCTTTGAGCTAAAATCCCAGAGTTGCAGACGCATCAGAACCTGCCTTGGACTATCCTCACTCAAATTTGCAAACCTCTATATGCGGTATATATCGCTAGCCAACACCGACATACAGACAGACGCACACACAGTGAAACTTTCTTCTATTAGTATATATATAGGATAAATTAAAATTATATTTAAGCAGGTGTACAGGAAGATGGTGCATAATTTTTATTTTAAAATGGTATTTTAAAGATATTTTTGATTTTCGTTCAATAAAAATTACTTTTTATTAAAAAAAAATATATATTCCCTATCATATGATAAATTTATATAAGAATAATACCTTTGATAAGATTTAGATATGATAAGAGTAAAGCTGAAAATACATCTCGAAACGATTACCTTAGGCAGGGTTGTCCAAATTTTTACAGAAATATTTTCCATATTTAATCTCTGAATTTTATTGTTTAAAATTGGAAGCGATTTCTGCACGAATTTTTTGGTATTACGAAAGCGCCAGGTTGGACAGCCCAGATAAAATGGATGTTTTTAAATTACCAGAAATGTTGAAAAAATACTGTTATTTAATTGCAGAAATCTTCGATTAAATAAAGTAAAAAAATATTTTAAAAATATAGTGCTAACGAAAAAGAATTAAAAAAAGAGTGATTTCATATTAAATTGACAGTCATGAAATCATTAATTATATTGTTTCTTCTCTTTGCGATTCTCTAACCGCTTTAAAGATATTGTTTCAAAATCTGCAGTACATTCGTAAGTTTGTTACAGCATCATTTACAAAGAAAAATTAATCTTGCAAATATTTGTTTCGCGATAATTTATCTGGAAGGGATTGAAATGTTTAAATCTCTTACCACTATAAAATTTTTTTTTCAAAAAATTCAAAGTGTGTAGAAATCCTTTATAATCTACTTCTTTTTCATGGAAGCTTATTAATGTTTATCTTCATTAATATTTAACGCATAGTTGCTGTAATTTTTTAAATTTATTTTCTGGATTAACAGCATTACATGGTTAAATCGATCAAAAGACGAGTTTTTCTACCGAAGAAAACATAAACAATGTGATAACGTAGTATAATTTATAAAACTTTTCCCTTTTTAAATATTTGTTTTCATTTTATTTTTTTACACAGCTGAAGTGTTCGAAAATCCCGAAGTAAAAGAAAAAAACATAATCGCTTTATTATATAATAGGATTAAGAATTTTATCGTTGTTTCTTAACCCTTTCAGGGGAAACATACTTTAGTTGTTAAAATATTGAAATGATTGAATGACAGCAGGTTTTACGACCAAATTTATTTTAAAATAAGTAATTAGTAACTCTTTTATTTAATAACTTATATTAAAATTTTACTCTTAAGGAATATTTTAAGAGGAATTCCATGCCAAAATTTGCTTTAGAAAGGAAGTTATGTCTAAAATAGTCCGAACTCATTTTATATTATCAAGGGTAATTCTATCTTTAAAGTCAATTTTCTCAAAACGTTGATTTTCGTCATTGCGCGCATGATTTCTAAGAAATGGCTAGATTTCATGAAACGATCAGGGTCCTTAAAGCCTCGTTTTTAGTCCATGAAATATGACTAAAATTCAATTATGTTATACTGACTTAATTATTTCACTTTTTAATATTAGAAGTTATATATTGTACGATTTTAACAATAGTTTCTGTATTTTGTTCGGAATTATATGACTTACACAAGCTCAAAGTTCGTATATTTCGTAGTTTTGATGAAAAATGCGCAATTTCTGCCATTTTTACCATCAATTTACTCTCTATTTTTAATATTTTACTATGAGCGCAGCTTTTTAGCGCTTTTATTTTAACATATTTTGTATATTTTGATGTGTTTTACAATATATGTCAAGTAGAAAGTGTTCCAGCATTGCGATCATATAAATAATTGAGGTAAAAATAGCAGAAATTGCGTATTTTTCATAAAAACTGCGAATTATACGAGTTTTGATCTTATGTAAATCATATAAATCAAAACAAAATACAAAAACTATTGTTAAAATCGTACTACATATACCTTCTAATAATAAAAAGAGAAATAATTAAGTCAGTATACCATAATCGAATTGTAGAGCATTTCATGGGCCGAAAACGCGGCTTATGGACCCTGATTCTTTTAACTGAAGGTATAAACCTTATATATGTGCAAAATAACCTACTATTGTGTTCATCGAGTACGAAATTTAGAAACTGTGTTTATTTTATATTGGTATACTTTGGGTACTCAAAGCTTTAAATGTGCATATTATTTTAGAGAAACTAACCATAATTTTTCCGGTGTAGGTTTTTTTTTTAATTTAAACACATTTTATATTTCTACTCGATAAAAAAAAATTGACTTACGGAGACATTTTAATTATGAGAAATCATGCGCGTAAGATATATAAGGTGAATTCGTTTATTAAAAAACATTACATTTCAAATTAAATAAAAAAAAAAACTTTACATGCATCTAGACTTTTTTCAGGACATATAACTCTTTTTATGTGCGTTTCAAATTTCATATCCATAAGTTAATCAGATGCGGAGTTATAGCAATCCATATCAGGGTCTCATTTTCATGCAATTTCTCAGCTTCAAAGGTATCTGAACCCTTAACATCATAAATATTTAAAGAATTTTCAACTAAACACTTTGTAAAATTGAGAAAATGTATTACCTTATACCTCTAAGCAAATAGCTTCTGAAAATATATTGTTATGTAAATTTTTGTTTGTCTTATTTGAAGTAGAACGTTGAAATAGCATCTTTATGCAGCGGTTAGCAAAGTTATTTGGTTAAAAATACTCTTTAGGGAAGTCCCTGAATGTTCTCTATCTTCACCATTGCGAATTTCCAACAAATCGAATGCTTAAATCATTTTATCATCTTTAAGCAGTGGTTACAACACGAAAGTTACGTGGCTGAAAATGCCCCATGTGCTTAATTTTATTACTTTGTAAGTTGTAAATGTAAAGTAATTTGAGTTACCAGTCAAGCAATCGTTAACCCCTTCGGGACGAGCGGCACGAATACGTGCCGCATGAAGCGTTCAGAATCCTTGTTTTTTCTCACCAGTAAAATTTTACTGTAAAATTTGCCTTATTTAATCAGCGCATTTTCTCGATTCAAGAAGACGCAAATTTCTGTTTTTAAAAAACGGTGGCAAAAGATTAAAATTTTCGTAAAAGACTCCCGTCCCGAAGGGGTTAATTATTGTTTTCTTTTCTTTGCAATTCAATAACCGCTTTAAAAAAAAATTGCTTCAAAATCTGCAGTATATTTGTAAGTTCATTTCAACATAATTTACAAAGAAGAACCCATCTTGCAAATATTTGTTTGGCGATAATTTAGCGGGAAGGGATTGAAATGTTTAAATCTCTTACCATTGTAAAATGTGTAATGTTTTGCAAAACATGCAAAATTTGTAGATATCCTTTATATTTTAATCCTTTTTCATGGAAGCTTATTAACGTTCATCTTCTTTAATATTTAACTATAGTTGTGGTAATTTTTATATTTAATAACTGGATTAGCTGCATTACATATAAAATCGCTTAAAAGACACGTTTTTCTTCAGAAGAAAGCATATACAATGGGATAACATATTAGAATTTTTAAAACTTTTCACATTTTTTAGTAATTTCTTTTTTATTTTATTTTTTACACAGCTAAAGTGTTCGATAATCCTGAAGTAAAAGGAAAAAAAAACATAATCGCTTTATTATATAATAGGATTAAGAATTTTATCGTTGTTTCTTAAGATCATAAATATTTAAAGAATTTTCCACTAAACACTTTATAAAATTGAGAAAACTGTATTATCTTATACCTCTAAGCAAATATCTTGCGAAAATTTACTGTTATGTAAATTTTTGTTTGTCTTATTTGCAGTAGAGCGTTGAAATTGCGTCTTTATGCAGCGGTTAGCAAAATTATTTTCTTAAAAATTCCCTTTAGGGAACTCGCAGCGTGTTCTGGATCTTCACCAATGCGAATTTGCATCAAATCGAATGCTTGAATCATTTTATCATCTTTATGCAGTGGTTACACCACCACAAAAGTTATTTGGTTCAAAATGTCCCATGTGCTTAATATTATTATTTTGTAAGTTGTAAATATAAAGTAATCTGGACACTAACACCATTTTCTTATGTTTATTGATTTCATAAATTTCGAAATGTCTTATTTACTGGGATAAATTTGGCGTTTTTTTTAGTATTACTTCAAAGAATGCCAGATTTATCTCATAGATGTCAATTTTCCTGGCCTTTTTTTTTTTTCTTTTTCAAGACAAAAAAATACAGAAAACCAGAAATTGTACTTTATAAATTTTAATAACAGTCTTGTTTATGTACGGGACAAAATGCAAGGGAAAAAAGTATAACTAGAATGAGAAATTAATCTTCGTTGATGTTGAATTGATTAGCAAGATAATCAAATTCTTTAATAATGATAAGCATTTTTTGTACAGGGTTATTTAGCTTTTTGGTTGGAGTTGAAATGATTTTAATACAATTTAGAACTTGATTATTTGTTGGATTTCTTTATCTCTCAGTTCTTTCTCCCGTGATATTCACGGGCTGTGGCTTTTCTTCAGATTGTTTGATTCCCAACAATTTTATGAATGGTCTAATTGGCTTTATTATGGTATCATTTTACCTGTCATTAAATAAGGTGAATATTTCTGTTTTTTTAAAGTGGTGCCAATAGCAATTTGAATTTTTAAACCATAATTTAATGCAACCGATAATGGGTTAATATTATTAAATGTATTGAAAATTTCTTGGATGGCGTTAGTGTAATTTGTTAGAATTTTGGAGGAATTAGGAGAATTTTGAGTATTGTTTGAATTTTTGGAAGTTGAGGAGAAAGGGGTATTCGAGGTTTCATTATTAGGAACTTCGGAGTCTAACATTTGGGAATTAACAGAATTCATTATCTTTTCATTTTTTCGTATAGTTGAAGTTTTTAAAGATTTAAGCAAGGAGTTGGGTACCTTTGGTAAACTAGTTATCGCTATTTTTGTTAGATTTACGGTTAGTTTTATTTTCAAATCTATAGGTGTTTTTAGGGCAGCCCCGGTATGTAGCAGGATGACCTAACCCGCAGTTGGCACATTTGGAACTAATGCGGCCCTTAAAAGTACAAATTACCCTTTTAAAATTCTCCCAATTCCACCAAAATTCCAACAAATTACACTAACGACACTCAATAAATGTTCAATACCTTTAATGATATTAAAGATATCTTACAAATAGCCAAATTTCTAAATTGTATTAAAAATATCTAACTAAACCAAAAACCTAAACATCCCTCTACAAAAACGTTATTTTTTAAATTAAAAATATCTACTTAACTTTAAAATATTAGTTTCCCTTATTTAAATGCAGACATTGTTTAATTAAATAAAACAAAGGTTACTGTTTTGAAAGTCTGGTAGCTATGATCAATAAAAATATGTTGGTTCAGATCATGTCATAGCGTCCAAATTTACAGGAAATCAATGTATAATTGGCACAGTTAACCCTTTGACTACTGATCCGAACATGCGCATCCCAGTGGACTATTTTTTATTCTATTCTTACCACTTTAAAAAAATAATCGCTACATGCACTTGTAATAGTATATCTTAAAAGAAATCTACCGCAAAGAAAAAAAATGTAAATTGCGCTATTATTGAATAAAGAAATGTCGTCAATCCTGGCTCATAGTCAAAGGTTTAATGTATAACTGACATGTCGCAGGAAAAAAATCCGTCGCAATATCAAAAGTTAAGTTTAAATCCAAGTTAACCCTTTCAGGGGCAATGTACTTGTATTCGTAAAATGCTGAAATAATTGAATGACACCAGTATTTACAAGAAAATTTATTTGTAAACAAGTAAAAGTATATTTTTGCGTACTTAATAAAAGGGAAATTTTCACTAAAAAATTCGCGTACCAATGTTGAAAAAGGGATTTAAATTATGTGATGCCGTAGCGGCATTACCGCCCTTCAAGGGGTTAATATATATATATATTGACAAATTATTATTATTATTTTCTACTATATAGAAACTTGTTAAATAAAGAATATAGAAGGTGATTCAATTTTTATCTACATTTTAATTAATAAAACCTGACATGTAGTAAAAAATGAAATATGTGGGTATCATGTTTTTATTTGTTTTAAAAAATAATTAATTTATAAAAACTATGTAAATAAGAAAATGGCTTGGATATACATTTGTTTTTTGCGCCTAAAATTATGTTGAATAGTTTTATATACGTATTTATTATAATATGTACTTATGAAATATGTATGATCAAAATTTTGATCGTGAGAAAAAAAAATATTATTTTTGTAAATATACATATTTTTAGGGATAATGTGCTGTTTCTTACATTACGCAGTCCTTAAAGCGTTGTCATCAGAAATGTGCAGAAGTATATCCTAAAAATTAGTAAAGATAGCTGATGTCATAAATAGGGTAGCAACGACCTGAGATACCACATTCGTTTTATTTTTTTCTTATACAGTCACTTCTAAATATTGCATAATTTAAATTTTTACATCTTTACGAAGAGCAAAAAATGTACTGTCAAAGGAAATTTATTTGGAAACTATCTCAATTTACTACTGTTTTATGATTTCTATACTAATAAAAGAAAAGATACGAGGGTGAATCAAATATAAACCGGAATTTTTGTTTTTTAATTTATTTATACACGATACAAAACAGAAAGTTACATATTATTTTTCTATATATGATGCCGTCATCATAGAAATAAGAAGGGAGTGTCTCCAGCCAATTGCGCAAGAAGCCTTCAACAGCAGTGTCATCGCCTAATCGTTCACCTCTTAATGCTTCTTTCAAAGGCCCAAACATGTGATAATCACAGGGGATTAAGGCAGGACTTTAGGGAAATTGTTCCAGTGTTGTCCAATGCATTTCCTCCAACTTTTCGCGAGTCAGGTTGGCTGTATGGGGATAGGCATTGTCATGAAGCAAAATCACTTCTCTGATCGGAAATTCGTTTTTTCCGCCGATATGCACGTTTTGTTTCGTGCAACAGTTAGCAGTAGTAGGCAGCACCCTCGAGAATGTCCCGAACGGCGCCAGTGTTTTCCTCAATCAAACTTGCTTGGGGGCGGCGGGCATGGGGGGGAGGGGGGGGTTCAACTTCTGCTAGTCCTTCAACAAACTTTCTGTGCCAGTAATACACTTGTGTTTTCTTCAGGCATGTCTCTCCAAACTCTGCTTGAAGTCTTTGTAAGATTTCAGCCGATCTTACGCCTTCATTTGTGATAAATTTAACGATAATGCTTTGTGTAACGTTGGGGTGAATCTCTGGAACGCTCATCGTGATGTCGATTGAGGAACGGAGGGAGTAGCAGATATTGGCACATAGGTAGTCATGTGATATCCCTACCTGCCACACGCAGAGTTCTAAGTGTCCTCGTGATGACCTTCTGTCCTCCCAGCAGAAATTCTGTTTTATATTTGATTCACCCTAGTAGATTTCTCTCTATGTCTGCGTTTTGGCGACGGCTTGGAAAGTCTTCTGCTAGCAGATGTCTGAAAATTTGTATGAGGATAGAACAAGGCAGGTCCTGATACAACTGAGGTTAAGATTTTTAAAGGGATCTATTTTTAATCTGGACAATCGTTACACAATGAAATGAATGGCATTTCAACTTTTATCATTTATTATTGTGAGAAATAATATTTTGAGTACTCAAGTTTAACGCTTATGATATTTAGGAATCCACTAAAATGTTTTTCTTTTCCTAATTTTCAATAGGTGTATCTAGTTCTTCGTTTTATTACGTGGAGAGATCACCTTACGAACCCTGCTCTACGAGTGTTAAAGCAACAAATATGCGTTGTGGTTTCAATTGTATACAAGTTACAACAACAATGTATTTAATTTTGGACCAAATCCCACTCGCCAAAAAAAGCCAACTTGCTATGAAACATAACGGAATATTTTAAGCCTTAAAAAGTGTAGACAGTATTAATAGAAAGTAAAGAGTGTAACATACAGGGTGCAAAGAAAAGTCCCTTTAACCTGAAAATACTTGCGAATGAAGAGAGCTACAGCTATGCAAGTGAGGTAACGGTATAGTAAAACGACTACACCCGACCTAATGCAAACAACAACAGCGCCCCTAGTGGCGAAATTTGGAAGATAGCTATTTTAAATCGAAAACGAAAAGAGATAGAGCCAAATTTTCAATTAGAAAGTTTTAGAGCATCAATTAATTAGTACGAAACGACATTTGGTTCACATGGAGAAGATAAATCGTCGCCTGTATACCCAAAAATGTCCGGAATCAATTAGCGACGATTCTACTTTGCATATTCACATTCCGGAAATGTAGCAGTGCACAGTTGCAAATTGTGACGTTGTACTGTGCTGTAATGTCTGTAAAAATTTAATTACCAATGCATGTAAAATTTTAGATTAACCCTTTCAAGGGCAGAAGAATTCTGTTCGTAAACAGACGAAATAATTGACTAACACCAGAATATTGAAACAAATTTATTAGAAAATAAAAACCAGCTAATTTTCCCTTTCATTACGAAAGCAAAATTTTATTGAAATATTTTTGGTACCATTTGTCAGTTTTGGAATTAAAATTAGGTGGCTAGACCGTCTAGCCACCGCCCTTGAAAGGTTTAAATCTATGTCATCGTATTGAAAAGGCTTGGACTAGACGTTCCATGATGAAAAATGTGCATACAGAATTACTCTCACGAATAATAACGTGTATCGTGAGCAATGGCGAACTTTTCGAACATATTCAATATTAACCTTTTATCACTGTGAGACAGTTTGATTTTTTTTGTTGTTTTGTGTGATGTTATGAAAATGTATTGTTATAAGTATGTATTTAAACCATAAACGTACGTATTTATACCATGTACGTATTTATACCTTTGGCTATTCCATTCAAACATTTACACAAAATGGTGAGCATCGCTTTCGGACATTTTTGGGTATACAGGCGAAGATTTATCTTATCTATATAAACCAAATGTCGTTTCGTACTAATTAATTGATTGTCTAAAATTTTCTAATTGGAGATTTTGCTCTATTTCTTTCCGTTTTCGATTTGCAATGGCTAACTTCTAAATTTCGCCACTAGGGGCGCTGCTGTCGTTTGCATTAAATCGGGCGTAGTCGCTCTACTATACCGTTACCTCACTTGCATAGCTGTAGCTCTCTCTGCTTGCAAGTATTTTCAGGTTAAAGGCACTTTCCTTTGCACCCTGTATATATATATTGATACATGATTTAATCAATTAATAGTTTCGTATTAATTAAATTATGATTATACGTTTAGAATTAAATTTAGAAAACCTAAAAATATAGTTGAACTAATGCTTTCCTCTTCCTGTTGCCATATCTTAGGGGAAAAAACAGAGCAAAAATTATGCATATTTTAATAAATTTACTAGCTGGCGCTTTATATTATGTGCAAAAAGTAGGGATCAATTTTTTATAATCGGGTACGGTACCCACTCACTCCAAAATAACCTACTGTAACGGAAATGTTTTAAAAGAATCGTGGAATACAGTTAAGTGGGATTTCCAAAACAAACATTGATTGTTTATGAACGAATGTTCTTTTTAAAGTATTTTACTTTTCTACTTTTTTTATTTTTTGAAAGAATCATGGTCATAAAATTAAGCGTGATTCCAAAACAAAAGCTGATTGTCTATAAAAGATTTTTTTTTTTCAAAAGTATTTTTACTTTTATACTTATTTAAATAAAATTTTTGAAAGAATCGTGGTCATACAATTAAACGTGATTTCCAAAACAAAGGTTAATTATTTATAAATGAATTTTTTGAAATGTATTTTTACTTTTATAGTTATTTAAATTAATATTTTAATCCCTTAACGGTCGCATTAAATTACGGTTTAAAAATTCAAATTGATTATTGTCAGCACTTTTTTGAAAAAGAAATATTCAGCTTATTTAATGGCAGATAAAATGATACCATAATAATGCCAATTACACTATTTTATAAAACTGGTGGGAATCAAATAATCTTAATAAAAGACACAGCCCGTGAATATCACGGGAGTGAGAATTTGGGGCTAAAAATTCGGGGTCATACAAGTGAGCAATGATTTCCGAAACAAACATTGATTGTTTATAAATGAATGTTTTTTTTTTTAAGTATTTTTACTTTTATACTTATTTAAATTACATTTTTTTGAAAAAATCGTCGTCATAAAATTAAGCGTGATTTCCAAAACAAACATTAATTGCGTATAAATGAATGTTTTTTTTAAGTATTTTTACTTTTATACTTATTTAAATTAACATCGCAACTGAAAAAAAAATAGAATTATTTTAAGCTTCAAAATTAGTTCGTAGTTGCAAAGACTGAAATAAAACAAATGCGTTACAAAATTAGAATGTTATTTTCCGCTCTAATAAGACATTTTCCAATGATTGTGTAGCAGAGCGTGCTATAGATCGATATATTTATACGTTAAAACGAATAGTTCAATTTAATTGATACGACACTGCTGAACCGAGCTGAGTTTGGCAAGCTGAAATATTGCAGTGGAGGACCAGCTGTTGATTTTAATTGGTTTCATTGTGAATGTAAAGTTACTGAGGAATAACTGCAGATATTTCAGAATTTTGAGAAAAATAAAGTAAATTAAATTGACATGATTTGATTGATAATGCATATGTAGCACAAAGTTAGGTAATGGAGACATAGATTGAGACTAATGGAAAACTGATGTAAATTGATTAATCAAATCAAAAAATCAATACGTGTAGCAATTTTTAAAGCATGTCCAGAGTTGCGTGCAATATATATTCAATTATAATTAATAAGCCATAGTTTTTCTTTTTGATACTTGCTTATTTCAAATATTTCTTACTAAGTTATTTTTTATTAAAACCTATAAATTCTGACTTTCAGATTTAGCATTACTATTGTTATTTTAAACTGTAATTTGTTTTCTGTCGTTTCTCAACATTTAAGAAATTATAATTTTTACCTACTGTCCAACATAAATTATTTCAACAGTCTTCAACAGTCTTCAACAGTCTTCAACAGTCTTCACCAGTCATTGTCTTCCTACTCGAACTGATAAAATCATTATACGCTGTCGAAACCTAGATCTGATTATGGAAGTGCAAGACGTATTACGCGCCAATTTGGATGAAAGTGGTGTCGTTCGAAAACCTCATCGTGGGGAGTAAAAAACTCAATGGAATTATCCGTAGCAAATAAGCCGTTTTCAAGAAATCCGAGAATTTATGTCACACAATTTATTTATTACAGTGTGTTTATACTGTTACATTTGTCGTATCGTTACACTTATAATTTTTGCTCTTAAATCGCTTCCTGTTAACATAATTATATTACTTATGTTTACAAATTAAAAATGTAAAAAAAAAAAAAAAAAATGCAATTTAACAAATTACAACGACCATTTGGAAAATGATTTTTTCAAAGACTAAAATTTAAGACATAAAAAATCGCACGGAGTTGAATATACATTACCCACGCCGTGGATTACATTTTTCGGTACTGTAAATTTTTAAACTTCTACGGGGCTGGTCATTCATTACGTACTCCATGGATTAAACATTAATATTCCTGGACTAATTTTAAATGAAAGTTCATTCTTAAACTTCTAAACATCCCACAACATTACTTTTTACATCGTCGCATAGAGAAAAAAATGCAATTTTAAATGCAATTTGTTTGAAAGCTGTATCTCAATTTGTTTCTGAGTTATTATTTTTTTGTAGTTTTTATTACTTTTTTGTCATAGTGGCAACAGAAGTATCCATATCTGTTGAAAGTAAAGTGGAAATACAGATTACTGTTGTTAAGAATTTGCTCCTCGATCAATCTAATTGAACGGTAGCTGTGAGGAATAATTCTCTCTACCATGCAAAATTAATCAAAAGTTTTATTTTGAAATCTTGAATATGTAGAATACAACAAAAATAATAAATTAAATGCGTAGGTCGTTGATTTATATGATTATATAAAACACTGAGTCCTTGTAGCTTCAAATTTGGAAATTAGTTCACTCTAGAACTTCTCATTCAGCAGCAAGTTCGTTGGTCGGATGGCTTTTACAGGAAGGTCTCCCGCCGTCCTATACAAGTTCCGAGCGCTTCGCTCAAATTTTACTCGGCACCTCTCGTGCCTTCAGCCCGGGAAAAAATCTCTTTTTCCCTCGTTCGTGCGAGACAAACGCACACCCCAGTTTCCGAATCCAAACTGATCCCCTCCCCTCTTTTCCTCCGAAAAAAAATGGTCACTCTCTCGGACACCGTGAGAAAACTTTCAACATCCATCTCTGTCAATGCCTTTAGGCATTAGCGAATTCCTTTGCGAGACCTAAACAGGGTGGTCTATACTCCGAACCCTTAGATGTATCTCATATCCTTTATCAGGGCGTGCTACGTCCTAAGTGCTAATCCATCATCACTTACAATGTCCTAGAGCGTGAGAAAATGTCTACTAGTCTTTCTATGCACCTGGGTGTATCCAGATTTTAATTAGGAAGACTTCTTCCCCCATCATCTGAAAACATAGAAGTTCATTTCTTTACACTGTATAGACCAGGGGTGTAAAAATCTAGGCGCCAGCGGGTAGTCTCGCACCACTGAATTTTATTCGTTATTTTTCGTCTAACATTTCGTCTAAATTTTTTGTAAGAATGCTAATAAAATTTAAACGAAGAAAGTTAATAAAATTTCGTGGTGAGAGACTGTCCGCTGGCGCCTAGATTTTTATACCCCTGGTATAGACCAATCAAAAAACGAATAAAATGCGGATTCAATCAATAAAACGCTTCAGATATGTTTTTGATTTTCTACCCTGACAGAGGACAATAACCATTTTTCCAAATGGTTAAAAACTTGGTAAAAAAATGAAGAGACGTTAATGGCTGTATATGCAACTATTTCTTTATTCTATTCGCACCACTATTTTTTTTAAAGTAAATTTTGTAGTATATTTCTCTTACAAAGTGCTGAGCAGTTGAACAGCATTGAGGGGTTACCTAGCTGTGATCAGCTTAACACCCAGTCTACTGATTTAATGTCTATTAAAATTATGAGCCATTGGGAAAAGATAAAGTGAAGTTTTATGAAACCTACAAGATAAATAAAAGAAAAAATTCTGCATAAAAGCTAAAATAAAAAACTTAAGAGATAAAAAATTAAAGTTAAGTCTTTAACACGTTCACGCCGGCGCGGTGGGTCACACTCGGTTGTCCCGGAGTTGTCAAGTCTCTTGCTTTTTTTACACCACTATTATTTTAGAAAAAAATGTTGTTCCTTTAAATCGTCCAATTGTTAAAATTAAATAAAAACACATTTTCTGTTTTAAAATACTGGTATCCAAAAAGCCAGAGACTTGGCACCTCCGAGACAGTCGAATGTGGCCCACCACGCCGGCGTGAACGTGTTAATCAAAGTTAAAGATTATTGTTGAATAAATTAATTTCGGTATAGCTGTAGTTGCATGATCTACTTACTATACACTAGAGTGGATCGAAAAGTATACGAAAAAAAAAAAATTTTCGAAATTACTTTTGGCGCGGGTTGCAAAAGTTGCCTTTCATGTAGTCTAGTTTACACCTATTTTTTTTATTGAAAACCATTCATATCTTTTGGTGCCCCAAACGGCCCCAAAATAGTTAAAAATTGAAATTTTTATTAAAATTTATGTATTTTTTTATTTTTTTATTTTTTTAATTCGTTTTGGCACGGGGTGTGAAAGTTGTCTTTTATGTATATCAGTTAACATGATTTTTTATTAATTGAAATCCATTGATAACTTCTAGTGCCGCAAACGCTCCCAAAATAGTTAAAAAATGAAAATTTTATGAAAATTAATAATTGTTTTTATTTTATTTATTTATTTTAAATTACATTTAGCACCTGTGAGAAAGTTGTGTATTGGATGTACTACATAAATGTGTAATTTAGATAATTCTTTACCTAAATCCATTGATATCTTTTGGTGTCCCAAGTATAGTTAAAAATTGTAATTTTTAAGAAAATGTATTAAAAAATTTTAATTTACGAAAATTGTTTACAAATCAGGCAAAATGTTTAGTTAATAAAGAATAAACTTGCAAATAATTATAATGTTATAATAATACACGAAGTATAAATTTAAAAATAAAAGCTTTAGATTATACAAATTATAAAATTTGAACTTACATAGAAATTTTTTTTCCTTCTTTGATTTTGAAGATTAACATATTTCTGAAGTTTGTAATAATTTTTGGTGTTAAAATGTTTGATATGACTTCTTGATGTTATTCTATTCAATATGAAATCGTGTCTCTTTTCTTGTCCAGATACGCTTTCTGATGCCTCAGACACTAGGCAAATGCATCTTTTAACAGCGTGGGTATGGCATGGATATCTTGACCATTCCTCTGTTTTTCTAATTTTACCATGGCCGCAATTTATTCGCAAGGCACATTCATCAAAAGAGGTGGCTCAAAATGCCCAACTCATTGCCAGTTAAAAATATAATAATCCTTAGCTTTGAAGTGTATTTTTGGGTCTTGAAAAATCCTTATTTCTGATGATCCTCTATTTTCATTTCTAGCACAAATTAGATTTCGTATTGCTGAATACCTGATATCCTCTCTGTTATCTGACAGCATTGACACTAACAAATTTTCAGGATGACAAAAGGAGCTATATCGTTGAACAACAGCATCTACTATCGATTGGATTCAAAATATCTTGAAAACGGATAAAGTTTCCAAATATGCCCCGCTCCTTTTGTTATGAAGGACTTTGTTTTGATATGGAACCATACAGGGACATACACCTCCATAATATATGTTGTAAAGATAATGACAATGAGATTTTTAAATGGATTTTCTATGGCCACATACAACCTTAAAATTCCCTTCAGTTGACAACCATTTTGAGTGAACAACTGGATCAGGTTTTCTTTTTAAAGCCGGGACAGAACCACATTCACCAGGCGATATTGCTATGCAAATATCATATAATTATTGCTGATCATTTCTGAAAACCCTTCTATCTATGTTATCTGGCATATTCTCCACACTTATTGAAGATAATGAAACTACAGGTAGCTCCTCGCAGGTTTTGATTGCTGTACCAATTGGTTACACAAAAGGCTACAGAACCAATCGTTGCACCATGTAAAGAATTTAGTAAATGTCACAAAGGCTCACTTATATAATTTATATAAATCAAACAAATAACTACTGTAAGAGTCTATTGAGATCAGCTCCATCAGGCTAATAACTCATCCTTTGTGCCCAATATTTGCGTACAATTGTTCCGTCGCATCCAATTACTGTAATTCCATATAATTGTCCCATAAAATTGATTTGATAAGAAAAATATTATTTCTATTATTATGGCTTTATCATCTCCTGTTGCAGCTGAAACGTGTCCAATATACTGAGAGTAAGGTTTACAAGAGTATAATGTTCCTCCTTTGTGGTTTTTGTATAAAACTGTGTGCCCTTCATCACTTGCACTTTTGTGTAGTTTTTTCTATATAGTATAAAAAATAGTTTTATTCATTTAATAATAAATGATAAACAATTTTTCATCTTTTATAGAGAGTACTTTTCACGCTATACAAATGATTCTTTAACTCTTATTTTTACTTATATTTTTTTGTTCAAAATTTGCATAAAAATCGACTTAATGCAAATAAATAAATGTCTTGGGACACCGGAAGTAATTTATCGAATATGATTTTTTTTTCAATGTATGCTAGTATGCTTAAAAGTCAACTTTCGTACTCCGTGCCAAAAGAAATTTATAAAAAAAAATTTAAGAATATAAAATATGTAATTTTTCATAAAAATTTCAATTTTTAACTACGTTTGGGGTGTTTGGGGCATCGGAAGATATGAATGGATTTCAATAATAAAAAAAAAAACCATGCAAACTGATATACATAGAAACCAAATTTCGCACCCTTTTACGAAAAAAATTGAAAAAATTGAAAAAACAAAAAAAATTGTGCGTTTTCATAAAAAATTCAATTTTTATCTATTTTTGGATTGCTTGGTGAACCAGGAGATATAAGTGGATTTTAATTAAAAAAAACACATGTAATCTAGTATACATAAATGACAACCTTTGCACCCCGCGTCGATTCGATTATTCACATTTCGATTTTTCGATCCACCCTACTATACACGTGTTGCCAAAGTGTATGTAAAAGATTCTTATTTTAGAAAGTAGTGCGAGACCAATAAAAAAATAATCTCCAACGGTAGCCTTCTTAACCCTTTGCACTCGAGGGCTCGGGAGCGGAGCCATTTAAAATTTGTCTTCAAACTCGAGGGCTCCGCTACGGAGACAATGCAAATAATTTTGTGATACCCGTCTAGAAAAGACAAGATTACATATTGGCAATTGCTTCGAGAGGTAACACACTTTGGACGATTACAAAATGTAATAATTTTACAATTTTTTTTTTTTTTTTTTTTTATATATCATAACATTTGTATTCATAAAGAATTAAAAAAATAATAAGATATAACTAAAATCGCTTCGAGTTGCTGGTAATACGAATGAAAAAAACCTTCTAGTGCAAAGGGTTAATGCATTGTTTCGATGCTGAGTGTGTGTTTGTTGATGCTGTTCTAGACATTTGTAGTGTTCGCTGGAGGTTGTGGTCTTCTATATATAAGTGTGCAGATTATAAATTTACCGACATAATAAATGTTACAGCATAAATACTAATAAATAAACAAATTTCGTGACATAAATTATCAGATATCTCGAACATGGCTGATTTGCGACAGGCATTTTTTACTCCCTACGACAAGATCCTTCCAACGATAGAACTCTCGTCAAAATCAGTGCGTAACACTACTTGTACATCCCTATTGAGTGTTATATAAACTGTAATAACGTATTAGACGTTTTTGTAAGCTTTCATAAATCAAGACGAACAGCTGTAAATTGAATAATCGGATCATAATCCTTCAAAAAATTAATGGATTGGAATTCATAAAGTATTCCATAAGATGTGTACATTATAATTAATAGTGGGTTATAAATGGTATTTTTTATGTTTCAGTAGTGGAAAATTGGCGCAGAGGTGGAGCCTATTGACACCACTAAATTATAGTAGTATTTTGCCTCTTATCTAATGATCAAATTTCTGAGTTTTTATTAAACTGAATAATACCATAAAAATTTAGTGGTATCAATAGGCTCCGCCTCTGCGCCAGTTTTCCACCACTGATGTTTACCATGATTGATTTTTCCTGTTTCAAATAATATTTTACTAATAAATTATATAATATTTATTCAACTATTTAGGTAATTTCAATTTTGCAGAATTCATGGAAACTTTTTGGTTTTAAAATAGAATCGCTTTATGTTAAAGTTCCGAATACAGATATACTTTCAAAGGAACCATTTTTTGCATAGATTACAGAACAATAATAATATTTTTTTCCCGATATCTATTTCAAAGCCGTTTAAAAACTGCTGATGCACGTCGAACTTGGACATTGCTATTGAAAAAAAAAACAAAGTTTGGGTTCGTTTTGATATGTAGATGATTTCATATTTTCATAGTTCATATTTGAAAGTTCTTGTATTTATCCACTTGGAACATTCTTAACCACAGAGCGATGTCCGCCTGACCAGCTTGAAGTCTTAAGAAAACCTTCTATGTCAATCTGTCGTCTAAATCTAAAGGATTGGAGAGAACTGTAGTTGCCAAACTTTACGCATTTTTCCTACCGTTAGTTTTGACAAGAAATATTAACTACATTTAATCCTAAATTTAGATAGAATTCATTTTCAATGTTATCCGTTAGCCTTGTTATTTTCTTGGAAAAATTATAAATGTATTCCCGAATTTTAGAGATTACGAAAACGACCACATTCAAAATTGCATAGATGGCAAATATTCCGATTTTAAGGTATTTTTAAAAGCCGAATAGAAATATCAGCTTTTTGTTAAGAAATAAAGGTGGAAATAAATAAGATAAATATTACTACTCGCAATGGATGACGCTCAAAAATCGGAAGGTAACGCAACGGTAGCTATCAACGTGTCTCTCAAAACATGCATTTCCAATTGTTATTAACCCATTAAGGACGAGCTTCTTTTACACATCTTTTAACTCTTCGACACCAGTTATTTCCACATAATAATTTTGAATTATTTAATCGCTCAGAATTTGAGATTAGATAATGTGAAAATTTCCAAACTAAAATACTATACTGGCACTCAAATTTAAAAGTTTTGTTTGGTTTACGCAGCAAGTTTTCTTGCCAACCGGCTTTAATGAGTTAATGCTGACTCAAACTTTAGCGAAGTTATATAATGTTCTTTCAATATATTAGTGGTTACTATTTTAAATTATTGAAGAACATTGTCTGCAATTTAACACTAGGCTAATTCCATGAAAACGTGTCATGTCTGTCACACAGCTGAAAATCACTATGCTTGTTGGCTACCAGTATTTTAGATTGGAAAAATGTGACTTATTTTATCTGAGATATCTCATCAATTGAATAAGGGGAAGCAAACTTTTCGAAAATAACGATGGCCAACAAGCATAGCGATTTACAGCTGTGTGACAGATATGACAAGTTTTCATGGAATTAGCCACTAGAGTAGCCTAAACGGTAAATTTGACCCAGACAAAATCAATATATTGCTATTTAACCCATAAACTTCATACAATAAATGAAAGATACATTACATAGGGCTTAAGGTAAATAATTAAATCAGTTAGTAATAAATAAAAATTCAGTTTTAAAAGATAGGGGGTCCAAAAAGAATATTCCAGTTTTAAATTTTGATAGTATCAACTGTAAGCGTTGTAGAGTGTTGGTTCATGGTCACAAATAAAGCGTAACTCAAACAGTTTTAGATAAGTGCATACTGCTTTGTTATTGACTCGCATGCAGTGCCACATATGCAAAATGGCGCCTCCTGAGCGTAAAGGAGTTATTGCTGGGAAAGAGATTTAAAAGCCTTTAGAGCCATGCGATTTTTTCCTTTGGGGCTTTATAAAAGATCGCGTCTATATTCCGCCGTTACCTAATGATTTGCCTGAGTTGAGGCATAGAATTGAAGAGACTATTACTTCCACTACTCTGTTTTTGTTAACCGAAATGTGGGAAGGATTGGACTTTAGGTTGGATTTATGCCGCATACTTAAAGGCGTACATTTTGAGCATGTGTAAGAAAAACTAGGTTAGTTTATTTTCAATTTGATGCAGGATTTGCTGTAAATAATATAACTTAAACTGTTATAATATACCATTGAACCTATGACATTCTTTTATGAACACACTGTATATTTTTATGACATAAATTTTTTTTTCTAACTTTCTAGTTAATATTAAGCATTTTGAAATTAGAAAAGGAATGCCTTCATACATTACTTTGTCGGAAAACAAATTAATCATTTATTTCTTATTTTTTAAATAAACAATTTTATTCACTCTTTTTCATTAAACACGAAATTTTACACTTTAGCCTATAAATAAATAGTACAGAACTTCAAATTTCTACATTTTAACATAAAATTTCAATGTAAATGTTAAAAAATAAATAAATTTACGCGGTGTTACCACAAATAAGGCTATTAAAAATGTTAAACATCACTATTACTTCAAAAAATGGTAGCTTGTCTAAAAGTTTTCCATTAAAATATTTTTGTAAGCCTGTTATTTAGACTACGTAATAAATATACCGTAGAAATATAAAATAATGATTAAACGCGGTAATGAAAAAGCTTTGTTTAAAGGCCTAGAAAAGTTAACAATACGGTTTTGTTAAAGATATATTTCTTAGGGAAACATATTTCTATAGATTAAAGAACAAAGAATTAATTTTTAGAAATTTTCTAACTTCAAAGCATTTTAAGAACTTCTTATACACGTTCACTTATATTGAATTTTAAGAAAAAGATAAGCGCATAAAATCATAAACAAATATGAGTATATGAGTTTTATCTATTCTAATATTATAAAGAAGTAGAGTTTGTTTGTGTCTTTGTAGCGGTTAATAGCGGGAACTATTGAACCAATTAAAAAAAAATTGTGGCAAAATGCTGGCTATATTTCATATCAGTAAACGAACTCCAAGGCGGTGCAGGAGCTAAAAATGTTCTAAATTTGTGGTATCTGTGATATTGTTGGGCCTAAAAATGTTTAATTTGGTGAGGTGGTGAAATTTAAGATGAAAATACTTACTATGAATGATTTATAAAAAATTCGAAATTTAAACGTTTGAATCGAACATAAAGCGTTCTAAATTGCGATTTATTTGGAAGTGTCAGGGTTAAAAACTTAAAATTTGTCATGGCTGTTACTTTAGAGACGTACGAGGGTAGTTCGATAAATACTGAGCTTGGCCCAATATTTATGGAACTACCTACTTACATTAGATTAATGTTAACACAATTATTCTAATTGTTAAACAAATCATATTAGATGTAAATTCGAATCCTGGTACGGACAGTTTTCGCCCAGTTGGAAATTTACATCTAATACCTAGTTACATGTTCGCCCAGAACACTTTTTCAAAAATTCGAAATTTATAAATATGTGAGACAGTTGGTCTAGAAGCCTAGAATTTGTCGTGGTGGTCACTTTTGATATGTAAATGCTTGCTTAAGGACGGTTTATAAAGTATTCAAAATTTCAACACCTGCGATTAATGAAGATTTGCACCAGAAAAATGTATTAAATTTTACTTTTCAAACTTTGGTAGTAAAAAGTAGAAAAATTGCTTTTCCTTATTTTATAATAACATTTTTTAAAGATTCCGGTGGGAATTCGACATTTCAGAAACACAATTTCTAGCCCCTCAAAGAGTTCAAGGGTGAAATGAGAAGAAAATATTCTTAAACGTTCTAAATTAAGATTTATTTGGAATCGTTAACGGTAGAAACTTAAAATATGGCATGGTTATTGCTCTAAAGAAGTAAATAATCGCTCAAAACAGTTATCTAAAAATTCGAATTTTAAAACTGTGCTGGAGCAAACACGTTCTAAAATTGTGATTTACGTGATACACTTGGTATAGAAGATTGGAATTTGGTATGGTGGCTACTTTTAATATGTAAATGATTACTGAGAACGGGTTTTTTGTATTCGATATTTAAAAAGATTAAGTGAGCCGAAAATGTTCTAAAAACCTTCTAAATGACGATTTATTTTGAATTGTTGGGACTATAAACGTAAAATTTGGCATGGTTGTTACTTTAGAGACGTAAATGATCGCCCAGAACAATTATCCAACAATTCGAAATTTATAAGGGTGCCGGAGCAAAAAACGTTCTAAAATTGCGATTTATCTGATACAGTGGTACAGAAGACGGAAATCTGGCATGGTGGCAACATTTGAGATGTAAATGCTCGCTAAGAACGGTTCCTAAAAAATTCGAAATTTTACACGGTGAAATGAGCAGAAAACGCTTAATGTTCAAAATTAAGATCTATTTCGATTTGTTCGCGTTAATAATTTAAAATTTAGTATAGCGGTTACTTTTATGATGTACATGCACACTATAAACAGTTAATCAAAAATTCGAAATTTAAAGGCGTAAAGGTTCTAAATTACGGTTTGTTAATTGTCGTTAATTTTAAATATATGTTTTCTTCTTTAACTACACCCACGTCCAAAATTAAGGTCACAAACATAAAAGCTGTGAAAACTTAGGAAATATTCACTGTGTCGCCATGAAATTTGGCACAGAGGTATATCAGAAATAATATAGTAATATTAGAAAACAGGAATTCTGCTTTTTTCAGAATTTAGTATCGCGCCCGATGAAGAAAAATGTATATGTATATAAATATAGATAATATAAAATATATTTCAGTTTTAAAACTTAAAAGCTACACTTTTGCTTAATATAAATTGACGTCATTCACATCCTCTGAAGAATTCCTCATTTACGATCCAGTCTTAAACAACATCTGCAGTAAACTATTCATCTGAATAATACAGTAATAATAATAAAAAAGATGGCACTCAAGAAACTCGACAAAAAAAAATCGGCTATCTAATGATTTATATGCCTTCATTTGTTTGTAATATAGATAATTAAATTAAATATAGTTTATAATAGTTCCATGTTTTATCAGAAATTATTCATTCATATTTTTTCAAAATAACACGTATTTTAATTACGTGTTTTTTTTCAGTAGTTATGGGAAAATGGCAACAAAAAGATATAATTACTATTTTCCAACTATTTTTTCTTTACTTTCTATAGAAATGGAATACTTGAGTTGCCAAAATTAAACAAATGGCCTTAAAAACTACAAAATATCTCAAAAATAAATTGAGATGCAGTTTTCAAATAAATTGCATTTAAAAGCTGCTTTTTTTCCCAATACGACGGTATAAAAATTGAAATTGCGCGATGATTAGAAGTTTAAAAAATTGTAGTAGAGTATTTAAGAGTACAATGATACATCTGCTTTCTTTTACGACTGGCTTATACAACGGAACGTTATTTTTGCAGACGACACTTTAATTGCCGGGAGAAAGAAACAGCATATCGGGGGCTAAATAAATAAATAAATAAAACCCTCAGTTTAGAAAAAAAAAAGGGAATGGTTACACTCGAAGTTTTTTTCTTTTTATGAGAATAAAATATGTGAATAATACGAATAATACTGTTATAAAATCACGGTTTTAAAAAATTACCTAGAAACACTGATAAAAAATGCGCCATTTTTGTGTCAGCGCGTTAAGTCTATTATTCAGGGGATGGCAGGCCGTTCAAATGTTAATTCAACATTTTATATAAAATAAATTGTTTGTTATGTGTTTATTGACTTCATATAAGCCTACGTGAAATAATTTAATAAAATACTTTAATAAAAATTCATCACACTTTTAGATAATTTTAATAGGCAAAATTAAGTCGATAGTCATATTTTATCAAGAATTATTGTAATTTCGTTATACAGATATTATTCAGGGTCGTATTTTATTTTTATAGCTCTATTAAAGTTAATTTACTACTTTTTTTTTTTCATTTCTTCTTGCATGAATTTTAAACGTTCTATTTTTCTTTTATTTACCTTAAAGCTATCATATTTTTCTTCTCTATATCAGCTTCATGAATATTATTTTTAAATTCATGTATTCATATTTCTTCACAAAACTTCCTATGCTGCATAATGTAGTAGTTTTAAGTTTTTATCTTTTCACAATTTTTCATATTTTAAAGGCAGTACATAAACATCTAAACAAATGTGATATCTTCAAAATACGTGAGGAGTAAGATAAAAATCTAATTTAAGGGAGGGTGCCACTGTAAATCGTTTAACTTAAGATCACCTTTGTATGTATCTGAAAAAAAAAATGAATTTTATAATCGAAATGAACATTATGTTAGACGAAATTTAAATAACAAATTCCGCAAAAATAAAAATAATCTGATCTTCAAGAAATTTAGAACACATAAATTGTTCATAACCTTCTTTCAGACAGATAGTGAGGGGCAGAATGAACGATTCTACTATTCGAATGAATCATTCGGGCTTGTGCAAAAACACAGCTGACAAACTTTTTTTTTTTTTAATTCATTTTCTACCAGAAATTTTGTATGGAAAAATATATTTCACATTTTAATTAAAATTAAATTTTAATACCATAAAAATATTAAATTTCTTTTTATCTTAAAAATTTCTAAAGATAATTGATCAGAAATACAACTACAACTCTATTTCTCGTTTTTACTAAATTTCTGGTGGTATTTGATTAAAAATATATGTACAAAGATTGGAAACTATGTTTATGTGCATGCCTTGAATGATTCATTCGATAGTAAAATCCTTCATTTTTCCCACCACTACAGACAAGGGCCACTTGGATATGACAAACGTGGTCGTGAAACAAATAAACAGGTGTTTAAAAACATTTAAATTGAATGAAGAAATAATGCAAAATCTTCATGATCCCGAAAATACTGCATTATTACTTTTATTATCATTAACTATCGGGTTTTGCCCGCTAAGAAGCGGTACCCTCTAATTACACCAGGGCCTAGAATGAAACGAATATCTTGTCATTAAAATCTCAATTCAGGAAAGTCTTTTTTTTCTTCTTCTGCATTGTTATTTCCAGCATCTTGCTTTATTCACATTTTTCGACAAATGTGCGGCGCTACATAATGGATGAACTTAATATATATTGTTTGTATATGGAATGTTTTTGACGGTGGTTATGATATACGAAATAGCTCTATTCTTTTTTTTTAGAAGCCTGCGGTTTTTCACTGCCAAATGTAAAATGTTGCTACTATTTAAGATTATACTCCTTCCGTCCCAAATTAGTTGCGACATTTAGATTGAAAATTTTGTCCCAAATTAGTTGCTACATTTCAAGTGGATGCGTCATAAATAACTCTCGATACAGTTTAGTAGATCGACATCATTTTGTAAGGACTCTACCACCAGTATACCATAAAGATAATTTTCTTCCTAAAGAATTAACGATTAATTAGCTAGAATGTAATTTTATGCGATTACTGGTGAAAGAATCCTTACAAAATGGGACGTGGCTTAACATCATGCGAATGCTGGGTTTTTTAAAACTTATTTCATACTTATTTAAAAAGAGACGGAGAGAATGCTTGGTAAATAAATGTCGTTGATTGATAGAAACCTGAAATTTTGGGAAAATGTTCAAACAAATTCATAAAATGACCAGTATCAATAATCAGTACAAAAGTAATCAAATGTAGCAACTAATTTGGGACACAGGGAGTATCTAATTTTGGTATCTTGTTTTTAATATTCAACGGTTTTTAAGTTCCGACATTGAAGAACTAATCTCTGCTTTTGCGATTTTAAATAAAACTAAGAAAAGCTCAACGTATCTTGAACTTTTAATCAGCTGGTATTGAAATTTTTTGCTGCGTTTTTACTCTGCTCTGGTTTGAGTTTTAGTTGCTTAACCTCTACGAATATTAATTACTATCTTAAAATAAATTTTGAATTGAGATTAAATATGAGTGTTTCTATTCTGAGAATTCTATTAGTGAAAAACAAATTCAAATCTAATATTCGCCCATACTTCCATAAAAATTGCAAAATAAAGTTAGTTGATTCCCAATTAAACATTGCTGGTTTGGATGATTCTAGTTTTGTAAATATAGTTCTACAACTATACGATCCAGCTAATTTGTTTAATACATTCTGATTCTACATGACTACACTATACCAAAAATCTAATTAAATTATATGGTAATTTTCTAAGAACTTCCTTCGCATGAAAATGCAGCTATTAGATACCATTTACTTATCGCATATTAAATATTAACTTTGATTTATTTCCTTAGCTATGGAAAAAAGTATGAATAAAGTATCAATTTAGGTAGCACAGTCACTCTATACGCTGATTACTCAACAAAATCTACTTATTAGAAGATAAAGCATCAGGAATATCTAACAAATTAAAGACTGTGTAACGTAAGGAAACATTGCGTGAGTGAAGACAATTTACCTCAAAGAAGTTAAAGCTGGGCGGGGCTTGCATTCAACAATCAAGCAGTAAATTTTAAGTGTTGAAACGTTTTAAATATTGGAAAAGAGTTTTATTTATATAAAGCAACATATCGGAAAAATGAATTGCTTTAAAAAGGTTAAGTTAGTTTTCAGCTAATTTTTCAAATAAATAGGATGCTTTAAACAAACATTTTGTTTATTCACAAACATGCAAAAATACTTTGTTCTAAAGTGAAATTTTTTCGTTCAAGTACGCATTTTTTTTTCTTTTTACTTAAATGAATTTTATAGGCATTCCTCCACGAATATTTAAAAACTTGAAGATGGCCGGAGATTAAACAAATAAGCAGCAACTTTTATGATGATTTTTTTTTTTATATTATTGAAAATGAGTTTATTTTATTTAAATAAAACAATTTATTTGAAAAAGTAATGCTTTCAGAAAGGTAACGGTTTTTTTTTCAGAAAAAATGTAGCATATTGAAAAAAAAACATTCCTTTTATACAACAAGTATAAGCACAAGTGTATGTACAAGTTTACATGCAAAAATACTTTGTTTTAAAACTAGATTTTGTATTAGAGCACGCATACATACAAATATTAATGTAATGTTATAAACTTAAAATATTAACTATGTTTATAATATTGAGAAAGAGGTTGTCTTAAAAAATATATATAAATAAAGAACAACGTATTGAAAAGAAGTAATGACTTTAAAAATATCATGAATGTTTCCATGTGCGTTCTACAAATAAATAAAATGTTGTAAACAAATATTTTGTTTATTCATAAGTAAGGGGAAAGTAAGCAAATTAGTACTGTCGAGTGAAACCATATATCTAAGTTTTCATTCAACTTGAGCTGCCTCTAGCGGGTAGTGGTACAAGAATTTATTTTTAATACGGATGAAGCGTCTTTTACGATATCCCCATAATGGAATTTATGTAGTTTCTGAGTTTAAAAGTTTATTTTTTAATAAAAAAAACCCCTACTTTTTCAGAATTCTTAAATATGAACACATTTGAAGCTGCTGAAACTTTTGTGCTATTATGTGTCGCATGTGTAATAAAGATTTATTTTCAGCAAAGTATCTGTAGTTTTAAAGGGTAAGTTTTGGGGTTGTTTTCCGATCTATAATCTCTTGTGATTAAACCGGATATCATGTGTAAGATAAATGAGAGCATTGGAAAACAATTAGAATTGGCAGTCAAAGCTACACGGGTAAGTGCAGTTATGATTTTTAAAAAGATGACAGACAGGTGAATTACTTTTCTGCAATTTCTCAAACTGTAATAAAGATAACTATCCTTTGTTTTTAACTATAAAATCAGTAGACATAATTGCAACATTTTTAGTTTAATCCCTTAATTAAAGTTGTGAAATAAATAATTGTTCATTTTTAAAAGAGAGCCTAAACTTTTTAAATTCCAGTAACCCATATTACATGGGGTAAAATCGGTGATTCAACTGGCATAAAGGAGGATACTGGAAATTAATAATCCAATATGCCATGCACAATCTTGAAAGAAAAGATAGGGTGGGTTGCATGTGGTTTTACCCCACCGGCAGTTTCTTGACCGAACTTTCCCAGAATGGATCGTTTTTCTTGGTTAGGTTGAAGTCGTGGATACATACCGTATTTCCCCAATAATAAGCCCTTATCGAAAAATAAGCAGCGTGATTTTTCAAGATCTTCATATTATAAGCTATGTCCCAAAAGTAAGCTCTACTCCAATAATAAGTCCTTTCACTTACATAAGTTAATTAATATTGAACATATTTTCATCCTGGCTTCAAAACTGTAGGTAAATACTGTTAGAGTTACAAAAAGAAAGAAAGTAAAAAAAAAAAAAAAAAAAAAAGGAAAAACTGAGGTTTATTCTTTCAAAAAACTGGTTATTAAAATTGTCTTTTTTTTCTTTCAGTCTTTTCAGCTGTAGGGGCGTGTGAAGAATTCATTTGAAAAGAAAATCCACACAGGTATGTTGCTAGATTGGGAGCATGATTTATGCACAAAAAGTATTAATTTAACCCCTTGTGGGGCAGTGGGATATATTATATCTCACCTAAATTTAATCAAAATTTGCAGAAGAAATTTTTAATTAAATTTTACTTTTATAACTTTGGTGGAAAAAAGTTTAGAAATTGCTTTTCCTTATTTTAAAATAAAATTTTTCGAAAACTCCAGTGTGAATTCAACATTGCAGAAACACAATTATTTCCTCCTGAAAGGGTTAAGAAAGTTAAACTTCTGGAAACGATAGTATTATTCTCACTTGGTTTACAACATAAGAGTCACAAGAAGATTAGGACGAAGATAGATTTTAAGCTTTAGGAGGATCTTCCAGGATAATGTGACATAGTTGTACTTAAAAAAAAAATTAAATTTTCCTACATGAATGTATTAAAAAGTCCTTATATACATATACATATATATATATATATATATATATATATATATATATATATATATATAAATGTTGTCTGTTGTAAATGACCAAATGTATATTGTTGCGCATGAAAAAAGACAAACCCTCAATATAAACCTTAATGGGCTTTTGGAGCAAAACAAATATAACATACTGTATTAATTTTGTGGAAATATGACAGCATTGCATCGTATAATGAACACACTATACAACATAAAGCTTTCAGAATTTATTTTCGAATCATTTAATCCTTTCAAGGGCAAGAGATTTCTTTTCAAAAAATGTTCAAATAATTAATTCACACCGCAATTTATGAACAAATTTATTTGAAAATAATCAAAATCTTCGCGAATACCATCTTTTTTTTTCGGATTGGCTGTCAGTTCAGCCACTTGCTTAAATAGATTTTTCCTTTCTTTCTCACCTGATTCTGTCTTTGATTCTCGGCAGTGATGTTGCGAATTATTGACACTCTCTCTTATAGTAGTGCTTTCACTACAATTAGACTACCATTTTCTTATGATATGCTATATCATCACTACTCATATACAGGGCGTGGAGTTGCTTCGCAACTGGGTATCCCCTAGAAATATCTACTGTTCACTGTTCAATATTATCAGATCGGAACTGTACTAAAAATTTACTGGTGCTATTTGGCAGTTTGGGCATTAAAATTAACCGTTTGCAGGCTGCAAACGGCGCCCCTAAAAGGTTTAACTTAACTCTTTAACATTTAACGTTGTATGTGTACAGTACTAATCATGTATGTCAGCGAAATGTACTAGGAAAACTTTTGAAATGCTCTGAAGTGAGAGCATCAATGATTAAATTGAAAATATTTGTCTTAAAATGACTGTAATATTACAAAGCGCATTTATTATCTCTTATTTGTGTGGGTAGCAAGTATTTTTAGTGTTATATATAACTTAAAATACATATATTTTAAAAGACAAAAAAAAAAAAAAAAAAAGGTTAATTTGTATATCTGTATCTGTTTTATAACCATGTTACATGATTATAAACATCATGCTAAATGTGTTTCTTTCACACTTGTCCAGATTTTATGTATGCACTTAAAAGAAAATTAAAAATAATTCTAAATAGCTTACCATTCAAAGCCTATTTTTACAAAAGAGTAAAAAAAAAGTTGCTGCTTTTCGGAAATTCGTTTACATTCCAAATACATGACGACAATTAAATATTCAACATAAAAAAATGACCAAGCTAATTTTTAAAACCCTTTTTAGTTCATTTAATATATTTTCGTTAAAATATTAAAATGAATGGTTCGTAACTGGTTAATTATTCTCTTGGGTGCCATAATGTTTTAAGAAGATAAAAAATCATCAGTTTTATATTTAAATATCCATGTAATGAAAAAACAGGTTCACTATATTTTATTATTTTAGAACTTTTATTCATCTGTTAAGTACACTTTGCCTTTAATTTTTTTTTTTTTGTTTCATGTCTAGGAAATCAATCGCTTCTTTTTCATTTTAATATACGTATTTTAAAAATCGAAGTAAAATAAACTATACTTAACATTTTTTCTTTTCATTTATTCCACTTTGGTACGGTACTAATTTTTCATATTTCTGTTTTTTAATGTAAGATTTTTCAAAAGAAATTGATTTTCTAGTATATTTGCTATTTGCATTTATTTTAAATCAGGGCTGTCCATCCCAGTGGCTGTGTACAATATGGCACCTTTTACTGCACCTCTTGGCGCGTCGTATTAGAGCTTATTTAAAAAGTAAAACTTCATTTTTATGTAAAATAGTCATTTTTGTTTGCTTCTTTTTTAGTACAGGAGACATTTAACGAAGTTTTTACGCCTACAGGATTTGAATACCTAAAATTTTTCGTAAAATAATATTTGCCTTATTTACTGAAAAAAATCTCAGTTTTAAAATGGCTACAGATATGTTACAAAAATCTGGTATTCAAATCCGTAAAATAACTGTCGCCATATTTAAAAACAGAATTATTTTCATTAATTAAGGCAAATATTGCGTTACGAAAAATCTGGTACTGAAATACCCCGATTCTTTGAGGCGAACGAAGCCTGGGTTTTTGCCTACCTCCCCTACAAAAGTTTTGAGATAACACACTCCCTCAGTAAAATATAAGGCTAAATTTATTATGATTTTTGTTTTTCCTGTTTTTTTACTTTTGTATGCAGTGTTGGGCTTTTTTTTTTAAATCCAGATTTCTTGATTGGCACCACTTTTTTGAAATGGTAAAATTCGTCTTATTGCATGACATATTAATGAAGGAGAATTTTACCATTTCAAAAATATGGTGCCAATCAAGAAATTTGAATTTAAAAAAAGTTGCCCACTGGCAACATTGTTTGTATATGGTCCTTGCATCTGACTAATCGTGCGTCTACCGTACAGACAATGGAGTTATGGAAAAACGGAGGACACATATAGTGCAGAGTCTACCAGTTGCGAGTAAAATAACTGAGGAGATTGTCACAAGATAGTGGCCGATTTTTTACATAGGATTTACATTTTCTGATAAACGTCGAAGCAGACTTTACGCCTGTAAATTTTGAATAGAAAATTTCTGGTGAAAGTTGACCCTGATATTGTAATCTCTTTCAGGGACACTGGCAGGAGGTTTTGTTTAGGTTGTCACAATATGGCGGAACGCAGCGCCTGACCACCACAGAAGCAAACCTAGACCAGTAAAAATAAATATTTGTTTATGTACATACTTATAACTGAGAATAAGATTAATTAGGCGTTTAAAGAAGGAAAAAAATTCTATTCAAATTTACTGGTGGAAGTATACCCCGGCTGCAATGAGGCACTGCAAAATCGGTAACATTTGAAGCATCACTATTTTAAGGATATGACAATTTCTCTTTATTCGTAGCTCCATGGTGTAGATGTGTATATTGTTACTGACGTTATATTTATACGATAAGGTTGCATGCCTACGTTTGTGTGAATATTGACTCTCTTCTTTGTTTGTCAAAAGCTGAGTTGTACCATTGCTTACTGAGCAGTTGCACCATTGCTTACTGAGTAGTTGCACCATTGCTTACTGAGGAGTTGCACCATTGCTTACTGAAGAGTTGTACAAGCCTGTGGTAAATCGTCTTCGAGAGACATTTTTGCAAACAAAAGGTAATATTCATTTGTTTTTTTTTAGAAAACAATATTTTCTGCTTCCAAACCTGTTTAGCTGCACAAATTAATCCACAGTTTACGGATTTACACAGGTAGATCAGTAGATAGTACAGTATAATACATTAGTGTACCATATTATACTCTTATAAAACTTTTATTCACTACATCTTTTATTTTTTTTTCTTTTTGTATAAGACATAAATTTGTCTCTTTTTCATTTCAAATACGTATTCTCATGTCTGACGTAAAATAAACTAAAACTAACATTTGTCTTTACATTCTTCTACATTTCTAGATTTTCAACTTTTTCGTATATCTGCCTTGTAAAACAAAGATTGAAACATTTTATGAAAGAATTTTATTTTCCGATATCTGATTCCAGTTGAATTTATATGACAAAAAAGTAAACTTCTATTTGTTTATATCCGTTGTTCTGCTTGTTACCTTTATCTGGAGGATTCTTCTTTGTTTTCTTCTGTACTGTAACAAGAAGGCGCAACGTTATGTAGAAGGATTAATTTTCTATGAATTATTCAGGTCCTTGTATTTTATAGTCAATGCTAATATTGATTTCAGAGTTATGGAAACATATAAAGCTAACGTTCTCGAATTTTTTCACTCTTCAGCAATAGAGCCACCGAAAATTTTACTATAGTTTCATAAAAATATTCTGTATCGAAAATTTTATTTAAAACTATTTTATTTATTTATTTAACTTATGTCTGTGTGGTATTTATTTAACTTATTTTATGAAAAATCCTAATTCGAGGTATTTATTCATGTAGTTGGAAACAAAATGATTCTTACTGGGAGTTCTAGTGCCAAGAATATAATTCAAGGATTATAAAAATTGTATCACAAATCAATATTTTGCCACGCATAGAATACTCTGGATTAGGGGTCTCCAACCTTCCACGCTTGAGGGATACATTAATAAATTCTTAAATTTTCGCAGACCATTCAAATTCAATTAAATAGCAGACAACATCACGCAGTGTTGCCAGATTGGGGACTTTTTTGTCCCCAGATTGTTGATTGTCACCGCTTTTTAAAAAAAATAGAAATATTCGGCCTATTTAAAAATATATTAAAAATTCTGAAAAAAATGGCAAATTATACTATTTAAAAAAAGTAGTGACAGTCAAATAAACTGAATCAAAAAAGGCCTCAATCTGGCAACACTGAGATCACGCACCTTTGATTTTAGACCATTCATATAAAGTTTATATTAGTAACGGATCTCCCTATCGAATCTGGGTATGTTCATCCCCACCAGATTTAGTTAAAGGTTTAAACTGGCTTATTTATTAATAATATAAAGAAATTCCTAGAATATTTGTCAGAAATAATTACTAGACCAGGGATCGTACGCTTCAGGGAATTTTTCAGGACAAATAACAGTATTTTTTTTTATAGAAAAATAAATCTAGGTTAAATGCGCGAAATTTCGACTTATTTAAGACGATATTTTCTATATGAAAATACTGGTACTGAAGAATTTCTTTGTCTTGAAAATTGAGGACAAGTACGACCCTTGCAAGACTAGTCGGAAAGATCATGCACATTTTGAACTGTAGGATACGCCCCTTGATTGTATATAGGCGCCGCGGGACAACAGAATTATCATTTTCAAGGATCAGTTTTCTACTCATTAAATGTAGCCCGCCATTGAATACACCAGCTAGTGAAATCATCAGTGTGTTTTTGGAAGAATTTTGTGAAGAGTGTATGTGTGATTTGCAGAGGTATAAATTACCATGCCACCCGCGTACAGGACAAGAAAAGCTCTTTTATGAAACATAACAGTGTGGGAAGCTTAACCCCTTCACGGTCGCTTAATATTTGGAAAATACCATAAAAAAATACTTATTTTTTTATTACAGAAATTGAATAATTACATGGTTTCTAAATAAAATACGCAATTAGATTTTTTTTTTTTTTTTTTTTTTTAAGCAAAAAATAAAGATGTTATAGAACAAATTCACATTTGTAGAAAAGCCATCATGCGAGAAATCTATGTCTTTATATTTGTTTTACACCATACAAATGAATGCTAATGAGACCTTTATTTTTCACATCTTAGATCTTTATTTATCATCATCACGCAAATTTTTACAAATAATATTTGAATATATATACATTAAATTTTGATTATTAATAATTTTTTTTAGTGTTTTGTTTTATATTTCGAAACATGCAATACAAATCCTAGCATTCCAATCAGCGCCAAAAGCCAAACCCAAGTGGGAATATTCAAAGACTTCACACGGAAATGCCAGTTAAATTTTTCTGGTTTCAGAAGTTTTTTACAGCAATTAAATCTCCAGCTCGGAAATATGACGGGCACAAGAAATAACGAACGACACCTCAGCCCGTGATATTGACGGGAGCGAGAATTAAGTGGTTAAGGGGTTTCTTAATTGTTGTCAACTTAACACCAAAGCGTAAGATGGAGTGTCTTTCAAAACATGGTTGCGTACGAAGAGAAAACTAACTGCAGAGAAAACTCTGCGTTTGAGAGGAAAAGTAAAATAAACTTAGCATGAAAAATTATGATTGGTCGAGATCCGTAGGACCCTCCATCTAAGGTTTTCTGCAGTAAAATGAAAAGGATATGAGAGATAGCAGTGCTGGAAAATTGGCGCAGAGGTGGAGCCTATGGACACCACAAAATTTTTATGGTATTATTCAGTTTAATAAAAAGTCAGAAATTTGATCATTAGATAAGAGGCAAAATACTACTATAATTTAGTGGTAACAATAGGATCCACCTCTGCGCCAATTTTCCAGCACTGGAGATAGTCAATAAAATTGATTAAAATAGGTTCAATATAAGCGAATTTGTACTAGAGATCTTATAAAACGGATATGGGTATTTCAGTGAGCACTTGTCGGGTAAGGTCACATGCTACGAGTTTTGACTACCATTATTTTAGAATGGAAAATGTGACTTATTTTATGGGAGATATCTCATTAATTGAATGAAGCTAAGCAAACTTTTCAAAAACAACGGTGGCCAACAAGCATATCAGTTTTCAGCAATGTGACTTACACTACAGAAACTCATGGAACTACCCATGTATTATGGGATTTTGTGTCGCCTCAAATAAACATCTTTTGAACCAGAAAACTATTTAGAAATATTTTTACTATATAGATAAGAGGCAAAATACTACTATAATTTAGTGGTAACAATAGGATCCACCTCTGCGCCAATTTTCCAGCACTGGAGATAGTCAATAAAATTGATTAAAATAGGTTCAATATAAGCGAATTTGTACTAGAGATCTTATAAAACGGATATGGGTATTTCAGTGAGCACTTGTCGGGTAAGGTCACATGCTACGAGTTTTGACTACCATTATTTTAGAATGGAAAATGTGACTTATTTTATGGGAGATATCTCATTAATTGAATAAGGCTAAGCAAACTTTTCAAAAACGGTGGCCAACAAGCATATCAGTTTTCAGCAATGTGACTTACACTACAGAAACTCATGGAACTACCCATATATTATGGGATTTTGTGTCGCCTCAAATAAACATCTTTTGAACCAGAGAACTATTTAGAAATATTTTTACTATAAAATGTTTCATGTACATTTTAAAACAGATTTTATTAGGAAAAATAATTTTATATAATTTTTCTGGTGTAAAATACGTTTAATTGACAAGAAAATAAAAAGCGTGAAAGTCGCAGTTATGGATTTGCCTTAATAAAGCGCTTCTGAAATATCTTAATATCGCTGAAAATGATTTATTCTTAATATTCAAAATAACCTCCCGGTATTCCCCGGTTTCAAATACCCCCGGCAGACCACATGTGACCAGCGATACACATGTTGAAGAGTCTTATTCTGAATATAAAGAAAAAAAATTTTTATTCAATAAATATTTTAAACAGTGCAGAAAATCTACGCATCATGTCTAAATCGACTGATCTACATCGATAGATGGTTAACGAAAGGAAGACAACTTTCGTAGGAACATCAACTTTACTCCATTTGTTCATTTTAAACATTTTTGTTTTCTAAAATAACATTTAAAACAATTAAAAATATTTTTTAATCAACAGTATTACATATTGATTGTTTGTTGCTTCATTACAGTAAAATATTAGGATATTTTGTTGATTGCCGGAAATTAATATTTTGGAATCGGGATTTTCCACTAACTTTTCTTTATGGTGAAACATAAAGAAAAATTTCCATCAAAATTGTCAATTTAATAGGGAATTTGTTAAAGATAAAATATTAACCCTTTCAGGGGCAGGCAATTGCGTTTCTGTAATGTTGAACTGACACCGGATTTAACGAAAGAATTTAGTTTAACCCCTTGGGGACGAGCGACACGTATACGTGCCGGATGAAGCCCTCGGAATCCTTGTTTTTCCTCACTAGTAAAATTTTACTGTAAAATTTGCCTTATTTAATCAGCGCATTTTCTCGATTCATGAAGACACAAATTTCTGTTTTTAAAAAACGGTGACTAAAGATTAAAAATTTCGTAAAAGGTTCCCGTCTCGAAGGGGTTAAACTAAAATAAAGCGAACTTTGAAGTAGTCCGTCAAAATTATAAAAGTAAAATTTAATTAAAAGTTTCTGGTGCGAATCATGATTACAATTAAGTGATATCCCACCACCCCTCAAGAGTTACAACAATTGTTACATGTACGATGGAATGCACATTTTATTGCTTCCTGAAATGTAGATTTTAATTCGAAATCATTTATACAGCTTCTTTCGTATTACTGATTTAAAAGGACACATGAAAATTTGACATTAAATGTTCATACAAACTAATTTCAAAATAAAAAACTGTATTGCACACTGAAACGTTTGTTACAAAAACTTTGAAAGGAATGTTTCATAAATGCTTTAATTAGTCTCTTGGGTGCAATAATGTTTTTAAAGAACAAAAAAAGTCCCCAGTTTTATAGATTAGAAGTTCATGCATGGAATAACTGGTGTACTAGACTTTATTTTTTTTTTAATTTTATCCATTTATTAAGTATATTAAAGCGTTTTACCATTGTACATAAAATAAATGCATTTATTTATTTTTGTAACTACAGTAGAACCTCGATTATCCGAAGTGATTGGGACCGAACAACTTTCGGAAAATCGAAATTTTCGGATAATCGAGAATGCTTCAATTTTAAGATTAAGGACAAATACGTGCGCTATTTCTTATTATTGTAAAAAGAGCTTAATGAAAATAAATCAATAGCAAATTAGAAACAAGAATAAACTACCTGAATTTTAATTTTGAAATTAAGTACCTTTTACATATTTCACAAATGTTTGAAACAAAGTTTAGTTTGTTGAAGTTTCGATTGCCTTTGCTTTGCAGCTCTATCCTAAAGCTTTTTAACACTATTGGTTCGCCAGTATCGCATTCATTCTGCTGCTTTCTGCATTTTCTTTTTTTTTGGCAGCATCTCTCTTTATAACACTAACCGCTGCAATACCTATGCCGTATTCTTGAGCTTGTTTTGTCATACTCTCACCCGATTCTACATGATTTATTATTTAAATCTTTTCTTCTATGCATTTTTTTTTTTTTTTTTTTTTTTTTTGTACACATGATAAAAATGAAAATTTTTACTCTAGTAAAAATCTCGTACGGGAACTCAAGTTAAATTTTAAAATATTCTAAGAAAAGGGATCCAAAATATTTATCTGCACTCGTGGTTTGGAAAGGACGCTTGCACACGATGGATGTGATAGTATATAAAAAAAAAAAGCTTTAAAAATGGATTTCGGTTAAAAAAGTTTCAGATAAAAGAGGTTCTGCTCTGCTAGTATACGTTTTATAAAGTCTTTTAATGGTTAATTAAATGAATAATGTGCAAAAAATAATTGTGATTTTATTACTTCTCTGCTTGAATATAAAATATTGTTTGCATGCTGCTATAATTATTTAAAAAAAAGATTCACGGTAACATCAGTTAAAAATAGTAATTTTCGTAAAACAATTTAAAAGCTTTATCATTTTTCGTAACAAATACAGTGAATTTTAGTTATGCAGTGATGTAAAGCTTTTAGCAAATATTTTACATGCCATTAAATTGCAACTTTTAACAGAGAATAAAACATTAATTTATTCAGTAATCAAGATGATGTCAAGCTTAAAATTTATAGTTAAATATCGTGATAAAATAGTTACGATTAAAATTATATTTTATTGATACAAATTATAATTTTAACTTGACCCACTAAAGACTGACGCGACGTTGCGTTTTAGCAGCATTATACTTGGGAATTTTTCTATTTTTTTTTATACCAGTAAAGGAGAAAAGTAAAATTTGCCTTATTTAATTAACACATTTCAGTGATTCATAAAGTAAAAATAAGTGTTTAACAAAAAAGGGTGTGAACTGAATAAAATTCCTGTAAAACATGCTAGTCCTTAATGAGTTAATGGTATTTTTACTCTAATAACGCAATCACCCAAATTTAACTCTTATTCACACACTCTGGTGTTGAGATCTCTCATTTTTAGATGAAGGCAAATGATTCAAAAGATTTGGCACCTTGATTTCACAATGGAGTTACAAAGTGACAGCTACCGCATATTCTTAAAAGACTAGGTCAATCACATGACGACATTTGGCAGCTAATGTGAAACTAATGGTAGAATTCTTTACAAATTTCTCTTCTCAATATTATTAAATTATTCTTTTTGTCTATGTTATCTAGGTTATTGTCTAGGTTGGTGTCGAACGATGTAGCTTTGTAATTTTTTTTTTTAATTTTTGGTTCTAATTTTATTCTGTGGGCTTTCAATTTTGGAACGAAATTGGTTGGTTGGTTCTGAAATTGAATGTGTTTTCAGACATAAATTGAGACGAAAATCGAAAAAGTACAAAACTATCATATAAGACATTGATATATGATAACTTTTTAAACATGATTCGCATCTAAGGTTGTAATTGTTTTCAGTGAATATTCAAAACATGTATAGTATGGTAAAAACAAATTGTTTGTTAGAAATTATTTATTTTTTCCAAGTTTCATTATAAATATAGGACTTTTAAATGATTATTAATAAGTTTTTAATGTATGATGCTTTCTGAAACAATCTCCTACATGAAGGACATTTTTTCTGTGCACGTTTCGTAGAAGTATATTGTTATTTTTCTTTCTCTAGGCAACTTACGATTAGAACATATATAGAACATTCCATATGTGAAATGCATGTTAGCAAGCTCCGCGTTGGTGTAATAATCCATGTTGCTCGAAAACCTTACGGGAAATGACGATTCAAGTCAACGAACAGCAATTCATCTGCCGCATCCAACAGCGCACTCTACTGCCTCGACACTACATTCGGCACCCACATTCCTATACGAAATCTGCTTATTTAGGTTCCCTCTACTTGCCTTTACATTTTAGACACATAGTTCTGAATCACCCTGTAACTATATATATGTACATATACATCCTTACTTATAAAAGAAAACACTTCCTAAAAATCATATTAAATATTCATAAAATATTTTTATGTCGTAGTATATACTCATATTTTACAAGAAGCTAATGCAAAATTATGTCAATTCTAACTGATTTGCACATATATGAATTAAAATAAGTTAGATCTTGTCAAGAAAAATATCACAAAAATCCCTTAAATTGCTATTCAAATCTGCGTATGGGTAATAATTTTCCCAACTCAGTGAAAATATGTTCAAGCCGGGACTCAAACCCATAATCTTTGGCTTTCATTGCCTATGTTCTTACAATTTAGCAATCTGCATAACATACCCAGCTAACACCATTCACCCAGACAACTCTGTTTATTCGCGTTCTTTTACATGAGGTTTATTCTGACGAGCAGTTTCAAATAACAGGCTATTATTACCAATGCAATATCATTACCAAATTTGTTGTCTCAGCGAATTGCTTTGGCTGGAATGTGTCCTATCTCGCTCATTTGGAAGAACTTTGGTAATTAACCTCTTGAGGGGCGGTGAGACATATTTTATCCCACCTACGATTAATGAAGCTTGCACCGGAAAAAATTTATGAAATTTTACTTTTCTAACTTTGGCGGAAAGAAGGCGGAAAATTGCGTTTCCTTATCTTGAAATTTTTTTTTCTAAATTTCCGGTGGGAATTCAGCATTTCACAAACGTAATTGCTTGCCCCTCAAGGGGTTAAAGCCAAAGCTTCAGGGTTCGCGTCCCTATCTGGATACGTTTTCGCTCTGTTTGAAAAATTACTTTTCATATGATTCATTTACCACTCAGTCTGATTGTGTTAAAATAATAAAAGTTGGCATACGTTTTATTATTACGCAAAATAAACTTAAATTTTGTTCACAATTTCTTTCATTATTAATCTTATTTTAAATTGCGAAAGGAATTAGGAAATAAAGCAGCATATGCAAGAAAATTTCTTATTTATGAGGATAAAAATATATTTTCGATCATCTAATTATTTTTTGTGGCTTTGAAAAAATCTTCTCGGGAAATTTAAATTTGAATGCATAAACACTGAATTATTTCAATGCTTTTAACATTAAAATTTTTCAAAAAAGGAATATAAGTATAAAAATAGCTATATGAATATCATTATTTGTAGAAGAAAACTACCTAAAAATCACATTAAAATATTCATAAATTCGAAATAACCTGTTTTGAATTTGAATCGGGTAACCTAAGAATACAATTTTGCCTCCAAAATAACTTATGGTTAGAAAAAAAAAAAAAGAAAGATTTTTTTCCCCATCTTTCTAAAGAAGACGTGAATTGAAACACATAATCAATGCCCTACTCAAATATTTATTCATTGAATAAATATTTGAATAACCTTTAAAGTGAAGTATCAAACTTATTTCTTTGATACTTTTATGTTCTATAGATATTTCCTGTTATTTGGAAGTTAGTATCAAAGCTTTCTTTGTTGTATAGGAAATCGAGCTCCTGATGTTTCCTTCGACTGAAAAAAAATTACTACGTATCCTTTATTGATGTGAACTGACAAATTTATTTCAGACCTTTTTCTGTTATTATTATTTTATAATTCAAATTCATATTAGACCATTTCAAAATTTACATTTTAACGTTGATATTTTTGATATTCATGTCATACGAAGTATCTAATTCTGGGGTTTGCAACAACTTAATGGCAGGCAGCATAGATACCAGATATTTCGTACAAAACACGTTTTTTAATAGCAAAATTTGAAATTAATTTTAGTAATTAAATAAGCTGAATATTATTATACGTAAAAAGTGGTATCTTTGCGAACTGCTCTTAAGATGGTGCAAGCATCTGGCCCAAGTTATACATTTTAGCATACGTCATCTGTTTTCAGAGCACTGTAAAAAAAAAAAAAAAAAAAAAAAAAAAAAAAAAAAAAAAAAAATAATAATAATAATAATAATAATAAAAAGCAATTTAACAAATTACAATGACCATTTGGAAAATGATTTTTTCAAAGACTAAAATTTAAAACATATAAAAAACCGCACGTAGTTGATCATACATTACGTACGCCATGGCTTACATTTTTCGGTACTGTAAATTTTTTAACTTCTACGGAGCTGATCATTCATTACGTACGCCATGGATTAAACATTAATATTCCTGGACCAATTTTAAATGAAATTTCATTCTTAAACTTCTAAACATCCCACAATATTACTTTTTACACCGTCGTATAGAGAAAAAAATGTACTTTTAAATGCAATTTGTTTGAAAGCTGTATCTCAATGTGTTTCTGAGATATTAAATTTTTTTTTGTAGTTTTTATTACTTTTTTGTCATAGTGGCAACAGAAGTATCCACCTCTGTTGAAAGCAAAGGGAAATACAGATTACTGTATAGACCAATCAGAAAACGAATAAAATGCGGATTCGACCAATAAAAAGCTTCAGATATGCTTTTGATTTCCCACCCTGACGAGGACAATAACCATTTTTCCAAATGGTTAAAAAAAGAAAAAATAAATAAAAGATGTAAAACTCTAAAACAAGTTTTTGTAAAAACTACAGAAATTTGAATGCTTACTAAAATTGTATCTGTACACTGTAAAGAAAAAAGATGTAAATCTTCAAATCTATTTTTGTAAAGCTACAGAAATCTATATACTTACTAAAATTTTATTGGTAACCTGGGATAATTACACGATTTTTTTTTTTTTTGTCGCAGTTACATAATACGTTGTACGCATACCATTTTTCTAGAAAATTCACAGAAATATTACAGATTTTTTTTTTTTTTTTTTTTTTTTTTTTTTTTACAGAGTAAACGTGAATCTGTTACACGAAACTGTATTGTTGCAGTTACATAAAAAGTTCTATGCATCCCAGTTTCCTAGAAAATTTTTAGTAATCTTATATATTCTTTTACAGTGTAGCATCTCGAATAACCAACAATGATTAACCAATCAGAGCAATATTATAAAACGAAATATTCAGACAATTGAAAGTCTTTATAAGTTGTACTTTTTAATTATACAAACGTTAAATAACGATTAAAATAATTAATAAACAATTAAATTTAAAAAATCAAAAAACCCGAGTGCGTAAAAAGTGAACTAATTAATTATTTCTGATCAATGTGAAACTATTTTTTTTTTTCAATTGCTACTATTAGCTCTCACTCTCGCTATATATATCTTGTTCAAATTTTTAATCGTTAATAAAATACTTATTATTCATCCAATCAAGCTCAAATAATTTTTTTTAAACTTGTAGTGGATGACACTTGACGTTAATGCAGTTTTTTTCAAATATTAATTAATTAATTAAATTAAATTAATTAATTTTCAATAATCGAGAGAGCCCTCTTCTTGATCAAGGCATTTTAAGCGCCACTCAAGAGGAAAGAAGAATGGGAGGAAAAAAATTCTCTTATTGACCTAAGTAGGAATTGACTTAAAATATATTTTTTTTATATTACTTACTTATTTTTTTTATTTACTTGTATTGATGACTTTTAAGTTGTGTTTAATTGTTAGTTCCTATTTATAAACACTATTTTGATGAGGTCTATAGATGCCTATGATGGTTAGAGTTGCAGTAAAGCTAGAAATCCTACCTACACAAGTTCCAGGTTGTATAATATTTTAACGGAGCTTCTGACTGTAATATAGTCAATGAAGCAACGTCTTCATTTTGAAAGACCTATCCAATGATATGCCACTCAATAGGGTGCGTAATTTTGTTTTCGTCTCTACCGCCATTTGTATTTTAAGGCCGCCATTTTGAATTTATGAAAATACCTAGCCTATAACCATCCGGCCGTTAAGACAAATTGATAGAGACCTCATTCATTAAAATCCATCCAGCCGTTGGGATGTTTCGAGGGTATAAAGAAAAAAACATACACAGATACGCGTGAAAAACATAACCCTTCTTTTCAGTCGGGTAAATATAAAGTGAATAGATACCGTCATAAAACAAAATAAGTAGATGTTACCGTAAAAGAAATATAAGAAATAAAGATAAGGTAAATTTAAGGAGAAAATTTTGTAAATATACAAATAATGTAAGTGAGAGGTGAATTTTGTAATCATACAAATAATGTTAAAGAAGAGTAAATTTTGATACTATACTTGTACATTTTCTCATAAGTAAAAGTAAGGCATTTGAATAACAACAATAATAAAACATTCATACATTTTTCTTTATTCTATAATTGTGTATCCCTTGCAGCAAGATTTCAAATTGTAATGTACAACATTGGAATCATCCTTTTTTTCAAGCCATTTTTACACCTAAGGAGGGTTTGAATATGCAGCGGGGCTATTTAGTTATGTTTAAAAAATATATTTGTTTTTGGTATATTTTAACAAAATGTTAATAATTTTATTAAACTTTTTCTACGGTAGAAATTTATAATATTGGTTAAAATGAATGAGAAAAATAACATATTTTTTACCTTGAATTTTAGAAAACAACTTATAAAAAACAGTAGGAAGTTTTCTGTTAACCAATGGGTGCGTAATTTTGTTTTCGTCTCTACCGCCATTTGTATTTTAAGGCCGCCATTTTGAATTTATGAAAATACCTAGCCTATAACCATCCGGCCGTTAAGACAAATTGATAGAGACCTCATTCATTAAAATCCATCCAGCCGTTGGGATGTTTCGAGTCATAAAACTGAGAATCCGATAATAGGGCGTCTACTGCATATTAAGAGCTCTGAGGAAAAGAAAAGTGAAAGATTGAGTCTAAAGTGAAAGATTTGTAAAAAGAATCTGTTGTAATTTTCCGTATTTTTATTTAGTCATCATACTCTTCAACATACAGCAAGACCCCCCCCCCCCCAAAAAAAAAGAGAGAGGCAGAGACCCATATATTTTAATCACCAAATTGTCTAGAGAAAACCGAAATAGCCACCCTATTTAAAATTGCGATTTTATTAAATTTATGGGGACAAAAAGTCTATGGGGGCGTCTCTTTATTGAAATTATAGCAAATTCCGAAATTCTCAAGACAAAAACCTAATTTTTACATCTTTTATGTGTTTTTACACGGTTGCCATAGGCGACTATTTTCCAATTCTTACCATTAGTTCACACTCTCCCTATATATATCTTGTTCAAATTTTCAATCGTTAATAAAATACTTATTATTCATCCAATCAAGTTCAAATAATTTTTTTTTAAACTTGTAGTGAATAACACTTGATGTTAATACAGTTTTTCAAATATTAATTAATTAATTAAATTAAATTAATTAATTTTAGTTTTATATAAGACACAAAATGGCGGCCATTGGTTATTGAACAGCATTTAATGCATCTCCATACCTATAAGGAAGGTTACCATAGAAGGGACCCTGTTCTGGCGCCAAATATCCGCCAAATTTATCGCCAAATTTGGCGATCAAAATGAGTCGCCAAAAAGGACGCCAACTTGGCGATATCTCTAATATTTCACCAAATTCCCATAGACTTCCATTGTAAATCATTAGGGTTTACTTGCTTCTAGAAAATCAACAAATTCAGATATTTTAATGCAGCAAAAACTAATATTAGCTCAAGGGATTATATTTAATTTTTCTTTGATGACCTAAGTAGGAATTGACTTTAATATATATATATATATATATATATATATATATATATATATATATATATATATTACTTGTTCTATTCTATTCGCACTGCTATTTGAAAAAAAAAAAAAACAGATTTTGTATTGCATTTCCTTTTGCAAATGTTCTGGAACTGTATGCCAATAATTTTTGTTTCGAGAAAGTGGTGTGAGAAATAATGAGAAAATAGCCGCCTGTGGCAGCCCTGTTTATCGGTATATTTTAACTTTGTTTACCAAACGTGAATAATTATTTCCAGTATTTCATGTATATAGCAACTTTAACATAAAAAAGAGCGGGAATTTTTCTCAAGTTTTATAAAACTATTTATCAGCAGAATTTTTATTCAAAACTGTTTATCTTATTTAGCTAAATTTTTCCTTATTTGTATTTTAAACTTATTTTATAAAGAAATGTCTGGTTTGAACCGAAATATATTCATTCGGTACTTTCACGGTCCTTATACTGCTAAAGCTTGGTGTTAAATTCATTGTTAATCCTAATGTTAAATTCATTGCTAATCGTTGAAACACAGGTAGCAACTTTTTTGTAGAATGCGCTGTAATTTTGGAGTGTGGTGATATTTCAGATTTGCATATTTGAAGTATTTATAAATCGGTTTCTACTAAAATTATTATAGGTTATAAGGCATATTCTTTTTCGAATATTAATCAAAACGCGTATAAATAATGAAATTAATACTCGAAAACATATGTATTGTATCCTATCAAAATTGTAGCAGAAATCGATTTATAAAAGATTCGAATATGGAAATCTAAAATATCAACTTAATCCGCCCTATATTTTGAGTTATGGTTAAAAAACTACACGCACAGCAGTGCATTTTGCAACTATTAATAATAAATGAAACATCTGGAGTTTAAAATTTCCAATGTGCATATTTCCGAAACTTCTTCACCGACTGACTTTCTGTTCAATATCCTCAGATGAAATTTACCGCAAAATCGAAATATGATGTCAAAATCAGGTGTTCGTATTGAACATTTTTACAGTTTGTTACAATTTGAAAATGGAGAAAGCCCTCTATACTTATTATTTTAACATAAATTGGAATAATACATAATTTCTGGTCGAACTGGCAATTTCAGTTTTACTTTTTTTCTTTTCTTTTATTTATTTTTTCTTTTTTTTTTGAGGGGGGGGGGGTGGTGTAGATACAAATTAGCGATTAAAATGCATGATGTGTTTCCTTTTTTTTGGCCCATTGTGCATTTTGACATCATATCATTAAATTATTATTTTAAAATACATTTACGTAATTATATTCAATACAGTATTATTCAATAAGTCTTTGATTTATTCAATTGTTGAAGATTTCTGTAACAATTTCAGGCATAACTCCTCCTCCTCATGTTTATATATAATATATAGAAAGGCCAATAAGGTGGCTTTACACAGGGATTGCAGCATCTTATCTGTACTAAGCCTGTTTTCAAATAATAATCCTTGTTTTATATTTATTTAACATTATTAATAGAATTAAGCCGTAAATATAAATGCTTTAAAATAGTAGCAGTTAAAACATAAAATGCTGTAACTCCTGTTTTATATAATAAGAATATTCTAGTTCTAACAATTATATAAGCAGGACTGCCACAGGCGACTATTTTTTAATTATATCTTGCACCATTTTATTATTATTATTATTATTATTTTTTTTTTTTAACAAAGAAATTTCACATACACTCTGACTACATTTGGGAGAGAAATATGCTATAACATTTATTTTCTTAAAATAGCAGCGCGAATAGAAAAAAAGTAAGTCGCCTGTTGCAGCTCCGTATAAGAACTTTAGTTGTGTTTATGTGCTTTTTTACACGACTGCCAAGAAGGGTTATGTGTTTGACGTGTATCTGGGTATGTGTTTTTCTTTATATCCTCGAAACATCCCAACGGATTTTAATGAATGAGGTCTCTATCGAATCGTCTTAACTGTCCGATTGTTATAGACTAGATTTTATTTTCATAAATTCAAAATGGCGGCCGTAAAATACTAAATGGCAGTAGAGACGAAATTTTTTTTACGCCCCTATTGAGTGGCATATCATTGGATAGGTCTTTCAAAATGAAGACGATGTTTCCTAGACCATTTTACAGTCAGAAACTCCATTTAAATATTACACAACCTGAAACTTGTGTAGGTAGGATCTCTAGCTCAACTGTAACTCTTACTTTCATAGACAGATGGCTATATATATAGATATAGGCCTATAGATATAGACCTCATCAACACAGTGTTTATAGATAGGAACTAACAATTAAACACAACTTAAAACTCACAAATACAAGTAAATAAAAGAAATAGGTAAGTAACATAAAACATAGTTTCAGATTGATGAGAAATAATTAATTAGTTCGCTTTTTACGCAGGCGGGGGTTTTGATTTTTTTAATTTAATTTTTACTTGTTATTATTATTTTTCAAATGAGCTTCGTCGTAAAAGGTTGTTTAATTTTTTCTAATTATTTAAATGTCTTATACTATAATGGGTGTCTTATATAAAATACATCTTTTTTAAAACTTAAGTGATCAGTTTCGTGTGATAGTGATGCTAAACAAATTCAAGATGAGAATCGGTATATTTTTCATGGAAATTCTATATTTAATTAGAATTGAAACAACAGAAATTTTTCGATTATCAGAGCGATCGAAAACATGTAAAAAATTAAAAGAAAAATTACGCTTATAATTCAATTTAATAACATTTAATCGGTAAAAGACTTAATTTGATAATGGATATGTAAGCTATATATGATTAACCCTTTCACTCCCAGTGAGTCCAAATGGAATCATGACGGTCCTCCTTTTTATATATATATTATACAGTAGCGCTCAAAAGTATTTTGACAATCTTATATTTTCTCTTATTTTAGTTAATATAAAAATGTAAAAGAAAATATATTCCCTATAATTGAGAACACTATGACTGCAGTTATTCAAGTGTATCAAGTTTCAACTTGCTTGTTTATATTCTTCGCCACCGAAGAAACATAGACTCCTCCTTAGCTCAAAAGTATTTTGACAATTACTTTGCATTTAATTGTTGAAGGTGTCAGTGGCTTAAATGCAAAGTCAGCTTCAATTAATGTTTATATTGACTTATTGTGATTATTTTTAAGGATCAGGAATGCCGAAATGTCAAAAATATTGAAGTGATTCTAGAAAAGCCGCTGTAAATGCACTTAAGAAAGGTAGACTGCAAGCAGAACTAGCTCGTTCTTTTAACGTGTCTCGGCATTTTTTATTACGTAGAATAAAGTTTTTAATAAACAGAAATATATCAGTGGTGGAAAATTGGCGCAGAGGTGGAGCTACTGACACCACTAAATTTTTATGGTATTATTCAGTTTAATAAAAACTCAGAAATTTGATCATTAGTTAAGAGGCAAAATACTACTATAATTTAGTGGTTTCAATAGGCTCCACCTCTGCGCCAATTTTCCACCACTGAATATATCGAAAATAAGCCTCAAAGAGGCCATCCGAAAAAAAAAAAAACTTGCAATGTGACTGTATTATAAAAATGATATCTACAAGTGATTGTCGTAAGTCCGCTGTAATATTAAAAAATGAATTGAAAGAAAATTACGGCATAGACATACACGTTTCATCAGTCAAACGACGCCTAAACCCCTATGGTTTACATGACAGAAGACCAGCAAAAACACGTTTGTTATCTACTAAGAATAGGAAGGCTAGAGTCGCATTTGTAAAACGGCATAACCCTTTCAGGAGCAAAGCAATTCCATTGCGAAAGTGTTGAAATTAATGATTGACACCGGAATTTGAAAACGAATTTATTTGTAAATATGAAAAAGCTATATTTCACACACATAATAAACCGAATTTTTTTAAAACCAAAATTCTGGTGTCAATCATTAATTTCAACACTTCAGCAATGGAATTGCTTTGCCCCTGAAAGGGTTATACCGTTTCACAAATGTAATTCTAGCCTTCCTATTCTTAGTAGATTAGAAACGTGTTTTTGCTGGTCTTCTGCTATGTAAACCACAGAGCTTTAGGCGTCGTCTGACAGTTGAAACGTGTATGTCTATGCCGTAATTTTCTTTCAATTCATTTTTATAATACAGTGAACATTGCAAGTTTTTTTTTTTTCGGATGGCCTCTTTGAGGCTTATTTTCGATGTATTTCTGTTTATTAAAAATTTTATTCCATGTAATAACAAGTGGCCGAGACACGTTAAAAGAACCAGCTAATTCTGCTTGCAGTCTATCTTTCTTAAGTGCATTTACAGCGGCTTTTCTAGGATTACTTCAATATTTTTTTACATTTCGGTACTCAATTATAGGGGCTATATTTTCTTTTACATTTTTATATTAAATAAAATAAGAGAGAATATAAAATTACCAAAATACTTTTGAGCGCTACTGTATTATTTCAAGTATTACTCCTATATTATTTCAAATAACGGAAATAAAAGCTATGCATAATCCACAATAGATAAAAAAAAATTGTTTCTCTTCAATAGATGATAGCTCTAGGCAAAGAAATGGCTTTAATATTTCTGATATGAGATTCAGTTCATTTCGCAGAAAGAGACATGAATAACATTATTTTATGTAGACTTTATCATTAATAAAAGTTTTTATTTTTTTTTACATTGTATTAAAATATGCTTCAATAATTTATTTTGTCTAGTTTATATAAATATTTTATTAAATTTTATTTATTATTTAATTTATAATTTATTATTTTTATTAATAATTAAATTTTAATTAAAAAATGATTTTTTTTAAATATTTCTTGTATTGAGCATAATATCAACCTATTTTAAGAATTTCAAAATTTTAGCATAAACAGGTAATGTATAGAACTGAAAGGGTTAAAGTAATTTTTTGTCACAAAATATACAATATAAACTTTAAAGAGTTCACTGTTTTACTTCAAAGAGGACAAAAATAATAATATAGACATTAGAAATAAAAATGTGTCAGAGATGAGAGCGCTCCGACCCAGATGACCAATTACTACAAATAAATTTTAATGGTATTTCTCGTATTATTTGATGACCGAATTTTTGAGATTTAAGAAAGCAAATCATACCATTAAAATTTAGTGGTAGTAATAGGTCATTTGTGTCAGAACGCTCACATCTCTGAATGTGTATGGTAGGGGAGTACACAGTGAGACAGCAGCCGTTTTGACATATAGTTATAACTTTTTCTCTTAGCTGAAATCATCCTGAACCACCTCATCTTATGCAACACGTGGATATAGTTTCGGCACTCCGGTTACTCGTTCAACAAAATAGTAAGTAATTTATTTATTTTACAGGGGTTAATGTTACATAAACGTTCATTTTAGAGTTTATTTCTTTCATTATAGCGTATATTTACTTAACCAAACCTAGTTATATCTAATGATAGACTATGTCGTCAAAACTACACAAGCATTCAAAGCTGTGAAATTGATGATGAAACAGATATGGCATCCATTTTGTTACAACGAAACGAAAGTACACAGTGAGACACATAGTTGTGGTACACAGTGAGACATGTCTCATTGTGTATCTACTGTGTTGTTCTGATGTAAAAAAGGGATTTATTAATAAAAGAAGGTTTTTTTTCTCTTTCTCTATCTGTGTGTGTGTGGGGGGGGGGGGGACGTTCGATGGCTAGTGAAATCTACTAAACGTAACAGGCTGGAAATTTGCATGAAGTGTCCCAATGTCTGCCATTGTTCACCTGAGGCTCATATTTAAAAAAAATTAATCTAGAAATATTAATTAGAAGTCATAAACTGCAGAAAATTATTGATAGAGTGTAAAAATGTATGATTTATGAAAATATATACATTGTCTCACTGTGTACCACTTGTGGTACATAGTGAGACAATTTTTGATACTCCGTTATTCTGCTTCTGTGCTTTTCTAAATAACTTTTCTAAAACCATTTATACATTAATGTGTAGTGTATTTGTGTAGCTTAAAGATGTAGCAATTTTTTTTTTTCAAAAGAATAAAAATCGTTGCAAATCGTTAAGTAATAATAATTTTCGTCTCACTGTGTACTACCCTCCCCTACATTTTATTAGCCCCTTAATTCTCGCTCCCATCAATATCACGGGCTGAGATGTCGCTCGTTATTTATCGTGCCCGTCATATTTCCGGGTTTGAGATTTAGTGCTGGAAAAACTTCTGAAACGAGAAAAATTTAACTGGCATTTCCGTGTGAAGTCATTGAATACTGTCTTTGGTTCGGTTTTTGACGCTGATTGTGATGTTAAACTTAGTATTGCATGTTTCGAAATATATCACACTGAAAAATGTTATTAATAGATAACACAGGCCTGCGAAATTGAAGTTTTCGCTTATTTTTATGTTATTTGGTGGGCTAATTTCGAAAAATGACCTCAATTTTTCCCCATCACATCAGAATTTTTCGTAAAATCGATATCGATATTTTTGCTAAAATGAAAAGGACAATTTTGGACAATTTTGCATGTGCTATCTGGCAACAGTGATTTTATTCATGTAAATATATGTAAAAAAATCGATTTTCGGTAAGGCAAATTGATTTTTCAGTAATCGATTATTTTGTTATAGGTTTAAACTAAATGGTTTAAAACAACTGGGTCTATGGGAATATTGTGTCGTGTTTGGAAAATCAATTCGTATCGGAAAATTCTATCATTTAATTATTAGACATTGATTCCGATATCTAATGTGTTATAATTACCTGGCAGAATTTACCGGTACGAACTGATTTTTCCAACACGACAAACTTTCCAATCGACCCAATATTTTTCAAGAAAATGTGACGTGATAGAATTTTTTCATTATTGTTTTTTAATTAGCACCAAAAAATACATAAAGCTCAGCCGTCAATACCCTTGTATTTTTTTTTTTTTTTTATCGCAGGCCTGTGTAATCGAAATTTAATGTATATTATATTATTTCAAATATTATTTGTAAAAATTTGTTTGATGATGATAAATAAAGATCTAAGATGTGAAAAATAAAGATCTTATTCGCATTAATTTGTATGGTTTAAAACAAAGATTAAAAGACAGAATTCTCGCATGATAGCTTTTCCACAAATTTGAGTTTGTTCTATAACATCTTTTTTTTTCGCCTTAAAAAAAACTAATTGCATATTTTATATAGAAACTTTATAATTATTGAATTTCTGTAATAAAAAATAGGTACTTTTTATGGTCTTTCCAAATAAGCGACCGTTAAGGAGTTAAGAAAAACAAAAAAACAAAGTAACGTATTTGTATGAATGGAACAGCAATAAATAATAATAATATTCTCTAACGATGGCCGTGGGAATTGCAGCCCGAAAGTTATAAGAAATTTTAAATAAAATATATGCATCTTTTAACCCCTTGAGGGGCGGTGGGATAAAATATATCCCACCTAATTTAAACAAGATTTTCACCAGAATATTTTTACTAAATTTTATATTTTTAACTTTGGAGGAAAAACGTTAAGCTGGTTCTAGACGATTTGGCCGAGGAGCCCGGGGCCACTTGCCCCACATCCCCGTCACATAAGTTTGTGCAGGTTAAATGGTTAAGCAAAATTCATAGCTGGTAGCAGTGAGGGCATAAAAGTAAAAAAATCTGACTGGGGAATGGATGGGAAAAGAGCTCACATAAAAATAATAAAAAAGGAAGGAAGAGACTAAAAGAAAGTTTAAGTATAGCATTACAACAACAAGATATATTTTTGTATTTTGTAAATTTTTTTGATTTTTTGTAAGTTTTTTGAAGTATTTTTTAAATTTTTTTATAATATTTTATAATATAAAGTAAACAAATACAGTAGAAGAGATGTTGTTAGTATAAAAAGGGGGGAAGGGCAGCCTAGGCCTAACGGCCGGAGAAAGTGATAATAATAAGCGCTACTTGGAAACTTTTCTGTCACTTGTTTTCTGTAAAACTATCTGTTGCCAACATTGTGTCTTAGCAGTAATAACACTGGACAACAATGTTTCTGCCACAGAACTAAAAATTAGTTGATTCTATGAGGGAAAGTCACTAAGTAGGTCACAAACTGATATGAGAGGTCGGAAATTAGTAATAAATTGTTTCCAAATATGCCAATAGGTGGCAGCATAATCCAAATATAAGATGTTAATTTCGAATTTATGAGACAGCAGTTGTACAAGATGAGCAGGGTCATTCAAAAGTTGTTAACGTACATAGCGTGGTTATGTAATTAATCAAGAAACTTCTTCTAAATCTTCTATTGCCAAGCACTCTTTGGAAAAACGTTGCAAAATTGCTTTTCCTTATTTAAAAATAAAATTTTTCGATTATTCCGGTGTTAATTCAATATTTAGAGACATTTTTGCTTGCCCCTCAAGGGGTTAATTTGTAACATCTATATTATTATTTTTGTCACAACAGCGAGCATTTTAAAATTCATATTGCATATTTTGTGCATTGCATAAATCAAGATGGAACAGTGGAACAATCAATGGATTACCTAGTTGCAGGGCATCTTCACATCCAGTTAATAGGTAAGTGTCTGAGACATTAGGGAGCCATATTAAGAAATAAAGTTTAAATGTAGTTAAAAGAAAACTACAAAAATTGAAGTAAATAATGATATTAAGGGTTAAAGCTAAGGTCGAAAAATATCATGGAACTATTAATAAAGAGGAACTGACATTTCCTTAAAATAGTGAAGCTTCAACTGTAACCGCTATCGCAGGAGTTGTTTACTGCCGGGGGAAACTTCGACCAGTAGATTTATATAGACATTTTCAACTTATTGAGACGCCTTATTATTAAAAAATTTCGGTCATAAATAATAGTAGAAACAGATAGAAACAACTCAGGTTTCTCTCTTAAGGTGAATATTGCATTGCGTCTTATGTTTTTATTTTATTTAATAATTTTCTCTTTTTGGTTTGTTAGCACAATATAAAGAATACCTAATAAAAATAGTGTTTGAACATTGCACTAACAAGACAATACCTTATACAAATTATGGTAAATAAATTGAGATCAAGAATCGATTGAATATTTTGAAAATATTCGGATATCTAACTTGTAGTGAAGGAAATATTTAAAATGTTGTTCTAATAAAATTGATTGAAAAGAAGCAGAAATGTTCTTTACTAAGCAGAAATATAATATGTTGCATATTTTATATTTATTGTATGTATCGCTTAGACACTGCACTAACAAGTATTATATGAAAAGCATTCTTTATAAATTGAAGTTGTAAATCGATAAAGCATTTTACAAATATTCTGACATCTGACTTTCACTAAAACATATATTTATAATGTACTTCTGGCAGGGATTTAAGAAAACGCAGTTGTTTTTTAAATAAGAAAAGCATTTTAAAGATGGCTTTACTTTAATGTGTAACTAAATAACAATTCATCGGTAAAATGTTTTAAATTAGATATAATATACATGTAAGTCATATTTTTCTCTGGAATGAATTTTCTTTATGCTTAAAAGTTCGATTGGAAAAAGAAACCTAATCGCTGTTTGAGAACTTCTTTATTTTCAAATCAAGCGAAGCATTGTGCGAAGATTTATTATTTTTTTCTCAGTATTAAAACTGCTTCAGAAATAACTTTTTTTAGAGCGTACTTCTTATCTCCCAGTTTACAAAAAATCGATATTTTTTCAATTACGGATAATGTTAAACAAAATCTTCCAATCGTATAAATTATCGGTAAAGTTGACTGGAAACACTTAATTGTTTTGAGCTTGCGTGTGTGACTGCATAAATAACAAGAGTTTCAAAATACAAATGGATTTTCGTCTGACAATCGATTATTTACATTGAAATAATACAATTTCACATTTATTAGATAAACAAAGCAGTTCTAACTCATGACATTGTGGCTATTGATCTACCATAAATGAAAAATTTTCTGTTCGAGGATATTTTTACGCACAAAATGAAAAAACTTTCTTTCTGCGTTGAAAGTTCAATTGCAGACAAATGTTTTTTCTTATGTGCGGTAACTAACATCAGTTTTGTTTTTCAATTCTAAATTAAAACGCATAATATTTATCTTTCTCTGTCGATATAAAATTTTAATAGTTGTAATAATATTTTATAATAATTTAGAAAAAGCTTCGTAAAGTCAAATAAAATCAAACATTTTGTTTTTCTGTCAAAAAAAAAAAAATAAATAAATAAATAAATAAATAAAAAAAAAATAAAAAAAATAAAAAACGGTTTTGTTCACAGTGATGTGTGTTTATAGTTGCTCTTTCTAGAAATGCAGCAAAATCTATACTTTTCATAAAATCATTGAAAAACCGTTCAAAGATTTGGAGAAAGTTATAAGAAAAATCACATTTTTGTTCTTGTATGAATGCATAAATAATAACAGTTTCGTAATACAGATTGACAACTTTTGCAGTTGGTACCACAAAATTCGTTTAACAATGTGGGCAGGAGAAATACATACAAAATTTATTTTTAAATAAAATTTTAAAACTATAAAATATAAAAATAGTTTCCAATGGCAGCTCTGCCAGCTACTTTTAGGAAGAAACCCATTTATCTCTAGAATCTTTCTGAATTTTCACAATATTTGACTAAGTTTTTATGGAAGTTGCCCAAAGTAGCTGACTACGAAGTTAGGAAATAAAACTTTTGGAATCTTCCACGCATGCGCAGTTAAAAATTATTTCAAACAAATGCACATATATCTCATTATCTCATCAAATATTCAATATATGTATGTTTTAATTACAGTATACTGTTTCTACTGTTCTTTGTCAAGTTTTCGGAAAGTTGTGTTAAATTTGGTTGAAAACTCTGTGTACTATATATAATAATAATAATAATAATAATAATAAACTTTTGAATTTTCACAGCAACGTTAACACTTTCACGAATATGGGTGATGTGCTTACACAAATGTTCACAAACGTTGAAAGGGACACCACGTATTCATTTAATACAGTGACAGACCGTTGTCAGCATGTATTGTTACATGGATGATCGCAAATATTATTTTATTATTAAATTTATTATTAGCCCCTATTTGTTCTCAAGACGACATGTTCAGTGAAAAATGTGAAGGTAAGCAGGTTCTTTACACACTAGAAGTACAAAGGCAATTTGTTAAAAATTTATTAAATATTCGACAAAACGTGTAAAATCGAAAGCGTATTCCTTAATTTTTGGACATTGACGTATACAGTACCACACTTTTACTACAATTATTGGATAGAATTTTTTGATTTATTTAATCTCCGTTTCAATAGAGGGACAGTGATTTCTGCTATTTAAATATTAAATAGAGTTTTTCTATTAGATGTAAATTTCCAAGTGGGCGAAAATTTTCCGGATCAGCGTTCGAACCAGGGATCTCTTGGCTGAAGCCGCCAATTCTCTATCATCTGACCTATCATGGACGAATCTGGTGGAACTTTTTCACCCAGCTAACTTTATTGATTATAGCACCTGGTTAGAAATCTGGTTCAGCTCAACAGAACAAATCGCATGTAATGGAACTCCAGAAATCGCTGGATACGTTAGTGTAGTTACGTATCCAGCGATTTCTGGAGTTCCAATACCTGCGATTTATTTTGTTAAGCTGAACCAGATTTCAGACCAGGTGCTATAATCAATCGAGTTATCTGGGTGAAAAAGTTCCACCAGATTCATCCGGGATAGCTCAGGTGGTAGAGCATTGGCAGCTTCAGCCAAGAGATCCCTGGTTCGAATCCTGGTCCGGACATTTTGCGCCCAATTGGAAATTTACATCTAATATGATTTATTTGCCAATTAGGATAATTACGTTAAAATTTATTTAGAGTTTTTCTAATTTGAAAATTTGGTGAGAGACTCCTTGGTAACTCCATATCTAGTGTATGTAGCTTTTATGTAAATATACATATGTATAATTTAGAATTCAAAATTTCTTACGCCATTTTTTTTTTCACGTTGGTATTTATAGATGGCTGTAAATAGACATATATTCACAGAGAGTAAAGTTCTGTTACATATAGAAAGGACGACCGAAAATAACAGCAAAAAAGACATATATACAACACTTGGAAATATTTTTCTCCCATTATTTTTACTATTATTATTATTATTATTGAAAAAGTACGAACGTAGGAGATAACACTTCTTATATAATTTTGAATGTAAAAGTTAGAAAATCTTAAAACTATAATCTTGACTGCTATTTTCAGTTTATATAGTGTGTGAAAAGCTGAGATATTACAAGAAAGTTCATGATACTATATACTCTGAAAACGCTTTAGAAATGGAAAAGAAAATGCGCCTAGAGCATGGGTCATCAACGACACGCCCCAAGGCTCACTTGTTCCTAATGCATTTTTTTTTCAAGTTGATGTTTAAACACATATTTTGCGCTTATTTATTTATTTATTGCATAAATACTGATTTTGGTGGAAAGAAATGAGAGTACCACATTCCCTATAATTTTTCCTTGAAATAAAATACGCTATAAATATATAAACAATCAAACAAATAAAGAAAGACACCCACAGAGACAGCATTTTGAAGGTTCTTTCTTTCTTTCTTTCTTTTTCTTTCTTTTTTTTTTTTTTTTTTTTTACTTTTTGCAGTGACGAAGTTTTTTTTACCATTTACATAAGTACACATCTATATCCATACGATATCTATTTATGTAAGACTATATGCCTACGCTGACAATGTACATACTACCACATATACACATAAATAAATGTGTATATCTATGAGGGCTTCGTACTTTTATGGATAGGATAAATAATAAATATCTGCATTCATTAGTAGTTTAGGACCACAGAGATGGTTTAAAAGATCAAATGCGCACGTGATATTAAACAAGTGGGTAAGTGTGTTTGCATATCACGCAGAGGGTTTCGTTTAATATCGCTTTTAAAACACTTTATCCGAAAATTATTAAATCAAAATTGTTAATTTATATTCATTAAATCCATGCATAAATGGCAGCACCAGTACATTTAATTTTAAAATAATTAGAAAATATTCTAAAATCAAATTAAAAATATCCAAGAAAAATTATTTAAATTAAATTAAAAAAATCCTAATATTTTTAAATTCAGCAATTTGAAATATTTAGTGTTGGTATAAATGGAATTATAAAATTTTTTAAAGCAAAAAATTGTTTAAAACATATTTAAAATGCTCAAATAATTCAGAAATATCCATATTAATACTTTCACTTTCAAAACATGCAATAGATGGTCCCCAAAAATATGTTATTACTTATTAAAATTCGAAATAAAAAAAGAAAAAGCATGTCAGCTACTGAATAATGCCTATTTCTATAGCTTATATTGACAACTTTAAAAAAAAATATCCATACAATTATATTATTTCAAAAAATTCCCAGTAAGTAGATGGCAGCAGCAATTTTTTTTTTCAGATGACTATATCTTTTTAATCATTAAAAATGAGGACTTTTTTAATGTTAAATTTGGATTTGATTATAGCATCTGAAATTTTAAACATGAATTGTTAATAAATGTGCATTTATTTTAATATAAGTCAATACTTCTCCGGATTTTTTAAAACTGAAATTCCAGATTTTCTCTGTTTGAAAAAAAGATATTTCAAAAATTACCTCTGCGCAAAAATATAAAATAGGCCTTTAAAATGTCAAAAAAGGGAATTTTTCTTTAATTAAAACCATCTGAAAAAGAAGTGTAATAACAATAAAAATCAATTTCTAGCTCATAGTTTTAAAGTTTCGCTTGATAGATCAGAACCCACAATCTTCGGCATGGAAGACAAACGCTTTGCTACTGTGCTACGGATACTATATGAAAAGTGCTGACATTAAGATTATGTTTTTAAATCGAAAAAGAACGAATTCATTTAATTAAAATAATATAATTTTTTTTCAAAATTTTATGTTTTTGGATATGACAGGGGGGGGGGGGGGTATTCAGCTCATGTTAAATAAATAAATAAATAAATAAAGTCTCTAACTTAAATAGTCTCAGAGTACGAGTGCTGTGACGGACAGACAAGGAAGCGAGACTTAAGAGTTTCGTGAGATGAACGAGACCCTAAAATAGTTGTCAACCTATGGACTACAGATTAGGTAATGTATAAATTGAAGATGCTTTAATGCATTATAATTTGCATTAATTAAACATGATTCCTGCTACTCACTTTCAAACAAGGATCATTCATTAATAAGCAGTATTGATTTTTCTATCAGCTTAAGGAGAAAGAATTGATTTTACTTCAAGGAAATAAATTTCCTTCTAATGCAGAAATTAATTAACCTTATATGTAAATCGTTCATAAATCACAATGGTACTAGACACGAAATATGAGGGAAGATTTGCTATCTCTACAGCTTCGATGAATTGCTTATCGTTGCTGAGTTGCTTGAAATTTCATTCATTCGTGTAAAAAAAAATTTTTTTTTAAATATAAAGATGATTTGAACACTGTGTGCCTATATTAATTCGGAATTACAGAAAAATGAATAAATTATTAAATAATAAAACTTGTATAAATAACCATAACAATATAAAAACACACAAGCATACAATCATCATCATCGAACAAATTTTTACAAATAATATTTGAAACAATATAATGTATATTAGACTTGATTACTAATAAATTTTTTGAGTGTGATATATTTCGAAACATGCAATACAAAGTCGAACATCACAATCAGCGTCAAAAACCAATCCCAAACGCTAATATTCAAAGACTTCACACCGAAATGCCAGTTAAATTTTTCTGGTTTCAGAAGTTTTTTTTCAGCAATAAATCTCCAGCCCGGAAATATGACGGGCACGAAAAATAACGAACCACAACTCAGCCCGTGATATTGACGGGAGCGAGAATTAAGGGGTTAAAATAATTCACCAATCTAGAAACAGAATTACAGAATATATATGTTTACAGGGTGCTCTAAATGACTTCTTAAATCTAAAATCATACAATTTAATAACTATTCTAAGTATAATGATGAAATAACTTGTATGTTTATAAGTTATCTCATTAAGTTTTAATGCAGTAATTAAAAAATTGTTTACATTTTAATCGATAAATGGTTCTGCCCTTTTCAAACCTGTAAGAATGAACGGACCGACTCCATAACATCAAAGTGCAAATATTTCTTTCACAGTTCCATAGCTTAACAGGACGAAGAGCAAGCATTTATTGTCTTTAGATTCAACTTTACATTTATGCATAAGCATTCATATAGGTTGAAGCAGAGCAGTGCAATCTGTTGGCTAAAATTTAAACTTCTTAACAATTACTGCATCCATATTTTATAAGCTGCTTTATTAATATCAAATATATTTCATCATTATTATTATTAAAGAATTGTTGAACTTTAAATTCCAGAATTTATTGTGTAACCGATAATCCTTCATGTCTAATTCAATATGTTTTAAAACTAATGAATAAACTTTTATGTCAAAATATGTTTCACTAACAACTTAAGAAATTTATTAAAAATGGAATAAACTCATATTCGTTAGTTGATGAAAGTTTCCTAATCTCCCACATGTATTTAAAAAGCATTCATATGTAGTTAAATATAATTTCGAAATTAGCTGAATAAACAATTATGTGATAATTGTAGAAATAATGACTTCGTTAACATGTATAGCTAACAAATGGACGCAAAGTGACTTCATCTCAAATTACACATTTTAGTGAACTTTAGTACACATGTGAGTTAAAAAATTTTAAACCTAAAAATAATATATAATTGTTAGAAAAAATGATTTAAAGGAATAAATTACATGGAATAATAAAATATATTTCTTTTATCATCCATTTTCCATTTTACAAATGAAAGACACTGTCATGAATTTGAATTTGAATAAAAGATTGCCATCTAGATAATTGTTTCAGCATGGAAAAAAAATTGAAACGTCTTATCTCTGATAAAATATTTAAGGTAGGGCAGAAAAGAGGTTTTTGGAAAAAGAGGTAAAATTTAAATGAGATGAAATGAAAACTTAAAGAAACAAGTAATATTCCCTTTGGTATATGATATGTTAATGGAAAATGGATTGTAGTTCAGATATTTTTATTTAGATAAAAAAATCTTGTACCGATGGGAAATAAGAATTATGTTTTTTAAAAAACGTTTATTTTTTTCCTTTTACTTTCGAGATTAAACGTTAATAAATTAAAATTTAACTGTCTATCCATTAAAATGTACTGAGGAGAGTTTTTGTAATTTTTCATTTATTTATTGTTCTACATTTATGAAGGCAATATTTTCATTTTTAGATGCGTTTATTAATTATATAAATACGGAGCGTCTATAGTCGTTGGTCCGTCTGCCCGTCTGTCCGCATATAGCAGCACAAAAACTACTTAACAGAATGGTTTGAAATTTAATATATAGTATCGTTGCACAGTTTTGCCGAGTCATTTCAAATTTTATGAAAATCGAATTGAAATATAAAGATATATTAATAAAAGTCTTTTTTCATTCTATTAAATTATATCATATGTAATTCAATGATATCCCATGATAGATAATGATTCTAGGTTGCCATGGTGATTACGTACTATTTAAGGTGGAGTCATATTATTTACGTATTACTGAATTTAATATATATCACTCACCCGCATGAAAAGTGACACATCTCGCAAAAATTCAGTTTTCATTTTTTAAAAACTAATAGGCCTATCATAGGTTTGTCTTGCCACACAAACAGTTTCACAAGTGTAGTTATATGGAAAATCACTTTATTGCGTTACATGTCCATTTGTGAACACTGAAGTGGGGTGGATTATGTGAGAAGGTAAATTTATCCAATCCTCCAAACCACATCCTACGTCTTCATTCTTAAGGGGTCTTGTACCTTTTAAACGCGTCGAAAATTAACGAAAAACTTCAAAGTTTGAATTAGTCTATCTTCAAAGCCTTTTTATGTATAAACATGAAATTTTGGATATTGATTAAACAGATTGTGCTTTGTAATATGCTACCATTAGAAATTTATTAATCCTTTACAGAATTTGTGTATTGTTGAAATGAAAATAGCTCTTTTTTTTTACCCCATAAGTCATTGCGCGCATGATATCTTGAGAAAGTATGTATGGATTCGCATGAAATTCGGTAAAGATACTAATCATATATGTGTGTTTAAAATGATCTACTCTTAGGCTAAAATTACTTCATTAACTATATAAAAAAAATATTTTCGTAAAAAAAAAATAAAAATAAAAATTATGTATTTTTAATTAATAAAAATAGTCATAACTAAAAATATTACCATTGTAAATACTTAAATGTAGATCATTTTAAACACACATATTTGTTTAGTATATTTACCAAATTTTATGACAATCCATACATACTTTCTCAAGATATCATGCGCGCAATGACTTATGGGGTAAAAAAAAAGAGCTATTTTGATTTCAACAATGAACAAATTCTGTAAAGGGTTAATAAGTTTCTTTTGTTAGTATATTACAAAGCAGAATCTGTTTAATCAATATCCAAAATTTCATGTTTATACATAACAAGGTTTTGAAGATAGACTAATTCAAACTTTGAAGTTTTTCGTTAATTTTCGACGCGTTTAAAAGGTACAAGACCCCTTAAAGGTTTTATGCTTTTATGCACGTCTTTATTCCTGCATGCAGACACAAGTGCTGTAATTTCATGTTACAATAAAATCATACAAATCCCCCCCCCCCCCCCCCCCTTTGCTTCTCCTGTGAAATTTACTACGTCGAGATGTGTTACTTTTCTTACGGGTGAGCGATATATAATCGTACTAAATTTTGTAATCATGCATTTTTGTATAAGAGTGCAACAGATATTCCACCAAGATATGAATATTGATAAACTAGTTTTCGTGCGAACGCACCTCATTTGCCATGTTTGACGTACAAATCCCGACTTGTTTATTGTAGACCACATGGTTCTTTACTCTAACAAAAATATTGCTGCAACGACAGTTGAGGCTTCACTGAGGAAAGATGAAAACTTTTTCGTCTGCATGTCTGTCTGTCAGTATGTTTTGCGATAACTATCGCAAACATCATCCGATTCACTTGAAATTGTCTAAATACGTTCGTGAAGTATTCATTTTGAGTTGCAATCTTTTTTGTTTAATTTGGTACCCTGTTCGGAAAATATAGAACCTTTTCTTTCATGTCACAATGTTTTTCAATAGGAATGCAGACGATTTTAGGGTTATATATTTGTTCAAAAGGAAAGAGGAAACATTTGGATAATTCATTTGGACTAGCCGCCCTTGGCGACCAGTTTGGTCTCCCTTAAAATTTATGTTAGCATGCTAAGCATGTATAATGTTACTTTTATTCATAATTTAATTTACTTGGACTCCCTTAAATATAATTAATATAATCCCTTACGATAATATTAGTTTCTGTTGCATTAAAATATCTGAATTTGTTGTTTTTCTGTCAGCAAGTAAACCCTATTGGTTTAAAATGGAACTCTATTGGAATTTTACGAAATATTAGACATAACGCCAATTTGGTGTCACTTTTGGCGACTAATTTTGGTCTAATTTTGGCGATTAATATTTGGCGATACATCGCCAAGTTGGCGACAAACTTGGCGGTCCTCATGTAATCACTACATACAGTCATGTAAATAGTAGGTGTTTGATATTGTAGTGTAATGTGTTTCTAATTGTGATGTTCAATATTGTGTGTTTAATGTACTGTGTCGTATCTAAATCCAAGAAAATTGTAAACAATTATTCAATCACATTAGGTAAAATGATCCTCACATAATCACTACATACAGTCATGTAATGTTGAAAGAGCAATATAATTAATATCTCGATGTAAAACCTTCGGTTCGCCCAGAAAAACTGGGTAACCAATTGTGATTGTAAATGTAAATCTCACAGTAACCGAAATAAATCTCAGCAGCTAGATCGGGGACCCGACGCTTGTCTCTCGAAAGGAAAGTGGATGTGGTCTGCCCCTCGGGATTGCACTAACATTCTAAAGCGAAAACCGAGTTCCCGAGGCGGTCATCTCTGGCATTTGGCGACAGAACAGCCCCCCCCCCCTATGGTAACCCACCTTATAAGTATGGAGATGAATTAAATGCTGTTCAATAACCAATGAGATGCGTTTCATTCGGGCGTTGCCACTAAACAATTACAAAATATTCACGATTTCTGTGCCACGTACGATAGCGTAATATATATATATATATAGATCATGATAAAATGGTATCGATAAAAATAAACAAGCTTCATTTACTAGTTTCTCTGCAACAATGGAAGTAATCCGATTGCTACCGTTTTAAAGAAATTTCACAAAAGACATTTAAAATTAAAAATAAAATATAAAAATGGAAATAAATTAAAAAATAGCTAGTTACGGGCACATCTACAAATGAGCAGCTTTTAATTTTAAAAAATAATTATCAAAATTTGTTCAGTAGAAAGGTCAGAGCTGATGATTTAAAAAACAGCCTGGTCTTAAAATATACAGATGTTAAATCACGCAGGCTATTTTTTTTTGGATACATATCGAAAACGTTATTCGATCAGTTTGATATTTTGGTGATACGTGTATTTGTCAAATATTTGAAATTAGTTGAATAATTTTAATGGATTTGTGTTCTTCTATTTCAAAATTTAGGGCTTGCAACATTCTTAAAATTTTTGCGTCTTTACTATCGCTATTTTGAAACTATAATCTTCCTGTTATATATTCTTTTAACATCTACAACAAAAATGTGTCGTAAAGAACCTTGCTTTGAAACAGTGGTAGCAAATGTAAAAGAAAAAATTACGAACGATGTAAGCACCGTAAATTAGATAGAATTTTCAGTTTTCATTTATACATTTTCGAATCATATTTCTGTAGTTTTCTATTCCACTATTAGTTGCGTAGAAATGTTTTTGCAAACATGTTTTAAAAGTTGGAAATTAATTGAAAAATTATAGTTTTCCGTTATTTAACAGTATTTAAAATGAAGTAAATTGAATATGAATACGAATAATATTAAAAATCTTTCTGTTTATATCGCCATTTTAATTATTTGCATGAAAACTGCTCTGTTATGAAAAGACAAACACGCGTTAGCATAGCAACAGATAATTTAATCGGAAAAATAAACTGCGCTTTATTTAAATGAATAATTATATAGTCGTCAGTAATCTCTTGTTTAAATCGGAAAATAAAATATGTCGTAAAATATTATTCGTTAATAGAGAAATTACATGTAACGTTTTGAAAAAATTAAATCTCATTGTATAATTATAGCATAAATGCGAAGAATTTTATATTATATATGCGACATTTTGATGCAATTAGACTAAAATTCATACATTTCGTTTTCTAAAAAAGCCTATTTCGGAGCGATTTTGGTATACTTTTCTATCGAAACAGATTAAAATTTATGTAGAAAAACGCTCTTTTTTTTTATTAAATATTAGAGGATGGTCACCAAAAACTGTTTTTTAAGCAAAAATTGTAAAAACGTTTAACATTGAAATTGATACTAAAAAAATACAAAAAAAAAAAAAAAAAAAAGAAAAAAGAAAAAAAAAAACCAGACTTAAATCTTGTAGTAATACTTTATAGTATGCTTTCATTTACATATAGATCTTTCTTTCAGAAAACTTTCTTCAATTTCCACGATAGCTAGATATATTTTCTGTTTGCTACATAAGTATTGTTATTAAGGTAGATTACATTTTCCTGTATGAACAAATGCCTGTGCTAGAAAAAAAAAAAAAAAAGTATCTGTGTAGAATGCACTGAAATACTGAAAGAGCAGAAATTATGAATACAAAATGATTGAGATAATAAGAGAAATAAGGTTAAATGATGTTTCATTTTTTACATTAAAAAAAAAAAAAAAAAAAAAAAAAAAAAGTAATTTCTGGCGTATAAGCCGCGCCTGAGTTAAATTTGTTTCAAACCGGAAATTTTATTTAGAAAAGGAACTCAAAAAAATTCTAAGCAGAGGTAAAACGCCTACTAGCTTTTAAAGTTTTCCATTTTATTTTACTTTTTACTTTTTATTTTCTAATTTTTTCCTTTAAGTTTTTTTTTTTTAACTACAGTTATACTTATCCCAATGGCTCACACATACATAAAATAATTCATACTTAGTCTGGGTGTTAAGGTAATATCAGCTAGGAAAACCCCCGATGCTGCTCACATGTTCAGCACCAAAAACGTCATTTTAATTTTAAAAATTTCTGGTAAGAAACAGAGTTATCTGAACCGAGGCCTACACGCCGGAATTAACGGTACTAGAAATATAAGAACACCATCGCGAGAAGCAAAGGCCCGCTACATAACAGGCCTGACAATAATTTAATATAAACAAGTGGGTAAGTGTGATCACAGATCGCACAGAGGGTTTCGTTTAATATTCCTTTCAAAACGCTTTATCCTTTTGAAAAATCTGTTAGTTCCACATTTCGTAACCAGGGGCGCACTCTATTCTAAACAAACCTCTATCCGAACGAAACTCCGTTTTACATACTATGCGTATATATATTAGTCGAAGGGATTGGGCCCATAGCACCCGAGATAAGTAGGCGCCCCTGGCGGTAAAAAGTGGAACTAAAATATATAAGTGCATAATATGAAAGAATGGTCAAAGGGGTGTCGGCAAAAGTTGGAAAAGTGCTCCCCGGGTGAAAAGAGCGGAGGTTAGAAAAATTGCTTAAAATATACAAGATAGAGCCCGGAGAAGTAAATAATATAAGACTTTTTGAAAAATTTATGATTTGTCGTGTGGTCTGAGGTATTCAGCTATACGTATGCAAAAATTCATGTCTCCAACTTAATTAGGGGCTGTCTTAGAAAGAATTGCTTAAAATACATATGTGGTAGCTCAAAGGGTTAAACGTAAGACTCTTTCAAGATTTTATGATTTGTCGCCTGGCCTCAGGTGTTCTGCTATAAGTATGCAAAATTTCAAATCTCCAATTTATAAAGGGGCTCAGTTAGAAAGAATTGCGTAAAATACGCATGTGGGATCCCAAAGGGTTAAATGTACGACTTTTTCACATTTTTATCATTTGTCGCATGATGGTGTTCCGGTATAAGTATGAAAATTTCAAATCTCCAATTTATAAAGGGGCTCAGTTAGAAAGAATTGTTTAAAATACACATGTGGGAGCCCAAAGGGTTAAATGTACGACTTTTTCAAAATTTTATGATTTGTCGTTTGATGTAAAGTATTCAGCTATAAGTATGCAAAATTTCACTCCTCCAACCTAATTAGGGTTCACTTAGAAAGAATTGTTTAAAATACACATGTGGAAGACCAAAGGGTTAAATGTACGATTTTTTGAAAATTTTATGATTTGTCGTATGATGTGTGGTGTTCATCTATAAGTATGCAAAATTTCAAGTCTCCAACATGTATAGTTTCTGAGAACGGGCTCTGTGACAGACAGACAGACGGACGGACAGACAGACAGAGGAGCGAGACGAATAGGGTTTCGTTAGATGAACGAAACCCTAAACAGAAGACGAAGTTTCAAGGTAATATTTTAGGATTTCGTTCATGTGACGAAACCCTATCATTCTCTTCTGTGTCTGTCTGTCCGTCACAGAGCCCGTTCTCAGAAACTATATATATTGGAGACTTGAAATTTTGCATACTTATAACTGAACACCTCACATCAAACGACAAATCATAAAATTTTGAAAAAGTCTTATATTTACCCGTCTCGGCTCTAACTTGTGCATTTTAATCTTTTTGTTCTGATCCCCTAATTAAGTTAAAGACTTGAAATTTTGCATACTTATAGCTGAACACCTCACATCAAACAACGAATCATAAAATTTTGAAAAAGTCTTATATTTACACGTCTGGGCTCTAACTTGCGTATTTTAAGTTTTTTTTCTAACTGAGCCCCTAATTAAGTTGAAGACTTGAAATTTTGCATACTTATAACAGAACACTTACGATCACACGAAAAATCCTAAAAATTTCAAAAAGTCTTATATTTATTTACCCCTCCAGGCGCTAACTTGTGCATTTTAAGCAATTTTTCTAAACTCCCCCCATTGCACCCGATGGGTACTTTTCTAACTTTTGTCGACATCCTTTTGACCACTCTTTCATATTATGCACATAGCCTTACACATTTCAGGTCCACATTTCATCGCCAGGGGGCGACTACCTATTTCGGGCGCTATGGGCCCGATCCCCTAGACCAATATATCTACGTATAGGTTGCAAAACGGAGTTTCGTTCGGATAGAGGTTTGTGTAGAATAGAGTGCGCCCCCTGTTTGCGAAATGTGGAACTAACAGATTTTGCAAAAGGATAAAGTGTTTTGAAAGGAATATTAAACGAAACCCTCTGTGCGATCTGTGATCACACTTACCCACTTGTTTATATATTTTATCAGAAAATCCACCGCCCCCCCCCCCCACACACAAATTAAATATTAAAGATCGGGTTGGTCATGCTACACGACTGCACTTCATACTAGAAAATATACGGTATATAGATTGCTTAGATCTTTGATATTGTTTCCATAGAATTATGTAGAAGTAAACATTAAAAATAAAATGGAAGTTGAGAAAAGAAAATTATGATTCTATATTTCAAAAAAGATTTAATAATATACGCTACTATCTCGAAGACATTTACAAGCTAGTGTGACGCAAATGGCTTCTTCTTCTTTTTTTTAATATCTAATATTTTTTAATATTTTTTAAATCCTTTTTTTTTTCATAGGATATCTGAGGTCGGTGTCTAATCGAGTATTTTCGTACTTTTTTAAAATTTTTGTAGCAGTTTTTTTCTGAGGCCACTTTTCCCATAATCCGCGGATCAAACAATTCTGTTTGGGCCCAGAAATTTTATTTAGTTATTGAAACGAAGTATTTACCGCGATTTAAAAAGCTACATTTTATTTAAAAATTTTTCTGCATTAAAAAATAATTGTTTGATCTGCGGATTATACGCCGGAAATTACGGAAGTTTCGAAATCTTTTCCCAAACAGAAAGGCACCACCAGTGGCCGAGAGGTTTTGCTCTCAAAGCTGGTAGACGGGAGGTGCTGGATTCGAACCCAATCGCGTCCGTCGGCCTTATCATTCGGAGCTTTCCTTGGTTTTCTTAAAACCATGGATTTTTTTTTTTTGATAAATACGGGTTAGGTTCCCTCACACGTAGGTCACTCCCTCTTCGGGCCCATATACCTCATGCAGATAATTCACCGTCATGAACAACACCAGCACCCAAACGGAAAGTGTCTTCAGAAAAAGAAAAAAAAACTGCAACCACAATCGAAAAAGTACGAAAGTAACCAGTTATACATCGATTTGAGATATCTTATGCGATAATAATAATAATAATAATAATAATAATAATAATAAATAAATAAATAAATAAAATACAAACGAAAACTCAAAAAAAAAAAAAAAAAACCCGCTGCCATTGATTTAACTTTAGTTTACGATTGTCTTCGCATTACTAAAGTAGGCTCTTAACGGGGATATAATAACAATAAAATGTTACGAAATAAATGTTCACTTAAAGAACTCATCGCAAAGTGATAAGTATCACTAATTATATATAAAATTAGTTTAAGCACAGATATTACGCGTGAGTATTTTATTGGAAATCAGAAATCATTTAAAGATCATTTTTCCTTAACACAAACAATTAAGAGATGTACAGATACTAGTTTAAGATCACATTAACTAACTCTTAACATCCTTTACTTTTCAGGTAAAAACTGTATAATTGAATTAAAACACAAAAATCTAATTGATTTAAAAAATGAATAACTTTAGAGTTTTCTTTTATGACACACTTTCCATTTTGGTTTGAAGAACAATGCCATGAATTTGAATTTGAATAAAAGATTGATCAAATTGAATTAGATTTGAAAAGAAAGTAAAATTTAAATGAAATGAAACGAAAACATAAAGAATCCACTGAAACCTTCGTCGAAATATGTAAGAGAACGGTTTTTTTTTCAGATATACCTATTTATATTTAAAAACAAATCTCTGATTTTTGGGCCATAATAATTGATTTACTCTCAAAATTTTTATTTAGTAAATTATATTGGTTATTATATTCGTATTATATTGGTTTTTTGGTTATTCGTATTTGTTATTATATTGGTTATTGGTAACTGGTATTCGTTATTATATTGGTTATTGATTATTGGTATTTGTTGTTATATTGGTTATTATTGGTATTTGATAAATTATATTATGATTGATGTGTAACTGGAGAAAGATACTGCGGGAGGATTTTTTTTTAAATTTATCAGTCGATCGAAATTAATTATGTTAAAGTACGACAATATATCCCTTTGTTTGATATGCATACTTCATATTTTATATAATATTAACAATAAATCATGCATAAATATAGCTATAAGCTATTTAAAGCCAAAAAAAAAAAAAAAGGGAAAAGGGAAAAAGGAAAACAAATGTTATATACTCCAAAAACTCTATATTAGTTCTTATGAACTTACGTGAATTTTGCTTACCTTATGAAATAATTTTTTGGAGAGAATCATTGGCATCTAATTAAATCCCCCCTTACACACACACACTTTTTTTATTAATGGAATGGGATCTTTTGCTAAGCATCGACCGGCTTTGCCCATGTTACTGTATGAGCGAAGACTTCAGGGGATGTCTTCCTTTGAAGGGATAATAACACTAAAAAAAACGGGAATTTTACTCAAATTTTATTAAAAAAATATTTGTCACCAGAATTTTTATTCAAAACTGTTTAACTTATTTATCGAACACTTTTCTTTTTATTAGTCATTTAAACTTGTCTTTTAAACTTATTTTATAAAGAAATTTCTGGTTTGAGCCGAAATATATTCATTTGGTAGAGGTCAAGTGACCCCTCACGGTCCTTTTAGTGTTAATCGAATTATCGTTCTCGTACAAAGAAAGACCTGTAAACCTTGCACATTCACTCTGCTCAGAATACACTGAGTTTTGAACCCGCAAACACCGATCTAGGCTCTTTTATTTATTTATTTATTTATTTATTTTTGCCAGTATGCTGACCACTGGGCTGAGTGTGCACTTTCATTAATGAGAAAAATACTTATGTGCAAATTCTAGAAATAATGATAGGCTTAATACTTACAGCTTTAATTCATAATATTTGACGGTGGAAGGTTATGTTTAATTAATGGTTATATATATATATATATACAGGGTGTTCCGTTAAAGGGGTCCAATATTAATAGGGGTAATAGAGGAGATCACACGGAGCATAAATCAGTATATAATGCCTGGCCGGATCTCAATAATTTTCAAGTTACAGCAAATAGAATGAAAAATCGGAAATTTGTAAAAAAAAATCCTCATTGCTAAACTATCGATAATGCTACATAAAAACGAAGCACATATTTAGAAAGAGCAGAAAAAATCCTACGAAATGACATAAGTTGTTTTAGAATATTGAGAATTAATGGCGAGTTACAAGCTCTGAAACAGTGAAAAAATACAAAATCAAATATTTAGCAAAATAGTTAATCGTTAATTCCAAAAATGCAACTCTACCTACATCAAGGAAAATGTTATAAAATTTGGTCCATTCCGAAAGCTTTCGAAGAAGCTGACAATAAACCATATCAGTTTAATTGTATGGGAGAAATCAAGCAGTTCCCTAGTTACAACTCTGTACTGTTGCACGCTCGGAAAGGGCGAAACTCCGCCCATGACGATTGTAAACACCCCGTTTTAATATCTTTCAATTATACATTTCTGATCAACCTCTATCAATACCCTTTCATTATTCAGTCTGGTCAAGTGAATGACATATTGTGCAGCTCTCGCCTTGTCTTAAACCAAACTCCGTGACTGCTGCGTTTCCTCCATGAACTTTCAGGATGATGAAGAAGAAGTACTTTTTATGCAAATTTTCTATGTGTATAGGAAGAAAAGTGTAATAAAACAGCAGTCATCAGTGGGCGTTATGTTAACACTAGAACGGCGGCGAGGGGTCATTTTGACCCTTGCCGAATGAATACATTCCGATTCGAACCAGAATTTTTTTTATAATATAAGATTAATATATGCTGCACAAAAATAACTTAAATAAATAAGTTTAATAGTTCTAAATAAAAATTCTGATGTGAAATATTTTTATAAAACTTGAGCAAAATTTCCCGCCGTTCTAGTGTTAAAGGGAGGCTGTTGTAAGTGGGATTGTAGTAAGTTGATGTATAATAATTATGCCGGAATACTCTAACGAAGAATATGCGGACATGCATCTGATGTACGGGCAAGCTCATGGAAATGCATGTCTAGCACAGCGCATGTACCGTGAGCAATTTCCAAGGAGACGTTGCCCAAGTTCGAAACTCTTCATAAAAATCGATAGACGATTACGGGAGACTGGATCGTTTAATACAGCAAGCATTGATGCAGGGAAACCTCGACATGTACGAACACCTGCAATGGAAGAAGATGTACTGAATATTTTTAAAGATAACCCCTCCACGAGTACACGAGCTGCTGCGTCTGAAGTCGGTGTTTCTCACCAAAGTGTGTGGCGTGTTCTGCGTGCAGAAAACATGCACCCCTTTCATGTGTAGCGGGTACAACTGTTATCAGTAACAGATTGTGCTCAGCGGACAGAATTCGTACGCTGGTTGCTTAATGTAACAGAAAATAATCCACAATTTCTGGAAAATATTTTATTTACTGATGAAGCAACATTTACGAGAGAGGGCGTGGTAAACACGCACAATATGCACACATGGTCATATACAAATCCGCACACTGTTTTCCCGTCGAACGCACAACAAAAGTTCAGTGTGAACATATGGGCAGGTGTCCTCGGCGATTATCTCATAGGACCATATTTACTCCCAGATGTACTCAATGGCAGTACGTACTTGGTTTTCCTACGGGATATCTTACCGCAGTTACTGCAAAATGTGCCAGCAACATTGCGCCACAATATGTGGTTTATGCACGATGGCGCACCGGCACATTTTTTCATAGGTGTTCGCAATCACCTCAATTCAACATATCCTGGGAAATGGATTGGACGCAGTGGACCTGTTGCTTGGCCTGCACGCTCTCCAGACCTCAATCCGTTAGACTTTTTTGTTTGGGGACACCTTAAATTGCTGGTGCATGAAACGCCTGTGGATACACCGGAGGATTTACTAGCGCGAATCGTTGTCGCTGCAGGAGACATTCCCAACTCCGTCGGAGTTTTTCGGCGTGTTCGCCAATCTTTACGACGTCGCTGTCGGCTGTGCGATTCTGTTAATGGGCGCAACTCCGAACACCTATTATAATAATGTCCGTTTGTCTGCCTTCCGACATTGAACTGTGCAGCGCAGGCCAGAAGACTATGCTTCACATATGTCATAAAGTACGTGGAATGTAATTCTTTATTTGTCATTTTTCTTTTATTTTCAACACTTTTTGGCACAGTATTTTGTAAGTCACAGACTGTGGTGTACTCAAATTGTAAATTACAAAGTTTGTATGAATTAATTTAAAATTTAGTGTCTTTTTTAAATTTATAATTAATAAAATTATTATGCTATTTGTTATTATTATTTCCTATCATAAATTATGATGCACATATACATACAATAATTGTCCATGTAAAACATGTACTGAAACTTCTTGCATAGTTACAAATCGCAATATTTTTAATTATTTCCGAATTTTCATCACCAGTTTAATTTAAAAGAATTTAACTTAAGCTTTATATCAATAAAAGACCACTTTAAAATGTAGACTATTATTGTAAAGTTATTTTGGTTCATTCAACTCTTGAATAATTAAAAATGTTGCATCTCAGAAGAAGCATGATCGAAAATGTATAGTTGAGAGTAATTAAAAAGGCGGTGTTTCCAATCGTGATGGGCGGAGTTTAACCTTTGCTAGTGTCAAAGAAAGCGGAGTTGTAACTAAGAAACTGATTAATTTCTCTCACACAATTAAACCGATATGGTTCATTGTAAGCTTTTTCGAAAGTTTTCGGAATGGACCAAATTTTACTACATTTTCCTTGTTGTAGCTAGAGTTGTCTTTTTGGAATTAACGATTAACTATTTTGATGTATATTGGATTTCGTACTTTTTTCACTGTTTCAGGGCTTGTAACTCGTCAATAAATATTGCTATTTTAATACAATTGATGTCATTTTGTAGGTTTTTTTCTGCTCTTTCTAAATATGTGCTTCGTTTTTATATAGCATTATCGATAGTTTAGCAATGAGGGTTCTTTTACAATTTTCCGAATTTTCATTCTATTTGCTGTAACTTGAAAACTATTGAGATCCGACCAGGCTTTATATACTGATTTATGCTCCATGTGATCTCCTCTATTACCCCTATTAATATTGGACCCCTTTAACGGAACACCCTGTATATATATATATATTGAAAGCATTTTATTAACATTTAATTTTTTTAAATAATTTTTTGAATAATTTTATATTAGGATTTGTGTAATAATGCAGTTGATATGTTTTTATTTCTTTAGCTATTATTAGGTTCTTCTTTTTGTGAAATTTGAATAATGATAATAGCTTTAAAATAAAATAATAGCACCACCAAATTTTTGTCTTTTTCAAAGCTTTTATTAAAGTTATAATTTTATTTTTTTACGCCAAGTGGTATTTAACGCTGTATATTGGCCATATTGAAAAATTGATATTAAACAATTTAAAATTGTTTTTAGGTATTTTAAATAATGTAATTATTTTCTATTTATATTATATTAATTGTATTTATCACGGTATTTCAAAATGATTTAACTGAATCCATAGGTTTTAATTTCTGTGTTAACTTAACTGTTTTATTCACCTTAATCTTATCATGCTTATGGATTCCATGTGCGGGAATCTATTTTGAAAATCTACTGGGAATTTATTCGGTAAGTCGTGTAAGATGTTTATTGCTATAAATTAAATATTTAATGGGTTGTAGTGTTTTTTTTCCATTTCATGCCATTTGATAATGTTCTGTTTTCATCGTGAGACTATTCTTTTGGATCTATTGGTTGTTCGAGTACAGGAGAAAATTTTTTTTCAGCTTTAAGCTTTTTTCTCACAGAAAACAACCGATTTGCTTATATCATTGAATTCTGCACTCTTGAAAACGTAATTCGATATATAAGTTTTATATTTTTTTCGGAACCCATATTCTTCTTTTTTATTCTTCCTTATTAATTCTTGTAATTAAGTATAAGGTACTTTATTTTATACATACAGTTCTATATTATAGGTTTGTGGCATTCATTTTTATTGTCAATCATTCACAATAATGCGGTTTTTGATGATGGTCGGTAATGTTTAATTAATGGTTATATATATATATATTTAACAAAATTATGGGCATTTTTTCTTCCCATTCTGACTAGAAAATCTGAGTTCTAACTTTTTACTACTGTTCTTTCATCTTCACCTAACACTTCATTTATAATGGCTGTTTCATAATAATGGAAGCTATTAGTCCATCAGAAGAAAAAAATTCGGTTAAAGCGGAAACTGGATTAAGCGGGACTCGGATAATCGGGACTTTACTGTACTTAAAAAAAAAAAAAAATAGTCGACAATAATTTTGAAATAGCATTCCGGTTCGTGGATTTTTCCATTTCGAGCCCTGTTCCATTTCATTCAAAAACCTGAAAACTTTATACAGCCACCCGACTCAGAACACACTAATTTCGAACGCGGGAACACCAGTCAAGGCTGCTCATTTTATTGCCAGTACGCTAAATAATGAGCTGAGCGGCCAGTTTCATTAATGTGATCTATACAGTGTGTCCAGTCCACGTATAACCTGACCGACCTTCATTTTCGCAACCGTTGATCCTAGATGCATACTTCTAATTACAAAAGGGGTCAAAATTAGGTGCAGAGTTAAGATAAAAAAAAGTTTTAAGCGGAAAAATAATTTTGCGAAGAATTACAGAATGTAAATTTTTATACGGTCCCCCGGTCCTATAAGTTATATTTAGTAAAATTTTTCTGTTACACTGACAAGTAATGCAAAAAAAGTCCCGTTATTCTACGATTAAAATTGACCGAGTAATAGCTGTTGAAAGTTGGAGCATATTTTTTGCTGCAAATTAGGGGTCATTCACAAATTTAGTAGAAATATAATTTCGTCAGATATATTAAAGAAATGGTTGAGAGTAAAATCAGCATTGCAATATAAATTTGAAATCTTTAATCATTCTGACATATTACTGAAAAATATGCAATCTGTACATCATATAAGCAGATAAAAATAACAGAATTTTTGTTAAATAAAAGGGTGAAAAACAAAAGCCTCAATGCTTTACAAAAATGATACATATTTTAAAATGCTTTTAGATTACACCGTATTTCAAATTTTGGGTTGTGACATGTTTTTTAACTTTTGAAAATTGGTTCACATGTATTTTTTAGCTCTGAATGCGAAAATGACCTTCATTTTAAACCATCACGTCAGGAATTTTTTCAATTTCAAAGTTAAAAAGCTCAAAGTTAAAATTCATCCCCCCTCCCTTCCCAACCTCATTGGACCCCTGAGCTGTTTAGCTGTAAGAAACCCAGTATAAGCCACAAAATTGAATAAATTACTGAATTAAATAAAATTAAACTGAATAAAAAAGTCTTACCCTATTTTATAGTATCAGATTTTTCGCTATTTTTTAACCTTGAAATTTACGATTTTAGAAAAATCCTGACATGATTGTTAAAAGTGAAGGTAATTTTTTTATTCAGCATTTAAAAATACATAAAACGTAATTATAAAAGTTAAAAAACACAACCATGGCAGGTTTATGTTATCTGATCTAAAACTATTTCTTAAACTTGTTGACGGTAATCTATCCGGATTTTTTTTTGTGTTATCCTCTAAGTATGTATAAGATGGTACGCGACGAAAATCCTAATAATATTACATTGTAATCGGATTTAAGTCAGTATGTAAAATTTTAACTTCGATCGGACATTTGAAAGTCAGTTAAAGTTCGAGTACAAATTTTAAACTGGAAAGACGATCGTTGCAAGTCAAATAAAACCTTATGAAAATAACTTAATTTTTGTTAAAAGAAATCATAGCCTCAAATCCTTACAAAATACAACATATGTTAAAATGAAATTATTTTAACTAATCTGAAACTTAACTAATAAAGTTAACTCAATCGTAATAGCTGTACGATTTCTTTCAGACCTCAGATACCTTGAAATAAGTTTAAGTACTTTACATACGACCCCTGAAAGCATGGTCGAAATCATCTGTTTTGATATGCAAAAAAGTGGTATAAGTCATGCATTTCAAAGTTTCATAACTCGGTCAATTTTAATATTAAATGAATGGGACTTTTTCTGTCTTACTTGTTAGTGCCACAATAAATGTTTACTAAATATCACTTATAGGACCGGGGGACCGTATAAAAATTTAAATTTCGTAATGCTTTTAAAAATGTTTTTTTTGACCCAAATCGCTTTAAAAATAATTCTTTACCTTATTTAAACCATTTTTGTACTTGGAAGTATGCATCTAGGACCCACGGTTGCGAAAATAAAGGTCGGTCAGGTTGTACGTGGACACACTGTATAAAGAGATTTATATGAGAATATATATATGCAAATTTTGGAAACAGTGATAGTCTTAAGGGGGCTGGTCACTCAGCTTCCAATTTCCCTTCACTGATGTAACGTCTATGGGCATTTGATGCATTCGTATATTTAAAATATCTTCTCGGGAAATTAATATTTTTGTTTTTTGTGTACACTTCCTAAAAGATTACTCTTTTTTTCTTAGTTTTCAAAATATTTCTAAAGTATAGACTTAATTTTATATGAAGTGTTAAAATCTTACTCACAGTTCGCCCGCTTTTAACACATAAAATATTAAATTCAGCATGGATTTTAGAAATATTTTGAAAACTAAGAAAAAAAGAGGCATCCTTTAAGAAGAGTTCAGGGAAAAAACATGTTAAAAATATGAATTTCCTGAGAAGATATTTTAAATATACGAATGCATCAAAAGTCCATACACTTAACGTTACGGAGGAGAATTCCGAAGCTGAGTGACCAGCCCCCTTAAGGTATGGCATGTATACACAATAGCTTCAACTAACACCAATTACTTTTTCATATCATTTTTAACAAGTAAGGAAAAAAAATGAATAAAACTAAAATCCAACAATCTTATGCAACTGTTTAAAAATTTGATTTCGGAGAATTACATAGGAAAAATTAAAGATATTCCTTTTATCATTAATTTTCCATTTTCCAAATAAAAATATCTGTCTTGAATTTGAATAAAAAAAATAGATTGCCATCTAGATAATTGTTTCAGCAAAGAGAAAAATTGAAACATCTTATCTTGGAGAAAATATTTAAAGTAGTGAAGAAGATACGTTATTGAAAAAGAGGTAAAATTTAAATGAAACGAAATGAAAACTTGAAGAATCATGTGAAAGTCTCTTCGGAATATGATGTGCTAATGGGAAGAGGGTGTTAGTTCAGAGATATGTAATTATATTAAAAAAAAAAAAAAAAAAAAAAACATTTCACATTAGGAAATAAAAATTGTATTACTAAAAAGAACTTAATCTTTCACTTTCAAGGTTAAATTTTAATAAATTAAATTTTAGATTGTGCATGTGTAGTAAATAAAAGAAATTGAACAGAAATTTTTAACATTATTTTTTTATTTATTTTTTTTTTATTTTTTTTTTTTTACTGCTGTTCCAAATTTATGACGGTGAGTATTGTTTGGATACGTCCTATTTTATGTATTATTGATAAAAAATGTGTAGAATTTTTCATATTATGTTTGAAAAAAAATATATATAAATCAACAGATATTTGTGAAAGTCTCACTATTCACAGTCGGAAAAAAAGTTTTAAATTTCTTCTTAGAAAACGTTTCCGAAACAGCTTAAAATTTAAAAATAAGCAAGATAAAAGGCATTTAGACAGTAATTACTAAGTTAAACAACATAACCATGTTAATTTTGGAACGTTATTTTAGTGTACGCGAAATATATGAATATTATACTCAGTGTTGCCAGATTAGGGACTCTGACTGTCACTCCGATTGTTGACTGTCACCGCTTTTTTGAAATAGAAATATTCGGCCTATTTAAAATTAAATTAAAAATTCTGAAAAATAAGGCGAATTATACTATTTTAAAGAAATGGTGACAGTCAAATAATCGGAATTAAAAAAGTGCCCAATCTGGCAACACTGATTACACTCAAAATTTAATGGGTGATGCATACTTGCCAACTTTTAACTAAAATTTCGTATAGTGCGAGTTACATTGACCCAGGTTAAACACGTTTCTAACCAGAAAATTTATTTGATGTATCATTATACAACTAATAGCTGTTTCTCTATGAGCTCTGTTTAAATTAATTCCTTAAAAAAATTTCTCGTTTTAATAGTGTTTTACTTGGATCAATTTAACTCGCATTTTACGGAAGTTTAGTTATGAAAGTTGGCAAGTATGGTAATGACATTAACCCCTTGGGGACGAGCGGCACGAATACGTGCCGCATGAAGCGCTCAGAATCCTTGTTTTTTCTCACCAGTAAAATTTTACTGTAAAATTTGCTTTATTAAATCAGCGCATTTTCTCGATTCAAGAAGAGGCAAATTTCTGTTTTTAAAAAACGGTGACAAAAGATTAAAATTTTCGTAAAAGGCTCCCGTCCCGAAGGGGTTAAATGAACATTATTATTTCACCTATTTACTAAAGAAATTGTTATTACAAATCCATAAGCTTTGAATATCTAGTACATAATGAAAGTGATCAATTCTTGATCATTAGATCATATTTAATAACTTTAAAGGCCTTTTAAAATATATCTTATAGTTTATACTTTATAGGTATTAAAAACAGTAAAATACCAAGATAAATAAGAAGCTACACATTATAAAAATGGCAGGAGTCGCGAACAAGAGTTAAAGAAAACAATAACTAAGCATTATAAGATGATAAAAAGATTCAGTATTATCATTACATCAACGATAATACCACACTTTATTTTCATGTGTTTTTCTAAGGTTTTTATTAGATACTATTTAGGTCTTAGGTTTTTATTAGATACTACTGTTCACGTGGAAAATTATAAAAATTTATTCGCCAGTAGCAAGTAACATAGTAACATAGCTACTCTTCTGATTATTTAGAGTATAAGTCGGAAGGAGTTTTATAAATGATCGCTTTATTTGTGGTATCTTCAAACTGTTTACTTATTCTTCTAATATAAATGAATATTTTTAAAAATTGACGTAATTATATAATTAAAGAATAAGAATTATTAAAGCCCGTCTGGTATGACGGGAAAATCTTTCTATAAGGTTTGAGTGAAACTACTTTTCTAGTACATTAACTGAAAAAAGAATTAAACTATCAAAACTATACAATGACATTAAAAAATGAAAAACCAACTTGATAGAGGTATAAATTATCACGTTGCTTTTTCATTTCTTAATATACCAGCACAAACTTATAGCCTCTCCTTTTAACTATGTAACGATGTACGATGAGTGCACCAGTAATTAAAAGGCAGAAATCTGTAGAATTCAAAATATAATGCAAGGATTTGGTAATAAAATGTATTTTATTTCAAATGAAAATCAAATTTCAAATTTCAAAGTAATTGCTTAAAAGGCGAATGTTTTTCTCTGGAATAATTTCCATGTATTAATATAAATGTATTTTAACTTAGATAAATTTTCTATCAATCAAAATAAAGTATCCGTGCATTATATTTTGTTGGCTACAGTTTTTTCTCCCACATCAGTTACTGGCGCCTTCTGAATTACTAATGCACTCATCCTAAATTAACACATAGAGAGAAAGTTCGGATATTATGGAATGGTCTTACAATATGGAATACTTAAATATCTGGCGTATACGGTGTTGCAGACAAGCGTAAATCTGAAACACGACTTCCTAGTACTCCCTTGAGGCAACGCGCTCAGTCCTGTTGTTGGAGCTACACAGTGAAGTAAAAACTTATTTTCAATTTTTGCAGTTTTTTTTCAGGTATATTTATAAAATTTTTATTAATTATAAAATCTCATTGTCAGTGATGTTAACCAAGTTCAGTATAACGTTGAACAGTTATAATTATTGATGTGCTAGTCAGTTTTCCTCTATGCTAATTTCTTGACAAGTGAAGAAGTTATGTTTTTCAAGATGGTGTGTCGCGGGGTTGACAGTTTGGTCTCCGTTTTTATTCCGAAATTTCAAACCCGCACAGCAAATAGCTAAAGAGAAATTTTTATTTTAAGTAATCACGAAATGTCTCTCATTCATTTAACCAGAAGAAAAGTGTCTGTATTTTGTGGTATGAATTCAGAATTTTTGAATAAAAATCGAGGTCAAATTGGCAAACCTGGCGTGTCGGGTAATTTACAATATCAGCTAGATAACTGTTTCAAGACGAGTCTAAAAATTAAAAAAAAAATTCTAAGACTCTCATTATTTATAGATGATGTACTAAGCTTTACTCTGGCTATGATGGCATACTAAGTAAGAAATCAAGTAAAAATTGAAAATTTTTTCCAAAGAATCTCATGATTTATAGATGATGTACTAAGCTTTACTCTGGCTACGATGACATATTAGGTAAGGCAAAAACAAGGGTAATTTTACCATTTCAGAAAGGTGGTGCTAGTCAAGAAATCTGATTTTAAAAATAGTAGCTCACTGGCAACACTGTTTTCATATTGGATAGTTTGATATGGTAGCGACGACATATTGAATTAGTTAACACATTATTTTCGTATATACAAGAAAAAAACTATTTGGTATAAAAATAATAAAATCAGGTTTGAAAGATATATCTACATTTGTATTTCCGATTAGAAAATTCTGTAAATTTAGAATAACAATAAAAATAAGATAAATAATACTTCTATTCTAATGCATATGTATATATATATTCATCGCTTGACACATTACTGTTAATTCCGGAAAAAAATGTCGAAAGACAATCAATAAACTTCTAAAACATGGATTAAAACTTGTATATCTTGCTTAAAAATTTTTACTTGACGCGATAACTTTCGAATGGCAGAAGAACATCACACAAATAATGATCGTAACATATAGATATTTTATCGGTTAAATGACAGAATCAGTTTCCTTTCTGGCTTAAATGAGAAATTTCAAATTTCATTTCATTTGAGCCTTAAACGTAACAATTGAAAACTTTTCAACCATTTTAAATGTATAGCTTTGGAGCACAAAGCACTGCTTGAAAATGAGATAGCGGATCAGATAGTTATTAATAGACAGAATAAATTACGAATGTACGGTAATTGATTCTATAAGAGTCAATAAATTTGATGGAATTTAACAAAGTCTCTAATGCATTTATTCTTTAAGTTTTGAATCTGGGTGAAAAGTTTGGATTTCTATGTTTGAAGTCAAATCATATTTTGTTGTCGTTATGTTCTAGTGGAATATTCTTTTGAATATATGTGATAAGAACTGGATAGAATGTTTTTCTTGTATTTGGTCTAATTGATTCTAAAGGAATAAAATTTTGTTGTCTTTAAACCACGAAATTTCTTTGAATAAAAACCAGATATATTTTTAAAAATTTAAATTGGTATATACAGTTGACAAAATTTTCATGTAGGCGACGGATTTAAATAAATAATGACAGCTCAATAAATTGGGGGGAGGGGGATTTTAAATCAAATTTCTGGATTATTTTTCTGGTTGCAATGATAAATTTCAAATTTCATGTCATTTGAGTTTTAAACGTAACAATTGAAAACTTTTCAATTAAATGCATAGCATGGAAGCACAAAGTACTGCTTGAAAATGAGATAGCGGCTCAGATAGTTATCAATAGACCGAATAAATTACGAATGTAGGGTAATTGATTCTATAAGAGTCAATAAATTTGATGAAATTAAAAAAAATTTCTAATGCACTTATTCTTTAAGTTTTGAATATGTGGGAAAAGTTTGGATTTCTATGTTTGAAACCAAATTATATTTTGTTGTCGTTATGTTCTAGTGGAATATACTTTGGAATATATGTGATATGAACTGGATAGAACGTTTTTCTTGAATTTGGGATAATTGATTTTAGAGGAATAAAATTTGTTGTCTTTAATCCCTGCAGGACTTGCGGCTCATATGCAAATTTTGTTCGGTTGACATCACTTATTTTAAAGTTGCCTTTAGTTAAACGATAAGGAAATGCTCTAACTAAAGGAAGCAAATATTACTTTTCTTTTTTACTGGTGCCAGAAACAAATTTTGTATGCACATTTTGAAGATGCATATATGCACCCATGGTCTCGAATGGGTTAAACAACGAAATTTGTTTAAATAAAAATCAATAATTTTTTTTTAAATTTAAATTGCTATATGATGTTGACGAAATTTTTATGTAGGTGACGGATGTAAATAAATAACAAACCGCTTAAGATTTAAAAAAAAAAATAAATATATTTAATCAAATTTTTTATTCTTTTTTCTGGTTACAATGATATATAAATTTTATTTTATTTTATTTTATTTATTTGGTTTTGAAAGCAACGAGAGAAAAATTAACTCCTTGAAGGAAGGTAGTATATTATTTATACCACTTAATTTTAATCAAATTTCGTACCAGAATTTTTGAATAAATTTTTATATTGGGGTTTTATTTTCTGTTATTTTAACCACTGATGAAGAAATCATGTAAAATTGCATTTATTTATTTATTTTTTTGGAAAATTCTAATATGAATTGAACATAACAGAAACACAATAACTTGCACCTAAAAGGGTTTAGCAGCTTAGGAACGCAAGGAGCTTGCTGAAATTCAGATATCGTCCAGATAGTTAATAATACAATGGATAAATTAGGAATGAACTCAAACGATTTTTATGACAAACAATAAATCTTATCAAGTTTTCTGAAATTTCTATCCGAAGGATCTTTACAACCCAAACAAGTATGACTCGTTTGGCTTTGCTTTTTATACAGCACAGTGTTGAAAGTAGGATTTTTTTTTAAATGTATATACTAGCAGAGCCGCCTGGCGTTGCCCGGGGTTCGTAAATAATAACCTTAAACAAAACTGAAGTTTGTATGATTTTATATCATTTGAAATTATTTTAAATGAACCTAATTTCGGAGGCCTACATTGCCTTCCGCAGCTTCTAGAGTGTTCCCAACAAACTTCTTTCCGAACGAGCCTGTAACCCGGGTCCCCGTTACCTAGGGCAACATGTACCTGAAGTACTCCGCACGTGCCGGAGACAATCGAAAACTAAGTTGAGTGATCCAAATCTCGTAGTAATTTAAAAAAAAAAAGGAATGCATCATTAATGTTAGAAAATGTTGGTAACTGAAGTGTAAGGTAAAATTTAATAATACAGAAAGTAGCCGAATTGTAATCTAAGTTCAATGAACCAAATCATGTTGAAATTGGGTTCTTAGAATCCGAGGAAAGAATACGCCACCAAGCGGTGGAAAATACCCCCTCCCCTTATAAATTTCACAAATTACTTTTAACATTAACACGATATTTAATAAACGGATGAAGTCCCTTATCTAATGTTACCTTCAACCCTTTCAGGGGCAAAGTAATTATATTCGTAAAATTCTAAAATGAATGATTGACACCAGAATTTATAAACAAATTTATTCCACAGTAAGTGAAAACTTTTATTCATACACTTTATGAAATTAAAAATTTTATTCCAAAATTCCGGTGTCAGTGTGGCATTTGGTAATTAGAACATGGTGTTGGCAAATGCCAACACTGCCCCTGAAAGGGTTAAAGTAACGCGGTTTTTAATTTACGGCTGTAGTTTGTAAACGTAAATTGATGCTGAAAAAGGAGATTAATGTTTGAAAAAGTGGTCGCTGAGGAATAAAAAAAGACCGGGCCCTGGGGTTCAGGGTCTTAACTGGAATGTAGTTCGGTGTAAGAAAATCTTTTTATAGTTTTATAATAGCTGGAGGACGCTGAAACTATGTTAAAGAAAACATTAATAGAATCGGATAGTTTTTAAAGAAGCTGCAACAAAGACTCCAAGAAGCAGATTAATATTCAAAATCGGTAGAAGCTGAAGTCTGGGAAATTTTTTTGTCATTCATGTAGAAGAAATTGTTTAAAAAAGAAGCTAGTGAATTGGACCGTTTATAACCCTCTGTCTACCAGAAGGGTCCAATGGACCCGACATGTACATTCAAAATATTTATTCAAACCAGAAATTTCTTCAAAACAAACTAAATTTATAAATCAGTCAATAATAAGTTAAATAAACAAATTAAATAGTTTTAAGTAAAAATTCTGGTGTAGAATGTTTTTATAAAACTTGAGTAAAATTTTCGGTAGTTCTAGGGTTAAGGGACCTATAACAAAGGGCCCAAAGAGAGCTAACTGATAAGGGCCCTAACATTAAAACTTGTTAAAGATCTAAGTTCTTAACACTTTAGATATTCAATTATTCAAAATTAAGCATAGGGTATCAATTAATGATTAAAATAAAATTTTAAAGAAATGCGCAAAAAATGGGGGGGGAAATGCTTAAATCAGGAGACCTAAGGTCCAGTAAAAATAAGAGGGTATTGGACACCGGAGAAGAGCGCAAGTCTCAACTTTAAAATTTTGCATTGAGATTGCAAAAAATATAGATGGTGAAAATGCATGCCGCGCAAAACGTGCAAGGGACCCCGGACCGGGCCCTATGGAACCCTAAGGAACCCCAGGATTTTAACTGGAATAAAGTAACGGGAGAGTAACTAAATGGAAAAAGGGTTTCAAAAATGAAGATCGGATGAAGAGGATGCAATTTATTAACAATTTTATGGTGCAAAATATTTAAGGGGCCGTGTACCGGGCCCCAAGGGGCCAGGGACTTAAGTAGCATGCAGTTGCGGATAAAGATATTTTTTAATAGATTTTAAAGTAGTCAGAGGATGCTAGAAATATGTTAAAGAAAACTGCAAGTAATTCCGATCATTTTTAAAGAAGCTGCACCAAGGGCCCCCTTCGAGGCGATTAATATTCAAAATTGTTGGTATCTGAAGTCTGTATCTTTAATTTTTTTTTGTTTGTCGTTCATGTAGTTGCTGGAGAATCTAAGAGGTTATTAGAAAAAAAAAGCTAGTGAATCGGACCATTTTTAAGGGAGCATCAAGGGCCCCAAGAAGGCGATTAATATTCAAAGTTGGTGGTAGCTGAAGTCTGAGAAAATTTTTTGTCGTTCACGTAGTAGCTGGAAGGTCTAAGAAGTTGTTAGAAAAAAAAGTTAGTGAATCGGACTATTTTTAAGTGCTGATAGTTAAAAACAGGGCCCTAACATAAAAACACGTTAAAATGGATAGTATTTAGCGCGTTAAGATCTTTAGTTAGCCAAATTTAATCATAGGGTATGAATTATTCGTTATGATAATATTTTAAAGAAATGCAAAAAAAGAAATGCTAAATCAAAAAAGGGCCCTAGGACCCCAATAAAAACATGAGGGCGTTGATCCATTTTATAACAGCTGAACAATTCGCCGAATTTTCCTGCAAATTTGAAAATTGGTATAGGAGTTTATTTTAGTCTGCAAAATACCCAGAAGATGGCAGCACTATACAAAACAATCTTTTCTGTAAGTATAGTGTTTTATTTAGAATCAGTATATTCTAGTACGGAGATTTTCCGAAATTTTCATTGCACAGATACATGCAAGTTCTGAAATTTAACGTTATAATTATTATTTTTTGCACCCTTAATATTTATTTCAAGAGGAAATGTCTAATTTATATGCATATTTTTTTAATCTAATTTTAATAATTTTGACACTGGTGATTCATTATTGAACGACTGCGCGAAAATTTATTTTTTTTCTTATATGTAAAAATGAGCATGCATGTATAAAATTTCTTATGTATAAAAATGAGACACACAAAATTTCAGAAAAAATGAAATTTCTTTTATTTATAAAAGAGAAAATTTCATCCTTGGTCCTACCGATCATCGATTTAGAGTCCTTGACTCTGGCAAGCTGACGCTTTAGCGAACGAACCAATGCGACTTGTGAAAGAATTTGAAATTTACATTCAATTGCATAGGGGTGCGTACTGAGCATGCGCCTTCAAGACTAGAGATGAAATAGCTACTTTTTTATGGGAGTGATGTCCAAATATTAATTAATTACTCAGCTAATAATTAGAATATTAAAATTCCGAAGCTATGGTGCATCATGAGACACTTTGGGCTAGCCTCGAAAAAATTTTGAGCCTCGTACGTTCCGTAGATTTTGCTAGCCATCGCACACAGACAGACAGAGCGATTTGTTCTTTTATTAGTACAGATATTTCTTGATTGCTGCCACATTTTTAACCCCTTGAGGGGCAAGCAATTACGTTTGTGAAATGCTGAGTTCCCACTGGAATCTTTGAAAAATTCTATTTCAAAATAGGTAAAAGCAATTTTACGGCTTTTTTTCCACCGAAGTTAGAAAAGTAAAATTTCATAAAATTTTTCTGGTGTAAAACTTCATTAATCGTAGGTGGTATATAATATATACCGGTGCCCCTCAAGGGATTAAATAGTTACTTAAGGAAAAGTTGAAACTTGCAAAAATACATGTTTTACGGTATTTAGCGTCCGCAACTCCATACCTCTGATGCAAAGATGAAAGAATCATAAGTGTGAAACACATCGAGCATTCGGTCGAATAGAATTGATCGGAATAGAAGAATACAAGATTTGTTATTGTAATTTTCTAATCAAATATACTTTTAAAAAGCATGTAAATAAAATCTGTTGCAACGCTGTAAATAACGAAGAAACTTTTTTGATGTAGAAGTAATATTTGCGAAAATTTATTGTAAACATACGATTTCAGAAAAATGAACCTTATTTTCAAATACCATTTAAAGAATGAATGAACAATAAGAAATCTTATGAAAATTGTTTTCGAGGATTTCAGAATATTTCAAAAATTATATGTCCCCCATCACCTTTTCTGTTATCAAATTTCAGAAAAGCTATTTCTATTAATTACGGAAGCATATTACTTAATACAGACTTTTTTTTTATAATAAATGCTTGACGTAACGTTTAACATTATTTTTGTTTATGCCTATATAGAGGAATACATTTATTAACCCTCCGAGCGTCTTGCAAAAGGGTAAAATTGTAAAGTTGTTTTCTCTGCATTTTGTGTAAATGCTAAGAAAATGTGATTCTTTCAACATTATATAAAAAAAAAAAACTCAATTACAAATATGAATGTAATCCTTGAGAGTATTAATCATTCTTCAATGTATTTAAAATTCATTAAATCTAATGACTTATACTATCTTAAATATTGCTTGTATTGCAGTGAAACCTGGAGCTTAGTGAACGGAATAATACGCCCCAAACACTTAGAGGGTTAAACAACATTTTAATCATAATTGATCATATCGTTTATTGTATATTCATTAATCAATAATATGCACAACTTGCAATTATTTCGGTTTAGATCTTTTTTTCAGAAATTACTAAAATGACAGAGATTTGTGGTTAAGGTATTTTAATTGCATACGAAAACTGACATTTATTAAAATAAGGATTATTGGTAGCAGTTTAGATGTTATGCATTAAACGTTTGCACCTATTAAAAAATATATATATATATTCTATAGAAATAAAAAATTTTGTTGAGCTCAAAACCAACGCAACCGTTTTCACAGTGTCTGAAAACTGATTTATAGTTTTTATTTTTTTTTCTTCTGAATTTATGGTGTTCGCTTAGGAAAGGGGATGGGGCATGTTAATGGAAGAATGAGAACATAATTTGGTTTTTTTTTTTTTCATTTGAATTATTCAAATAATGCAATTTTTAAAAAGAACTATACGATTCCACGCATAGGTGAAGAAAATGTTAAAACTACATTAGGTTTTGAAGCTTCAAATACTGTATCAAACATTTTTAAAGAAATCAAAAATTGGCAAAATTTTGAAATGAACAATTATGCTTTCGTTCTCGTGCAAAAGAAAAAAAAATCTAATGTAGCAGTTTGTTTTCCTCTATCATTTAAAAAGCAACTGCGTGTAAATTGCGCCCAAGGAATGAGTAATGATAGTACAATAATTATATTAAGTTGTGATGCAATGTAAATTGATGATGTAATAAATGTAGAATATATGAATAACATACATTGCACATTTGAATAATATTATAGAATAACATAAAGGTAATATTCCTAACAAAAATATTATATATTTTATCGATTTAATAACACATTCTTTTTCCTTTACGATTGAAATGAGAATTTTCAAAACTTCGATTCAATTTGGCTTTGATATGAACAAGTGGAAGCTTGTCAGCTTGTTAAATATATAGCATGAGAACACAAAGCTCTGTTTGGAAATGAAATAACGGATCAGATAGTTATTAATAGAATGAATAAATTACGAATGAACGGGAATTGAAATTGTGAGAGTCAATAAATTAGGCGAAACTTCAGAAATTTTCATTTGAAGCAATTCTTAATTCTAAGTTGCGAATCACTTACAAAAGATTGAATTTACATGATGTGAATTATATCACCTTTTGTTATCACTATTGAAATACAGTGGAACCCGGTTGAGACGCTCACGGTTAATACGCGATCCCGCTTAATACGCGGATTTTTTCGGATCCCTTGAACATCGCCCATAAGGCTAATGTAAAAGGATCACGTTTAATACGCGAACGGTTTATGACGCGATCCCGCTTAATACGCGATAAATTTTCGGTTCTTTGAGGGAAAAAATTACGCTTAAGATGCAAATTCATTGATCAAGATGCGAATTCCTTCTTTCTTCTCGAGTGTTAACGATTTAGAGGATTTATATTATTCAGATAAAAAACACTGTTTCCGAATATTATTTTATTTATTTAGCAACAGATTAATTAAGGCAAAAATTACTAATCGGAAACAGTGATAGATGTTTGAAAAACAAAAACACCCCGTTAAATTAGCAAAACTGCAATTCTTCTTTGATCCCACCTCCTAACATTCTTTGTCTCTCGCTTCGTGTACGTTTTTACTGTAGTAGAGAGAGATAGACGCATTCAGGTTACTTAGATACGTCACAAAAATTATGATTAGAGTTGTTCACACGTGTTGTTAGAGATGTTTTAAATGTACTTTATATCACTACTATGTTTTATAATGCATATAGGCAACAAAATATGAAACTCGCAAAGATTAAATACGACTGCGATTGGATAATTCTCTTATGTTTACTTTACTTTTTGCTATATCAATATTTTATAAGAATAGTTTTTCTTATTATATAGATAATGAAGAACAGATTATATTGTGCTGTCCTCTAAAAAAAACCCACTTTTTGAATTTTTCTCTATATAAAATTTAATAAAAAATACAAAACAATTTGAAGTAGCTACATTGTCACAGCTTGTTCTGACTAAGATTTTAATGTATAGTATTTTTGATTCTGTCAATATATTACAAAATGGCAGTCAATTAAAGAAGAATTTGAAAAAAACCCACTTTTTTCTAAAAATAACCCATGTTACCTAAAAAAAACCCACATGTAAAAACACTTCTAGAAACCTAAATATTAGACAGTAAAGTTTTTTTTTTCATTATTAATTAATTTTAAAACACAATTCTGCAAAAAAAGTTTTTTTTTCAGTTTTTTGCAATCAAATCCAAAGGGGCAACTTAATCACACAAGTTTTAATTAATCCTTGTTCAGAAAGTAGGAACGCCTGAAATTGGCACTGTGTTATTCAGAAACTACAGAAATGTTCCATTTTTTGGTAAACAAATGGACAAATTTTTTGGTACAAATTCTTAAAAATGCAAAATATGCATTAAATTTGTGTTGGAAAACGTCTCAGTGTAAGTGATTTTATGTCCAACATCACCTCGCTTGTGAAATGACAATTTCCTTGTGATATGTGCAACGCGTCTTCATTTTTTTTTTTAGTTGTGAAATATGTTCCAAGATGGCGACACTTCCCTGAGCTATGGTGGCGTAAGATCACAGACTAGCGAACAATTGTGTAAAAGACTTTTGTTTCGAAAAGGCGACAACAGATAGCAGCACTAGATAACTTTTCTGATAGACTCATTTTAAATAGAACCTTTTTTTTTGCTTGTTAAGCAGTTTTTATTGTTTCAGGTTTTTTACTCTGTTTTAACTCTTGTGGGCCCCTTTTTACTTCTCACTCGAATGACCGATGTTGTCGGGCCAACAACGCACGAATTCCTGTGCGTTGTTCTATTGTTATAAAGAAAATCTTGTATCTGCGTGGATCCAATATCATGATCCAAATTACATTACTAATCTTATTTTATTCTTCTTTTATAGTGTGAGTGTACGACCTTATGTAACCAAGATATAGTATTAGATTAAACGGTTTTATTCTGCACTTCTGCTCATCAATGAATACCACTTACACATTTTTTCAAATAAAATTAATCGAGTGTTTCTAGGTGATCAACGTGAGAAGTCAAGCACTCTGCGTTCACTTACCAGAAAGGTAAGAAAAAAAAACTTTCTATCTTTCATTATTGATGTAAATACTTTTGGTATAACAATTTTATATTTATACTGGGTCCTTAGCTTCAAGCTAATCGCGAACTCACCCCTTCTAGATATTTTAAAAGATTATGAAGGCTGAGTTGAAAGGGAAAGTAAATAAATAAATAAAAAAAACCCAGTAATAAAAATTTGTTTATCTGATTGTGATAAAATGGTGAACAAGATGCACATATGAGATATGAAATATTGAAATATATACATGAAAATAAAAATAAATGTGCATGAATAAATAACGATATATATAATATCGCAAAAAAAAGAGTATTATTGTGAATAAATATTGATTGATTATTGTGAATAAATGATCATTTTATTTATATTTATGAATATATTCTAAGAAATTATTTTACGAAAGTCACAAACTTCTTATAGTAAATATATTTGTTATCAAAGAATTTATAATACTTGAATAACACGCTATGTCTGCCTCAAAAGAAATTACGGCAGTAGAGAAATTAAATGATAATAATTATAATCATTGGTGTTTTAAATTAGAAAATCTGTTAATTAAAGATGACTTATTCAAATATATAACAGAATCTCCACCTGCCACACCCGATGATACATACTAAAAACGCGGCTAAGGCGAAAGCCATAATTTGTTTGTGCATTGAAAATGCACAAATTGTGCACATCAGACATTTGACATCTCCCAAAGACATTTGGAAAAGATTAAAAAGTGTTCACCAAAGGGCGAATTTATCATCCAAATTATTCCTTTTGAGGAAACTATATTCGCAAAGGCTCAACGAGGGCGGAGACTTAAATTTACATATCAACAATATTTTAACTATCCGCGACAAACTCGCTGCCATTGGAGAGCTCATAAATGATTCGCCCATTGTGGCTCTTATGCTTTGCAGCTTGCCTCAGTCATATGCTCCTCTTATAACGAGCATGGAGGCTAGAGACGAAAAGGATCTAGACCTCGAGTTTGTAAAAAACAAACTCATCGATGAGTACTCTCATCGAATCGAATACAAAAACACCAGCACACGACCAAGGGACACAGCATATAAAATTATAAATAAAGGAAATAAAAAGTATTGCAGCTTCTGTCAACGAGATGGGCACGCTCGTTCAGAATGTTACAAATTGAAAAACAAACAGAAAAACAATTACCAAAGAAGCGAAAATTATAACAGTAATAAATTTAACAACCATGCCAACTTTAACCCTCTGTCTACCAGAAGGGTCCAATGGACCCGACATGTACATTCAAAATATTTATTCAAACCAGAAATTTCTTCAAAACAAACTAAATGTATAAATCAGACAATAATAAGTTAAATAAACAAATTAAATAGTTTTAAGTAAAAATTCTGGTGTAGAATGTTTTTATAAAACTTGAGTAAAATTTCCGGTAGTTCTAGGGTTAAAGCCAATTCGGTAAACACCAAAAATCAACACAATGGTAGTAAAACCGACTCCTCGAATTTTTGCTTCAAAAGCAAGTCAAATATAGAGGATGAGGTCAATCAATCGATCATTCCTCTCTTCCCAGTGGAAAACAATTTTGAAATTGAGTCAGTAAAAATTAACCAAACACAAACAACAGATCCAAACACATATATCATTGACTCGGGTTGTACCAGGCACGTTGCATCAGCAAAAACAAATTTTGCTACATTCACAGCCGGGAATTTTGGGAATATAACAATCGCTAATGGAAAAAGGCTTAATTCGGAAGGTATGGGCGACGTAAAAATAAAAACAGACAAAAACCACTACATTACACTAAGAAATGTATTGTACTGTCCAGAACTAAAGGGCAATTTATTGTCAGTTAAGAAAGCCACTGAAAATAATATAAAGGTAATTTTCGAGAAAAATGCATGTTTATTTGTCAAAGATGATAATATAATCTTGACAGCTAAATTAAATGATAATCTCTACGTATTAAACCCTGAAGATGATTACGGCTATACTATAAGTACTCAAACTTTCTGTAACAATACAAATTGTATTTCATTGTGGCACCGAAGACTCGGACACAAAAATTTTGATGATATTAAATACCTTGTTAATCATGAATTAGCCAATGGGATAACAATTAACAAATGTAAACATGACATGCGATGCACCAAGTGCATTGAAGGGAAACTTTCCGCTCTGCCCTACCCTAAAGTAGCCACAAACAGAAGCAAAGACATCGGTACCCTCGCACATTCCGATATATGTGGCCCCATGAATACTGAAACGATAGGAAGGAAAAGATACTTTATAACATTCACGGATGATTATAGCAGGTACACAATAACATACTTAATCGCGCATAAATCGGAAGCCGTTATTAAACTGAAAGAATACACAGCGCTAACAAAAAATAAATTTGGCAAGTTGATAAAGACAATAAGGTCCGATAACGCAAAAGAGTATATCAGTGATGAATTTGAAAACTGCCTGATAGAAAACGGGATAGAGCGTCAATTGAGTGTTCCCTATTCTAGCCCACAGAACGGCGTTTCAGAAAGAAAGAATAGAACGATAGTGGAAATGGCTAGAACCATGTTGTCGGACGCCAAGTTACCTAAGCAATTCTGAGGGGAAGCTGTCATGTCCGCCACCTACCTCATCAACCGTCTACCAACAAAGGCTAACAAAAATAACATGACACCCTATGAACTTTGGCATAAAAGAAAACCCGATCTCTCGAACATCAAAACATTCGGATGTAAGGCATTTGCCTATGTCGACAAACCTAAAAGAAATAAATTAGATGAGAAAGCCATCGAGGGAATAATGTTGGGATATGATTTCAGAAGCAAGGGCTATAGGATATACACGGGTGAAAATAAAATTATAATATCTAGAACCGTAAAATTCTTCGAAGAAGGTATAAAAGATGAGGAAATTAAACCCGCCAAAGAAAATCAAAACATCGAACAAACTCCCGCAGATAATATTGAAATTGATCTAGAAGAGCGCGACGATGATCAGAATAACACCCCGACTGACACATCCCTTGAGCCGAGAAGATCGCAGAGACAAAATCGTGGCGTACCACCTAACCGTTATGGAATAAGCGCAAACCTGTGTCAAATTCAGGAGCCAAAGTCATGGACAGACCTACAAAATATCAATGACGCAGAAACTAAAGATAAATGGCTAAAAGCCACTAGTGAGGAAATAGATTCTCTGAAGCAAAATAATACTTGGAGATTAATAAAACCTATCCCGGGAGAACGCGTCATAGGTTGTAGGTGGACGTTTAAGGCAAAAAGGGGAGCCAACGGGTCTATAGAGCGATATAAAGCCAGATTGGTCGCTAAGGGATATGCTCAAAAATATGGAAGCGATTTCGACGAGACCTACGCACCCGTTGTAGCGCATACCACCCTGCGAGCATTCTTAAACGCAGCGGTGTACAAAGACCTTAAAATAACTCACCTAGATGTCAAAACTGCTTTCTTACATGGCGATTTAGAAGAGGAGGTTTATATGCATCAGCCAGAGGGATACATAACAAAAGGGGAAGAAGATAAAGTGTGTAGTTTAAACAAAGCGATTTACGGCCTTAAGCAGGCAGCTAGGGCGTGGAACCAAAAAATAAGTAAATCTCTAAAAGAACTAAATTTCGTTGAATGCGCGACAGACAAATGTCTGTACAAAAGAGTCCAAGATGGAAAAATCGCATACATAATAGTGTATGTTGATGACATCTTAGTCGCAGGAGACAAAACAGACACACACAAAATATACACTGAATTATCAATGCAATACGAAATCAAAAATTTGGGTCAAGTAACACAATATTTAGGCATAAACATAAAGGAAACAGCAAACGGTAATCTAGAATTAGACCAGGAACACAAAATAATACAAATCGCAGAAAAATTCAATTTGTTAAATGGTAAGCCTACGTATACACCCATGAATACTAACTACTTTAATCTAGATCCAAACGGGAAACTAATGGGAGATAACGTAAAATTTAGACAGGCTATAGGAGGGCTTCTATACATTGCAACTTTAACTAGACCCGACATAGCATCAGTCGTTAACATCCTGGGAAGAAGGAATGAATCCCCAAGGGAAATCGATTGGCAAGCTATCGAGAAATTAATTAGATATCTGCTTACTACCAAAGATCTTAAATTCGTCATAGATAAAACAAAACCTCCAATCCTAACGGCATATAGCGATGCCGATTGGGGGAACGACAGAATAGACAGGAAATCAACCACTGGAAACTTGTTTAAATTAGGAAATAATATATTGGCATGGTCATCGAGGAAGCAGAGTTGCACAGCACTCTCGTCCACGGAGGCTGAATATATCGCTGCCTCTAATGCAGGTCAAGAGATCTCGTGGTTGTTAGACCTGTTAAATGACCTCGAACTATGTCAACAACTACCCGTAACATTGTACGAAGATAACTTATCAGCCATAAGATTGACCGAAAACGAAAAGGCACAGACAAGAACTAAACACGTGGAAGTTAAGTATCACCACATCAGACATCTATGCCAGAATGGCATAATCAAAATAACTTATTGCCCATCGAAGTTAATGCTGGCAGACGTGCTCACCAAGCCGTTGCCTAAGCCTCATTTCGAGTGTTTGAGAAACAAGTTAAACATTTTACGCTCGTCGGTTTGACATAACAAGCGGGGGTGTTGGAAAACGTCTCAGTGTAAGTGATTTTATGTCCAACATCACCTCGCTTGTGAAATGACAATTTCCTTGTGATATGTGCAACGCGTCTTCATTTTTTTTTAGTTGTGAAATATGTTCCAAGATGGCGACACTTCCCTGAGCTATGGTGGCGTAAGATCACAGACTAGCGAACAATTGTGTAAAAGACTTTTGTTTCGAAAAGGCGACAACAGATAGCAGCACTAGAGAACTTTTCTGATAGACTCATTTTAAATAGAACCTTTTTTTTGCTTGTTAAGCAGTTTTTATTGTTTCAGGTTTTTTTACTCTGTTTTAACTCTTGTGGGCCCCTTTTTACTTCTCACTCGAATGGCCGATGTTGTTGGGCCAACAACGCACGAATTCCTGTGCGTTGTTCTATTGTTATAAAGAAAATCTTGTATCTGCTTGGATCCAATATCATGATCCAAATTACATTACTAATCTTATTTTATTCTTCTTTTATAGTGTGAGTGTACGACCTTATGTAACCAAGATATAGTATTAGATTAAACGGTTTTATTCTGCACTTCTGCTCATCAATGAATACCACTTACACATTTTTTCAAATAAAATTAATCGAGTGTTTCTAGGTGATCAACGTGAGAAGTCAAGCACTCTGCGTTCACTTACCAGAAAGGTAAGAAAAAACTTTCTATCTTTCATTATTGATGTAAATACTTTTGGTATAACAATTTTATATTTATACTGGGTCCTTAGCTTCAAGCTAATCGCGAACTCACCCCTTCTAGATATTTTAAAAATTTGCACAATTTATTGGTTTTTTTTTCCCTTTAATTAATATTTTAAAGAAAAAATGTATGCTCCACCATTTATTTATATGTAAAAAAGTGGGGTTTTTTTAGTTCCCGCATGGGTTTTTTTTTACCTCTGTTTTCAAATCATCACAAACTGAGCCAAACATAATATAATCAGCTGAAAATGGCGCATTTTATTCACATATTAATGGATTAACATAAAAACATCTAAAAATTGATGTACATCATTGTAACATGTCGTATTATAACAAGAAAACCTGTGAAAATGAAGCTCTTTTTTTTTGCTAGAATTCTGTATTATTAGCTTATTTTTAAAAAAACTAAATAAACACTTCTAAAGTAATTTTAAATAATTTTATTACTGTAAATGGCATATAGAAACAGGACAAAAAGAAAATTTTACTCCAGCGATTTTTTTTGATGAAGTTCTAGGGTGGTTTTTTTTTAGGATACATTTTCCTGTGGGTTTTTTTAAGAGGACAGCACAATAATGGTACTAATTATTACAAGTACTAAATATGTTTTTAAAAACTGGGTTGTGCTTCAAAGATTTAACATTATTTTTCTTTCTGTTTAAAAAAATGAGTCTAGTAGAAAAATTATTTTTGGTTGCAACGCATTAATCGACAATAAATTCATGTTGAAATCTATATTTATTTTCCGTTGTTATTCCAGTTTGTACTGTAAAAAGAAACAATACGTTAAAGTGGAATACAATTAAATTTCAATCTGAATATATGTAAAAGACTCAACTTTCGACCGTAAACGTATAAATGAAGCCCAATTCCTACAACATTATATAAATCACGTTTAATACACGATCCCGCTTAATACGCGACTTTTGGCCGCTCCCTTGAAACGCGTCTTAAACGGGTTCCACTGTATAATGGAATATAATTTAAAACAGATGACATAAAACTTTATTATAATATTCCTCTGTAATTTCGGCAAAGGTTTAAACAAAGTAAGGACAAAAAAGTCCCCAATCTGGGAACACAGTTTGGAAAATTGTGTTGATGCTCTTTCCCATTTTTCAAGTTTTCTCCAAAGATCTTAAATTTTAAGGTCTTGTCAGAATTTAGGGATTTTCATAAATTACACTGAACATTTATCGACTGAATTGTTAATTAGGTTTCCTGAGCCCATTGTTCTATGATACATAAGGTATCCCTGCCATTTCTTTCAAGGGCAGATCTGGACCAACACCCCATACAATCATAAGAATGTCGTCCGTATAGGCTATTAACCCCTTCGGGACGAGAGCCTTTTACGAACTTTTTAATCTTTTGTCACCGTTTTCTAAAAACAGAAATTTGTGTCTTCTTGAATCGAGAAAATACGCTGATTCAGTAAGGCAAATTTTACAGTAAAATTTTACTGGTGAGGAAAAACAAGGATTCTGAGCACTTCATGCGGCACGTAGCTCGTCCCCAAGGGGTTAAGAGCCTACACTTGTCGCGGGAAGAAACGAGAATGCTAATGTTAAGTCTAAGGAAACGTTATTTTCAAATATCTCACTTGTATTTTAATATTTTAAAATGATTTTTTTTTTTTTTTTTTTTTTTTTTTTTTCATAGGATAACTGAGGTCTATCTCTAACCGGTCTAGTTTTTATTTTTTCGATTTTGGTTGCAGATTTTAGGTGCGTTCATTTGAATGATACGTTTTTGTATTATAAACATTCGAAATTTAGTGCTTCTAATATTAAATTATATTTTCATATTTTTATTAATAGCTCCTGAAATTATAATCGTAATGTGATAATTTTATGCGTGGTTATAATACTAAAAAAACCAAACATAAATACATTGAAATTGTAATTTTAAAATATTTGTGATATGAACTATTAATTATGAAATTAATATTTGAAAAAGATATAAATTGCAACCTATAGTGTTTTTGATATATTTATATTTATTATGTTCTGCTTTATGTGAATTCTCAATTTCATTTTTTCTTTCAAGTAGTTTTCTAATTATCACTAAAAAAGGTCAAAATGATTGTTTAAAGGGCCGTATATGATGTGCAGAAAAGCATAGCTTGAAAAAATATATTTTATTCATTTTCTTAAAGTTTTTGGGCTGGCAATAGTCGAAACATATTAAGCGGGTGAAATGGTCGTATTGGTCAGAAATAATACATTAATAGAAGTGACTTAGTCATTATGTAGCATTCAACAATCGAGTACGGAACTTCAATTTGGATACAGCCCCTAAAGTAGGCTCCTTTTAAAATAATTAATTTCTCGGAAACTGATCATACGAATTTCATGAAAATTTGGATTTAGGCTAATTGAAGGGTTTATAATTTAATTACGGTCTCAAACCTGCGTATTTTTATTGATAAAAACAAAGTTTCGGTTCGTTTTGATATGTAGATGGCCCTAATGAAATTTTATATACAGTCGGACCTCTATTTAACGAAGTAGCTAAATCCCGAAAAAAAGTTCGTTATATGGAAAATTCGTTAAATAGAGAGTCACTTTTTAAAATACTTTAAACTGCATAAAAGGTAATTTAAGTCCATAAACACTAAATATAATTAAAAAAAGTAATTAGTCACACTTTTTTCTATAAATTATATCTATTTGTTTTATTTATTTTGCCCATCAAAAAGAAAACTGCAAGGGAAATAAGAATGAAACAAAACATTGTCTGGAAATACATTGTATTTTCAGTTAAATTTAATTTTACATTAAAATCACGATTTTTTATTATGGCTGATAAGCTGTCTGGAGGAATACCAGATTTTAAAGCAGAATTCCTTTAATTCACGCCTTTATCCACCTCATCAAAAATAATTTTTTTTTTCTTTGATGCTCTAGCATTTTTTACTTTGACATTTTTGAGCTACAAGAACCGAAATTATCAACACGATTGATCATGATCAACAATCTAGAAAACGGGAAACTATAGTTTAAGGACATAGGGCAGCTCCATTGAGGGTTAAAAGGGAATATTTAAAGTTTGGACTTCTTGGATGGAAAGCAAAGAATCACAACAATTTTACTGCTCTCTGTGCCTGGTAAGACCTGTTCATGGTCATTGATCATCATAAAATGTGTTAAGAGAAAGAATAAGTTTGAAATGTTCAGTAATATTTTAACAAATAGAGAAAAGAAAAAAATTAGATCCCGAGGAATAGTTCGTTAAATAGAGAATGCACTTCGCTATTTGGAGGTTATTTTACGAAGAATTTTGCTAAATGTTCTTGGTTCCAAGTATAAGTTCGCAAAATAGAGAAATTCGCAAAATAGAGGTTCGTTAAATAGAGGTCCGACTGTACATACTTTAAAAGTAGACTTTATTTCCAATCGTTTGGTACCTGTAACTTTCTTCTACGACAATTTGTTGTAGAGTTAGCAGGGGTGTTTACTTTTTTTCCCCGACTGTACTTTACTGCTATTTGATAGTATGTTATTTCTTCTGAATGTTTTTTTATAAATATTTCTGTCTATATTACGCGTTAATCTATTTTAGTAATGAATACACTACGAATGATTTTAAATGTTTTCATGCTTTATTTAACAGACTTTTCTCTAATTCTTTTACAAAGCAAGAACTTAAAAAACCTTGAAGTTGTAAACGTAATTTATTTTAACCCCTTGAAGGGCGGTGACGCCGCTATGGCATCACATAATTTTAATCCCTAAATGCCACATTGCCAACAGAATTTTTTAATGAAAATTACACTTTTATTAAGTGTAATTTTCATAATATACTTTTACCTGTTTACAAGTAAATTTTCTTGTAAATACTGGTGTAAATAAATTATTTTAACATTTTACGAATGCAACTACCTTGCCTCTGAAAGGATTAAATTCTACTTGTTGTTGTAAGAAAAAAAAATATTTTTTATTCCAGGGTATAGAGTAAGGATGACTTAATAAATATGAAATAATGTGACGTGATGCAAATAATGATGCCTTCAGAATTAGAATATGAAAGCGATATATCGTAGAATATACGTTGTATGTGAGTGATGATGCGACAACTATAGAATATCCGGCAAGTAACGCTCCTAGCAAATATAATCGACCAAATAAGAGATTAAGTTTATTTTTTGTTTGATAGGAGGCATTTGAAATTTCGTTTCATTCGGGTATTAAATGTAACAAATGAAAAATTTTCAGCCTTTTAAATGTATAGCCTGAGAGCACAAAGCTCTATTTGAATTTGAAATAGCAAGTCATATAGAAATTAATGGAGTGAATAAATTTGGAGTGAATGGATATTCATTGTATGCGATGCATTAAATGTGATGATTTTTATAATCTTTTTGCTCGCGTTAAATAATTCTTTAAATCATGAGTTCGTGCCAAATGTTTGAACTTAATGTAATAGATTAAATAAAATGTATACATACTAAAAAAAACTATAATAAATATTTATTACAGTAATCATGTTAAATATTGGTTAATTAATCTGATAATCAATTGTTATGCACAAAATCGTTAATTTATTTATTTACTGAAATCATTGAAGAAAATGATTTTAGCATTTTCGCATGCATTATAACTAAAAGAAATTATTGCTATGCTTATTTTTTGTAAATATTTTTGTAAAAGTTGTGAAGCATATGTAATAATTAAGTAAATAATTTTATCTGTAATCACAGATACATAGATTCAGAATTTTTAATGCTTCTATTTTTAAATAACAATATTACCCCTATAGCTATTTGCCTTATTTAATAGCAAAATTTCTGCCAATAAATAAATCGATAATTACTATTCAAAATTTGTATTGTTACTCGAAACTGATATCACTGGCCTCTCTTATCCTAATGCTTTTAATCACATCATTTAAGGATGCCCATAATCACAACATTTATAATTAAAAGAAATTATTACTAAGCTTATTTTCTAAATGTTTTTGTAAAATTTGTACTTCATAAGGAATAGTTAATTAAATATTTTTAGCTGTACTCATAGGTATATGGATTCTGGATTTTAAATGCCTCTATTTTTAAATAGCAATATTAGTCTTTATAGCTATTAGCGTTATTTAATTGCAGGAATGCTGAGATTAAGTAAATCGGGAATTACTAATAAAACATAGTAAATGTATTCAAAACTCGAAATCACCGCCTTTTCTTGTTCTAATGCAGTAAAATTACAAATAATTTAAGTAAGCATAATACACTTTAGATAAATAAATACTTTGTTTTGTGCACAAACTGTCATTATGTGAAACTGGAAAGTAATTACCTGAAGGGAAAATTAAAGCGAATCTAAATCGATGTGTGGTTTACCTAGACTAGAGCACATTTATAAATAGTGGGTGTCATAGGGGTAGAAAAGTGTGATTGGTAATAAGAATTTTTGACAAAACTAGTCTTGGTGATAATATGAGATCTGCCAGTTTCGCCAAGTTTTATTGCATGCAGTTTGTTTACATAATACCCCCCCCCCCCCAATTTAAATAGAAATAAGCTATTAATTATAATGCATTGTGCTCTGATCAACTATGTCGAAAATCAATCTGTAATACTTTTCCACATATATTTAACGTTTTATTTATTAAAGCTTTGATGCGTTTTAAGAAGCAAAATTTATAAAATTCAACCCTGATCTAAAGATAATACTATAATGCATATAAACTTATCTACGCGAGTATCAACATGTTGCCGTCATATTGAAAAAGAAACTACATTCAAACGTTCTCCCCGTGCCAATGTTGCATTTCTTTTATAAAGGTAGGGGGAAATGTCCAAAATGTGGACACTAACATATTTTGACCTACCAAAAAAAAAAAAAAATATATATATATATATACATATATATATATATATATAACTGAAAAAAATCGTGCAAGCTAGTTTAGATAAAGTTCTAAATCATCAGAATTCAAGGATGTTTATTAGAAAAAATCATTAAGGTAGACATGAAAAATATTTTTGTGGGAAATGTCCGAAGTCCCAGATTTGGGCGACCTGTTGGGTAAAATGAGGTACTAATACAAAATACCATAAATTTGAAGCCTAATGCAAACTTTTGTATTACAAGTTTATTAAGAAGGCAAAAAATGAAGTTATGAATACAGAAGAAGAATAAATCATCATTGTTATTATTGTTTTCAACAGAAACTAATTTGCCGCACCACCAAAAAAAATCCCTGTCGGCTCAAGCCGACAGGCGGAGGTAGATTTCCAAGTTAAGTACTAAATTCATCAACAAAACTTAAATCAAGATTAGAGATAAACCCAGTTCTTTCACTAAGAATGAGCTCCAGGGAGCTAAACATTTTGTAAAAATTCTAATATACACGAATACACACACGCATGTATATGGAATAGGTTTAAAAATGGCTAAAGCAAATTCAGAGAACCTTAAAGTGTTAAAATATGTTAATATTTCCATAGTCGGGTTTTTATCGTGTTTTAATACGTTTCTTCAAACTCACATGACGTTACTTATTCACCTGCTGAGGTCCATTATATTTCTAATATGACGCAATATTTTGATTTTGTTTTTTTAATTCGTCAAACTATTTATTTCATTTTCAGTTTTCATGCGGAAATCTTGCTCTAGAAAACTTATGACGTAATATTCAATTTGTTTTCAATTCGTCAAACTGTTTATTTAATTTAATTTTCACGTGAAAATATTGCAATAGAAAAGCAATTGTTGTGGTGAGAATTTTATTGCTTTTTTTTTAATTGTTGGCAACTGTTATAACGAAAAATATTTAATTTTTCCTGTCATTGTTGTGAAAGAGCTGGTTTTATCAGAATCATGTTAAGACGGTATTCAAAATCTTTAACCCTTCCCATTTCCATTCCCTTGGGCCGATTTTGCTCATTTTCAATCCCCGCTGAGATATTAGTCATCTCAAAGTTGTTGGCGAGTTTGAAGATGATCCGTGCATAATTGCGACTTTTATCGTGCGGACAAAATTTAGTACATACATACATACATACATATATATATACATATATATATATATATATAAACTTTTTAGGTGGGGTGGTTTTGGGTTCCTGGGGTCCTATAATGAAAAGTTATGAAGGAATTTTTCAAAAGTCGCACCATGGTAACGACTGCAATAGGTAGTATTTCTTATGAAATCTACTTAAAACGTAATTAGACACATATGAGCTTATTATTGTTTTCAACAGAAATTAACTTGCTACACCCAAAAAAAATTAATTAGACATATATGAGCTTATCATTTCCTTCTTCAGCACTTGAACAGACAGTATGTATCCAACCTCTATATCTACAACACTGAATACACCCTTCTTTGTGTTTAGAGTTTCCGTATAGTTCAAGATGCAAGCATCTTTATTATCATTTATCTTCATCATCATATGATAGCACTGGTTCGTCAAATGTCCCCGTTTTAGCAGACAATGCAAGCAATGACGTCTACTAAAAAAACGGCGTCACTTTGTATAATTTAAGATAATTTAACAACCAACGTGTCAAAATATAAATTAAATCTACACGAATTATTGCTGTACTTATCAAAATCGAATGTTCAAAGATAACTTAATCAGTAACAATGCAGTTCACGTTGGAAACAGAAAAGAAAAACACTCAAACGTTGAAACTTTTGTGGAAAACAACAGATTAGTGAAAAGTGTCAATAGCACAATTCAAAATGGCATATCATGTAGGCAACAGTGCATGATAGTAGCATGCTGGATCTTAAGGTGTCAGCATTTACCAGTGAGAATTCTAACGCCCCCATTTAACGAGCCGGCCACATTTTAGACGACATTCCCCTACTCTAGATTAAACGTATGAGACTAGCATAAGGAAATCTGTTTAAGGATACGTAAATTCCTTGTTAATATGTCATGATGGAAGAGTTCTTTTGAACATTTAGAATTTTCTGACAGAATGGTCTAGCTTTTCAGTATGTGAATGCAAAAAATAAGAGAAATGTATTACAAATTTAAAAAGTTGACGTGAATAATTCCCAAAGGATATAAAACATCCATGAAAATGTTTGAATTTAATATATATAATTATGTTCTAATGTAGTGGAATTTTATTCTATCTATATTATAAAGGACAAACATATGTGTGCGTAACGCATACGTCATTCTGCGAATGGCAACACTTTGAAATTTGAAATGAAATTTCGGTTTTGCAATTTTTGCTACTGCAAATTTTTAAACTTCTAAACATGGCACACTTTCAATTTTTACACCGTCGTACAGGGAAAAAAATGTACTTTTAAATGCAATTTGTTTGAAAGCTCTATCTCAATTTATTTTTGAGATATTTTTTTTTTTTATAGTTTTTAGTACACAATTTCGTAATTGTGGCATCTGCCATTTCTATTAAAAGTAAAGCGAAAATAGTCATGGTTTATTTATTTTTATTGATTATATCCTTATTGATGCCATTTTCACATTACAAATAAAAGTAACATTTTTCGAATTTTTGAACAGAAAATGATGTCTGCCGTTATAAAAAAACACGCATTCTTCTTCATAAATCAAAAGATTGAAGAAGATATTTCAATATTTTTACATTACGCTGATACTGAGTTTGAGACGCTAGGTAAAATGATTCAGTGAGTAAAAATGATGCCATATTTAAAACAAAGCGATCGTTTTCTGTTATAAAACTAAATATTTGACCAATACTAAATGGCCAATACTATGGCAACTAAAGGCAAATTTCTGAATGGTAAATTTTCGCGGGTACTGAGATAGGAACTTAAAGTTTCTGCGAATGTTCACATGAAAAGTTGTATCGGATAAACGTGACTTTAAGTTTGGGAATACATTCATTAATAATGTATTGTGCGTTAAAATACTTTTAAATTGTAAATTTTGAGAATGTGAAAATAACTTACAGTTTAGATTTTATGGGGGAAATTTTTATGATGTGACAAAGCGAAATCCTTTTTACTAATTTTTCATCCCGTAAAAACAAACATAAGAGCCTAAATCTATAACTTCAAACATAATTTCTCATCTTGATTACATATTCTAATACAGTTTAAATTTTTCAATAATTTAAGCAATTGAAGTTTGTTGAAATAATATTTTGGTAATTTTAGGTTAAAAACATTTTGTTTTAAGAGTTAGACAACCAATGCAAGATGAATTTTTTATTGTAATTATTTTTGTAGGTTTATTATAAATTCGATCTAACAGTTCCATTCTAAACATTTTAATTCGTCGGATTTCGACGGGTTCCAACTCGATGCGATAAAAGTTTTCCTCTCTTTTACAAAACAACCACATTCAAAATATTCTAAAACTAATTTAGCAGCATTAATAATCTAAATTCCTGTATGTCGTTTTGAAAATAGCATACTAAAATGATGAATTTCGAATACAATAATACAACATCAGATAAATTACCCTTCTTACACGTTTTATAATTATCGGAATGGATTCTGCGCGGATTTAGAATTTCCCGATAGAATGGTCTAGCTTTTCACTGTGTTAATGGAAAAAAAAGTGAAATGTATTACAAATTTAAAAAGTTGAAGTGAAAAATTTCCGAAAGATATAAAACATCCATGAAAATGTTTCAATATAATATATATATATTTATGTTCAAATGTAGTGGAATTTTATTCTATTGTAATAAAAGGTTTCCTGTCTTTTACAAAACAACCACATTCAAAGTATAATAAAACTAGATTAGCAGCATTAATAATCTAAATTTCTGTGTATCATTTTGAAAACTCATGCTAAAATGATGAATTTCGAATAACAATAGAACATCAGCTAAATAACGCTTCTTACACGTTTTATAATTTTCCGAATGAATTCTACACGTACTTAAAATTTTCCAATAGAATTGTCTAGCATTCGCTTTGTGAATGCAAAAAATAAGTGAAATATATTACAAATTTAAAAAGTTGAAGTGAAAAATTTCCGAAGGATATAAAACACCCATGAAAATGTTTCAATATAATATATATATTTATGTTCAAATGTAGTGGAATTTTATTCTACTGTAATAAAAGGTTTCCTCTCTTTTACAAAACAACCACATTCAAAATATTCTAAAACTAGGTTAGCAGCATTAATAATCTAAATTCCTGTGTGTCGTTTTGAAAACTCATACTAAAATGATGAATTTCGAATAACAATAGAACATCAGATAAATAGCGCTTCTTACACGTAGATATTTTATCGGTCAAATGGCACGTTTAGTTTCCTTTCTGGTTGAAATGAGAAATTTCAAATTTCATTTCATTTGGCTAAAACGTAACAACTGAAAACTTTTCAGCCATTTATATGCATAGCTTAGATGTGTGAAGCATTGAACGAAAATGAGATAACGAATTGGATAGTTATTAATAGACTGAATAAATTACGAATAAATGGAAACTGATTCTACGAGAGTCGATAAATCGGTTCAAAATTTGCAAATTTTCACGCGCAGTAATTCTTTAAGTTCGGAGTTAGTGTCAAAGGTTTGGATTTAAATGCGGTAAATTAAATCATATATTGTTATTGGTATATTCTAATGCAAGTAGCCTTTAAAATAAGCGTGCTAAAATTTTAATTTTTGCTTAGGATTTCAAATAATATACAGAGTGTCGCAAAAGTTCCTGACACATTTTCATATTCAATATAAAATCAAGTAATTGTCGTAGAGGAGTGCGATTTGGACTAAAATGCTTCTCACAATGAAAAGTTTTCTTGAAGCGAATGAAAACAATTTGTTCGAATCTTCTATCATAGATGGCGCCATTTGTCCGTATGTTTGGTTTCAAACATGCGTTTTTTTTTTTTTTTTTTTTCCTGATTTTAATATTAGTTTCGACTCTGTGACACAGAAATGACGGCTCCCACCGAATTGCGTAGGTTGGTACTTCGGAATCAAATCGAAACTAATCTGTAAATAAAAAAAAGACGCATATTTGAAACCAGACATACTAGAGATCCTACTTTAGAGATATGTAGGATCTGTAAAACATACGGAGAAGGGGTGCCATCTATGATCGAAGTTTGGAACTAATCTTTTATTCCGTTGAAGAAAACTTTTCATTTTGAGAAGCATTGTAGTCCAAACCGTACTCCTGTACGACAATTACTTGATTTTATATTGAACTTTAAAATGTATCAAGATTTTTTGGGACAACCTGTATTACTGTGCAGAATTTACACTGAACAACAGGTTGGAGATTTATTACTAAACATATGATGAATTATTGTTTTATTCAAATATGAAATATTTTTATCTTCTTTCTAGAAGTAAAAAGTTTTCTTGATTAAAAAATATTTTCTTAAAGTATGCGCTAAATCTTTGAAACTAAAACTTTGTGGATTGTTTTAAATAAAATTAGTTTGTTCAACATTATTGCATTATTTAAATTGTTTATTAATTGGGAAAAAATCCATTTATTATCTAATCGAGATGAATTCTGCATTTAGTAGAAAATAAACAGAACATATATGAAAATTCAATAATTTTGGCAGCTAAAGCTGCAAAAACAAACAAATGGTCGCAAAGTTCTTTTATTTTTCTAGAAAAGTTTTTTTTTTTTTTTTTTTAAACTATAATGCTGGTTATGGCACACAAAAATAGCTTGCGAGAAAAATGAGTAGATAAGTTTAAAATCGAAATGCTGTGTTACACTAATTTGCAACGTATTCAGGGTATTTTTATAAATATAGTTCATTGGTTAATCGGACCAGGATTCGTGTTTTTTTTTTTAATAGTTTGAGTTTTTTATGTTCACTCCCCGACATAACGCTTTAAACGGGAATTTAGACTAATACATGAATTAATACATGCTGTCCCTTATTTACTTTGAGTTTATAAATCGATAAACCCGTCGTAACTTTAAAATATAGTAACAGGGTCCGTACGGATCCTGGAATTTTCAGGCTCGGTAATTCTTCGGTACCAGTATTTTCTTATAGAAAATCTCTCCTTAAATGAACCGATATTTCGCTCGTTTGATCTAGATTTAATTATTTTTTTATACAAAAAGTACTGGTATTTAACCTGGAAAATAACGGGACCTTACGAACCATGTGTAGACCGGAAATAATAGGTAAAATGTAGACGAAGATAAGTACTCGTAGATCTTTATAGTAAGACTAATAGTAATATTATAATATGTTTTACTACTGATACTTGCAGCAGACGGTTTGAAATTTTAAGCGCATATTATCCCTTTCTAAGGCAGCGGGAATTATACTTCCCACTTAATTTTAACCCCATATACCAAATTCGCAACAATAAATTTAGATAAAATTTTACTTTTATAATAAACGAGACTAAAAGCATTTAATTAATTTCAAAGCAATTTGTTAATAAATTCGGGTGACATTAAACAATTTCAACATTCTTTAAACAAAATTATTCTGCCTTAGAAAGGGTTAATAAGTCCACTTTAGTTGCTTGGTGAAGTTGGATCAAGGACAATAACAGTTCTCTGCTGGATCACACTTCTGGTTTGGTGCTAGTACAGCGTCTAGAAACATATAGTGTGGGAATCGCGTATACAGGTGTAGCTTTAGAATGTATCCAACAAATTACATTTTCTTAACACGTTCACGCCGGCGCGGTGGGTCACAATCGACTGTCTCAGAGCTTCCAAGTCTCCGGTTTTTTTGGATACCAGTATTTTAATATAGAAAACGTTGTTTTATTTAATTAGAACAATTGGGCGATTTAAAGGGACAATATTTTCTCAAAAATAATAGTGGTGTGCAAAAAGCCGGAGACTTGACAACTCTGAGACAGTCGAGTGTGACCCACCGCGCCGGCGTGAACGTGTTAAGCAGTGCGGCCTCTGTTGTTAACCCTTTCCGGCGAGGAATATTTCTGTTTATAAAATGATGAAATAATGAACTGACACTAGAATTCATAAACGGAGTTTTTAGAAAATATGAAATGGTTTATTTTCAAAGACGTTATAAAAGGAAAATTTCAATTAAATATTCTGGGTGCAAATAAAATAAAAATTAGGTGTCCTTTTTTAAGGAGACCGACCCCGAAAGGGTTAATCTGTTAAGATATTGCTTGAAAGTGTAAACACTAAGCGTTAGTTACAGTGTGTAGAAATATATGTGGTGCGAACTGCTTTAAAATATTAGGTCATTAGAAATGAAAAGTCCGATTTGAAGGAGTTTTTTTAATTTATAAATTCTGAATTCTCACAAAAAAGTTATAATATTTATTTTTTCTTTATCAGATTAAAGTTCCGAATAAAGTTTTGAATACTGAAATATTCCGCAGCTAAAATAAAAGAAAATTTTTATTCAACATTTTCTTCCCACTCGGTCCGTTGTTTAACACCACTTTTATTTAAAGAAAAATCTTCTTTATAAATTTCCAAGAAACATACCGAGAAGAGGGGTTGTTTTGCACTTGTTCCCGAACCCTACCACGAATTTCTATGTAAAAAATTACTGGTTTTCAAAAAGCGGGCCAGTGGGAGGCCTGCTAATGTATCGCGTATTTCAACATAAATCTTTTTAATTCTGCTTTTCGCAAAAATTGTCACTCAAAAACAAACTTCCCACAATTTAAACTGCAGCATAAATATCTAAAAACAAGCTGGATTTCTAATCATTCGTAGCAATAGTCGTCTTCTGATAGTCGCAATAATCTTAGCAATAGTCGTCAAGGATCGTCCTCTGATGAAATGTAATTTTTTGGAAACTGTTTCACTTGTAGTACTAGGACTGTATTAAAAATATATATCAATAATACAATGACTGCTTCTTTCAAATTCTAAGAATAAATTTTATTGGTTTTCAGTGGCATCTTACATGTGGCAGCAAACTCTTAAACCTTCACCCGTGGGCGACATTTACAGTGGGTTACTTTTTTTAAAAATTAAGATTGTTTGATTCCCACCACTTTTTTGAAGTAGAAATAGTCACTTTATTTAATTACACACTAAATAATGCGAGAATAAGCCGAATTATACGCAATCTGAATTTTTAAAAAGTAGCCCGCTGGAACGTGAAAATAGCGTTTCCAGCGTTGGAGGGTTAAGAAACATCCATAATAGAAATGTAGTTTTAATTATTTTCATATACATGCCCTTGTTGATCGTGAAAAAATGGAAAACACATCAGCCATTTTTTGTATTGTGTTTTTGTTTTCTTTTACAGCAGTGCTAACAAGTTGTGAAATTTTTCCGAACTTAAAATATGTAATCCTTTTCCAATCAGTAACCTTTACTTTATTTAATCAACGAATGTATGTCATTAAAGAATAGACTACTATTCTGAAATACTGGTAAATAATTTGAATAAAAATTTCTTCAACTTGGCAGGTTCATCCTACGCCCATTCTGTTCCAGATTTCTTTCCTTACTACTATTTCAATTTAAATCATTAAATCATACAATTCGAGCCTTCTCTTTTTTACCAAATTTCTTCTGCGCGATCTAACAAAGTGTCGTATCTCCGGAAAATTCGTATCTCGAATTATAGTATGTAGGAAACAGTCTATACAGGAAAACTGTTTACTGGTTATATGGTAAAGATTCACCCGCAATGAAAGCAACAAGTCTTATTTTGCTTTTAAATACTACTTTTAACTGAATATATATAATGGAGCTCATAAAATATCTTCATATTTAACCCTAGAACTAACAAGAATTTTTTTCAAGTTTTAAAAATATATGTTACACCAGAATTTTTATTTAACACTGAATAACTTATTTATTTAACTTATTATTAATGTATTTAGTTTTAAAGAATTTTCTGGTTTGAATAAAAATTTGGAACGTACAGACGTGGGAAAAAAAAAAGGTAAACACCCCCTACTAACTCTTCAACAAATTATCGTAGACGGAAGTTACTGGTACCGAACGATTTGAAATTGAGTCTACTATTAAATGATGTATATAAAATTGCTTAGGGGGGGGGGGATGTACATATTAAAACGAACCCAAACCTCATTTTTTTCAATGGCAATACCCAATTTTAACGTGATATTTCAAATCTTCCGTTCAAACTATGCCTAGACACCAAATTTCAAGTCATTTGACTGATAAGTTTTTGAATTATAAGCATTCAAAATTTAGTGCTTCTAATGTTAAATTACATTTTCATATTTTTATTTATATCTCCTGAAATTATGCTCCTAATGTACTAATTTTTTGTGTAGCAATAAAACTAATGTGCCCAAACATAAATACGCTGAATTTGCAATTTTTATAATTTTATGATATGAATTATGAATTATGAAATTAATATTCGAAAAAATTTTGAACTGCAACCTACAATTTTTTTGATGGATTTAGATTTATTAAGTCCTGCTTTATGAAAATCCAAAATTTCACATATTTCTTTTCAATAGTTTTCAAATTATGCTTAAAAAACTGCAAAATGATGGTTTAAGGGGCCGTCTATGATAGAAGTGAGTAGATATTTTGAAATTTCTTCTGCTGCCTTGTTATCTAACAGGCTTCATTGACTGCTTAAGGTGCCTTGATCAAGAAGGGGGCTCTCTCGGTTAGCAATCGAGTACCCAACTTCAATTTGGACACAGCCCTTAAAATACGCTCGTTTTAAAATAATTAATTTCTCGGAATTGCATAAAAGTTTGTTTTTAGGCTAATTGAAGGGTGTAGAGTTCATTTATGCTGTCAGAATTAAGTATTGCCATTGAAAAAAATGAAGTTATGGTTCGTTTTAATATGTAGATGGCCCCCTAAGCAAATTTTATATACATCATTTAAAAGTAGGCTTTTCTTCCAGTCGTTCGGTACCAGTAACTTTCTTCTATGATAATTTGTTGCGGAGTTAGTAGGGGGTGTTTACTTTTTTTTCCACGACTGTACCTGTCGGGTCCATTGGACTCGTCTGGTAGGCGGATGGTTAAGAAAGAAATAAAAAGTTCCCTTACCTTAGGGCACTGTAAAGTACATTTTTTTTCAGAGATCAATAAAAAATCACAGGCCTTACCTGAAAAAAAGGGAAAAAATGAAATGTATAATTTTAAATTGTATTGTGTATTTAAATAAAACAGAATTTAAATTTCAAATGTATTAGAAAATTTTGTATACTAGATTACGCAACAATCAAGTTGGGGTGTTATTTCAGTTATTCATTTTATAGGGGCCTAGCGGAGATAGAGAAAATGGTTGCCTTAGAATGAGAAGAAAATATTTTCTGACAACCTATTAAGTTTTTTATTACACACAACCAATTTGTTCAATATATACATTAACCCTTTATGTACTGAATTATGAATTCATGAAAAGTTTGTCATCTAAAGCATTTTTGTGAATTGTTTAAACTACATTAGAAGATTTACATAATCATTTAATAAATTTTAGACGGATTTTAAAAAGATTGAAGAATTTAGAAGGATTAATTAAATTTGAATTTATAAGGATTTTGTGCGATATTTATAACCCCACTCAAATCTTTTATTTTAAATATTTTTCTTAGTATTTTGTAGAATTAGGAAATGTACAAATATAATGTTCGTACAATAGAAATGCAGAAATATTTCTGAATTGTAAAATCCCCCCCCCCCTCCCCCAACGCCGAGAAATCTGAAAAGATGAAAAAGCAAAAGAAATCATCCTTTTAAAAATATAAAATACTTTTGTTTTGTGCAACTAATAATGCTTTTGGAGCAAGATAAAGTAATGTATCTATAATTCTAAACTGTATTACAATTAATCGGTGTATTAAATGTATTTTATAACATGTTATTTTAATTTTACTTATAAGTACCGTGAGTATATAAAAGGTTAATGTGCAGAAGCCATTTATCTATTATAAACAAAAAGAAGTAGGGTGAAACCTCCAGTAAGTGACACTTCAGCTCAAATCTAACTCAAATAAGCATTTTCTTGTAAAAATCTGCAAAGTAATGTATCTAGTAATAACTTAGACACTTATTTTTATTTTGGAAGATATTTATTCTACACTAGTAGGACAAATCATATTCAACGAGGGAGAAACTTTTCACAACACAAAAGCTACCATTTTGAAGCATGCATTTTATTTCTAAAAATAGGGTAGTGCTTTTAGGTAGATTTCATAAGAAATGCTACATGGTGCAGTCGCTACCATGGTGCGACTTTTGAAAAATTCCTTCATAACTTTTCATTATACAGACACTCGATTTTACGAACTATTCGTTTTTACGAACTGAAGTACTGGACCCGACCAACATCCCATTGAACTAATGTTACTCCCATTTACGAACTTTCAATTTTACGAACAGATTATATGAGTCCCAGCGGGTTCGTAAAATCGAGCGTCCACTGTATGACCTCAGGAACCCAAAACCATTCCCCTTTACAAAATAGTTTATATATATATATATATATATATATATATATATATATATATATATATATATGTGTGTGTGTGTGTGTGTGTAATGTACTAAATTTTGTCCGCGCGATACAAGTCGCAATTATGCACGGATCGTCTTCAAACTCACCAAAAATATTGAGATGGCCAACATCGCGGAGGGGATTGCAAATGGGCGAAATCGACCCAAGGTGGTGGAAATGGGGAGGGTTAAAATTTTTGAATACCGTTTTAACATAATTCTGATAAAATCAGCTCTTACAGAACAATGACAGGGAAAAATAAACATTTTTCGTTATACCAGTTGCCAATAATTAAGAACAAAAATACAGTAAAATTCTCTATTATTTAAACTGTTAAAAAAAAAAAAAAAAACATAGTAATAAATTAAATTTAGCTTTTAGTCAACACCATTAAAATTTAAATTGTTTTACCGGGGCCTGACACCATTTGTTTCTTACATGTTCATAAATGTTAGCTATTAATACTAGCATTGCTAATCATTTAAAACGTTTAAAAAGGACACATACCTCTGCAATATGATATCATATATAAATAAAGTTTCAGTATCTTGTTTTCATAATAAAGATTATAGTGATTAAAGCACGATACACATCAGCGTACAACATATATAAAAACTATATTATATACACATTAAAATACGCCAGACTCTTTCTAATAAGACATCATTAGGGGGTGTTCTTAACCTCTACGGAGTTAAGTTACACACACCATAGTCACTGTCACAAACATCAAACTGAAAACATATGTGTAAAATATCATTAAACATAAAAAACAACATAGCATCCGATATGGCGCCATCTATTGATAGGCTATAACGGGTATGTTATATAATAATGTTATGAAATAAAAAATAATTGAATAAATATGAACATTGTCCAAAAAATTCTTGCTCCGATTTATTAATTGTTTGACAAAGACGCTGATTATGTATTAATCTACAACAACTAAGAAATCAAAACGATATCTACAAATATGTGTTAAAATATCAAAAATATATCAAAAATATATAAACTATATCAAAAATATATTAAAAATACATTAAAATTATATTCGTGCCCAATTATGATAAATCCCTACAGAACACAAAAGGACAACTAGAATCATTTAAATAAATTTCTACTATTAATATACATTTTTCAAAGTTAGATTTTCCTATATAGACGGATTAGTATACTGAATTAGAAATAAAAATAATTGAATAAACATGAACATTGACCCAAAATTATCACTCCTATTTAATAATTCATTGACAAGACTGATTGTGTATTACTCTCCAACAACTAAGAAAACAAAACAAGATTCTACAGATATAATTTAAAATATCAAAAATGTATAAAAAAAAAATATTTGTGAACAATTATGACAAATCCCCATAGAACACGAAAAGACAACTAGAATATTTTACATAAATTCCTACTAATAATATACATTTTTTAAAGCGAAATTTTCCTATTTCGACGAATTAGGAAGAATTAGAAACGAATTAGGACTACATTCGAAATAAAAATAATTGAATAAAGGTGAACATTGACCCAAAATATATTACGCTAATTTATTACTTGTTTGATGAAGACTGATTATGTATTAACCCCTTTGCGCTCTACAGCTGTTAGCAGATGTAGTCACTGAAATTTCTAAAAATAAAAAATAAAATAAAATAAAATAAAATCTGCCAAGGTAAGGTACACAAGTAGCCACCAGATTTTTTTTTAAAGTTTTTATTTTATTTTAGAAATTTTAAATTTACACCACAAAAATTTAGTTGCTAGTTTTCTTTTACCTCCTTTACCGATAATAAATCAAAAATAAGAATTTAAACTTTCTGGTGAGAATTCAGAATGTCTAATTAAAAACTCAGGTAGATATCATGGCGTACATTGTCGCGATGACCAAAAAAATATGACGTATGTTGCGTACGTCATACAGCGCAAGAGGTTAAACTACAACTACTAAGAAAACAAAAGGAGATTCTACAAACATAAGTTAAAATATCGAAATTATATTAAAAATAAATTCTTGCACAATTATGATAGATCCCCACCGAACACAAAAGGACAACTAGGATCATTTAAATAAATTTCTACTATTAATATACATTTTTCAAAGTTACATTTCCCTATTTCATGGCACTAATGCATTAGAATATAAAAAGGATTGAATAAAGGTGAACACTGGCCCGAAAAGAAATCCAAGGGAATAATTCAAATCCACGATAAACGACTATATTTTGCCTGTCACAAAAGAAAAAGAAATCCCATTCGCAGATGAAAAGTGATGAATTCGGAATAACAATAGATTTTCATCTGGATAAATGATGCATCTAAAATGGAGACAATTTATCTCCCCCATAATAGAATGAATTTTCTTTGAACAGAGATAAAATTTAACTGGGTTTTATGTAACAATTGAAAACTTTTGAACCAGCTAAAACATTTCACTGGGGAATATCGAATGCTGAAGAATTTGGAGATGAGTCAGATATTTACTAATTTAGATAGGTTAAATTATGGATAAGTGGAATTGAATGTTTTCATTGCCTTTCAATAGAAGCAAATTGCACTCGTGGCCTCTAGCTGAAATTCTTTTGAGCGCCAGCTATTGTCTTTTCTAGAGTACTTTTTTCTTAATACTAAAGAATTGTAATATTATATCTTGAGCAAACAAAAAGAACTTTTGGATTTTTTTCATCGTAAATGCTTTTCGATGGCTGTACAATTTCATATTCTGTTTATGATTTTTTATGTGTTAATTATTATTGAATAGTACAAAATAAAGTAAAATAAAACATTATTTATTGTGATGATACTGTATGGCATTCGATGTAACAAATATACAGTGTGTTTTTACTACTATAAAGAAGTAATTTTGGTATAGCAATGTGGGGACAAAAATAAAAAGTTTTGGCGAAAAACAAGAAATGTGGAGAAAATGAAAACAAGTGTTCTATTGACATAACAATTACAGTAAGTGTTCAAATGTGCCACCACTAATATCGATACATAGCTGGCAGCGTCTAGCAAGTGATTGGTAAACCCTTTTCAAGGCCCCAGATGTCTTATCTATGAGACACCAGCTGACTCTGATGAGGACATCGAAGTAAAACTTTCAGTCGTTGTTGCGTGAGACACTCCAACGGCAATCCCTTGCTTGACGCTGCCAGTAATACGTTTTGTAATTGTTATGTCAATAAAATCTCGTTTTTATTTCCTCCGCATTTCTTGTTTTTCGCCATAACTTTCCATCTCCGACTCCACATTGCTGTACCAAAATTGCTTCTCTGTGCGTACTTTATACTCCCTTACAGTTTGTCCCATGATCGTAAAAATATCCTGTATAGATATTTTTAATTTAATTGTTAATATTATAGTTGGAGATTTATAACGGTACTAGTACAGTGTTGAATTCAGACACTTTTCTCCGGGAGGGATTTCTGTGGCTCCGGGGGGGGGGGGACATTATAGAGTTCCGAGGGGGAATTGCACTTTTTGACCATTGAAAACACAAAATCTCAAATCTTCCGGGAGGAATCTCATTGCTCCAGAGGGGAATGTCTCCCCCCCGGGCCTATGTACTAGAAATTCTAGGACAAAAATGACATAGTAGGTAGAATTAATAATACATCGTTCGTAAATAGTGTATAGTTAAAAGATTTGTTTTTGTATCAGTAAATTCATTGATGAAAATATTGCATGCTAAAATATCTTTATCATAATTGTTTCTGGTTCAAATCCGTCGAAAAAAAAAATGTGTTCCCATTTTTGTTAAAAAAGTATTTTTCAGTTGTACTATTAAAAACTATTTAGTAAAGAAAGGCTAACACATTGAGAAAGAAGGAAAGAAAAGTAAATACTAAGATCTACAATGGCATTAAAATCTCTATGTCCAGGACGCCGCAGCATCGCATTTATGCAACTAATTTTAGCCTCGATGATTTTGATAAACGTGATAGATTAGATGGTATAGATGACGAAACTGTCATCCAGCTGGACTAGAAGCGGGGGGGGGGGGTGCTATGTTACCCGGACATCATCGCCAAATACTCCTACACTAGGCCCGGGAAGATAATGACTGGACTATGGATGATGGGGAGAGAGTTGCCTCGTCCGATGAAACACGATTCATCCTTCAACAAGTCGATGGCCGTGCTAGGTACGTCGTCTTCTATGCGAACTGTTACTCCCCTTATACAACAGTTCATACGCAGGCCGGTAGTGGCGATATTAAGCTTTGCGGAACTTCCTCATGGTCGTCTATGGGACCTAAGGTTGCGGTAGAACACACCATGAAGGCAGCGGACTATTTGAACATCATTTCGGACCATTTGCACCCTTAAAAGGTATCTGTTTTCCGAAATGGAAATGGAGTCTTCGAGCAAGACAATGCTCTATGTCACAGGACTCCAATTGTGCTAAACTGGTTACAGGAACATAATACGGAATTCCAATTAAGGTCCTAGAAGGCTAACTCGACGGACTTTAACCCTTTCCGGCGCAGTGTGTCCAGTCTGGACACACCTAATTTTAATTCCAATCTTGCAAATGACACCAAGAATATTTAACAAAATTTTGATTTTACAGTAAAAACTTAATTTAATGAGTTTTTATTTTCTAAAAGAAATCGTTTGCAATTTCCGGTGTCAGTCAATATTTTCTCATTTTGAAGAATTGAAATAGAATTTGTCTGCGCCGGAAAGGGTTAATCCGATAGATCCCATTTCGTGTGTCATGTAACGGCAGCCCAGTGCTAAAAAACTATCATTGTGGAATATTCCGGATATACATGACCGCTGCTTGAAGATGTGGTAAAATTTATCTCCGGACATCTACCAAGGACTTGTAACATCCATAACAAAGCAGGTTGCAGTTGTTTTGCGGGTCAAATGTGGGCCAACGCATTATTAGGTAGCTGGTCTATAATGTCTTAGCTCTTCAGTGTACATCGCATATTATGGCGTATAATGAGCAGTGTTGCAAGGTCTGGTAGGTTTTTTATTCAGAAATTTAAATCTCGTAGCAGAAAATTTGAATAATTATATTTTTTCATAAAATAAAACACATTTCGTGGATAAAATCAAAAAATAAATACTACTCAAAATTTTCTGGTCTAAATTTGGAATTTTTAAACGAAATCCGTCAAATTTGGCAACACTGACAAAGCGCACCTAACCTTTCTGATTTCATTTCTCTTTCAATAGGGATATTCGCCATATAACGCTCACTTCATTCTTTGAAATGGTACATTCTTCAGGTATATAGGAAATTATTAAATATAGATTATTCCAAAATGTAATAACCATTTCTTTTCATGTAATTTTGATAGAAAACAAGTATTTTTTATAAATAAATTGCGTCTTCATTAAATTTCAAATCTTCTTCTTTTTATTTTTTAGCTTTCATTTTTAAAAACAGCATGTAGCGAGCACCTGTAATATTCTGAATTTTCTTGTATTAGGGTGTCCGTTACACACCGAAATGTGCTGTATATTCATTCCCATCACACACTTCAATGTTGTTCCATAGTTATATTCAGTAGTCTCTCGATGTTTCCTAACCAGTGTGCTAAATTAAATTCACACTAGCAGCTTTTTGGGGTGACCCAGCACTTAACATACTATTAATAATGTTTCAGCACATTTTATGGGAGAAATTTCCCTATTATTCTCAACTTGTTCTTTCCACAATACTTTCCGTTTAGCAGTTTAGCATGGACTCTAAACCAAAATTTTTTTTATATAAAACTAGGGGGCTCGGCCCCCTACGAGCTACGCTCTCCAACCCCCGTCCAGGCACCGCAGACTCTAAATGCACGCTAATTTGATCGGCTTTAAAAAGATTTCGAAAGATTGAATTATAATTTAAAAAACAGTGGCGATCTCCCTATAAACGGATTTCTATTCATTTCTCTTTGATTGGGGAATTTTAACGCCAAATCCGCTGCGGTACTACTTGATTATCCGGTCAACCAATTTCGCCAAATTATATAAATCACCAAACCATTCGCCAAATTATACAGATTGACATAATTTTTATTTTAAATAACGAAAGAACAAATAAATTAGTACAACATTAATAAAAATACAAATAAAACGTCGAAATAAAAATAACTTGATGACGTAGACACGTGTAACAACATTTCAAAATAAGCTAATATAAAAGGAATTAAGTAAACAGAGTCTTTGTCTCCCGGTATTTTTTAACAAAGCGAAAAGAAAGTTCTTTTAAATAAGACATTTTAAATTAATCGTTTTTAATCTGACGTAATTTTGACCAAACTATTCTTTCTCTTTTTAATATTCACGTGAAAATACTTTTGTTAGAAATGAAATATTATTTGCGCTTTCCTAACAAAAATAGTTGAAAACTGCCCTCTCAAAATATCAAATAAAGGCCTAGAGCAATTTCTAAATTTAAACTGTGTTGCAATATTATTTTGTGCTCATTTTATGCAATAACTGTAATGTGACGTAAATATGACGTAATTTCTCCTATTTAAGACTTCTAACGCTTGTTAATGAATTTATTATTTTACAATTTCCTTTCTCTCTTAAAATCACGTGTAAATATAGTTTTTATGAAGTAATTGTCAATAAGTTCCTGCTTTTTATACGTAATTATTTAATTCTAATTTGAAAGTTTTTTTCCTGTTTATAATAGTCATGTGTAAATAAATTTTTAATTTGAAGCAAACATTATTGTTTGCGCTTTTTATACAGTTGGCAGCAGTTTAAATTAGTACAATTTTCTGAAATAAATAAAAAATATCTCTCGAAATGCTGAATATTTGAATTTAAAATTGAAATAAAACCTCAAAAAATAAGTCAAATTAAGAAAAGAAATACAGTCTGCACACCAGGAACTTCAAACGTATAAAATTATCTAAAAATTATTAATTCCGATGTATAGTTTTTGCTCCTATAAAACTTTTTTAGTGGAACGATTTTGTCCAACTTTAGCATTAAATATTTCTTAAAATAATTCTTCGATTTGAAAACTGTCTGCATCAGCGTGTTTATCAAGCATTTCTGTATAATACTACCGATTTTCATATTTTTGTATGCATTATTTTTCTTAATATTAACGGGGAAAGAACGGTTTTGATTTAAAAAAAATCAAAACCGGCGGCGGCGGTGACAGCGGTAGTTACTTTTTTTTTTAGAATAGAGAGATAAGATCACAGATAGCACTTGCTCTATTAGCTGATTTATCAACCCTAAATATTTGAATATAAATCTCTGTTACACTCTATTTATGCTTAACATATAAGTAAATGTGCTCTATGTTATGTAGGAGAATATTAGAGCCCTTTTAATATAAAATCAATTATTTCTGCAGTTTTGAATACCTTAATGAGAATTGAATGCAAAGTTTTGAGGTAAAATTTAAGTTTTTAGAAATTGAAGATTTCTTAGAAAATTTTCTCTTTAAATGGTACATTTGCCTCTTGAATACAACCAAATATCATTTTGAAATTACTTTTCCCATTGAGCCAACTCTTATTTTATTCAAATGCAACTGAATTGTTATTTCAAATGTAACTGAAATGTGCAATGGATTGACTAAACTGGAAAAATATTGACAAAATTTCATTGGTTTGCAGGCTTTTAATTATATGAACACAAGCGAACAAATCTTGTTGAATTTTTCCTACGCTTCTTTAGGATTCTGACAATGAAAGCTGATTGATGCTATTTTTCAATACAGAATGCGAATGATGTTAAATGAAGCGCATTTATTTCTGCTTTTGTTTATGTTTGTCTGGCTAAAAGAATCAATGGATATGGATAGTTATTTTAGAAGTTTGATTCGAATAAATAGCGGATGAATAAATTTTACCATGGAGGATAAAATCTATCTATCTAAGATGCACCGGTTAATTTCTTCAGTTTCTTGAACAGATACTTTAAATTAAATACCTTCTAATTATTCAAATAAATTCTTATATCTTGTTAAAAGAGGATGATGTTGTTAGAATGCTTGCGACGTTGAAGAGAGTGTGGGGAGAATTGAATAGTTTAACGCGAAAATATAGTTCATTAAATAAATCTTTGCTTCTTAATCTAGTATACTTGAATTTGCATAGAAATTGAAAAGCTTTCTACATTGTACTACTTTTTAAATATGCTGTTTATAATAATGAGCTTTCCTTTCATCCCTTGTTTTCTTAAGAATAAAGAATACTTTGGTGAAAGCATTTGAATTCAAAAACCGTTAATTGCAGATTTCTCTAAACACTCAACTAAAAGATCTGAATAATTGTTGTACAATGCGCGATATTTCAATTGCTTTACAATAGCTGTTTCTTAGCTAAACTTTTCTATAAATAGATTTATAAATTTGCTTTTCTTCATATATGTATATAGGGTGATTCTAAATTCATGGTACAAACTTTAAGGTATGGTACAGGATACTGTAACAACCATTTATTGTATAGTAATGTAAGGGCGCAAGTGACGTGTTGAGGTACAAACACCAGGGGGCCAATTTGGCCCCTTTTTTATTTCAAAATTTCTGATTCACACCAGAAAAGTACTATACTATTCTTTTCTTTATTTAAGACAGACATTTCTGATTGCACAAAGAAAATATTCTCCTTTGAAAATTTCAGGTGTGATTTTTGAAAAAAAAAAAAAAAAAAAAAAAAAAAACCTCCATTTTTATTTCTTTTTATGAATTTCATGTGTTTGACAGATTTGCCAGTTTTGCGTTTTTTTTATTAAAAAATTTCGATTTCACACCGGAAATTTTCAAAGAAGAAATTTTTCTTTATGTAATTATGAATTGTCTGTGTTAAATAAAGAAAAGAACAGTATAGGAATTTTCTGGTATGAATGAGAAAATTTGAAGTAAAAAGGGGTTAAATTGGCCCCCTGGTGTTTATATCTCAACGCATCACTTGCGCCAGTGCTTTCCTATACAATAAATGATGATTGTTACAGTGTCCTGTACCAACCTTAAAGATCTTCCCATGAATTTAGAATCACCCTGTATATGTATATATATATATAAACCCTTAAAGGTCGAAGAAACCCCTCTCACAGACATCTATTACACGAATTTATTCGGTTGGCACTCCCCTTTCTTTAAGAAACATTTTTACTTGCAATTTGACAAGATGTGCAAGAGAAATGTACTAAAAGATGTACTTTTAAAATATAGTGGTACAAATAGAATATAAAATAGAATCATGTATATAAAGTTGGGTGGCTATTTGCCGACACTTGACCGCAAACGGTTTAAACCTCTGCCTGGGAAGGTATCTCCTTTTGAAGATAAGAAACTTTATTTCTAAATATTATGTCTGTTTGGAAATTTCTTTTTTCGTTGTTGCTGGAAAAACTCAATGTTTAAAAGATTGTATGAAAATTAAATTGTACTCCTACTAGTAGCATTCTGAAAATCGTCAATTTTTGCAATCGCTATTTTGCAATGCACACTTCTTTATTGTTGTATTGCTTAATTTCTTTGAAATTTATATTAACCGCTTATGGACGAGCGACCGGTATTCGTGCTGCATAAGGTGCTCAGATTAGATGATTATTCTCACTAGTAAATTTTTATTGTAAATTTTGCCTTATGTAATCCGAGCATTTTCCCGATTCAATTAGACAAAATTTTCTGTTTTAAAAAACCGGTAATTAAAGATTAAAATTTTTATAAAAGACGCTCGTCCCGAAGGGGTTAATAAACGTACTTAGAATAGTATAAATTTATGAGAAACATTTCATCGATTAAATTTTATAATGTATGAAGAAATCTCATTTTAAAGAACATTGAAAATATTCACGTAGCATATTTATGTAGTTATAGCGGCCACTACATGTTAATAACTTTGAGAGGAATACATGGTGACAAAGTGTTTAAATATAATAATAATAGCAAAAATTATAACACAAGATTGACACGAATTTCAATATATTAAATATTTAGTTTTTCTTTTCTTTTCTTTTCTTTTTTTTTTTTTTTGTAACAATCAGCATTGGTTTAACCCTTTCCGGCGCGGAGTATCCAGCGCGGAGCGCATCTGTTTATAAACTGATGAAATTATGTATTGACACCAGAATTTATAAACGAATTTATCAGAAAATATGAACTTACCTATTTTCAAGTACGTTATAAAATGAAAATTTTAATTAAACATCCTGGGTGTCAGTAAAATAAAAATTAGATGTTCATTTTTAAGGACACCGCCCGCGAAAGGATTAACCACCGTCCTCGAATACTAGGCCACCGCCCCCTGAATACTAGGCCTGAGCGCTGACACAAAAATGACGTCTAACGAAGGCGGATTTTTTTCAGCATGTGTATGGTCCCTTAAATATTCATACCAATAAATCTTTAAAGTTGTTCGACTTTTATTTTTCTGAGATTAAAAGAGTCAGAGAAATCTTTTATAAAAATCCGCCTTCGCAAGCCGCCATTTTTGTGTCGGCACTCAGGCCTAGTATTAAGGGGGTGGTGAGTAGGCCTGATCGCTGGCACAATAATGGCGGCTGCCGAAGGCGGACTTTTTTCAGCGTGTGTACGGTCCCTTGAATTTTGGTACCAATGATTCTTAAAAGTTTTTTTTCCGCTTTACTTTTATGAAATTGAAAAAGTAAAAAAAAAAAAATCTTTTATAAAATACTGCTGTCAAAATTTAAGGGACCGTAAATACGTTTAAAAAAAAAATCCGCCTTCGGCAGCCGTCATTTTTGTGTCAGCGCTCATGCCTAGTATTCAGGGGACGGTAATTTAACACGTGATGATACAGTAAACACGCTAGTAATTTCCGATGTTATGTGATAGTAAATAAAGCTGCGTAACTAATAAAGAACGATTTTTAGCTCACAGGCTATGAAAGCCTGAGAGCTAATGTGCCCGCCGGTTCTGTATGTAGGTATGTACGTACTTATGTATGTATGTACATAACGCGATAACTCTTGATAGAAACAACCGACTTGCTTCTATTTTTTTTCTAGGTTCATTATGATAAGGCGCTTCCCTGATTAGTTTTGAGGTTTTATTGGTTAAGTATAAAGGGGGGAAACGGTACTAGTCCCTCCTTAATTTAGATAAATGGGTTTTTCATGCAGAATTATTCGATTTTCTTCCAAATTTGGTATATCGGTTTATTATGTTAAGGAGCTTCCCTGATTAAATTTGCAGGTTCATTAGTTAAGCATAAAGGGGGAAAGGGGTCTACCCCCTCTTAATTTAGATAAATGGATTTTTTATGCAAAATTATTCGATTTGCCCTAAATTTGGTATACCGGTTTATTATGTTAAGGAGCTGCCTTGATTAAATTTGCAGGTTTATTGGTTAAGTAAAAAAGGGGGCTAAACCCCTTAATTTAGATAAATGTGTTTTTCATGCAGAATTAATCGATTTGCTTCAAATTTGATATACCGGTTTATTCCGATATGAAGTTTCCTTCATTAGATTTGGAAGCTCATTGGTTAAGTATAAAAGGGGGAAAGGGGGGCAACCCCCCCTGAATTTATATAAATGGATTTTCACACGGAATTATCCCGTTTACTTTAATTTTTTTTCTATGTTTATTCTGATAAGGAGCTTTCCTGATTAGATTTGGAGGTTCTTTGGTTAAGTATAAAGGGGGGGGGGAAGGGGAATTAGATCCTCCCCCTAATTTAGCGATATGGTTTTTTCATGCAGAATTATCTGATTTGCTTCCCTTGGTATTTGGTATTTGGAAATTTGGTATACCGGTTTATTATGTTATCGAGCTTTCCAGATTAGATTTGGACGTTCATTGGTTAAGTATAAAATGGGGAAACGTGGGCTAATCCCCCTTCATTTACTTTTGAGAGGCACTATTCTTTGAAATAAGCGTATAATATACAATTAGTGTGAATAGCCTGTGAGCTCAATGCCATCAATTTAACTGGGCACTTTTCTTTTTATTTATTTGTTCTTGCAGCCTGAGACCATTTTCTATAAAATGAAAATTAGCATGGGATAGTAGTGAATAGTTTATATATAGTCACGTATAGACATATGTATAGTTTTAACTAACATTAAATGTATATTTCAGAATTTATCTTTACTATTGCAGAATATTAAAAAACACGATAAAATGACAATTTGAAAATAAAACTGAACACCGAGGAGAAAGAATAGAAGCTATATAAGCCTTAATTGTCCATGCCTGTCAATCTTCTGGTTTTCTTCAAGTCATAAAAACATAACATAAAATAGAAATTTTATTTAACAAGAACTTTCTTGTCTCTATGTGATTTTTTTTTTTTTTTTTTTTTTTTTTTTTTTTTAATGAAATTAACTTTCTGGTTTGAGTTAATTTGAAACAAAATGAATATTGGTAGCTAAAGTTTGCATTGTTTCTATAGACTGCCCATTTATGTATTTCAAGGTTCGTACGGGTCCTTGAATTTCCAGAATAAGAAATTCTTCTGTACCAGTATTTTCTTATGGAAAAATCTCTACCTAAATAAGGCGAAATTTCGTTCGTTTAAACTGGATTTGTTTTCCTATAAAAAAAATACCGATATTTGGCCTTGAAAATAACGGTACCCGTACGAACCCTGTATTTGGGTCTATTTATTGAATTTTACGGAAAACAATAAATATCAGTCGATGCTTTAAATCAAAGTTCGCCATGTTGATTTAACAATAGCATCCTCAAACCGTTCTAACTCCTATATTTGATCCTATATTCTATAATATTTGAAAGAACTTTATGTCAAATAACACTTTAAAGAAATGTTTACAATAAAAAGTATTTTATAATAGCTTTTTGTTACTTAATATATTAACAGTGACATTGTTTTCTTGCACTTGCCCCTGAAAGGGGGCAAGCATAACTTCTTATAAACAAAAAAGATGGACGACAATCATCCCCACTTCTTACTAGTACACATGGTAAGTACCATTTCGAAGCTGGTTTCTCTAACAATGAATTATCTGCGCATGTGGCAGAAGAATGGGAATGTCGAACGTTGGGTTGTTAAATATTCTGGAATGAAAATGATTTATAATCATTTAACGGTTTTAATAATAACTTAGTATTAAGTCTACCGGAAAGTTCTGCCGATAATGTTATTTCACACCTACTTTTTTAAAATTCAGATTTCTTCATTGGCACCACTTTTTTGAAATGGTAAAATTTCCATTGTTTTGATATTACATTAAAGTGAAAACAATGGCAATTTTACCATTTCAAAAAAGGGGTGCCAATGAAGAAATCTGAATTTTAAAAAAGTAGATGTGGAATAATATAATCGAGCAGAACTGTCCGGTAAACCGGTATTTTCATAAAAATAGTTAACCCTTTCCGACGCAGTGTGCCCGGGTCGGGATACCTAATTTTAACTCCAAACTTACAAACGGCACCAAGAATATTTTAATAAAATTTTGCATTAACAATGAAAGTAAAAAGTAACAGGTTTTTAATTTCTAAAAAAGTCGTATGTAAATTCCGGTGTCAGTCGAAGATTTCCTCACTTTACAGCAAAATTTGTCTGTGCCGGAAAGGGTTAACCAGGGCTCGCAGCGTTCCTAAAATTTTCACACTTTGCTACCACTATTTTAAAAAGATAAAATTTACTGTATAGATGTTGATGTTGACTATTATAGATGCTGAAGGAATCTACCACGAATAATTTTTATTTAAAATACTGGTAGCAAAGTGCGAAAATTTTAGGAACACTGCGAGCCTGGTTAACAGACCAAAAAAAAAAAAAAGCATAACAGGCTATATTGATGTAAAAAATAGTTACCAAAAAGCAGAAAATTTGTTTGGATCAAAGATGACAACGATATCAACAAACAACCCACCCATCCCTCCAGAGATATATTACAATATCAAGTTCCAGAAACCCCCTACCCCTAAAGTGATAACGTTATACAGGTACAGCCTTTAATTTTTCGCTTATGTTAATTTAGTTACCAACTGCAACGGCTTTTTAAAAATTTAAAACTTTGACAAATTACGTAAGTCAGCATTCCATTCAACTAAATATTTAAAAAAGATGATAAATTATTCAAAAAGAAAGAAATCTGGAGAATTATTTAGATCAGTGATAAACGATAATATTTTGTCTGACAGCGAAAAAGGAATTCAGTCTCAGATCAAAACTGAAACGATAAATTGTGAAATGTGGTAGGAGATTATTTCGTGGATAAATCATGCTTCTAAAATGAACAAAATGTATCTCGCTCATAATCGAATCTTTTTCTTTGATTGAATGCAGAATTTTCAACAATGTTTTTACAGAAAAAATTGCTCTTAGCTCCGAAGCTAATGAAAGAAGTTGTATTTTTCTTTCTTCTTATGGTATATTTTTTTCTGAATCAGTTATAAATAAATAATATTTTTATTTATTTAAAGTTTTAACACATTGTATGCGGGCAATTTTTCGAAAATGCCACTGTAAATTAAAACCTGCTCACAACCAATAAGAAGCAAGCATTCTTGAATTACACCTTCTTTTTTCGTTCGAACAAAATTCGCGGTACCAGTAATAATTTCTGTGCGCAACCCACAAAAACGTACTAGTACGTGTCCCGCATACAATGTGTTAAGATAGAAAACACATAAAACATGCAAACACAGGGTTCGTACGGGTCCTGGAATTTCCAGACTAAGAAATTCTTCGGTACCAGTATTTTTTTATGGGAAATCTCTGCTTAGATAAGACGAAATTTCGTCCGTTTAAACTGGATATATTTTGTTATTAAAGAAAAAATATACTGATAACTGAAAAAATACTGCCTTGAAAATAACGGTACCCTACGAATCCTGAAAGAGATGTTATTATAGTAATTTGCTTTAATTTTACAGAGTGTACATTTTTACGAAAAAAAAAAAAAAAAATCCAACAGAATGTTTTGCCTTATTTGGTCACTAAGCAATGTTATAGTACATTTTATAATTAAATGGGGTGATTATGAAATATCTGATTGAAATGTAATCTTCTAATCTGAAATATTGTTTGCATGAGCCTTGTAGTTAATTATCCTTGAAATTAGAGTATATTTGTTTAATTATTTTTATCTTCCTGAAAAACGATCTGATCTCTAAAGTTATCAGATTGTTCATAATTCATTTTTTCATATGAAACTTAATTCATTTATATTGTCTTCACAGATTTTTTTTTCGCACATACACACAAAAAAACCCAGTCGCCCCGATTATATTTTCTTTCCAAAGGTAAACGAAGATTGTTATTTTAATGTTTTCATTATGATATCGAATACCAATAAGTAAAATATAGTTTCTCGCTTTTTTAACAAAAAATAATATTTTATTGGGATTTTGTATGTTTTAATCCATTAACGCCCAAATTATTATCTACGTTAAAAAGGTAAATTTTGGATTTCCACCACTTTTAAAAGTAGAGTAATTTTTATCCTATTTTATCAAGGAATTCGTCTCGTGAAAGAAAGTATATATTTATCTTCATATTTACTGGTGTGAAAAGCGCTTTCTTGCCAAATACGTGTGATCCCCAAATGGGGATCATGGCAGGGAATGGGTTAACCCCTTAACTTACAACTACGTGTGAGATACGTATTCTTGTATTCGGGCCAAAGCTGATTATCACGGTCCCTGGCCCGTAGTACATCGATCAGACAAAATGTAAATATGCCCGTGCGACAGTAAAGGCTAACAGGATTACTAATAAACCTTTTGCGATTAAACTAGTTGCATCTTACACATGTATTTACATTCCGTAAGTCGTGCGCGTTTGGTACAACTTTAGGACCGATTTGCTGAACAGTGGAATGGCTCGAAGACTGCGCGATCTTGTTTACGTTTTGGACCCAGGCTGTTGGAACGCAAATCGTAGGTTAAGGGGACTCTTCACCCACTTGAAAACACCTGCTCCTTAATGTTAACCCCTTCGGGACGGGAGCCTTTTACGAAATTTTTAATCTTTTATCACCGTTTTTTAAAAACAGAAATTTGTGTCTTCTTGAATCGATAAAATGCGCTGATTAAATAAGGCAAATTTTACAGTAAAATTTTACTGGTGAGGAAAAACAAGGATTTTGAGCATTTCATGCGGCACGCATACGTGTCGCTCGTCTCCAAGGGTTAAATCAATGGGCAGGTTGTTTTCGAATTTCTCGTTTAAATTTGAATATTTTTAAACGATTTTTTTGCATAGGATAGCTGAGCTCGATATTTAATATGACTGTTTTTTACTTTTTCGATTTGGGTTGCAGATTTTTTTTAACTCCTTAACGGGCGCATTAAATTACGGTTTAAAAATTCAAATAGCTTATTGGCACCCCTTTTTTGAAAAAGAAATGTTCACCTTATTTAATGACAGGTAAAATGATACCATAATAAAGCCAATTACACTATTTTATGTAACTGGTGGGAATCAAACAATCTGAATAAAATACACAGCCCGTGAACAGTGTTGCCAGATTGAGGACTTTCTTAATTCAGATTATTTGACTCTCACCACTTTTTTAAAATACTATAATTCGCCTTATTTTCCCGAATTTTTAATGTATTTGTAAATAGGAATTTCTGAAAACTGAAAACTTTTCTTTGAAACTGAATATTTCTATTTCAAAAAAGCGGTGACAATCAATAATCTGGGGACAAAAAAGTCCCAAATCTGGCAACACTGCCCATGAATATCACGGGAGTGAGAATTAAGGGGCTAAAAATATACATTCAGTTTCGAAACGGGTTCCGAAAGTGAAAGTACCAGTGTTGCCAGATTGGGGACTTTTTTAATTCAGATTATTTGACTGTCACCACTTTCTTAAAATAGTATACAGTAGAGCGCCGATTATCCGAACAAGTCGGGACCAACCCCAGTTCGGATAAGCAGAAGTTTGGATAAATGGACAGGAAATTTAACGGATGTACCTGACTATACTAAAATCTTCACATTTTATCCACGCATTTGAGTGACGGCACTAGTTAATGCTGGCATGTTTAAAAATTGATTTTTGTCTATTTAATTTTTTTTGTTTACTTTTTATTATCATTTTCTGAACGCCAGAGATTATAATTTAAGCAAAAAAGCTTTCGATTGTTGATTGCTTCAAAGAAGACATTCTTTTCCATGCTGCCATATCTCAAATTCTTCTTAAATACGTTATATGAATAGGATCAGCATTCTTCTGCCGTTCGAGCCATTTCATAACTGTTTACAAACATTCAAAGGCTTCATTATGTGATGGAGCATGATCATTTTTAGAGCATTCGTTTTCAATTTCTGTTTCGTCTTGATTATCATCCACAATCTCATCATCATTTAAAATCTGATATCCAGGTCTAATGGGGTGTTTGGATAATTGGAAGTTCGTTAAAAAAATTTTTTTTTTGAGAGAAATAGGCTGTTCGGATAATTGGAAGTTCGGTTAAAAAATATTTTAAAAGAGAAATTGTCTGTTCGGATAATTGTAATTTCGGTTAATTGGAGTTCGGATAATCGGCGCTCTACTGTAATTCGCCTTATTTTTCAGAATTTTTAATCTATTTTTAAATAGGCCGAATATTTCTATTTTAAAAAGGCGGTGACAATCAACAATCTGGCGAGAAAAAAACCCCTAATCTGGCAACACTGGAAAGTACCTTTATTAAAAAAATCTGCAGCCAAAATAGAAAAAGTAAAAAACAGCCAGTTAAATATTGAGCTCGGCTATCCTATGCAAAAAAAAAAAAATCTTTTAAAAATTTTCAACTTTAAACGAGAAATTCGAAAACAACCTGCTCATTGGTTTAACATTACGGTGCGGGCGTTTTTAAGTGAGTGAAGAGTCCCCTTAAGGGGTTAATGGTGGGTATTTATCTATCGTTTCCCATAGCTTGCGGCCCCCATTGGTATGATGGAAGCGAGTTTATGAAAGGAGGGTCATTATGTATGCATGAAAATACTCTCAATGAGTACAAAAGAGAAATATATATGGAAATGCTGCTTTAGAATCAATAACATATCAATTAATATAATACAGTTTATCGTTTGTTATTTCTCTTGTGTTCTGAAATTTTGGTTTCTAAATCTCGGATGTTCCATAATAAGTAGCAATTTGATCTGCGAAAAGCGCTTTAAGATATTCAAAACACATATATACTAATATATCTGCAATATAATTATTACTATTATCATAATAATAATAATTTTTATTAATATCTTTAATGATATAAATCGTTCGTCTCTTATTTTATAAATGCCTTTCTAAAGATGTGTCAAAGAAATAAAATTTAAAAATTTAAAAATGCATTATTTATTTATTAGAAAATAAATCTTAAAATGCACTAATGTTTCTAGTAAATCGCATAATTATTATTTAACTTTAAAATTATTTATTTTGAAACTATTCTTTAAGTTATGAATAATTAAAAAGATCATTCATTTGAAAACAATCATAATTATAAATGTTTACTAATATTTATTATTCGTCCAGAATTTATTTAATTTTCATAAATTTTTGGAAAGAAGATGTTTATTTAAGTGATTCGTATCTTATAAATTTTTAAATAGAAGCGAAAAGAAATTATCACTTCTTTCAAAGTATCAATGAGGCGAATTTCTAACGCGAAAAGATTGTAATCATGATTAATAATGGGAAAGAATTAAGGGAAGAATATTTATTGCTTTATCATAATTCTTTATGAAATTTTTAATGATAATGTGAATTCGGACAACGCTATTAATTTTCATCTAGTTTCATGTATTCACCGGATTATTTTTTAAACGATTTTAATTTTAAATTAAACTATTAAGCTTTTAAGATGAGACATATAATGTAATTCGTTTCTTTATTACTCCATAAAATTTTGAATATGCAGATATCGTTTTTAGAATATGATAGAAATTTAAATTTTGATTTAATTACTACATTCCAAAGGCTGCAAAACCGATTCATATTTCTATTTTTTTCCGTGAATTCTTACTGAATATTTTAATTGATATTCCGAATTATTCTTAGATGACGAATTGCACATTATCACAGCGATTCTATTTATCTTGCAGACATAGTATTAAATTAAAATAACTTTTAACGAAATTAAAATAAGACGATAGGTAACAAGATATTTTATCTCTTTGAGCGAAGCATTTAAATATGCTAAAAAAGTAACGCAACTAGCAATTACCGATGAGCTATAAGGTTTTAAAATTTAATTGTTTAATATTGAAAAAAATGTATTTTCTTTCGCTTTTTTTAAATATTATTTTTTAAAATATTTCAAAATAATGTAAAAGATGGTAAATGAATTTAACACTTTCCAACGTAGTTGAAAATTGCTTATGAATTTGGTTTGTCTGTCCGCCTGTCTCTCTATCCGTGCTCTAACTCGTGTAAATATAGTCCGATTGTCATGAAATGGATATACGTTATTGGGTATCACTATGGCATGTTCGGTATTGAAAATGAAGTGTGTAGCATTTTCGATTTATTTACATGGGCACTCAAAATAATTCCGTTACATTACGCTCTATGGGAAAAATCGTTTGCCACAAATTTTAATAATATTACACTATTTTAAACATATTGAAATTGATATACATAACTGACGTGTACTGCAAGGTTTTTACTGCAGAATATGATGTGCATAGAAATTATCGTTTATTTACATAGAGACACAAAAGACCTTGGCTATAGAAGAAAATGAGCAATAATTGCACTATAGAAGCCTACGAACAATAACTGCTTGAAGTGCGTTTTCAGTTGTGGTATGCGTTTTTAAATTTAACTATTTTTTAAATATTACTTGGTGTGTATAAATTCTATAGATCATATACAAGGTCGCACAAAAGTTCCCAACAACAACCGCTTACTGGCGGAAATTGCTGAGTGAAATTTTCAACTGCGCTATGCGTTTCATTGAACTAACTTTTAACATACTATGTACAGATTGTCCTAAAAGTTCCCGAACTGACGACATATGTATTTATTATTCCCAAAACAACAAACCTCAAAACGATTACTTTTATGCTAATGATAAAAAATACTTTTAACATCACGTAGAAAAAATTACTGAACTCATATTTATAAAAAATGTTCAAAATGCCCTTCCCTTTCTAGGAGGTAAAGCTGAACTCGTTTTCGCATGTTTATAGAAACGCGTTTTAACCCCCTCACTGACAAGCCCGTGTTAATACGTGCACTAAGCTCCAGGTTTCACTGCAATACAAACAATATTTAAAGTAATATAATTCTATTGATTTAATGTATTTTAAATACATTGAGCAATGATTAATACTTCCAATGAATGCATTCATATTCGTTATTAAGTTTTTTAATAAAATGTTGAAGAAATCATCTTTTTTCAGCATTTAAAACAAAGTTGAGAGAAAACAACATTACAATTTTGCCCTTTTCCAAGACCGTCAGAGGGGGTCTCAGGACTCTTAAAATTAATAATACTGAAAAAATAGACCATTTTTAACATTTAATATCTTAAAACGTATATGATTTTAAAACACAATTTTTAGGGGGAATGAAAGATCTAAGTATGTTATTTCATTTCATGTATTTAAAAAATTGCAAGATGCAGTATTACTATTTACAGGGGCTCCAAACTGCCAATCAATTGGCGAGCAGAAAAATGGTATTACAGCTTACGCGCAGAATTACAAAATAAATATTGCAACTAGAATGAAAATTTTGAGACCTATTCATACTTCAGATTCCAATAAATACCCTGAACCTAAATAAATTTGTATTTAAAGCATTTTTATATTTTTAATATAAAGTTGTATTTAGCTAATGCAAAATTTTGAAAATTTGAACAGCATAATCACCTAAAAAATATATTTTTTTGAACAATAAAAATGAAATTTTAGGTTCAGTTTATACAGACTGACAAGAAACATATGTTTGGAAAATTTCATGAAAAAATATACAGAAGTTTTTGCGATATCGTGCACGTTATTCCGAAAAACGTCATTTGGAGAAAATTGTCTTCGAAGTTTCGGAAACGCCGCTTCACCTGTTGAGCGAATATAATTCTAAAAGCCATAAATTCTGTTCTAATGGGAATTTGAAGGAAACAATTTTGTTAAAATGTTCAGAAAAGATATGAGTTTAACATCTAAAAAAATTAAAATTTTGAAAATTTTGAAGGTGTAAGAGTCCTGAGACCTCTGAACCCTTAAAAGTTTTCAAAAATCATTTAAAAAATGTTTTTCGGCTTCCTTTTTTAAAATAAATAATGGGAAAAATACTTTAAAAAATCATATTTTGTTTTAAGTATTGTTTACGGCTAAAACACTTTGTTGCTAATCGGCAGTACTGGTGTTTAATTGAAAATATAATTTTCCTTGATAAAATTCTATAATATTAAACACACAAGAATTTTGAGAACTATGATAAGAAATAAATTTTACTTGTTCACTGCAGAACAAAATAGGGTATTTCCCAAGCTTCCAAACAAAACAAAAAGAACATGTATCAACAATTGAAAAAATAAATCTATTTTTATTCTTAAACAGCACAAGTGTTGCCATCTAAATGTTGAAGATCGATTTAATAATATTTTCAGAATAAATTTTATTGCCAACATTAGGCATTATAGCTTCAATATTATTCTAATAGTATTTATAAGCATAAATTGGGTAATTTGCCGAAAGGCAACATCCGGCATTTAAGGGTTAATAGGCTGGGAGTGACTTTTTGTATCTTTTGAGTAATGGCAATTTTCTCGATTATCTATTGTTTGAGGATTATTTGCATAAACTTTGTTCTTTAAATATCTACACAGAAAAATGTCCGGGACGCTCAGATCAGGGGATCGGTGTGGCCAAAGATTTTTTCAGATGTGTCGATCGCCAAAAAATTCTTCAAGAATGTCCATGGTTTCATCACTTGTATGGCATGCAGAAAGGCTTGTGCAACAACTTTCGGCCTTCCGCTCCTCTGTTTATCTTATACCGAACCTATATTACGAAATCGTCGAACGAGCCGATATAGCGTATCTTTACTCGTTATTGCATCATTTGGATATTTATTTGCCAAACTTCTTTGCATCTTTCATACGATTTACAAGCAACAAGAGTTTCTATCAGCAAAATTTTCTGAATGCGTGATTACTCATTTCTCTATGAAGAACAAAATAATGTAGAACTTTATTCTCGCACCAATTGGCCGCGAAAAGGACCAAATGATAAAAACTCAAGAATATATGCAATGATAAGCAGACGATAATTTTTATAAAAAAAAAAAAAAAAAAAAAAAAAAAAAAAAATACAGACAATGTGTTCTTTAAGTTGGAGTACGAGAAGTTTTAGGACTCACTGTAGTATGCATACATATTTGGAGATTATATACCGGGCTGAAAAAAATTCGTATATTTTAACAACTATTCATGGTAGTAGCAGAAATTAGGTTTTCAAACACGTTATGCGTTTTCTAAATTGTTCATTTAGATGTCTTTCAACTTATTAAACTGTGAAGTTTTGTTATAGTATTCTGAATGTTCTGGAAAGTCTTTCATAATCTATGCAATGCGCATGATTTTTCGTTGTTTTTTAATTGTATGGAACGTTGAAAGAGTTTTTTGTTGTTGATTTATTACCTTTTTAAGTAGAAAAATAAACAATTCGGAATGTAGAGATTATTTTATTTTGCAATTTTAACATTATTAACAAGAAATTAGTATTTTTAGATAGTATAGTAATATTATACACCTTTGCATTCAAGTGTTTCAGATCTACAATTTATTGCAAATGATTTAAATGGGATTTACATTTCTCTTTATCTGTATATTTATTGCTTTCACTAAATTTGATATTATTATTGTTATCTGCTATTCAATTTATCTTCAAAATTACTTGATTTCAGGAAATTATTTATTTTAAACTAGTCTCCCATAAATAACTTAGTAAAAAAAAAAAATTATACCTTTTTAGACAATACTAGTATAAATTACTAAAACAGAATACGAAGGGACCAGAGGAAAATTCCGTTCTAGGAAGGTTTCTGTCTTATAACTTATATGTTAATCAGCTCAAGATTACAGAATTTTTCCGTTTAAAAAGGTATTCAGTTATATTCAAATTCTGTTTTCTCATGTTTTACTGTATTTATGAAATTTACTACGTCAAATGAAATTCAAAATGTACATACGTGAAAAAATCCAAACGTACCCATAACTTGAATTCTAATGATTTAAACCTCCAGCCGCGGGAAACGCCATTTTCACGTTCCAGTGGGTTACTTTTTAAGAATTCATATTTCTTGATTCCAACCACTTTTTAAAAAGCATATAATTCGGCTCATTCTCGCATTATTTAATCTGTAATTAAATAAAGTGCCTATTTCTACTACAAAAAAGTGGTGGGAATCAAATAATCTTAATTAAAAAAAAAAAGAAAAAGAAAAAGAAATCCACTGAACGAGTCGCTCGCGGCTAGAGGGTAAAGAATAAAGCTGTTTGCTCCAAAGTTCGTTGGTTATGTTCTTCTATGCTACCATTAGGTTGCAATTTGTTTTTGAGGGACCGTATAGATATTTACATTTTTACAAATTTTAAAAATATCAATCCCAACCTCTATATTTCTTTATTTCACTCGATTTACCATGTCGTATTAACCGAAAGTATTAATTTTAATTGTTCTATGTAAACAAAAATGCACGCAGTATGACCGTAGATGTTTAAATGTATTCTGGGACAATATCTAGGGTGAAACCTCCAGCCTCACCAGTAACTGACACTTCAGCAAAAATTTAACTCAAATTAGCATTTTTTTCTAAAATTCTGCAAAGTAATGTTATCTAATGCTAACTTAGACACTTTTTTTCATTTTGAAGTGAATGCATTCACCAAAGGTAGGCTAAGAGCATATTCAACGAGGAAGGAACATTTAAGAACACAAAAAGTGCCGTTTTGAGGCAACCATCTTATTTTCGAAATTAAGGCAGTTATTTTAACTATTTTTAATGCAACCGTAATGAACTTTTTCTTAAAGTTATAGTTGTATAAATTAGTTGAAATATTCCTATGATACTTTAGGTTCACGTTTTATAGTTTACAGTTATTTACTAATTTAGCTCAATTGGAGGGGGGGGGGGGGGGGTGCCAGTTATTGGTTCCAGGAATTTGATTTCTCCAGTTTCTAACAGAGAAGTCAGATATTCGTAATGTTAAATAAAATTGAAATCCATTATTTGAACTATTTAAAAATATATAATAATAACTTAAATTTATCTTGTAGTAAACACCATTAAAGTTTAAATTCTTCTACTAGCGTTTGGACACTAATTGTCTATACTTTAGGTTCATGGTTTATAGTTTACTGTTATTTACTAATTTAGCTTAATTGGGGGGGGGGTTGGTGCCAGTTATTGACTCCAGGAATTTGATTACTCCAGTTTCTGACAGAGGAGTCACATATTCGTAATATTAAAGAAAATTGAAATCTATTATTTGAACTATTTAAAAAAATATAATAATAACTTAAATTTATTTTCTAGTAAACACCATTAAAGTTTAAATTGTTCTACTAGCGTTTGCCACTAATTGTCGCTTACTGGTTCATAAATGTCAGTTTTTGGATACGTGCTGTAATAATAATTTAAAACATGAAAAAAAGGAACTTGCATCTGTAGTATGATATCATATTATAAATAAGGTTTAAGTATTACTTTTACAATAGGATAAAAGTGTTTTTAATGCATAAATTCCTTTAAATGACTTTTCTTGTTTTAATCTTTGCAAATGAAGTGTCAACAACTAGATTAATTTTAACACAATTACTCTATTTTGTAAATAAATTATAAATTTCATCATATGATTATAAATTATGATTATGATATAAAAATTATCATATGATTTATTTACCAAATAGAATAATTGTGTTAAAGTTAATCTAGTACAATTCAGTATCCAGCGTTTCCTGGAGTTCTATTAGCTGCGATTTATTCTGATAAGGTGATTCAGATAACAAACCAGATGCTTTGATCAATAAGTTTAGCTGGGTGAATTAGTTCCACCAGATTCATCCGGGACAGCTCAGATGATAGAGCATTGGCGGCTTCAGCCAAGAGATCCCTGGTTCGAATCCTGGGTCGGACATTTTTTCGCCCAGTTTGAGATTTACATCTCATATGTCAGACATTGGTTCACTTTGTGTCAGTTATTGGTTTTTCGAAATAGGGCTGGCGTCAGTTACTGAAGATATTGACCATATTTATGAAAAAAATGATAATTTTTAATAATAGAATACACATTTTATCAATATTTTGTCAACAATATTTTTTTAATATATTCTACTATTCTTTTAAAAAGAGAAATAGGAATAACATGGATTTAAAATTTTCTAATAGTAATGAAACAATAAAGAATCCTTACGGTGACAGTTACTGGGGGATTTCACTCTATGTTGAGAAACCTGTTTTGGGCTCGAATGCGATTGCGATATACAGGTTGAGTCTGAAATCATGGGACAAATTTTGAGGGGTGGTAGAGCTCACTGTAGCAAGCAATTGTTGTATAGGAATATATGACCGGGAGCGTCGTGTTGAGGTACAAAGGCCAGGGGCGTAATTTGGCGTTTTTTACTTTTTTCTATCTTTACAAGAAGAAAGTATTGGATTCATGAAAATTTTCGAATTCCGGTTTTCGACGGATTTACACGTTTTAGGGGTCAGAGATTCCAAAAAACATGTTTTTACAAAATGTCTGTCTGTGACTCTGTGAGTCTGTCTGTCTGTCTGTCTGTCTGTCTGTGTGTATGTGACACAAATTTTGTGGGCGCTCTATCTCAAGAACTAATGCACGGAATTTAATAAAAATTGGTATTCAGTTAGTGCCTAATACAAATTGATGCTGATTAGTTTTTGGTGTAAATCGCTCAACAGGTGGCGCTGCAATGCTGCATTTTTCACGATTTTCGCAATAGCTCTATCTCAAGAACTAATGCACGGATTTTGATCAAACTTCAGATTTAGTTAGTCCTTGATATGAATTGATGATGATTACGTTTTGGTGTAAATCTCCCAACAGGTGGCGCTGTTATGATGAATTTTGCAGGATTTACACGATTTCCCCAATAGCTCTATCTTAAGAACTAACGCACGGATTTTCATCAAACTTCAGATTAAGTTAGTCCTTGATATGACTTGCTACTGATTAGGTGTTGGTGTAAATCTCCCAACAGGTGGCGCTTCTCTGCTGCCTTTTCCACGATTGCCTCAATAGCTCTATCAATAGAACTAATGGACCAATTTTCATCTAACTTCAGATTTAGTTGTATGTTGACACAAGTTGTTGTTAATTAGGTTTTGGTGTTAATCACCCAATAGGTGGCGCTGCTATGCAGAAATTTTCACGATTTTCGCTATTGCTCTATCTCAAAAACTAATGTACGGATTTTCTCCAAACTTCAGATTCAGTCAGACGTTGACATAAATTGTTGCTGATTAGGATTTGGTATAAATCACCCAATAGGTGGCGCTGCTAGGCAGCATTTTGCTGAATTTAGACGATTTCAGCGATAGTCATATCTCAAGAACTAATGCACGGAATTTCATATCGTTAGAATCCTCATGAGATGCATAGAGTAATTTAATTAATTTTGGCAGTGTGATAGCGAATTTTGAAGTATTAACATGTATGAGATAGAAGAAAGTTTTGGGATTGGTACATCCGACTAGTTTATATTGGAAAATTTCTCATTCATACCAGAAAATTCCTATAATATTCTTTCTTTTATTTGAGACAGACATTTCATCATTACCTACAGAAAATAATCTTCTTTGAAAATTTCCGATGTAAAATCGAAAATTTTGAAAAAAAAAAAAAAAAAAAAAAAAAAGAAAAAAATACTCCATTTCTATCTTTTTTCATGTATTTCCTGTGTTTGACAGATTTTCCAGTGTTGTGTAATTTTTATAACAGAAATTTTCAAAGAAGAATTTTTTCTATGTGTAAAAATGGAATGTCTGTCTTAAATAAAGAAAAGAATAGTATAGGAATTTTCTGGTATGAATGAGAAATTTTGAAAAAAAAAAAAGCGCCAAATTGTCCCCCTGGTGTTTGTACCTCAACGCGTCACTTCTGGTCATATATTCTTATACAATAATTGTTTGTTATAGTAAGCTCTACCACCTCTCAAAGTTTGTCCCATGATTTTAGACTCACCCTATATATATATATATATATATATATATATATATATATATAGACTTTCGTTAACAAAAAATGCGTTGAATTTTTCTATTACACAAACATATGAACTCGTTATGTGCAGAGAATCTTTAAAACGGTTATTTAATTAAAAAGTTTTTTCATAGAAGTGTAATAAGATATTAATCACTTATGATCTACCGAGAGGGCAGTTTCATTTAACTTACTTTCTGAATATTACTGATGTTTAAAATATTTTTATTTATAAATGAAAACGAAACGTGACATTATGCAAAAGCGACTGATTACAAAATTGTCATCAAGTTAAAAATTAATTCTACTTTACTCTTATTTATTGATAAAGTAAACGAAAATAGGAATACAAGTAAAAATGTTTGATGCATTAAAGAGACAATAATATTCCTATTTTATAAACGAAATATTTCAAAATACAAACATGAAAGTGGAGACTGGACAAAATTAATTCATAGAAAATTTATTTTGCAAAATATTTTGACAAATTAAATGTCAAAAATCATCGTGATCATATCGTTAGAGCATATTAAATTTCAAAATTTATGTACCGTTAAGAATGATGTATTGCATGAAATGTGATGTTTCTGAATTTTCTTTTTTGATTAATGTCTCTAAAAAGTAAACAAAGCTTTCAAAATACTGTTTTCAAGAGAGAAATAACACATTCCTGTGATAAAATGAATAGAAGGTTATTAATTTTTATGACAGAAAACGCATTTTGAATTTAAAAGTGAATATGCAAAAGGGGAAATATATATAATAGTGTGTTATGATGCAGACATAAATCATTAAATTAGCAGAAAACTTTTTAAAAACATGAAAATGCGAATAGTTATTATTTTCCTATGTTTTTCTTCTCATGGGAAACATAAAGATGAGCTTTGAAAGGACAGAGTGGTATAATGAGTATAATATAATAAACTAATTCTCTTTTTTTCCGTTGCATGAAAAGATATTTCATAATAAGTGAGTTTCCATTTGTAATTTAATCATTTTCAAAGCTTTGCGAACAACAATTTTCTTGTTTAGATTCATTTTCGTATAATTATTTCTATTTCAGGTTATAGTAAAAGTTGCTTTGTGCTTGAAGGCAATGGTAAAAGTTTTATCCAGTTTGAATTCAACGAATTGATGCCACGAAACAGGGTTAAAAGATGTCTTCTTTTATTGATTTTTCTATTTATTAAATTCCTTACGTTACTAATAAAATGTAAATAATTGAATATTGTTTTTTTAACTATTTAATGCAATACAGAATTGAAATAAATTCTATTGATACTAGGTTGACCAATGCGGCCTATTTGACCGCGAGCAAATAAATATATTTAAATTGGAACCATGAATACCTTTTGAAGAATTACTGTAAAAACAGTTATTTTCGCGATTTTCGCGAGTCCGTCGTAATCGCGAAAATTTAAGCCTCGCGAAATATTTTTTCCCCCTTCAAATAATAATAAAAAATTAGAAATTTTTCACTTATCCAAAAGTTAATGATTACAGTTACTTAAATAAGAAATAAATACAAAAAACTCTTCAATACTTACAACTATTTTTTGTATAAAAACTATAATACAATTAATAAAAAGAACTTTTCGGACAAAAGGAATTTTCTTAAAATGCCTTATGCAAAAGGGGTTCCATTTAGGTAGTTTCGGGACTTTTTCAACTTTCTGTTCTGTTCATGTAAAATTCGCGAAATTTTCAGCTCGCGAAATCAACGATATCTTCATTTTCACAAAAATTACAGCTCGCGAAAATAAGTGCTTTTACAGTACATATTTAGCTCACACAGAAATAAGTTAACTATTGTGTCGATTGGAAAGTCGTGTCGTGTTGGGAAAATCAATTCGCACCGGAAAATTCTGCCCGGTAATTATCAGACATTAGATATCGGAACCAATGTCTAATAATTAAATAATAGAATTTTCCGGTACGAATTAATTTTCCCAACACGACAAAACTTTCCGATCACCCCAATAAATTAAATATTATTAAATAAAAGTTCTAGTTTAAAGTATGTCTATATGACTTAAATTTTCTGTTAAACTACTCTAGATTTCCTACTTTTATTTTTATTTTCATTCAAATGTATTACATATTGACACAGGTATATTCAGAGATTCCTCAAGAAACATTATACTATTATCTCGCACTGTCTGCGTCAAGTGAAAGTGATGTCACACATGTTCAAAGTGTCGCATTTACAACGCAATCAAAATCTAACGTCGGTTACTGTCCTATAGCATAGCTATCAACTTTTACACTTTTCCTCACCACTAATACCTTAATAGTAAATTTTGCATTATTTTTTAGCTGAAATATGTCACTGAACGGGTCGAAAATTTTAATTAATTTTTATTGGTGCAAAAAAAATTTAACTGTTAGCTGCGATGTTGCAACTCCAAGTGATCTTCTTGTGGGCCGTACCGCTGCCATAGAAATACTCAACGCCAGAAGACACGATTTGTGATGTCATCACTAATCGACCGACTTCTCACTAGTGTTGGAATTTACACCGGAAAATTTTGCATAGCAATTTTCTTTTATTTTATTTGTGAAATATCTATCAGCTTATAAAACAATAATAAGTATTTAAACTTACTGGTGAGAATTTAGACCCCCCCCCCTTCCCCCAATAAAAGATCAACCAGATGCGGCAACACTGTAGCGTTCCGCATCTGGCTGAATTTTTATTTAGGCGTTCCGAATTCCCACCAGTAAGTTTAAATAGTTAATAATGTTTTATAAGATAGATATTCCACAAATAAAGTAAAAGAAAATTGTATCCAAAATTCCCGCTGTGAATTACAACACTAGTGAGAAGTCGGTCGATTAGTGATGACGTCACAACTCCTGTCCCCTGGCCTCGAGTATTTCGATGGCAACGGCCTTATAGAAACAAAATGGATCAAGTCCATTATTTTTTTCAACTGGTTTGAAAGGAATTCTTTCCCTGCAGAGAATAATTTGTTCGATATCATAACAAATGATGGCCTAGGTTTAAAATGTGAGCAACAGTTGGCACTTACTCTCCTTTGATTTTGAATTAAATGCAGAAGTGCGCACTATCTTATTTCAAAATATCTCTGGATAATTTATTATGGATTTGGTTGAGTTTGATTCTTAAAGCCTCATTTGGCGACTTAAATGGGAAGTCGCCGTGTCTTCATCACGCAGCAAATTTCAAACGTAACAGTTGAGACACGGTTAAATGTACTTGCTCAATAATGTTGCAATAAATTTTACATGTCGATTTATACGATTTGCTTTGCTAATTTGCCATAAAAACTCAACATTGACTTTGATTCTATTGAGTTTTCACGTCATTTGACGATCCCGACAGACCAACTGACACAACTGATTGAGGATACCCAACTGACGACATATTTTGGTTTTGGTACTATTGTAATCACTGGGTGAGGACAGAGTTGGGCAGTATCGAAAATACATGTATTTGAAATACATTTTCAAAATATATTTCTAATTTGTATTTTGTATTTTAAACCTTCAAAAGAAATGTATTTTGGTAATGCAGTGGTGGAAAATTGGCGCAGAGGAGGAGCCTATTGACACCACTAAATTTTTATGGTATTATTCAGTTTAATAAAAACTCAGAAATTTGATCTTTAGATAAGAGGCAAAATACTACTATAATTTAGTGGTGTCAATAGGCTCCACCTCTGCGCCAATTTTCCACCACTGGTAATGTATTTTAGAATGCTTTTTCAAAGTATTTTGCAGTTTCAAAATACTCAAAATACATTCTTTCGGATTTCAAGCTGTCATGTCTAAACCGCAGACCCTAGATTTTCAACAGAGAAACACATATCTGTTTTGAATAGTTTTCGTTTCTGGAAGTTTATATGCACACATTGTTTAACATTTGATACGATATACGATAAGCATATTAATGAATCGGATGTTTACTTCTGAAAGAAGCATTTTCGCTGAGTAGTCTCACAAAAAGTTTTTATAATTTATAACATTCAATGATAATTAAAAAAATGTTTAGTGATAATCGTTGCATAGGCAGGTGCTGCTTATTTAAAATACATTAGAAGTGTAATGCTGTTGGTTACCTCAAAGGCTCATGGCAATAACTGCTAAATCTCTCAATGAAAATTTGCCAAAAGGATTAATTAGAATAATACACAATGTGAACTATTAGATATGAAATATTTTTAATATTCTGTTGATGATAATAAAAAATTAAGGGAAAATACCTGCAGTATAAAACAAAATGTTCGATTATAGGTTAATATTTTTGAATGATAAAACAAACTTCAAAACCTATTTAAAGGTAAACGTTTTAGTCTTAAACCATCATATATTAATTTTAACATTCTTTTTCCTAGTTTCTTAATATTAATTCAGTTGAGGTTCTAATATGGTTTACCATACCTTTCATATTCGTTTAATTGGGATTGAACTTTAGTATAAAAGTAGTTCCATTTATTCATAAAGTATATGCAAAGGTTCATTAACTGTATTTATATTGAGTATGTTAGATATTGGATGTTTAAATGCGGACATGGTTTTATTATAGTTAAGGCTGTTCTCAAATCCAAAAGGGCAACTTTATGACATAAGTTTTAATTTATTTTTGTTCGGAAATTCATGAAACTGATGGGTGTTGTTGTTGAGAAACTCTGTAATCGAACTGCATTTTCCGCTTTTTTACAAACGCAATAGATCTTTCAGAAAATAGTGTCAAAGTGGGCGTTTTGAATCTAATTTCCACGCGAAAGCAGAATAACCAGTCAAGGAATGGTGATAAACGTCTTTGTTATCTGATCAAAATCGCTTATAACTCAATAAGTAATTTATTTTAAAAAAAAATGGAAAACAAAGTTCGATTCCAAATCGCTTCCACAGTCAAGCATTCCAATTTTATATCTTTCCATTGAAAAATGAATTCATAAATGTGTCAAAACGTTTTACGCCTGTTGAGCAGAGCAGTTATAACAGCCTTAAGCGTTTACACGGTTGATTTTACATTCCTAAATATCTTGACACTTCATTTTTTATTTTACACATGCGAAGCTAACCCTGGCTTCCTGGCTTACAGAGCATACATGTACATAACATGGATGAAAATCATTTTTAATTAGAAACTCTAATACATTTTTTAATGTTTAACTTTTTTTTTTTACTAACAACACAAAAAGCAATTTTATATGAAAAATATAAATTATGCATTTAAGCAAAATTTTGATATTTATTAAAAATGGTACTTTAACATTAGCTGCATGCCAGAGATTAATAGCCAAAGAAATCATCAAAGAATTCACTAAGTACAGCAGTTTTTTTATTCTACTTCTTTCAGTGGTAGTTTGATTATATATCGGTTAAATGTGTTTATTTATTTATTTATTTTTCATGACCTTTTAATATCATTATCGAATATTAGACATAGACAAAGGATGAACTTATTTACATCACTTTAAGTGCATGAAGGCAAATCTTCCGTGATCGAGCAACACGCAATATAGATTTTTTTTTTTTTAATCATGCTCGAATTTTAAAAAAAGCTAATATAAAATTCGTAAATTAAGATAGTTTTCAAACAAATTGCATTTGGAGGTATATTTTTTCTCTATTCGACAATGTAAAATTTCAAACTGTACGATGATAAGACGTTAATAGATTTGCTAAAAAGAGAAATTCATAATTCAGATCGTTGCCATCATCAATATGACATCAGCGTTACTCATGTGCATGTTTTTTTTTTCAATACATACCAGCTATCTCACACAGATTAAAGATGTCCGATATACTGCGCAGCGCAGTGTATAGAACGTAGGTGAAAATATTTTTTTAATTGAAAACTAATACATATATATTTTTTAATTTAGTATATTTTCTCAGATTTCCAACCAACTACACCCAAAAAGCATTTTTGAGACTTTCTCATTAGCCCAATAGCAGCAGGTAATTTCGAAACGTTTTTATCATTTATAGCAAACTTATTTTATTTTATTTATTTAAGCATTTAAACGCATAGTTCAATTACATGTATGTTAAATTCATGTTTGATTTGTGAGATTTTACTTTCGTTTGGCAATTTAGTTATGGAATATTGCACATAAACAAACAAATGCTGAACTGCATCATTATTTTAAGTGCAAGGGTTAATCTTCTTTAATTGGGCTGCACGAATATCTCTGAGATGGGTTTAAAAAAATACAAGCTTGAAAATTATTTTAAAACTACATAAAAGCTGCGGGTTAATTGAGATACAGTTTTTAAAGAAATCGCATTTGAAAGTACTTTTTTTTCCTATCCCACTCTGTAAAAATTGCAATTATGCAACATTTAGAAGTTACAAAATTTCAAAAGAAAAAGAAGAAAAAATGTTTATTTAGGTCATTATCACTATTGATATGACATTAGAGTTATTCATGGATATCTTTTTTGCTTTATAAAATAGATTCTTTGTGAAATAATTAACACTGAGGATATAAATTAGCTGAGCAAGTTTTCCAGTCCAAAAGTGCATTTCAATTATTTTTTAGAATTTCAATAGAAAACGAAAAGGGAAATTTTAACCAATTAATATAGTATCCATATGTATATAGAAATAGGTTATTAGTTTAATTAATCACAAACACATACATCTTGCAAAGGCATATCATTATTTATATATGGGTATGTGCTGTGCATGTGTTTGTTTAAAATATAATCAAAAATATTATTAAAACATTATTTTGTATGATTTTATAACTAATAATCGAAGATATTTATTCATTATTAACTGGTGTTGTTGTTTACGTATTAAAAGTTTGAAAACCAAGGTTAATGTTCATTGTACAGAGAGTTTCAAATTGTTCAGTATTTGGCTTTTAAATTAATTGAACAAATATTAAGAAAATATTTCTTACGATAATTACGTAATACATTGTTATAATATAAATGATGACGACATTCAATATGTTATGAATGTTTAAGTAATTTTAATTCAATGATTTTTTACAACCAGTGGGGTAGCCCGTTGGGACACACTCTTAAGGAAGCGTGATAATGAATCCTCCCCCCGTCTCTTTTTTAAATTGCAAAATTACCTCCTCAAAAAGCACTTTTCATCAATAAATTTTTTAAATTTCGAAATGTATTTTGTATTTTAAATGTATTTTGAAAATACATGTATTTTGTGTACATGTATTGTGTGCAATATTTTTCATTTTCAAATGTATTTTGTAATTTGTATTTTAGGTTCTAAAATCAATGTATTTTGTATTGTGTATCGAAAATGGTTTTTCGGTGTATTTTTCCCAACTCTGGGTGAGGACAAGAATGCTTTCTAAAACTTATACATATGGTTATTTAAAATAATATTTTTACACTTTCTAACTGAAAAATGCGCTAAATGTAAGAAAAAAAAATCAGGGCATATTGTTATGACAATCCTCGACTACTTATTTCTGTGCCATTTTTTTTCTTTTGGATATGAAAAGAGAGAAGTTATTATCAAATTCCAATTTTAAGCATATTGCGTTACGTAAAGTGAATTCCGGTAAGAATTTGAGAGGAAAAGGTCCACATTTGTCGCTTTCATGCAAGAAAGAAAAAAGTGCACAATACTCTGGCTGAGTGCAATCAAATACATAAGCTTCAGCTTCTGGCGAGTCAGGATTTATGTTTGATAATTTTGTTTAAAATGTTAAAATATCGGCATGTTTAATTTATTTGTCTTTTCATCTCTTTTTTAAATTATTTTTTTCTTTCCTTTTTGCATCGCGTACATTGTTCACAATTTATTTGAATGAATGATTTTCGAAACTCTTTTTCTATATTTATTAACCTTCTGTGATGCGAAATCCCATATTACTTTTCTTAAATTATGCCTTTTCTCTAAATTTCAGTTTAAACTAACTTTTAATTACGTGTTTTTTTTCCTAACTTTTATTTCGCTTCTCGTTCTAATTTTCCTCCATAAAAAAATATATTTAACATATGCCTTTATCAGTAAAACGGCTCTTACATGATAGAATTCATTTATATGATTATTCACCATAACTAGATATCAAACAAAGAAAAAGTAAAAAGGATAAAGATTGACTTTGTATTCGGTCAGCATTTTTATTATAATTCCCTTCAACGTTCGTTTGAAATATCTCTTTTCATCCCTTAACTTTTTGAGTTTAACTTCCTCGTTAAATCATAAACATTTCCAGTACATGAGATCTGTTTTATCTTTCACTCTATGTTCTCAATACAGTGAAACCTCCTTGTGCGACCACCTCTATTAAGCGACCACCTCCCTGAACGACCATTTTTTCATGGAACGAAATTTATTCTCATAGGCTCAATACTAATTTTACCTCCATTCAGAGACCATCTCTGTTGAACTCCCTCCATGAGCGACCGATTTCTTTGAAGAAAATGAAACAAATTCAATTTTTTCCTGGTCACCTGAAGAAAATTTTATTAGAAAAATAATTCCGGAGGGCGCATCATTCATCAAACTTCTAAACTAAGCGTAGGTTTTTTTTATAGTTTCTTTTAAGTGTTTAAACCCTTTTGTGCCTTTTTAGGCAATGAATTTAACTCTAATGACAAATTAAGAATGACGGTCAATAAACTCCCCTGCTCTATTCTGTTAGGAAACTCTCAAAGAAAAAGTTAAATTATTGAAATAGTCATTAATTGTTCCCGCCCCCCAAAAAATTTGCATTTATTTACTGAACTTCGAAAGAACTTGAAAATAAATATTATGAAAGATAAAATCGCAAAATCAAAGCAAACGTCATTATATTCATTTTTAAACTCTGCAGTAATTAACTTTTGTTTTGATGCTTAAATTTTCATATTTTTTCCTAATGTGAAAAATAAATTTTAGTAACATTAATTGTTACCCTTTTTTAACAAATAAAATCTAGATTTAAACATGACCTCTATTAAGAGACCACTTCTTGAAGCGACCAATTTTTGTTGGAACGGAAGGTGGTCGCTTTAAGGAGGCTTTACTGTACTTTGCTCTTAGCATACGAATTCCCGTTCGAATTCTTTCGGGCTTAATTTTTAGGACTGCTATTCTGGTTGCCCTGCCAGGAAATTCAAAATTCTTCCAATTTTCTAAAGGGTGACATATATTTTTTCTTGTGTGATATCATTCATTTTCATGCATTCTTTTTCTTTTCGACAATTGTGTGACGACAATGTGTGTGTAACACAGGAATTGCCATGTGGCGGGTAATGACTCTCTCTATTGTACGCTCTCGCTTCATGAAGTAAGTCATGTCAACTTAACCCTCCAACCGCGGGAAACGCTATTTTCGCGTTCCAGTGGACTATTTTAAAAAAATTCAGATTGCTTATTTCCCTCCACTTAAAAAAAAAAAAAAAAAAAAAAAAAAAAAAAAAAAAAAAAAAAAAAAAAAAAACTTATAATTCGGCTTATTATTGCATTATTTAATTTGTAATTAAATATAGTGACTATTTCTACTTCAAAAAAGTGATAGGAATCAAACAATCTTAATTTTTAAAAAGTATACCACTGAAAAAATCGCCCGCGGCTGGAGGGTTGGTTAAGTTACTTAGAAATGCTCTCAGGCACCATCCCTATCAGCGCTGCCACTGGCGACTATTTTCGCATTATTTAATCTGTAATTAAATAGAGTGACTATTTCTACTTCAAAAAAGTGATAGGAATCAAACTATCTTAATTTAAAAAAGTAACCCGCTGAAAAAAATCGCCCGCGGCTGGAGGGTTAAGTTAATAAAAAATGCTCTCAGGCACCATCCCAATCACCGCTGCCACTGGCGACTATTTTCTAATTCTATCTCGCATTACTTTCTTGAAGCAAAAATCTTTTATATGCCATCGACAACAAGTGCAAGAGAAATATAGTACAAAATTTACTATTTTTAAATTGTGGTATATATAGAATATAAAAATTGTCGCCAGTGGCAGCCCTGTCCTATTCATTTCTGTCTGGACTGTTTACTTTTACATCTTTACTCCGAATAAACTAATATCGTAAAGAACAATTTTAGAGCATTTATTTCTAATAATCATTACAGCCTACAGCCTTTTATGTATTTTAGGGAATGCATTAACCCTTTCACTGCGTAAGTCATTCTTCGCGATGAACGCCTTTTTACAGAATATTTAATCGTTTATTACCGGTTCTATAAAGCAGAAATTTTTGACTATCATAATCGAAGAAAATGTATTGGTTAAATCAGACAAAGTTTTAGCTAAAAAATAACTGGTGGGAACAACCAAATAATATTAATTTGACGGGAAAATGCATGCCCGAGCATTGCCCGGGCTCTGCGCAGCGAGAGGGTTAACGCTTTGAAGGTAAGGCAATTGTGTTTCTGTAATGTTGACTTCCCACCTGAAAAAAAAAAAAATTATTTCAAAATTAGAAAAAGAAACTTTTCAGATTTTTTTTTTTTCATCAAAGTTGAAAAAAGTAAAACTTCCCCAAATCTTAATTAAAGTTAGGTGAGATATAATATATAATATATCCCACCGCCCCTTAAGGAGTTAAATATAAATCGAACCTTGTCCTGACTATTGATCTTCGAATATTTTAAAATTTTGAAATCCGGTACACCTTTCTACTCTCTTGAAATATCACCGCTGCACTTCGAAATACTCAAGGCCAGAGGACGAGAGTTGTGACGTCATCACTAATCGACCGACTTCTCACTAGCGTTGGAATTTACATTGAAAAATTTTGAATAGCAATTTTCTTTTATTTTATTTGTGAAATATCTATCAGCTTATAAAACAATAATAACTATTTAAACTTACTGGTGAGAATTTGGAATCCCCCAATAAAAAATCAGCCAGATGCGGCAACACTGTGACATTCCGCATCTTGCTGAATTTTTATTTAGGCGTTCCGAATTCTCACCAGTAAGTTTAAATAACTAATAATGTTTTATAAGATAATAGATATTCCAGAAATAAAATAAATGAAAATTGGTATTCAAAAATTCCCGCTGTGAATTCCAACACTAGTGAGAAGTCGGTCGATTAGTGATGACGTCACATCTCCTGCCCTCTGGACTCGAGTATTTCGATGGCAACGAATATCACTCAGTAATGAGCAGAATTTTTATTTTAAACTATTTTACATATTTATGAAGGAACACAACACGGTACACAAATTGTTCCATGATTCTGTGACTTTTATTTAATTTTCTTTATGAAGAAATGTTTGGTTCGAATCAAATGAAATGAATTATAGAAATGTGTCGATTAGACCCAGTCAGGGTAGAAAAGATAAATCACGGAGTTATGAATAAAGTGGAGGAGACATATATTGCAATGACTACCAGTTGCGAGTGAAGTAACTGAGGATGTTGTCACAATCGGATCTATAGTTTCTGATTACCACCGGTGCAAACTTCCCACCAGTAAAATTGAAATTAAATAGAAAATTTCGTCTTATTTAAGCGTCTTATTCATGGAAATATTTTCTCACAAATATGTTATAATTTTCTATTTCCTTCTACTAGTGTCAGTCTGCTTCATAAAACAGACAGTTTCTTTCCCTGGTTGTCACAATATGGCGAAAATGCAGGGCTTGACTACCGCCAACATAAACTGTCACCAGTAAAAATGAAAATCTGTTTCTGCTATTAACCCTTAAGTGCCACAGACGTATATATCCGTCGCACATAGTCGATGCGTTAAGTGCCACTGACGTATATATACGTCAGTCCAAAATATTGTCCTTTATACTGCGCTGTACCAGTAAAACCACGCCCACGGCTTTGGAATAAAAAAAAAAAAGAAAAGAAAAAGAAAAAGAAAAAAGACTTTGAAGGTGTTTTTGAAAGACTGACCTATTTCAGAGGAGAAGGGGTAGAAGGAACTACCTTCATAAAGGCTATCGCACTGAGCTAGTGACGTGAAAATACAAGCGAATTTTTTTCCATATTTGACAAGGTTTGACCCTTTTTGTACACCACTATTATTTTAGAGAAAATACTGTTTGGTTTGCCATTCACTTTTCTTTTGCTCGAGAGATATACAATAGTTTCCTATCTGTAGCTTAAGGGCACAGCTTTCAGTTATTAGCAGTGGTGGAAAATTGGCGCAGAGGAGGAGCCTATTGACACCACTAATATTTTATGGTATTTTTCATCGTAATAAAAACTGTCATTAGATAAGACGAAAAATTCTACTAAAATTTAGTGGTGTCAATAGGCTCCTCCTCTGCTCCAATTTTCCACCACTGTTATTAGTGAATCCACAAAAATTAAAAATTGAATGGAACATCTTCTATCTCTCAATGATTATTTACAGAGTTCGCACGCTCTTAAGCCATGCCCCATTTTGTAAGGTCACTAAGTTCTAACTGTGGCACTGGGGAATGAATCTCGTAAGTTTTTCTCGGCACGTAAGGGGTTAATTAAAACTGAAATTTTGTATTAATAAGCCGTTTAAATAAGGAAAAAATTTGTATATAAATTTACTGGTGGAAGTATGGTTTACTGGAAGTAAGTACCAACACCTGCGCAAGCGGTTACAGTTGAAGCTTCACTATTTCAAGGATATGTCAGTTCATCTTTATTAATAGTTCCATGGGATAAATACGATACATGAGGAGTTTTATAAAAGTCGGAAAAAAGATAAAATAGCATTTCAGTTAGCTTATGTCAAAAAGGATTTGTTGTTTACTTCGTTAAATTCAGACTCTTGCACAGAGTAAATTCGTTATAAGGAGAATCTAATGCAATAATTTCACAGACAAAAAACACATACTTGATTATGATTTTAACAACAGTCTAAAAATTACGTCTCTACAAAACGAATATAAAATATAATATGTTTTTCTCATTTCCTTTCAAATATTATAATAAAGAATTTTTATTACATTAAATTGAAGACCGTATAAAATAAAATGTAAAACACGTACCCATTTCTAAAAATTTTATTAAACTGCTACGTGCACTTGTTTACTAATACCCTAAAAATTGAAGGGCACGCCAATTACTTATTTCACTTCTGTCCGTGATAAAAAATATTTCAATCAGGTCGCACTAGAAGGCGGCGCGTGGCGTGACAATGCAAACTAAATCCTTGATACCAGAGGGAATTTCGGGTAGCACGAATCGGAATTATTTAACACTTTCGGAACCAGACGTTTTCATCGAAGAGATTTTATTGGTTCCTCTCCAAAGAATCAACGTTGTAATTTTACGATAACTCATTTTTTCCTTTCTCTTTTGTTCTTTTTGCAGCTAATTCGGTACAGTATTTGCTCATGCATGAGGACGTAGTTTAATTAGATTGTGTTTTCGAGAAACGAAAATTGTTGCGCATATTTCTTTTGGAAAAAGAACAGGACATTCTTTGATTGGAGCTGCAATAAATTTCAGATGGATTTAGCTAGATTAGTGAATTCGTGCAGAATTTTAACGGAGGAGATGTTTATTTATTTATTTTTTCTTAAAGAAAATTCCGGTGGATGCCCGTAAAAGAAAATTTTGTTTTCTTTGAATGTAGTTAAGGCTGATTGCTGGGATGTAATTAAAGTGGGCAAATATAAACAAAGAAAAGTTTTAATCAAAAACAAATTACACGTAAATATTTTGTATTTAGCTGTTTTAGGCTTTAATCAGCGGGGTTGCTTATAATTTAATATTAAAAGATTACTGAGAAATTTCGAATTGTTAGCAATGATGCATAAAGAATAAGTTTATGGTACTGCAAAAAGAATTGAATATACTCGTATGAACAATAAGAATATAACTGATGTGGAAAAGAGCTCCGTTTTAAAATACATCTGAGATTATATACTACTGTCTTAAAAAAATCGTTAACAAATCAAATTTTTCATAAAAGTGTTTTTTATAGACAGACATTCATTTAACTATTTCAGGGGCGCGGTTTGCAGTCTGCAAACGCTTAATTTTAATATTCAAACTGACAAGTGACACCAGTAATTTTTTATTAAAATTTCGATCATATAATATACGTGAAGAAAGTCTTTTGATTCTTTTCAAATAAATTTATCCGTAAATTGCGGTGTGAATTAATTATTTCAACATTTTTTAAACAGAAATGCCTTGCCCATGAAAAGGGTAAACAAAATATATGAAGAGAAATATTTTATTTATAATAGTACAACAAAAACAAACCAAAAGATAAATGTTTTCTAACCAGAATAATTTTATAAAAATATGTATTTTAAATGAAGATCGTATACTTATTAAGTTAAATATTTTTAAAGCTGCCTGCACAGTGCAACACTGATTTCGAAATGGGCAAATGGTTCGGTAATATTAATCCCAAAGCGTTATAAGTAAGCGAACAAACTTAATGCTGGAATCAGGCGTAAATTAACACAGTTGCGCCACCTTGTGGACGGAGTGATAATTCACATACGCGGGCTTTTAGTGTGGCGCGTATTTTCTAAATCTTCAGTCACTCATGGAAATGAAATTTGCTTGCCACATTTTTTGTAAAATAATGGTGTAGCGAGAGGGGCATCCAGATGCACTTTACACCACGAAGTTTTCTTCGCCTTATCAAAGGCATTTCTGTTATTAATCAAGATGGAAAAAACTTTACAATTTTAGTGGTGTGAGTAAGAAAACAGTTAGGTATCTACCTGTAGTTCACACTCCATCCGCTACGTGGCGCATGACCTTGATTGATGTGACTTCGCTTTTAATCTCGCGGTTATTTCTCCCATTTAAGATAGGACGCTTACTTATATCGCTTTGTATTAACCCTTTCGGTACCACGGGTGCATATATTTAAAGTCAAAGAATGCGTATGCAGTAATTGTTTTGGCACGAACCGTAAAGAAAGTAATATTTGCCTTATTTAATTATGGCATTTCGGTGATTAAATAAAAAAAAGTAATGCCAATCGAATAAAATTCGCATATGAGACGCTGATCCCAAAAGGGTTAAAAAACATCATGCGTAACGCATAGATTATAAAGTACTTTCCAACACTTCCAGAACATTGCAAAAAAAAAATCTATTTAATAGATTTTTTAAAAAATATAGCAAAATAAACAATTAACCCCTTCGGGACGAGCGTTTTTTACAAAATTTTTAATTTTTTATCACCGGTTTTTCAAAACAGAAATTTTTGCCTAATGGAATAGGGAAAATGTTCGGATTAAATAAGGCAAAATTTACAATAAAAATTTATTGGTGAGAATAATCACGTATTCTGATCACCTTACACAGTAGGTATACCGGTCGCTCGTCCCCAAGGGGTTAAGAAAACGCACAATACAGTTGGATACTCATTCTCTACAATTAGCGCCCGTAGTCGATAAAATGTTTGAATTCTTTTGAGCTGCATTGTATATGAGACACCCCACATGGTTTGCTAAAATTTATTTCAACTGTAATTGAGGTAACACATTTGAATATTTATTTCCAGTATTCACCGCTCATAGAAGAAAACTTGAAATTTTTTGTGCAGCTCTGTAAAAATCCTACAGATTTTTATGCACACTTCATATTAAACTAAAATTTAATCCTACTAGATAATGCATAACACAACTACAAATATAATACATAATTATCAATATACACTGCTCAAAATAATTAAAGGATATTGCAGTTTTAGGTGGATTTTGTATCTGGTAAACTGTTTAGCTGATGTATACATGGTCGACAGACATAGTAGGTTATATGAGAATAAATTACACATGTTTGGCAGAAAAAAATGCATTTTATTGCGCATTTGTGTACTAAAGGAGAAAAACCCAATTTGTGCATATGAGAAAAAAAGAATAAGAAAAGGTGTTTTCTTCAAAGAAAATAATTTTCAGTAGGGGGTATGGTTTCCACGTGCGGCCAGCAACGTTGAACCCCTTTGAGGCATGGACTCAATGAGGCTATTAATGACGAGTTGGGGTATTCTGCCCCACTCTTCCAGAAGAGCTCTTTACAGTTCTTGGAGAGTTTGTGGGGGTTGTTGGCGGCCAGAAACTCGTCTTCCTAGAGCGTCCCAAACGTGCTCGATTGGATTCATGTCTGGAGAACACGCTGGCCATTCCATTCGAACGATTCCTTCCTCGAAAAGGAAATCCTCCACCAGGTTTGCACGATGTGGCCTGCAGTTATCGTCCATTAAAATGAAGTTATCTCCGATTGCTGCAGCGTGAGGGACTACAATAGGTCTGAGGATCTCATCCCTATATCGGCGACCAGTCAGAGCTCCATCTCGAATGATGTAGAGGTCAGTGCGCCCGTCAATGGAGATGCCACCATACACCAACACTCCTCCACCGCCAAATCTGACACTTTCGTGCACGAACGCAGGATTATTCCTACTGCCACGGTCCCTCCAGATGAAAATACGCCTATTATCCGGATGGACAGAAAAACGGGACTCGTCAGAAAACAGAATATTGCTCCATTCATTTCTCCTCCAGTTGACATGCTCGGTTGCCCACTCCCTGCGGTCGCGACGATGCCTTGATGTTAATCTAACACATACCATCGTCGGCGAGCATACAGACCTACAGCATGGAGCCGGTTTCGGACAGTCTGAGTTGAAATCGTGGTGCCTGTAGCCGAGCGAATGTGTTGTTGGAGAAGAGTAGCGTTCATGGTTCGGTGTCTCCGAGCTGTTAGCGCTAAATACCGATCTTCATTGGGCGTTGTTGCCCGTCTACGACCTTGCCCTGGTCTTCGGCCTGCACATCCACTCTCCAAAAATCGGTTCCAGATCCTGGAAATGACACTTTGTGACACTCCAATGGCTTGCGATACTTCGGCTTGGGTTTGGCCCCCTTCTAACCTACCAACAATTCTCAAAGCTTCTGAATCTGTCAAATGACTTCGCTGAGACATCGTACTCATCGAAACAAAGCAATCACTGAATGCCGATCATCCTTGTCTTCATTCTCTTTTATCCAGTTGAAAGTCAAATTTCATTCGCTGCCGCTGAAGGGACGTTTTTGACATCGAACTCAAAATTTGCATACTCCACAGTTTGAAAACCAGAAAAATTTGCATTTGTGATTCTCTTCTTCTATTTTCGGCAAAAAAAAATTTCGTTTATATCTTTATTTTATATAAAACTTCAAATATCCTTTAATTGTTTTGAGCAGTGTATAATAATAGGTAATAACTATTATCTAAATAGATAATAATTAAAATATTGTTGATTTTGATACCATATTACGGATAATGTAAATAAACAAGACAATCATAACTTGAAACGCCTTCTAACAACAAATATTTCTAATATTTCCATTTACAAAGTTTGAATATTTTTAAATGAAATCTTTTCAAAGTGCATCTAAAGCTTACTGCTGAAATTTTAAGAGGAATGCATGTCTGTGCAATATTTTGGATGATTTGACCGATTTTAGGATGATATTCTTAATATATTTATAAGTTATACATAAATATTAATATTTAAAAATAATAAATAATTTTTTAAATAAAATAATTTGTACCGTTCAAGTATGGTATTTCATATATTTCCATATCATAACTGCATATCTAGCAAAATATTTTTATGCGTGAAAAGTTCATGTACATCAAAGGGAAGACTAAATATTTATTTATTCTAATATGTTACAGAAATTCCACATCAAAAGCATCCAAGCAAATTCATAGTTATACACAAACTCTGCATTAATACAAAACTAGTTTAAAATATCTCTTCAATAAACAGCTTTCATGATAAAGATTTCCAAAGTATTTTAAAAGTTTCACTGTAATCGATGTGATTTTGTGTTTTGAAGATATTTATGAGATTAATATCTTGAAATGAAATATTCTGTTTAGAAGCTGTGGGCATTTTCTGTTCGATCAAAATTTGCTGAAAGGAATGGAATCAAACGTCACATTTTCTACATCAATTGCTAAATATGTATTTCGTTTTTTAATAGTAGTCTTAAATCACAAACTTACATATAAAATGGTATTAAAAAGATTGCACACTTAAAATCCTTCAAATTTCAGAAACTGTCTGAAACCTACTAACCCATTTATGCCTAGCGTTCCATTTTTGGGGCGCTTCGAATTTTAATAAATTTGTATAATTTTCTTCTTATTTTGAATTGAATCTAAATTGAATGAAATTATTATCTATAAATGTCTTTATCTGTTACCGAGAGATGACAGCACAAGATGGATATTTATTTGCTTAAATGAAGGCTTTTTTCGAAGTTTATGGATTTTTCATTTTCCAAGATCGCGAAATGTAAAAAGTATGTTTATTTGCGTTTTTTCAACCAATGATCCAAATAAATAAGTCATAATCTTAGCATGTAGACGTCTTTGAAATAAGTATTTTTTTTAAATTGTGAAATTATATGTTTAAGCCCATTTTTTATGCATTTTTGTAACACGCAAAATATAAGGCGCTAGGCTCGAATGGATATATATTGTTTTAACCATTTAGGGAACAGTTATTTTTACAAAGTCATTTTCAAGATGATTATGAAATAAATTGTTTTTAAGCCTCACATACGATTATTCTTTATTAAAAAACAGAAAAACAACGTTTAGAAATGCACAAATAATACATGAAAAGCAGCAAACAGCTGTTTCGAATCTACTGGCAAGATTCTTCTTCAGTGCAAGATAGGGAAAAAGGAACAGCGTTCTAGAAAAAGTAAGGCTGAGCAAAATTATAGACAGAGACGCGCTGGCTTATATAGCCGATGCGGGTAGCGAAGGCGCTAAAAACAACCAATGAGAGAGAAGCAGTGGAAACGACTGGGTGGACAAGTAGCGCATCTACTGGAGAAGGAGAGAAGAAGAAACCAAAAAAGGGGAAAATAAATTAATGCTTTCCAAATACTTGGAAAATCAGAAGTTCTAGATAAGTCATTGACTAAAGAGTGAGAATTTTTAATGATGTGGTAAGCTTCCCAAAAACCAAGATCAAGGTTAGAAGAACATTTTTGGATAATGATGGCTGAGGAAAAATCGAACCTATGTTGAAAAGATCAAGAATGTTAAGCAATAGAGGAATGTTTAAGCTCCTGATTTTTAACGTAACCTTCATGCTCTTTTAAACGAAATCTAAAAGCACGTTTAGTCTGGCCAATATAAGAAAGGCCACACTGGCAAGAGATTTGGTAAATACCCCAGTTATCTAGGTGATCAACGGGGTGTTTGAGATTTGAAAAAGTAATTTTTATAACAGCAGAAAAAATAAGATTAAAACCAAACCTTCTTAAGATTTTAGCAACTTGCTGACTGATTTTAGGAAAGAACGGTAACACAACTGAATTATTAGAGTTGGAATTAGAATGCTTTTTAGAATGGACGGATTTCGTCAATTTCTTATAAATAGAATCAATTATATTAGAGGAATAACCATGATCAACAGCAATAGCTTTGAGGTAATTAAGTTCAGCACTAAGTAACTGAGGAGTGAAACAAATATTGGTAGCCAGAAAAACAAAAGTATTGAAAGCAGCGAATTTCTGGTTAGGGGGATGAGAAGAATACCTGTGAGGTGGGAGACTGACAGCAAAAGGTCTACGAAAGACGGTAGTCTGAAAGCCATTTTCACAACGAATAACGAGGACATCCAGGAAAGAAAAATAGTCATAGGTCTCAATTTCAGAGGTAAATTGAATGCAAGGATCAATGGAATTCATAATAGAGATAATATGACTAATATTCGAATTCATTTCAACCAGCATATTCATTTTTGATATTTTAAAATTTCCGTTCTATGTTCGTTTGGTTGATGATGTTTATGTCCTGTCTTTTTCTCTCTTTCTCCGGTAGATGTCGCTACTTGTCCACCCAGTCGTTTTCACTGCTTCTCTCTCATTGGTTGTTTTTAACGCCTTCGCTACCCGAATCGGGTATATAAGCCTGCGCGTCTTAAGCCTGTCTATCATTTTGCTCAGCCTTGCTTTTTCCAGCAAAATAAAATAGCCGCATTGAGGGATTGGAAATCTCTACTTTTGCGCATTTTGGTTTTATTCTGATTGTTTGATTTCCCCCACAGTTTTCAATCATCTCTGCTCAATCATAATATCTGCTTTATTTCCGACTTATGTAATTCTGCAGTAGAAAAATGGCCACCACCTCCTGAATACTAGATCTGAATGCTCACATAAAAATGGCAGCTGTCGTAATCGATTTTTCTATTTGTGTTTGTACGGTCCCTAGCATTCGAACACCAATAAATTTTTAAAGATTTTTCTGAGATTAAGTAAGTCAAAGACAACTTCTGAAAAATACTGGTGTCTAAACTCAGGGGACCGTACACACGCTTCCGCCTACGACCGCCGCCATTTGTGTCAGCGCTGAAGCATAGAATTCAGGGGGGGGGGACTGAAGTGACATATTTGTATTTAAAAAAATGCGGTGGAAAGCAAGTAATCTGAATAAACGAAATGGCAAAAATAAGCGTTTTCGAATCCTGTAACGTTACATTTATATATTTTTGGGGAAATAATTCTTATTATCATAACATTTGTATTTAAAAAATGTGGTTTCAAGCAAGTAATCAGAATAAACGAAATAGCGAAAATAAGCGTTTTCGAATCCTGTAACGTTACATTTTATATTTTTCGGGAAATAACTCTTATTGTCATAATATTTGTATTTAAAAAATGAGGTGGCAAGCAAGTAATCTGAATAAGCGAAATTTCGAAAATAAGCGTTTTCGAATCCTGTAACTTTACATTTATATATTTCTGGGGAAATAATTCTTATTATCATAATATTTATATTTAAAAAAAGCGGTGGCAAGCAAGTAATCAGAATAAACTAAATAGCGAAAATAAGCGTTTTCGAATTATGTAACTTTACATTTATGTATTGCATATTTGTATTAAAAAAATGCGGTAGCAAGCAAGTAATCTGAATAAACGAAATAGCAAAAATGAACGTTTTCGAATCCTGTAACTTTACATTGATGTATTTTTGGGTAAATAATCCTTATTATCATAATATTTGTATTTAAAAAATGCTGTGGCAAGCAAGTGATCTGAATAAACGAAATAGCGAAAATAAGCGTTTTCGATTCCTGTAACTTTACATTTATATAGTTTTGGGGAAATAATTCTTATAATCATAATAGACGGATGCTTCAGTATTATTAAAACACGTAGTAAACGACTAAATAATTGATATTAGAGTTAGCAATTAGAATAAGGAGTTAACACTTAATTATTAATTTTAAGTTATTATTAAAAACAATCATCGAATTTGAAATTTACAAATTATGCTGTTACAATTTCTACGTTACGCATAACTAAATATATTGTGTGCGTGTTAACAATAAAAATTTCATATTTTTATTTTTACAAAGTAGCAATATTTTGGAAATAATTCTGTTTTAAAATTGCGTTTAAAATTTTTTGCTGAAATGTTGTCAGAAAAATAGTTCTCGGGGCTACTTTTAATGATTTGCCGGATTTGAAAACGCTATACTCAGAATATTTTGTAAAAGGTAGAAATTCTGCAGCAGTCCTGATGTTTTAAAATAATAAATTATTTACTTCATAAAACTTCTCATCATGCTCTGGTATCACATCTCTTTATAATATGGATGATATCTGCAATACTAATGAAATATTAGTGTGTGTGAAAATTGTATGTACGTCAGAGGAAATTTCAAATGTTTATTTAACTCTTTATCTACTGTACCATAACTGTATTCTTTATCTACTTATAAGTACCATTAAAATAACTTGTTATAAAATTCATTTAATCCATCGATTATAAAGTTTAGAATGAGTTATAGATTCATTAATTTATCTTGTTCTAAAAGCGTTATTGGTTACACAAAACAAAAATATTTTTAAAAGGCCGATTTCTTTTGCCTTTGCATCTTTTCAGCTTTCTATACGTTGGAGGGGGGGGGGGATTTTTCATTTCGGAAATATTTCTATATTTCTATTGTATATTTGGTAAATTTCCTAATACTACAAAATACTAAGAAAAATATTTAAAATAAAAGATTTCAGTCTGGTTATAAATATTGCAGAAAATCCCTATGAATTCAAATTTAATGAATCCTTCTAAATCCTTCAATCCTTCTAAAATCCTTCTAAAATTTATGAAATGATTATGTAAATCTTCTAATGTAATTACAAAAATTCACGAAAAATGCTTTAGGAGATAAAATTTTCATGAATTCATAATTCAGTACATAAAGGGTTAATTTAATATGCTAGAGATATTCTAAATCAAAAGCATCCCAATACATTGATATTTACACGCAAAACTTTATAATAATACAAAAGTAGTTTAAAATATTTCTTGAATAAACTGCTTCATATTAAAGTTTTCCAAACTATTTTGAAACTTTTGGTGCAGGAGATGAGATTTTAAGTTTAAAAATATTTACGAGATTATCATTTTTAAATGAAATAGTTTTCGCAATATAAGTGGGCATTTTAAGTTAAATTCAAATACGATAAAGAAATCAGATCAAATCTTCCTTTTATTTATTGAAGATATATACAGGGTGTGTATTAAAGAATGTTCCAGTTATAAATTTTAATAGTATCAACTGTAAGCATTCTAGAGTCACATATAAAAAAGTAACTCAAATAGCTTCAGTTAAGCGCATGCGCGAGTACTGCTTTGTTATTTAGACGCTTGCAGTGCCACATACGCAAAATGGCGTAAAGCGTTTGTTGTTCTGAAATTTGATAATAGTGAATCTGTAATTTCAGTTCAATGTGCGTTTCGTTTAAACTTTAATTGTGATCGCCCATGTGGCAAAAACACACGGAATTGAAAAGGCTACACTGCATTTTTTTTTCTTATTTACTATAATACTGGCAGCTGCGGTGCCAGTATTATACCGTAAAATGAACAATAATAAACCGTAAAGTAAATAGTAATATACCTCTAACACTAGAACGTCCAGCTGGTGTCCATTCGACACCGATCAAAGGACACAATGTCGATTCGAACCAGAACTTTTTTCGTAAAATTAATTCAATTATAACTGGGGAAAACTCGGTTGAATAAATAAGTGAAATTGTTAAAAAAAAAAAAAAAAAAAAAAACAGTTGCACTCCGGGAGTGCCAATAGAAGTGAAAACTTCAACAATTACGTGTGTGGGTTTTTAATCGTCAGGAAATGTTTTATGCGTTGAATTGTGTAGCAGCACTAATGAAAGCATCTGGGGACACGGCAGTGCCCCTGCCAAGTCTTGAAAGCACAGCCGTAAGCATCTTTTTCTGGAATCAACTCAGGGTACTTTTGACCCCCCCAATATCTTTGTGTTGGTGATACCCAGAAACTTGAAACTTCGTAAATCTAAAGTAATGTGGAAATGGAACTAAATGCTGAAATTTCACGTATTCCATATATCTTTTTTATCTCAGAAGATATATGAACTTAAACTTTCGCCTTTTCGACACTGATTCACCGATCATCAAAACTCAGAGGTACGTCCTGTATCCCTAGAATCTTGAAATTTGGTATGAAGGTAGTGTTTGGGATACAATGAAAGGGAAAATTTAAAAAATCCGGAAAATTTGGATAAAAAGTCGAAAAATCAAAAAATCGAGAATTTGGCAGAGATGTGATATACGAACCAGGTTTGGCGCGATTTTTTAACGTCAATTTGGCGAAAGCCCGTTTTCCAATACCAGCTACAATATATATTTTTAAATTATTTTCTATTGTTTTAAAAAGTAAACAACAATAAATAAACGGTAATTTCATTAATAACTATAGAACAAAACAATTGTACAATTTAAAAAAATAAAATAAAAGTAAATGAACAATTTATTAATAAATAAGCAATAGTAGCCGGGTTACCTTGTAAAATAAAGTAACGCCATTTTGCCGTCAATTAGGTACCCAAGTGCGTATCTGACATCTATGCCCCGTATTTTATCTTCCGTAATCGAAATTCCCGCCAATACTGTTGGTCATTGACCAGACCATCAACACGATAAAATACACCGTTATCGGTTTTTAGTTACACGAAATAGCTAGGTCACGAATACGGTATAATTCATTTTAACTGACGAAAAACAAAATAATAATTTGTTTTAGCAATACGCCGGGAGAAAAAGTGAGTTTTAGCTTCCTTCTTCTTTTGCGGATTGAGCTGAAGAGGGAAAAGTTCCTGTCATTCACCGCTTGGCGCGCTAGTGTCTATGTGCCAAAATGCTAGCATGTCGGTTACGTTACAGTGTCTGGAAATCAGTGGTTTTTCCACATCTCAAAAAAAGCTCAACGCGCCTAAGGAAGTTTTCACTTCAAAAATTCTTGTTTTAAAATGTTTTAACTAAGCTTGAATAAAATTTCCAGACGTTCTAGTGTTAAGTATTGATATATGGTATTTTACTGCATTTTCATTGATTAAACGGTTATACTACTGTTTATTTACTCTTTATTATTGTTAATTTTACAGTATAATACTCTCGCTTCAGCTGCCAGTGTTGTACTTTAATATCGGCATTTTTTTTTCTTTTTACAGTGTATTGCTTCCATTACTCCAGACTTGTTAAGCTGGACTTTAGGTTAGATGTCTGCCGTATAACTAGGGGTGCACATATTGAACATTTGTAAGAAAAACTAGGTTAGTTTTTCCTTTAATTGGATGTATAAATTGTTGTAAATAGTCTAAATTAAACTGTTAGAATACACCATTGAAACTGGTTCAATTCTTTTATGGACAGCCTGTATATATATATAATGCTTTTTAATAGCAGGCGTTTACTATAAAACTATATAAAAGATGATAACGAAAATAATGCATTTTTAAAGTGCTGAAAATTAAATAAAAACTTTTAAACCAATTAATAAACGGATGAGCTAATTCATATCTACCCTATATATATAAAATCCTAATGAAACGGATTTATGAAACGGAAGTATGAATCGACTGATTAAACAACTGATTATGTTTCACGGCGATTTCTCCTAAAATATGGAATACTTTGCGATGAAATTAACACCAAAAATCAATATTGATCCGCAGATTTCAAAACTGGTATTAGGATTTTAAAATTCGAATTAGTTTTCGAAATATTAATTTTTTTTCTAATTTTATATACATTTTTCTAATGATGGCAACTCAAATTTTAATCAAACATATATATATATATATATTATTTCAGAAAAGGTTGACATGATAACCCGGCTATTGTTGTTTATTTGATAATAAATGTTTATTTACTTTTATTTTTTTTTACAAATTATATAAATTATTTTGTTCTATGATTATTAATTATTTTTTTTATATTTCCTTTAGAAAATAATAGAAAATAATTAAGAAATACCGTACTACTTAGTTATTCCGTCGACCAATTTCGCCAAATTATATAAATCGCCAAAACACTCGCCAAATTATACAAATTGACATAATTTTTATTTTAAATAACGAAAGAACAAATAAATTAGTATAACATTAATAAATATACGAATAAAACGTCGAAATAAAAATCACTTGATGACGTAATAAATACGTGTAATTTGCTTAACCCTTTATCTACGGCATTATGATCTACTGCAATTTTTTTCATGTAATATTTTTTTTCAATTACTACAATGAAATTTAAAGGATTAACATAAAAAAATATTCACCCGTGAGAAATTTAATTATTTAGAGGTAATTAACTAAAGTAGTACTTTAAAGTACCGTCAGTACACAATGACTATATTTATCGTAACAGAAAAACCACAAGTTATTTCATGGCACCAGAAAATATTTTCGATTAAATAAGTATATGAAATATAAGCTTTTTCTTATTTACAAATAAATCGTTTGTCAAATTCCGGTGCCAATCATTTATTTCAACACTTTAGAATTGAAAATGCTTTGCTCCTGAAAGGGTTTAAAAAAACTATATATATATATATATATATATATATATATATATATATATATATATTTTAGGTTTCGATCTTGCTAGCAGTCCTTTAGTTTTGCGACGTCAATATTCCAGGAACAACATGCTCTCTCGCATCTCCACATATGCAATATATGAATTTACATATGTCATTTCTAGCATAGCAAAAACCAGCCGGTGCCACAACTTTTTAGATTTCCTATAAAAAATAACAATGAAACAGAAAATAAATACCAGGGAAATCACTAATGCACTACATTTTAGTAATTGCATTTTAAATCCGATGAAAACGATGGATAACTACACAGACGAAAAGTAAACAAGAAGTTTTTCTCCAGCACCCATTGTACTGACGGTACTTATAAGTACCACCGAGCAATTCAACTGTTAATTCAAATACATACACCGTTCAACTAAAATAGCTTGTCAAATTGTATTCTAAGACCATAATGAACACATAAAAAAATCCAACACTTATATCCTTTACTGTGTTTTCAGCAATGAATAGACGAACGTGGCAATCTGTACAAAAAGTCGGCACAAAACACATCGACTGCTTCAAAGATAGACTCATTCCTCTCTAAAATAACAAACCTAGAACTACCGCTGCCATGTATCGGATAAAGTGGAGTTAAAAGAGCGATTTTTGCAAAGTACCATTATAATATTAGTAATATTCACTATGGTACAAAAGTTTAAAGTGAGTGGTACGTATAAGTACCGTCAGTAGATAAAGGGTTAAAGTCAAGGAATGTGACATTTACGATCAACCATTATTGGCATTTAATCTTATAGTTTGGCGATAGATTTTTGGTCGTCGGAATATCTAAGGAATACCAAAAATGCATATGTAACTGGTATTTGAAAACGAGGTTTTCGCCAAATTTTCGTAAAAAAATAAAATTCACGCCAAACCTGCGGTGCGTATCTATATATATATATAAAAAGCTAACTGGCGAGTTGAAAAAAAGCTATTGGCGAGATTTACATCCTGCTAGCGTAACAGTACCTAGAATTCTTTGCGACCATGGCAACTTTTATGTAGTTTTATTCGAAAAAAAAATTTGATTTTTTAATCAAAATGGAAAATTTACGGTTCCATATTGGCGCGATTTTCTACTAACGCCAATGTCATATACGGAACGGCCACGTAACTGGCACCAAAGTATCGTTATTTTGCTTGATATGGTAAGCCGGATGTTGCTGTTTATGCTGTTGATGCGTTCCCCAAATTGGCGTCGTTAAAAAATCACGCCAGTATGGGACGTATAGGACATCTTTGCCAAAATTTCATATGAACGGCGAAGGGATCCGACCGTATTTGTTTATGGTAGTTGACGACTTGAACTATTATAATATAGAAATAGATGAAATGATGGCAATAGAATAATATTTGACGACTTATCACCTGTGCCTGTCTAACATTAAAGTCCCAAGATGGCACCTAGAGTATAAAAAGCGAAGTGGTCGGCCTGGAACTGTTTATGATAGTCACATGACTTAGGCTATTGTTATAGAGATTGTTTTAAAATACCGGGAGACAAAGACTCTTATATTTAATTTATTTTATTTTAGCTTCTTTTCAAATGTTTAACTGATCCTCATTAATCAAAAACAAAAATAACCATTGGATGTCTTAACAGCAACTGATTCGCCCTTAAATTTTTGCAATCAAGGGGAATTGAATGGAAACCCGTTTACAGGGAGATCTGCACAGCTTTTTTCAGTATAATTCAATCTTCTCTAATATTTTTAAAACCCATCAGATTAGCGTGTTTTTAGATTCTGCGGTGTCTGAACGGGGGTTGGCGAGCGTAGCTTGCAGGGGGCAGAGCCCCCTAGTTAATGTATATTTTTTCAAAACATTTATGTTATCAGAATGAAACAAATATTTCAAAAATATAAAAAAAAGTAGTAAAAAACGAAATTTTTAATATTAGAATGCTAGTCTGAAGCTTACTCTTAATTATTAATTTTTGACATTAGGAAAAATAGTCATCAATGGAAATTTCTAAATATTAGTAATACAATGTCCTGTTATGGATACATTGATATGCATAACATTACAAAATATTCTAGCATTACTTCATAAGAAGTATTTCATTTTTCGAACATTTCAACATTTTCCAAACTATTTTAAAACTTTTGCTGTTTGAGATAAGATTTAAAGCGTAAAAATATTTATGAGACAATCATTTTTAAATGAAATGTTTTTCTTATAAATGGGCATTTTAAGTTAAATTCTAGTATGATTAAAGAAATCAGATCAAATATTTCATTTTTCTGCATTATACAGGGTGATTCTAAATTCATGGTACAAACTTTAAGGGTTGGTACAGGACACGGTAACGATCATTTATTGTATAGGAATGTATCGGCGCAAGTGACGTATTCAGGTACAAACACCAGGGGGCCAGTTTTGCACTTTTTGTAATCTCAAAATTTCTTACTCATACCAGAAAATTCCTATGCTATTCTTTCGCTTATTTAAGACAGACTTTATTACATTCGGAAAAATTTCTTCTTTAAAAATTTCCTGTATGAAATCGAAATTTTTGAATAAAAAAACTCCAACTCTATTTATTTTCCTGTATTTCCTGTGTTCGACAGATTTGCCAGTTTAGCATATTTTTAATTAAAAAAATTCTATTTCATACCGGAAGTTTTGAAAGAAATTTTTTTCTTTACGCAATCATGAAATGTCTGACTTAAATAAAAAACAAGTAATATAAAATTTTGTATTTAAAGTCAATTCCTACTTAGGCCATCAAAGAAAAAATTAATATAATCCCTTAAGCTAATATTAGTTTTTGTTGAATTAAAATATCTCAACTTGTTGATTTTCTACAAGCAAGTAGGTTTACAATGGAACTCTATGGGAATTTGGCGAAATATTAGAGATATCGCCAAGTTGGCGTCACTTTTGGCGACTCATTTTGGCCGCCAAATTTGGCGATATATCGCCAAGGTGGCGACAAACTTGGCGGTATTTGGCGACAGAACAGGGTCCCCCTATGGTAACCACTTATTGAAAATATTTTCATTGATCTTCAATAACCAATGGCCGCCATTTTGTTTCCCATGCAAAACTAAAATTAATAAATTAAAATTTAATTAATTAATTAATATTTGAAAAAACTGTATTAACACCAATTGTCATCCAGTACAAGTTTAAAAAAAAATTATTTCAACTTGATAGGATGAATAATGAGTATTTTATTAACGATTGAAAATTTGAACAAGATAAATATATAACTAAATAAATATAGGGAGAGTGTGAGCTAATAGTAGGAATTGAAAAAGAGCAGTACAGGAATTTTTTTGCATGAATGAGAAATTTTTAAATAAAAAAGGGGTCAAATCGGCCCTTTGGTGTTTGTACCTCAACGCGGCAGTTGCGCCCATACATTCTTATACAATAAATGATTATTACAGTATCCTGTACCAACCCTTAAAGTTTCTACCATGAATTTAGAATCACCCTGTATATGTAATTCCTTTTAATAGCAGACGTTTACTATAAAACTATATAAAAGATGATAACGAAAATAATGCATTCTTAAAGAGCTTGAAATTAAATAAAAACTTTTAAACTAATCTAGAAAAAACGTACGTGTTTACAAAATAATTCATATTAATGTATATTTTGCCAAAACTTTGTTATTGTCAGAATGGAGCTAATATTTCAGAAATATATAAAATTATAGGGAAACATTAAATTTTTAATATTAGAATGAGAGTCTGCAAGCAACTCAACTGTCACTGAAAATTTCTATATGTTAATCAGAAAACGTACTGTTATGGTTACATTCATATGCATAATGTAACAAAATATCTTAGCATTATAAAAGAATCACTTCACATATTTCATTTTATAAAATTCCACTATTAGAGAATGAATTCTGTTTTCAGCTGCATTTAAAGTATTTTGCTATAGGTTTATCAAAAAGCACTGAGCTCCATATATAACAGGATATCTGTCTTCCTATTTCCCAACATGATTTCCAGCGGTCAGCACAGTGTTGCCAGTGGGCTACTTTTTTTAAATTCAGATTTCTTGATTGACACCACTTTTTTGAAACGGTAAATTTCACTTTGTTTTTGCCTTAATTAATATGTCATTAAATAAGGTACATTTTACCATTTCAAAAAAGTGGTACCAATCAAGATTCGGATTTAAAAAAAAAAGTAGCCCATCTGGCAACACTGGGTCAGCACGTAAGGATTCAATGAGGATAATTTTAGTTCGCATTTATGGCAAAAAATGTTGTTTATCACATTCCCTTACATGATTATAGACTCATTTATTAATGTGATACGCATAACTTAATTAGAGAAGCCTAAATTAGGATAATAGTTAATGAGAATACTAATATCTAACATTGATAACGCGGACTATTTTTTACCTTTGATTTGCAAGCTTCTGACCGCTGACTAAGAACTCCTGCTATACATGGAGCTCAGTGCCGAAAAGGTAGTTTTAGATATTTTGAACGACTTAATTCATTTCAAAATGCTGGTCTTAGTATATCGTACCCAATTTATTAGTAAAATACAGGGCCTAACTAAACATTAGTGAAAATCAGGGCAAATTTTTATTACCATTTTCCTACGGTATTTGTTGCCTTACCTTGTTGGCACCTTTTTCTGCGTTTAACAAAAGTAACGATTACTATAAAAAATCAATGGGCAATCAATGGGCAGCGACTGAGAACAATGTACCCATACCTTAATCTTGCCCTGATTTTCTGATATTTTTTTATTTTTTCAAATCCTAAACTGTTTATTTACTAATAAATGTACCAATTCTAAAATCACCTTTTTTTTATAATATTCATCAAATCTAGCGAAATATTTGTATATACACGAAAAGTTCGTATGGGAAATCTAAACATTTATTTATATATTTTATTACCCGACTGCCAAGAAAGGTTATGTGTTTCACGCGTATCTGGGTATGTGGATTTATTTATACCCTCGAAACATCTCAACGGCTGGATGGATTTTAATGAATGAGGTCTCTATCTATTCGTCGTAACCGTCCAATGGTTATAGGTAAGGTTTTGGTTTTATCAATTCAAAATTGCGGCCGTAAAATACAAAATGGCGGTAGAGACGAAAAATTTTTTTTACGCACCCTATTGAGTGGCATATCATTAGATAGGTCTTTCAAAATGAAGACGATGTTTCATTGACTATTTTGCAATCTGATCCTCCGTTTGAATATTAAACAGCCTGAAATTTGTGTAGGTAGGATCTCTAGCTTTACTTTAACTCTAATCTTCATAGACATATATAGGCCTCGTCAAAACAGTTTTTATAAATAGGAACTAACAATCAAACACAACTTAAAACATATCAACGCAAGTAAATAAAAAAATAGGTAAGTAATATAAAAAATAGTTTCACATTGATGAGAAATAATTAATTAGTTCGCTCTTTACGCAGTCGGGTTTTTTGATTTTTTTTAAATTCAATTTATAAATTCTATATTAATAGCAAACATAAAAACCGTTATTCATACACAAGCGCAATCTTCATATAAAGTTAGTTTAAAATATCTCTTCAATGAATTATTTTCATATTAAAGTTTTCTAAGCTAGATTGAATTTTTTGCTACAGGCTTTGATAAATTGTGTTTTAAAATATTTATTAAACTAATATTTTGAAATGAAATAGTCTGCTGTACTACCAGTGGACATTTTATGTAAAATCAAAGGAAGGTGAAAGAAATCCAATGTAATACCAGATGTCACTAAACTTAAAAAGTAACAAGTCTGAAATTGCACGTAAAACGTGGGAAATGAGGTGCCTTCATAACTATAACTAGTGTTATAGATATTCACATCTTGGAGCAATAGCTATTGCAATCTTATGCAAAAATGTATGAATACAAAATTTATTACAATTATATATATTAAATTCAGCAATACCGAAATAACATGACTCCATATTAAATAGGACGTAATCAACATGACAACCTAGAATAGGATATAATTGAATTAATTACGTATTATAGGATTTAATAGAATAATCAACATGGCAACCTAGAATCATTACGTATTTTGGGATATCATTGAATTAACTACGTATGGTAGGATTTAATAGAATGAAGAAAACTTTTATTAATATATTTTAAGTTTTTATTCGATTTTCAAAAAATTTGAAATGACTCAGCAAAATTTTGCCATGAAAATATATATTAAATTTCAAACCATTCGGTTGGGTTGTTTTTGCGCTGTTATATGCGGACAGACGGAGAGACAGACGACGGACCAGACGACGATCACATGTGCTACGTATTTATATAATTACGAACGCACCATTAATATAAATGCGAATTATAGAAGTCGTTTCTTATCAATATGCATGCTAGAGGATGATAAAATCATTCTTAAAATGCTTAAAATTAAAGACAAATTAAGTTCTTGGTCAAAATATTTAAGAGTAAAATGAATTCGTCTGTTAAATTTTATTTACTCTTTCAGTAAATCGTTATATTAACAGTGTGAGCAAATTATTTAACAACAGTAAAAAGTAAGTAAACTAACAAATCCTTAATATTAGATTTTGTAAATAGAATAGAATAATATGAATTTATTAAAAACAGTTTTAGATAACACTTTCAATGATGTGATTAATTAGAAGATACTATTCTACTACCGAGAATTACATGGTCATTCTAACAGTCTTGATTTTCTAAAATAATTAATCATTTACTTAATAAAATTACTAATCCTGTTCCCGAAATATCTTTGTATATAATCATCATTGTAATTGCATTTCTAACAAAATACTTGTATCTGAGAAAAACTTAACTACTTCAAAAGGAAATCAGGCAGCTATTTATTTTAATATGTTAGCAAAGTTCTACAGTAAAAACATTCAAGCCAATTCATATTTGTATGCAAAGTTTATATTGATACAAAACAAGTTTAAAACATCCCTTTAATAAACCGCTCTCATATTAAAGATTTACAAACTTGTTTCAAACTTTCGCCGTAGGAGATGAGATTTTAAAGATTTTATGAAGCTAACAACGTGAAATAAAATAATCGGCTTATTACAGGTGGGACTTTTAAGCTAGATCAAAATATTCTAAAAGAAATCAAATCTGACATTTCAAAGTTGCATTTTTTTTTTTTTTTATAGCCAATCATTATATCTCTCCAAGGATGAGATTTCCGACTTTTTGAATACCAATATAATCTTAGAGAAAATATTATTTTATTTAATGGGAACATTTTTGAGATTTAGCAGAACAACATTTTCTCTAAGATTATTCTGGTATGTAAAAAGTCGGAAATCTCATCCCTGAAAGATTAGGTAGCAGTCTTCTACATCTTGTCTATTACTATTTTCAATCAGTAATATTCACTGTAGCTTTCTTGAACATGGAATGGAGTTATGAATAAAGAGGTGGATAGATATAGTGTACTACCTACCAGTTGCGAGTGAAGAAACTGAGGAGGTTGTCACAATATGGCGGCTGTATTTTTCTTTATTTTTTTTTAATCGGATTTACAGACAGTTTCTGATTACCGCGGGGGGCAAACTTCCCACCAGTAAAATTGAATAGAAAATTTCTTCTTATTCAAGCATCTTATTCATGGAAATATGTTCTCACAAATACGGTAAAATTTTCTATTTGCTTTTACTGGTGTCAGTTTGCCTGGTAAAACAGTCAGTTTGTTTCACTGGTTGTCATTATATGCGGAAAAGGCAGGTCTTGCCTTCCGCCAAAGTAAACTTCCACCAGTAAGAATGAAAATATGTTTGTGTCATTATTTATGACTGAAATTTTGCATTAATAAAGCATTTAAATAAGCAGAAAATTTCTATATAAATTTACTGGTGAAAGCTTCCACCGGCAGTAATCAACCCCCGCGAAAGCGGTTACAATTGAAGCTTCTCTATTTTAAGGATATGTCAGTTCCACTTTATTAATAGTTCCATGGAACATGGACAAGAGCAATCTGCCACTAAGTTTATTGTTTAGAAGTAGTTGTAGAGAAAACATAACAAGTTGCGACCACTGAGATATGTAAGGTGATAATAAAAAAAGGTAATAATATACGTATATACTTAAAATGCTTTAAAATAAAGAAAAGTTTTTTAAAACAGAATTATTTTAGCTTTTTAACGACCATGTACGACGTTTTCAAATAATAAACATTTTACTTTAAAAATTACTCATCCTGCTTCAGTATCATATTTCTAATCCTGATCATAACTTCATTTCTAGCGAAAAATTTATATGGATGGAAAATTCATATACTTCAAAGGGGAAATCGAAACATTTATTTATTATAATATATTAGAGAAATTCTATATCAAACCATCCAAGCAAATTGATATTTATACGCAAGCTCATAGTTAATGCAAAACTAGTTTAAAATATCTCTTCAATAAACTGTTTTCATTTTAAAGTTTCCCAAACTATTTCCAAACTTTCGCTGTAGGCGATGAGATTTCGTGTTTTTGAGATATTTATGAGAAATTTAATTCCTTGAAATGAACTTTTTGGCTTATTAAAAGTGGACATTTTATATCTGATAAAAATAGATTGAAAGAAAATATAGTTTCCTATTTTTTTAAGACAAAATGCTAAATATTCATTATTTTACTATTCTGTTTAATACTTATTTTCTATTATAACTTAATATAAAAATAAATATAAAAGGAATGTACAATTAAAATATTATTAACAGTTTACAGTAAAATATGATCCATACTGGTTTGTTGGTTTGGCCTCCTTTTTTATCCAGAAATTTCCAAATTTATACCGACACCCCCCAATCCCATAAAAAATGTTTTAATTTAGATAATCACGAAATATTTGTTATTAAATAAATCAAAAATTACTATTCTATATGTCTGGTATCAGTTCGGAATTTCTGAATTATAAAAGAAGGCAAGTTGACAATTCTACATTAAATACAGAACTAAGAAAAAATGTGTTCTAACCATGTACAGTCGTGGGGAAAAAAGTAAACACCCCCTACTAACTCCTCAACAAATTATTGTAGAAGAAAGTTAATGCTACCGAACGATTGGAAATAAAGTCTACTTTTAAATGATGTATATAAAATTTGCTTAGGTAGCCATCTACATGTTAAAACGAACCATAATTTTGTTTTTTTTTTCAATAGCAGTACACAATTATGACAGCATAAATAAACTCTACACCCTTCAATTAGTCTAAAAACAAATTTTTATGCAATTCGTATCATAAATATCCGAAAAATTATTTATTTTAAAACGAGCGTATTTTAAGGGCTATATCCAAATTGAAGTTCTGTACTCGATTGTTAACCGAGAGAGCTCCCTACTTGATCAAGGCACCTTAACCCCTTCGGGACGGGAGCCTTTTACGAAATTTTTAATCATTTATCACCGTTTTTTAAAAACAGAATTTTGTGTCTTTTTGAATCAAGAAAATGCGCTGATTAAATAAAGCAGCTTAAATAAAGATTAAATAAAGATTAAATAAAGCTTTTAAATAAGGCAAATTTTACAGTAAAATTTTACTGGTGAGGAAAAACAAGGATTCTGAGCGCTTCATGCGGCACGTATACGTGCCGCTCGCCCCCAAGGGGTTAAGCAGTCAATTAAGACTGTTAAATTACATAATAGCATTAGAAATTTCAACATGTTTAGTCACTTCTATCACAGACGGCCCCTTAAACCATCATTTTGCCGTTTTTTAAGCATAATTTAAAAAGTACTTGGAAGAAAAATATGAAATTTTGGGTATGTTGAACGTATGTTGAATGTTTGGGTATATTAGTATTATTGCTACACAAAAAATTAAAACACTAGGGTCATAATTTCAGAAGTTATAAATAAAAATATGAAAATGTAATTTAACAGTAGAAGCACTAAATTTTGAATGTTTACAATTCAAAAACTTATCCTTCAAATGACTTCAAATTTGGTGTCTAGGCATAGTTTGAACCAAAAATGTGAAATATTTTGTTAAAATTGGGTATTGACATTGAAAATTATGAAGTTTGGATTCGTTTTAATATGTAGATGCCACCCTAAGTAAATTTTATATACGTCATTTAAAAGCAGACTTTATTTCCAATCGTTCGCTACCAGTAATTTTCGTCTACGATAATTTGTTGAGGACTTTGTAGGGGTTATTTACTTTTTTTTCCGCGACTGTACCTCCACACGGTACTTCTGAGCTGACGGTCAGAACGTTCAGGAATGATGACACGTGTCATGCCAAATAATTTTTCTAAATGAAAGTAGGGTGGAAATCGACCAATAAAATCAAAAATACATATTTTATTTGAAGACGAGATCGAATTTTCGTTTATATTTTTTAATTTGGTCAATAAATTCTAATAATATTTGCAATGTATTAACATTTCTTCTTGTGATGAAATGTAATGCATAAGGGAAAATGGCACAAGTGGGTACCATGTGGACCCAAATAACACAGAGCCACATACTTCGGAATTTAGCTGCTAGCCCATGCTGTGTCACTGACCAAATTACAATTTACTTCCAACATTTTCCATGTTGTCAACATATTTCATACAAAGTAGAGTTCGTTTGAGGAAAATCTAGCCAAAATATTATCATTATTGTGGTTGAAAATTCAGGTTGATTTTGCAGTTAGACGAAATAAGTGGACGAATAAAAATTCTGATCATCAATTTTGATGCACACCATTTTGCAAAATTTAACCTTTAACTGATGCCACAGAAATTGCCACATAACTAGTGTGAAGCGGTCTGTGAGACCGCTCAACCGAAAGATGAATAAAACCCGCTATTAATTCATAGGATGTTGTTTTTGTACTAAACTTTTTGTACAGCAGTGTTATAATTAAAATTCACCTATTCAAAAGTCCCTGGTGTTAGTACTAAAGTTCCAAACGAAACAAAATTTCAGTAGTGTTTGTAGATAAACTGAAATTTGCAAGTTAAACTATGAAAATTGAAAAAAACACTGGTCTGTGAAAACCGGTAACATCAGTTAAAGGTTATTTATGATATATGCTGTAATAAAAAACAAATATAAAACGTACTTTTTACATTGAATTACTTGAAATATTTAATATACAATGCCCGTTCCGAAATTAACGAGAATACCGTGTTTACTTGCGTAATAGTCGCGCTTTTTTGCCATTTTTTCATTGTGAAAGCCGCGATTATTATGCGGGGAAATCTACTACACAATATTGTATACAATGCCAAAACATTACTAGTATAAAAGAACAAATTATAATAAAATTAGTGCCTTACCAAATGTTTACAGATTAAGTACTGTTTATTAAATGCCACTTTTCTTTTTATGGTAATAATTTTATAGGCAAAATTTACAAATAATCTTTGTGAAAATTTTCTCCCATCCTTCCAGAATAAGCAGGCAATTCCTTATTTATCTCGCTATGGAGTGACCATTGAGTATGTCAGATGGAGTAACAGAACAGATGAACCCATTATAAGTACTAGTTCTGGGAAGAGTAGAGTTGATAACTTTCTATTTTCTACATGGTGGTTAAATAGGTGACTGTGACTTTTAAGCGAAGAAATTATTTCGGCGATTTTTTCTGCTTCAAAACGGGAGTGCGACTATTACGCGAGTAAACACGGTATTTCTTTTGCCACTCATTTGGCGCCGAGTTAGGTAACCGTAACAGTCGAGGAACTTCGCGGAAGGGAGTTAGCATTGAACCTCTCGCTGCGCAACCCGAGATTTCCTCGGGCAACGTAAAAGTAGCAAAATTTGTGCAACCCGAGATTTCCACGGGGATTAATTTTTTTCACTGGCGACTATTTTTTAATTTAAATCGGACTACTTTTTAAACACAGCAAATTCCATATTGACTTTAACAACATCTACAAGAGAAATATACTACAAAATTGATCTTCTTAAAATAGTGGTGCGAGAATATAAAAATAGTGTTCAGTGACAGCCCTGGTTTAGCCTGATTTAAATATTTAATTATTCATTCAGGTTTGGGTTAAAAAAACTCTTTTACAAAAAATGTTTACAAATTTAAACTCTAAAATATACAGTAGAACCTCTCTAAAGCGACCACGATCCGTTCCAATAAAAATTGGTCACTCCGAGAGGTGGTCTCTTAATGGAGGTCATGTTTAAATATAGATTTTAATTGTTGAAAAAAGGTAATAATTAATGTTACTGAAATTTATTTTTCACATTAGGAAAAAATATGAAAATTTAAATATCAAAACAAAAGTTAATTATATAAGTTAATTAGTGCACAGTTTAAAAAATGAATACATTGACGTTTGCTTTGATTTTACCGTTTTATCTTCTATAACTTTTATTTCCAAGTCCTTTCGAAGTTCAGTAAATAAATGCAATTTGCTTCTGGACGGGAACAAATTATGACGATTTCATTAATTTATCTATTTCTTTGAGAGTTTCTTGAGAGAATAGGGCAGGGGAGTTTATTGACCGTCATCCTCACTTTGTCACCAGAGTTAAATTCATTGCCTAAAAAGGCACAAAGTAGTTTAAACACTTAAAAATTACCGGAATAAATAAAAATTCAAACATAGTTTAGAAGTTTGATGAATAATGCACTCTCCGGAATTATTATTCTAATAAAACCTTCTTCAAGCGACCAGGAAAAACGGAATTTGCTTCATTTTCTTCAAAGAAATGGGTCGTTCACGGAGGGAGATCAACTGGGGTGGTCTCTGAAATAGTGGTAAGATTAGTATTGAGCCTATGGAGATAAATTTCGTTCCATGAAAAAATGGTCGTTCAGGCAGGTGGTCGCTTAATGGAGCTGGTCGCACAGGGAGGTTTCACTGTATATAGATTTGAAATATGTAATAAAAAAATGCGCAATTTTTTAACCTATTTTGATTAAAAAAAAAAAAATACGCAGCGAGAGAGTTAATGGTGTTGGTCTGTTACATCTCACATTTTCCTCGTTGAAGTAATACCTATTGGCATGGTTTTATGGCATCTTATTTTTTAAATATCTCATCAGGAAATTAATATTTTTAACTTATTTTTTCTGTGTATTCTTCTTAAAGTCTTTCTCTCTCTTCCACTCTCCTTTTTTTTATTTTAAAAAATATATCTCAAATATATATACTTAATTTTATTTAAAATTTTGAAATCTTACTCCCAGCTCGACAGATTTTAACACATAAATTATTAAATTAAGCATATACTTTAGAAATTTGTTTTAAAACTTAAAAAAAAAGAGACAGAAAGAGATTTCCTTTAAAAAGTGTGCCGAGAAAACAAAAGTTAAAAGTATTAATTATCGGAGGAGATATTTAAAAATTAAGAATGCATTCCTGAAAGAGCAACAGGCGCCATTTCGCGCCGATCCATTAGACACTTCACAGAGTTGAAATACTACCGATCTGTGTGTCAGTATCACCACGACCACCAATGCAGAGAAGTAGTTTGTCCCACCCGGGCGAACAATAAATGTGGCTTTTTACGTAGAAGTACTGAAACTATTGCAGAAAGGGATAATCAGAATTTTAAGGAAATCGCCAACATACTGTCCCGTATAACGACGCAAGGGCAAAATTATCACATTAGGATTAAAATTTTAGGAGATATTAATAAAAATTTGAAAATGCAATTTAACATTAGTAGCTCCAAATTTTGAATATTTATAATTCAAAAACTTATCATCCAAATGACTTGAAATTTTGTTTCTGGGCATAGTTTGAACCGAATATTTAAAATATATTATAAAAATTGGGTGTTGCCATTGAAAAAAACAAAGTTTTGTCTGGTTTTGATATGTAGATGAACCCTAAGAAAAATTTATGTACATCATTTAAAAGTCGACTTTATTTCCAATCGTTTGGTACCAGTAACTTTCTTCTATTATAATTAGTTGCAGATTTAGTAGGGGGTGTTTACTTTTTTCCCCACGACTGTACATATTGATGAATTATATTATCAAATCTCTCTCTCTCTCTCTCTCTATATATATATATATATATATTGTTCTGTCCGGGTCTTACTTAAAACATTGATTTGAAGTTGAAATTAAATGTCATAGTTTGTTGCATTATTTAATATTTGGCCAGATGTCATATACGCACCGCAAGTTTGGCGTGTTTTTTTTTTTTTTTTTTTTTTTTTTTTTTTTTTTTTTTTTTTTACGAAAATTTAACGAAAACCTCGTTTTCGAATACCAGTTACATATGTATTTTTGGTACTACTTAGTTATCCCTTCGACTAAAAATCTGTCGCCAAACTATAAGATTAAAGGCCAATAATGGTTGATAGTAAATGTCACATTCACTTGACTTTAAGCAAGTTACACGTGTTTATGTCATCAAGGGATTTTTATTTCGACATTTAATTTGTATACTTATTAATGTTATACTAATTTATTTGTTCTTTCGTTATTTAAAATGAAAATTATATGTCAATTTGTATAATTTGGCAAAATTGTTCGACAGAATAACTAAGTGGTACTGTATTTTTTAATTATTTTCTATTATTTTCAATAGGAAATAACAACAAAATTTGATAACTATAGAACAAAATAATTTATATAATTTTAAAAAAGAAATAAAAAGAAATAAACATTTTTTATTAAATAAACAACAATAGCCGGGTTACCATGTCAATCAAAATAATGCTATTTTGGCGCCAATTAGGTACCGCGGTGTGTATATGACATATGTGCCTAATATTTTTCTTTTCGTTTTATTTTTCAAAAAAAGAAAGAAGTGAATATTATCAATTTTAAAAGTTTCAGTTTTAAATGAAAGTTTTATATTTTAAATAAAATGAATGAAAGGATTATATTTTAAATGAAATTAATGAAATATAAAAAATGCGACGGGAAAAATGTTTGGCGATTTATCACTTGCGTCTCGCTAATATAAAAATACCGAGTTCTTGATTTCTCTATCAGAATCTTTCGATTTGGCGAAAGATTGTTCAAGTAAATTGAATTATGAATAAAAGTAACATGATACATTTCTTAGCATACATTTAAGTGAGGCCAAACTGGTCGCCAAATTAGTTTAAAATAATAACCTTTTCTGAAATATGAAAAAAAAATATCTGTTATGATTAAAATTTGAGTTTCCATCATTAGAAAAAGTATTTAAAATTAGAAAAAAATAATAATATTTCGAAAACTAATTCGAATTTAAAAATTCTAATACGAGTTTTGAGATCTGCGGATCAATACGGATTTTTGGTGTTTAATTTCATTGCAAAGTATTCCATATTTTAGGAGAAATCGCCGTGAAACATAATCAATTGTTTAATCACGTTTCATAAATTCGTTTCATTTCAGTCGTTTCATATATCCGCTTCATAAATTCGTTTCATTAGGATTTTATATATATAGGGTAGATATATATATATATTGAATTTTACAAACAAAAATCAACATAAAAATGCTATCTTCCTTGGATTATATACATATATATATATATATATATATATATGTATGTATGTATGTATATAAATCAATCAATAGTACTATAAACAGATAACATATCTGAGATATAAATTGCAAAAGTTTTTGAAAAATAATTAAGAAAAATATATTAAGGTTCCTTGGGACAATATTTTTTCCTTGCTTGACTTACTTTGATTGATGATTCTTTCTTCTTGCACTAATCAATATACAATTAGTTTTTTTTTTTTTTTTTTTTTTCTGTAGATGGAGAAATATATGAATGTTCTAATTATATAAGCATCTTTAATTTATGTTTTGTTTATTTATTTATTACGTAATTCATTTCAAATCTACACTTTTTTTAAAAATAAAGTCTAAATCGTAAATATAAAATTTATGCAACACATGTTTTTAATTTTAGTGTACGTCGTTTATAGAAATAGTAGATAGTTAACGTATAAAGTAGTAACTATAGTGCAACGATTTCCATATTCATGTTTAAGTAAGTTGAATAGGAGGAATATTTTTACCATCAATATCATTTTATATATCATTTTTTTTTTTTTTACATCAGATTTATCAAACTTACTACTGCATAAAATCTCACTTTAGTCTGCCCTTTTCTAAAATTTATCTCTTGCTATAAAACCTTTTCTTTTGAAGTAAAATAACACAAAAAAGACTATAAAAATGTCCATAGCAATAAAGTGATTTTTTTAAAATGTATTTCTTATGCATGGCAAGGAATGAGATTAATTTTGAATATAAAAAATGGCCTTATTGATAGAGTTTATTTACGACACAGAATGGTTATGGTTAATAAATGCATTTAAAATACAGTCGAAGAGGGGGAAAAAAAGTAAACACCCCTACTAACCCTGCAACAAATTATCGTAGAAAAAAGTTTCTGGCAACAAACAATTGAAAATTAAGTCTACTTTTAAATGATGGATATAAAATGTGCTCAGAGGGTCATCTACATATCAAAATCAGCCGAGACTTTGGTTTTAGCAATGGCAACACCCAGTTTTGACACGATATTTTAAATCTTCAGTTCAAATTATGCCTAGGAACCAACTTTCAAGTTATTTGAATAATAAGTTTTTTAACTATAAACATTGAAAATTTAGAGATTAATTTTCTAAAGTTAAACTACATTTTCATATTTTTATTAATATCTCCTGAAATTATAAGACTGATCCGATAATTTTTTGTGAGGTTGTAATACTAAAAAACTCAAACATAAATACATTGAATTTGGAAGTTAAAAAATTTTATAAGATGAAATATGTAATTAGTACTCGAAAAAAATATGAATTGCAACCTACAATTTTTTTCATAGATTTATATTTATTATGTCCAGCTTTTTGCGAATTCTCAATTTAAAAATTTTCTTCCAAGTAGTTTTCGATTTCTGCTTAAAAACGTAAAACCGATGGTTTAAGGGGCCGTTTATGATCGGCAGAAAAGCATAATTTGAAAAAAGTATATTTTATTCATTTTATTGAAACATTTGGGCTGGCGATAGTCGAAACATATTAAGCGAGTGAAATGGTGGTATTGGCAAGAAATAATACATTAATAGAAGTGACATAGTCATTCTGTAGCGTTTCAACAATCGTGTACCGAACTTCGATTTGGATACAACCCCTAAAATATGCTAATTTTAAAATAATTAATTTATGTTGAAACTAATCGTAGGAATTTCATGAAAATTTGTGTTTTGGCTAATTGAAGGATGTAAAATTTTCTTATGGTGTCAGAATCGGATATTCATATTGCCATTTTTTTTTTCAGTTTGGGTTTCTTTTCATATGTAGATGGCCCTCTAAGCAAATGCCGTAAATCGTTTGGTATCAGTAGCTTTTTTACTTTTACGATAATTTATTGCAGAGTTAGTAGGGAGTGTTTACTTTTTTTCTTCGACTGTACATTACTTTTTTCTCCCATTACTGCATCACGGAAATCTGAAAATATAATATAAGGGAACGTCCATTCGTTATTCTTGTGATATTTAGAGCAATTTTTCATAAATACTTGCAATTATTTTATTATAAAATATATTTAAGATAAAAATTGATGCAACCAATTAAATATGATTGCGATTTATCTAATAGGCAACAAAAAGCATTTTATTTGTTTATATATTAAATCAAAATGTTGCTACTCTTGTGACACTCTGGTCACAAGAGTAACAAAATTTTGATTTATTATATAGACAAGAAAAAGGCTTTTTATTTCAAATTAGCTGTACATTAAATGAGTGGAGCACAGTCGTATTATACTGGTTATGTCCCTTTTTATCTTAATTATATTTTATAATAAAATAATTGGAATTATTTGTAAAAATCCGCTCGAATGGTCACAAGGGTAACAGTTGACGTTCCCATAACTTTAAATTTTTTAATTTACAAACTTTTCTTTAGTTTTTATAGCCTTTTAAGCAACTTCACAAAGGGAAGCTTCTCTTTCCGGCTGATGTCTTTGTATATATGTAGGTTTGTACGTAGTACGCAATATTCTTAACAATTACTCAACGGATTCGAAATATTTTACCTTACAATTATGATACAACAGGGAAAATTTCAAAAGGGACCAGAAAAAATTTAAATGACGAAAATTTACTGTTTTTAGGTGCGTTCGTAATTATATAAGTACGTAGCACCTATAGTCGTCGCTCGGTCCGCCTATCTGTCTGTCCGTCCATTCTCGTATAACAGAGTAAAAACTACCCAAACGAGTGGTCTGAAATTTTAAATGTATAATTGTTTCGAAATGTTGAAGAGTCCTTTCAAATTTTATGAGAATCGCATGTATAGTTTAATTACAGGGGCAGCCAAAAGTTTTCCGTTATAGTACGGTCAGTAGGAAAAAATTATTTCAAGTGCATTTTAACGCTGTTACAATCTTTCGAACAGAATGAAATTGATATGCACTTACGAAGTGCGCTAAAATATACATTCACTACAATATGCGGTGCAAAAAATATTTATAAAACTAGTTCCAACGCACCTCATTTGCCACGCTTGAAGTGCAATTTCCAGCTTGTTCGTTTTATCGTCGAGGAAAAATCCTGTAATTAATTTAGGCTATAGCATTATTTTACGTTTATTTATGTACATTGTAAAAAAAATATTTGTTAAACTGAAAAAAAAATAATAAAAAAAACAAAATTGCACGAAATAATTTATCTTTCAAAATTAATTTTGCCACGATTTTGCAGTCCAGGTTTCATATTTTTTGAGTTGTCATTTCTTCTATACAGGGTGATTCAAAAAATGTTTACAAAATTACATGGCAAAGCAGGCATACAGCAAGGATAAAAAAATCACATAGGAACATAGGGTCGCAAACCACTTATTTAGTCGCAAACACAAGGTGTTTCATCCTAACTGAACCCAAGCTGATGGTCATAATTTCGAGAAAAATAAAAACATTGCAATGAAAATGCAACAATATGTATAGCCGTGGAAAAAAAAGTAAACACCCCCTACTAACTCCTCAACAAATTATCGTAGACGAAAGTTACTGGTACCGAACGATTGGAAATAAAGTCTACTTTTAAATGACGTATATAAAATTTGCTTAAAGGGGCATTTACATATTAAAACGAACCCAAACTTCTTATTTTTTTAATGGTAATACACAATTTTAACGAGATATTTCAAATCTTTGGCTCAAACTATGCCTAGACGCCAAATTTCAAGTCATTTGAGTGATAAGTTTTTGAATTATAAACATTTAAAATTTAGTGCTTCTAATGTTAAATTACATTTTCATATTTTTATTTATAACATCTGAAATTATGATCCTAATGTTTTAATGTTTTGTGTAGCAATAATACTAATATACCCAAACATAAATACGTTGAATTTGCAATTTTTATAATTTTCTGATATGAATTATGAATTATGCAATTAATATTAAAAAAAATTATGAATTGAAAATTACAATTATTTTGATGGATTCAGATTTATTAAGTCCTGCTTTATGGAAATCCAAAATTTCGCATTTTTCTTCCAAGTAGTTTTCATACTATGCTTAAAAAACGGCAAAATGATGTTTTAAAGGGCCGTCTATGATAGAAGTGACTAAATATTTTGAAATTTCTTATGGTATCTTGAAATCTAACAGTCTTAATTGACTGCTTAAGGTGCCTTGATCAAGAAAGGAGCTCTCTGGGTTAACAACCGAGTACCGAACTTCAATTTGGATGCAGCCCTAAAATACGCTCGTTTTAAAATTAATAATTTTTCTGAAACTTATGGTACGAATTGCATAAAAATTTGTTTTTAGACTAATTGAAGGGTGTAGAGTTCATTCATGCTGTCAGAATTGTGTACTGCTATTGAAAAAAACAAAGTTATGGTTCGTTTTAATAAGTAGATGACCCCTAAGCAAATATTATATACATCATTTAAAAGTAGACTTTATTTCCAATCGTTCGGTGCCAGTAACTTTCTTCTACGATAATTTGTTGAGGAGTTAGTAGGGGGTGTTTACTTTTTTTTCCACGACTGTACCTTGTGCTTTGCGTGAATTGTGATAACATCATGAAAATATCTGGAAAAACTGATAATCACATTCTAAAATGCGGGGCATCCAGTGCATATTGTTGGCGCGTATAATGCAAACTTTTACCACTTTCGTTTGGTATTATTACATTTACAACAAAGGTGAGAATGTCTATTAAATGTTTTATTAGGATGAGCGAAGCGAATCCTCTACTAGGCCACACAAATTACATTTTGTCGTACACATTACAAAAAAGCTATTCATTATTTTGACTTGAAATTAAACATAAAGATAAATTATAAACTGTAGATTTGCACGATGCTACTTATTTTTTTTTTACAGAATAACCTAAAAAAATTATTATTTTAATACATTTATTTTAAATGTTTTTTCATTACGGACGCATTTTTACAAATAAAAAATGAAACACGTATATTTTCAGGAGAAAAAATAAATTATGGAGTTAGTAATTATAGGTAGAATCATGATTAATTTGATAGTTTCACGATTTCTTTTATGAATTTTTTTTTTAATTCCTTTTTATGAAAATACCATATAGAATATTTTTAAAGAATTAAACTTTGTGAAAATTACATTATTAACATTCAATTATAAAAGTATTTTTCAGTGTTAAGAATTCAAATACAAAATTTATTCATATTATGTAAAATCATTTACGCAGACGATACTTACACATTTTAAAAGAATTATAGTATGATTTTTTTTGTAGAGTGGCAACAATAGAATTGAAAACAAATAAATTTAATTGTTAAATTCGTTATATAAAGTTTTATTAGAATTCGAAGGTCGAAAATTGAACCAAATGAAACGCATTTACACTTAAGAAGTAATTACTATTAGTATTATTTTTAAAATGTTTGCAGTTTAAAAACTATTTATGGAATGTATTAGTTCTATTATAAAAAATGTCTAGAAAGTGTACACTTACTTGCCAAAAAGAATAATGCTCCGCGAATCCAAACAATGCATGGCTTTTGCTAGTTATAATATACTTCAGTTTTCTGAAAGTTATTACCATTAACCCAAATTGAGTTAGGATGTGACACCCTACATTTTTGATTAAACACGGGTTTGCGACCCCATGTTCTATGGTAATTTTTTATCCTCTCTATACCTACTATTACTCACCTGAATTTGTCGGTGGAATTTTGGAACACTCTGTATAATTTTGTAATAATACTTTTTGTCGAATCGAAAGTAATAGTTATTCTGGAGCTAATAAATTAATGCTTTCTATAATCATAAAACTCAAAAGCCTTATAATAGTTATCTGTAATTTTTAGGAATATATAGAATCATAACAATTGAAATAACAAAGTATTTGAAACAATCGGTTCAATATAAATCCACAGGCTCGCCTTTATTTCTTCCTCATTGCGTCTGCCTATACGTAAATTCATTCGTGTGCCAATGGAAACATTAGATTATACTGGAATAATATATACAAACTTCATTGATTACAATTAAGTGAAATGGAAACCTAAATAGGAGGATATTTCAAATCACTTCATGAATATGCAGGACAAAACGTATGCAAATGCACTGGACTTGGAAGTCACTTATTAATAGTTTGATTCCAGATGTTCTAATGGCATAGACTTAATCAATAATGAGACAATTCGGATGAATTTCAATTGGTTAAAGGATGGAATACGGGAACAGGTATTTTAGGCTTAGAAAGGGCTTTGATTCCAGGAATACATTGATTTATTACCCGGATGGAGATGGAAGTGGGCATTAAAATTTATAAAACCGGGAGGGAATTTTAATGTGTTTTTGCGGGATTTTGTTAACTAATTGCAGAACACTATATGAAATTTTTAAGTTATTATCTATCTATCTATCTATTTATCTATCTATCTATCTATTTATCTTTACGCTTTTATCTATCTATCTATCTATCTATCTATTTATATTATAAAGGACAAACATATCTGTGCGTAACGCATACATCATTCTGCGAATGGCAACACTTTGAAATTTGTAATGAAATTTGCACTTTTCGCTACTGCAAATTTTTAAACTTCTAAACATCTCGCATTTTTAATTTTTATACCGCTGTATACAGAAAAAATGTACTTTTAAATGCAATTTGTTTGAAAGTTTTATCTCAATTTATTTTTGAGATATTATTTTTTTCATAGTTTTTAATACCAATTTTCTAAACGTGGCAACTGAAGTACTCCGCTTCTATTAACCCTTTCCGGCACACTGTGCCCAGGTCGGGATACCTAATTTTAATTCCAAACTTACGAACGGCACCAAGAATATTTTAGTAAAATTTTGCTTTTACAATGAATAGTTAAATTAACATGTTTTTAATTTCTGAAAAAGTCGTTTTAAAATTCCAGTGTCATTCGATCATTTCATCATTTTACAACAAAAATTGTCCGTGCTGGAAAGGGTTAAAAGTAAAGAGAAAAGAAGTAGATTACTGTATTATTTTTGTTGCCATTTTATCATAAAAACTAAAAAAAAAAAAAAAAAAAAAAAAGAAAGAAATTAAAATGCGTGCTACGTCAAAAATATCGTCTGATATAAAAGCCAGTGAATTTTGGTTTTATTTAGTTTTTATTTATCAATTAAAAGATTTTTAGTTTATTTCAAAGTGGCTTTAAAAACGGTACAGCACTTTCTCCTTACAAAAAATAATTTAAAAGAATATTTGTATGACTTATTTTCTTCGCATTTACTTAATTCGTATCAAAAAGTTGAAAGAATGCAATTTTATTAATCCGTGTGTAATAATATTTTCCGAATTTCGAAAAAATATATATATGAATGATTTCTGATAAAACATGGAGCTATTTATATACAAACAAATGAAGACATATGAGTCATTAGATACCTCATTTATTTTGACGAGCTCCTTGAAAGACGTCATTTCTTTTTTGCTGGGTTTGTGTATTATTCTGTGATAATGACGTCATATGCAAACTTTTCTCTAGCTGTTGCTTAAGACTGGATCGTAAAAGTGTAATGCTTTAGCGGATGCAATTGACGTCATTTTACAAAAAAAAAAAAAAAAAAAAAAAAAAAAAGCAGCCTATATTTTAATTTCATAAGCTGAAGCTTTGTAAAAGTGTGTCGTTTCACCCCAGCTGCTTTGAAATTCTTCGCAGGTGAAAATTCTTCAATTTTGAAAATAACGTAATGGCAATCAAAGACTGATAAAACGCAATGTTTTACAAAAATTTAAAGTGTTCTTATAGAAGAGCAGTGACGCATAGTGTGCATGTTTAGATCGGAAGTTTTTGTCCAAAAAATGGTGATTTATATTACAGAACTTGATAAATCTTTTTAGATGAATTCGTTTCGTCGAGTTAGACAAACAAACAAAGGAAACCTTGGCAATAATTTGACGTTTAAAATAATATTAGGTTTCGCAAGTTTTCGTCCAAAATTCTTTCAATTAATAAATTTTTATTGCTATTTTTTAAGACATTCTACTATAAATTTATCAAAATAACATAATTTGCTTAATTAAATTTTTCATAATTTTATATAATCAATATATTTAAAATACAAGGTCGTTTATTAGTCACTTGCCGTGAACTTTCTACTGAACCAATTTTTCTAACTTTTATTTTAAACTTAAAGCTGTTCATTTGTAGATGTGCCCTCACTAGCTATTTTTTAAAAGAAAACAATCATTTTCTTAGATAAAACTAAACATTTTAACTCAAATGCGTCATAAAAATATAAATTACAGCAATTTTCACTCTCCGGCACTGAGATTAGAATATGAAGTTAAGAATGCGATTGTTCACCTGCAAAGGTATTGCTGATAATCGGCGCTGCAAGTTTTGAGTTAAAATGATTTTAAAAAGATCAATTTAAAATACCAATTTTTAAAAAATAGTGAATACGGATATGAGAATTTTGAAAATGATACCGGGTTAACATATCACGGGGAAAAAATTCTATGATCGTGTCAAAGTGGAATAAATTTTGCTGTTTTCATTCCGAAATGCCAAGCATAAGAGCCTCAATTGATAACTTCATCATAATAACTGATCTTTATTATATTTTACTGATCACATACACGATTAAAGTTTAATTTTATTAATTTGGACAACTAAGTTTTAATGAAATAGTATTTTGCTAACATTAGATTAAAATAATATTTGTTTGAGAGCTAGACTAATCCTATATAAGATGCATTTTTTGTTGTAACTAATTTTGTAGGTTTATTGTAAATCAAGGAAACAGGTCCCTCTTAAACATTTTCTTTCGTCGAAATTCGACGCGTTCCACCTCGTCTATATTATAAAGGACAAACATGTCCGTGCGTAACATTGACGTCATATTGACAATGGTACCAGCAAGCGATTAAATTTAGCTTTTGCTATAATTTTTTTTAACTTCTAAGCAACGTACATTTGCGATTTTTACACCGTTGAAAAGGGGGGGGGGAATCTAATTTTAAATGCAATTTGTTTTAAAACTGTATGGCAATTTGTTTGAAGACTGTATCGCAGTCCACTCACTTTTTTATGGCTTTTAAAATTTATTTTCAAGGATGCATTAAAAAAAATCTTTCTTTGTCTCATGCAGACGATTACGAAGGATAAATTTATTCTCACTTAAATTAACCCTTTCAGGGGCAAGATACTTGTATTCGTAAAATGTTCAAATAATTTAATGACACCAGTATTAACAAGAGATTTTATTTGTAAACAAGTAAAAGTAAATTTTCGGTTACTCAATAAAGATGACATTTTCATCATAAAATTTCAGTACCAATGTGACAATTTGGAATTAAAATTATGTGATGCCGTGACGGCATCATCCCTTCAAGGGGTTCATATAAATAGTTCAATCGGTCTCCGACTTACATTTCATAACGAATTAAAATTTCACCAATAAATAAATAAAATACGAAATACAAATAAAGCTCAAATTTAAGTCATACAATCGAACGCCGCGCTTAAACCGCTGAAATTATCAGAATAAAAAAAGCTGTTGTAAATAGCGATCTTTGGCGATTTCTTTTTCTTTATCTGTTAACTCCTCTCACGAGGACAATGAGAAAGAATCGCTTTTTATAAATTTAAAAACTTTATTTCAATGTATAATTGCTATTTTCATATAAAAAAAGGTTTTTGGTTTTGTTAGTGGGCATTCCAATAACGTATATTAAATTAAAAAAAAATATTAGAATTCTCAATTAAAAAAAATGATTTTTACCTATATGCTGTAACACGGAAACCCCAGATTTATCAAGGGTAAATGCGGGTTAGGTTCCTTAGAAAGACCCCCACGGAGGGCACTAACACCCCCCCCCCCTCAGGGCCTATATCCCTCGTGCTGATAATTGGCCGTCATAAACGCAACCAACCCAGGTTTATCCCCTTGTGCTTAACCTCTTAACGGTCGCATTAAATTGCGGAACCGCAGCGCCTGACTATCGCCGAGTCAAACTTAAACGAGTAAAAACAAATAGATGTTTTTAGTTTAATTATGACAGAAATTTTATCTCTATTCTAAAAAAAAATTAACTACCGCTGTCACCGCCGCCGCCGCCGCCGCCGGTTTTGATTTTTTTATGACCGGAGATCTTTCTTCATTAATATAAAAAAAAATGTTGCATACAAAAATATGAAAATCGGTAGTATTATAGAAAAATGGTTGATAAACACGCTGATGCAGACAGTTTTCTAATCGAAGAATTATTTTAAGAGATATTTAATGCCAAAGTTGGACAAAATCGTTCCATTAAAAAAGTTTTATAGGAGCAAAAACTGTACACAGGAATGTTTTTAGATCATTTTATGCGTCAGAATTTCCCGGTGTGCAGATTGCAGTTAGTTTTTTAATTTGAATAATTTTTCGAGGTTTTATTTCTATTTTAAATTCAAATTTTCAGCATTTCGAGAGATATTTTTTACAAATTTTAGAAAATTGTATTAATTTAAACTGTTGCCAGCTGTATAAACAGCGCAAACAGTAATGTTTGCTTTAAATTAAAAATTTATTTTACACGTGACTATTATAAACAAAAAATATAAAAAGCAGGAACTCAGTGAAAATTACGTCATAAAAACTATAGTTACACGTGAATTTTAAATGAGAAAGAATATTGTAAAATAATAAATTCAGTAACATGCGTTAGAAGTCCTAAATAGGAGAATTTACGTCATATTACACTTATTACGTAAAATGAACAAAAAATAATATTGTAAAACAGTTTTAATTTAAAAATTGCGCGAGGCATTTACTTGACATTTTAAGATGATCATAATATTTCATTTGTAACAAAAGTATTTTGACGTGAATATTAAAAAGAGAAAGAAAAGTTTGGTGAAAATTAAGTCAGATTATAATTGTCAGATTCAAATTATAATTCAGTCTTCCGAAATCTTTTTAAAGGCGATCAAATTAGCGTGCTGTTAGAGTCTGCGGTATCTGAACGGGGGTTGACGAGCGTAGCTCGTAGGGGGCAGAGCCCCCTAGTGTATAAAAAAGTGTTAAAATATAACAGAAATTTCTATTCAAATTTACTCGTGCGAGTTTGATCTAGCAGTAATCAGACCCTGTGGAACCGGTTACAGTTAAAGCTATATTTCACCATTTTTAGGATATGTCGATTTATCAATATTCTTACTTTCACGTATCTTAGCAATCCTTGTTCAGAAACATTGTTAACGTATATTTCATGATGGTTTCACTTAATATATATATATATATATATATATATATAAAATATATATAACCATTAATTAAACATTACCGACCATCATCAAAAACTGCAATATTGTGAATGATTGACTACACGCCATAAACCAACAATATAGAACTGTATGTGTAAAATAAAGTACCGTATACCTAATTACAAGAATTAACATGGAAGAAAAAAAGAAGAATACGGATTCCGAAAAAATTGAAAAACTTATATATTGAATTACGTTTTCAAGAGTACAGAATTCAATGATATAAGCAAATCGGTTGTTTTCTGTGGGAAAAAAGCTATAAGCTGAAAAAAAAATTTCCCCTCTGCTCAAACAACCAATATAATCAAAATAATAGTTTCAAGATGAATACAGAACATTATCAAATGGCATGAAATGGAAAAAAACTACAACCCATTAAATATTTAATTTATAGCAATAGAAATCTTACAAAACATACCGTATTAATTCCCAGTAAATTTTTAAAATATATTCCCGCACATGGAATCCAAAAAGCATGATAAGATTAAGGTGAATAAAACAGTTAATTTAACACAGAAATTAAAAGCTATGGAGTCAGTTAATTCATGTTGAAATATTGTGATAAATATAATTAATATAATATAAATAAAAAAATAATTACATTATTTATAATACCTAAAAACAATTTTAAATTGTATAATAACAATTTTACAACATTGCCAATATTCAGCGTTAATTACCACCTAGTGTAAAACATTAAAATTATGACTTTAATAGAGGCCATAAATACAAAAATACAAAATTTATGGTGCTGCCATCTATTATTTAATTTTAAAAACCATAATGGTTATACAAATGTCACAATAAGTAGAACCTAATACATTCTAATGAATTAAAATGTATCAACTGCATTCCTACACACATCCTAATACAAACAATACCATACTGTATTTCATTATTCAGAAATTTTTTCTAAATAACTTAAATGTTAATACAATATATTCTATTACTAAATCATTAAATCTACACTGAGAAATTAAAAAACTTTTTTAACTTGATAATATATAGAATATAGGCTACATGCTATAAAATAAAATAAATTATATATTATAAAAATATAATAGTCTTAATATTTAGCTTTACATATAAAAAATGAACAGGAAAGAAAAATAAATAAATTATAAAATAAATAAATAAAAATGGATGTTTATAAAAGATTGTCAGATACTAAAACTCCAAATAGCCTAAAGATCACGTATATAGTGTGTGAATTATCCTTATATTAGTCATAAAAAAAGCTAAAAAAATATGTTTGTGCCAAACAAACATATAAACCGATAATTAATCATGGAATACAATGTTGAAAATAAAACAATATTAAATAGTATAGAGGAATAATAATAATAAAAACTATTTACCCAATTTTAATACATACAGTATAACATTAGTTAATCAAATAAACCAATATGCATAATAATCACTAAAAAGTTGGTATACTATTATTAATTAATATGACATTGTCCTGAGTAGACTAAATTAAAAATAAATTAATATTGAATTTGATTAAATAAGTTAAATTTAATATGAAATTAAAAAAAAAAAGAGGAAAAGTCACCAATTACATATAAAACATCAAATCAACATCCATATAAAATACGTATTAGAAATGTAGTTATAATACAAAAGCCCCTTTATATATATATATATATAAATTAACCATTGCGTATTATCCAGACAACACCACCCTCCTCCGTACTCTAACATCTACCCACCCAACCATCCTATAGTAATTGTTTATTTTTATTTTACAATTTTTAATTTTTTATAAATATTTTTTATTATTATTATTTTATAATTTTTTTGTAATTTTGTTTACGCATGTGTTATTATTATTTTTTTTATTATATAGATCATGTAAGTACTAATTGTATATTAATGAATATATGAATTTTTTTGGAAAACCATGATTTATTGCATCATAAATTAGTTTTTTAATATTATTGTTAATTAGATGAGAAGAACATAAACATTTTATTCTATATAAATGATTAAGTAGTATATTTCGATATACAGAATGATGAAGACAAGATTTAAAATTTGTAAATGCATTAACTTTGAATTTAAATTCTTTACGTTTATCATATAAATCAGTTATTGTTTTGTTATCTTTTATTGTAATTTTAAGATCTAAGAAGTTAATAGTATTGTTAGATAAGAGGTTTTCTGTTAATTCCAAATTAGTGGGGTAATCAACTGGAAATTGAGAAATTTTAGATTGATCAGTGGCAATTAAAATTATGTCATCAATATAACGATATAAATGGAGATTATTATTAGTAAAAGTACGTTCATAGTGATATAAGTATAAGTCTGATAATAAACTGGATGTACAACCACCTTGTGGTATACCAACGTGCTGTAAATATAATGTATTATCTTGCAATATATAATTATTATAGATAATAAAGTTTGTTAATGATTTAAAATAAGCGATATCAATATTAGATGGTAATTCCAGTTTTTTATAATACTTTTTAAATAATACATTTATTATATTATGTAAATCTAGTAAGTCTATATTATTAAAAAGATCTTTGAAGTCATGTGTCGTTATATTATATACACAGTTAAGATTTTTTAAAATAGTGACCAGTTGATAACTATTTTTTATACAATGTGTATTATCATTGTTTGTAGTAAGTATATATAATTGATTAAGAATTTTTAATAGAAGTTTATTGGCTTTATTATTATATGTATTGCAACCAATAGTTACAGTCCTAAATTTAATTGGAGTTTTATGAAATTTGGGAATTAGAGCTAAATAAGGATAATTAACATTAGTAGATAGAATATTTAATAGTTTATAATAACTTTGAATTTTACGATTATTTACAATTATATTTTCATTAGTTTTTTGAAAAGATTTATTAGAAGAAATACAGGTTGTAAGAAGTTGGTGATAATAAGATTTACATATGATTGCATAATTATTAGGAGATTTGTCTACATATGTAATAACGTAGTTTTTTTGTAATTTAGTTATTTGTTGGAAGTGTTAATAGAAACCAAATCAGAAATATTATTTTTTAAAGACATAGTTAATTTTTCAATTACTAATATTTTCCAATGATTAAAATATGCAATAGGTTTATTGTAATAGATTGCAATTTTATATATAAAAATATCTATATCATACGTAAACTGTCTGATTATAGATTTAACAGTAAATTTAGATGGAAGTCTATATTTAGTACCAAAACCCATTAGTTTTTCAATTTAAAATCATTAACAGTATTAAGATTTCCGGTGATTATATGTCCATGATCATTGTTTATATATTTTTTTTAGATTGGGGTCATTGCAATTACACGGAAAATTACTTGCAGCAGATGTATTTTTTGAAAATGTATTGTAGTTAAAAATCTTTCTACCAATTGTATTCGGATATTTAAAGGTTTTGTTATATGAAGATTATTAATAGGAAAATAACATTTTTTATCGTTAATTATAGAACTGATATTAATTTTATTAAATATATGATTTGAAAAATTTATTATCATTTAAGTATTCGTATTATGAATTTTATGTTTTTTTTTTTTTTTTTTTTTTTTTTTTTTTTTTTGTAAATTAATATTTAAAAGATTAACCCTAGTCATAATGAGATCAAAATAAATATCAGAAAAATGTTTAGAGAAAGTTTTACTTAGAAATACATTTAAATGTTGTATAATCTGTTTCTTTTTAATAGCAAATATGTATTTTCGAATTAATAACCAATTATAATGCTTTAAATATTTACTTTGAAGATCATTAATTTTTTTAGTGATATATTTTTTAGAAACTACACCTGAACATGAACCCTTTCCACGTTTGTTATATATATATATGTGAGTATGTACATATAATAATGAAATCACAATGTATGAAATAGTTGATAAAATGCTGATGATGAACAAAGTATGAACAGTGGAAACTGGAAATGCATAAGAAACAATGAATAACCTACAGCATCCCCAGAGGAGTTTGCAGGTTTAATTAATAGTTAAGATAGGTTATTTTATCCATTTTTGTCGGCATTAGGCCTAAGATGACAAAATTTAGCTCCTTATAAACATATCAAGATATTTCCAAAATAAACCAAAAATTACAGATAAGATATGAAAAGATAAATAAATGAAGATAAGAAAACACTTCAATGATAGATAAAAATCTATAATACAAAAAGTTTGACTTACTAAGGGAGAATGTGCAAAGATATGAATAGATTTGAGATATTGATAACCATTTGGTTGTAATTTAACCACTATAAAAGCAGATATTTTATAAATATTGATATACTGCTGACCTCTGGTGTGAAAAATGATACTATAAAAGACGTTTTTAACAATATTTGGTAGTGCCATCCATTTATTGATAAGAATTAACTAATAAACTCTAATAGATAATGATCAAAAATGAAATACAAATATGAATTAACTTAAAATATATAGGAAAAGGATAAAATAAATACTAAGTAAAAAGTTAATAAAGGTATTAATTTGATTATTTTAACAATGAAATTTCAACAAAAAAATAAATAAATGAGTAAATGGATCATATTTGAAAATAATTATGATTATTTTAAGATAGTAAAATATAACCTTGGATAATTTAAGTGCCAGTATGGGAAATATATATATATATATATATTTTTAACCATTTGGAAAAATGGTTATTGTCCTCGTCAGGGTAGGAAATCAAAAGCATATCTGAAGCTTTTTATTGGTTTAATCCGCATTTTATTCGTTTTCTGATTGGCCTATACAGTAATCTGTATTTCCCTTTACTTTCAACAGAGATGGATACTTCTGTTGCCACTATGACAAAAAAGTAATAAAAACTACAAAAAAAATTAATAACTCAGAAACAAATTGAGATACAGCTTTCAAACAAATTGCATTTAAAAGTACATTTTTTTCTCGATACGACGGTGCAAAAAGTAATATTGAGGGATGGTTAGAAGTTTAAGAATGAAATTTCATTTAAAATTGGTCGTCACATTCCTTGGACGACGGAAAAGCCTTCTCCCGAACAGCCAATGAAATGCTTGGATAATACGTAAGTTTTAAGAAATCTGACACGTCGCAGGCGATTTTTGTCGCTTGAAATTTTTACTTGTAATAACACTATTAATGTTTAATTCATGGCGTACGTAATGTATGATCCACTTCATGCGATTTTTTATGTCTTATATTTTAGTCTTCGAAAAAATCATTTTCCAAATGGTCGTTGTAATTTGTTAAATTGCTTTTTTCATTTTTTTAAATATTATAATATAATATATATATATATATATATTACTCTACTGTATTTTTGTATTTTTAATACGAAAGAAAGAAACTAATTTCATTCTAACAAAGCTTTCACTTTTATTTTAATATTTATAATATATTTATTGTAATATTGAGTTGTATTAACAGTTCAAATAATCAAGTCTTTAGAATAACTCATTCAATATAAATCCACTGGTTTCCTTATTTTCTTCCTAGGAGTATCTGCCCATACTGCATACGTAACTCATTCCCATACCAACAGAAACATTAGATTACATTGTAATAATATATAAAAACTTCATTGATTGCAATTAAGCGAAATAGAAGTCAAAATAGGACGATATTTTAAACCACTTGAATGGATATGCAGGACAAAACGTATGCAAATGCACTGGGCTTGGAAATCACATATTAATAGTTTGATTTCAGAGTTCTAATGGCATAGACTGAATCAATAAGTAGACAATTCCGAGGAATTTCAATTGGCTAAAAGGTCGTGATACGGGAACAGGTATTTTAGGTTTAGAAAGGATTTTGATGCCAGGAAAACGTTGATTTATTATTAGGATGGAGATGGAAGAGTTGATTAGTATTTAGAAAATGGAACCTATCATTAGTATATTAGTACAGTACTTTATTCGCTTATATAAATTTCTATTTATGGGTTTTCATTACTAAATAACTTTTTTAAAAATGATTTCATCTTATGCATCAAGTATGTTTGCTGGAATTGAAAAGGAAAATTAATTTGTCAGTTGGATATAGAGGTGAGAATAATAAAATTTAGAAAACTGTAGTCACCAATAATATAATTTACGGAAAATTCTATAATACTTTAAATACAGGGTGGTTATAATTAAACTTCCCCTATAAACAGCATCCTACAGCGCAAACGGGTGAACGGAATGCAATGAAATTTGGTATATAGACTATACACGAGATGCGCTCACGGAATTTCGAAAAAAAAAATTAGTTCCAAAATGTCCACCAGAGGGCGCTTTTTCCGAAAAAAAAACATTAAATTTAACACAATAAACGGCCAAAACAGCCAGTTTTACATTTTATTGCTCATAATTCTTGTTCTGGATTGTTAATATTGTTTTTGTATTCCGTAATTCCGTTTTGGTCGTTTATTGTGTTAAATTTAATGTTTATTCCGGAAAAAACGCTATCTGGTGGACATTTTAGAACTAATTATTATTTTTTTTTTTTTTAGAAATTCCCTGAGCGCATCTCGTGTATAGTCTATATACCAAATTTCATAGCATTCCGCTCGCCCGTTTGCGCTTTAGGATGCTGTTTATAGGGGGAGTTTAATTATAACCACCCTGTATGTGCTTAATAATTGCCAATAATTATTTTTATTTATAGTTTTATTTACGTATTTTCTTGGAATAAAAAAATAATTTTAACCATGCAACTAAAAAAATATAGAAAATAACGTTTTTTACTTATAAAAAACTTTATTGGAAAATTTTGAAATATTGTGCTTAAATGTGAGTGAAACGTATTGTTAGTCTGTTCGTGAGTTGTTGTGTTACGTTTTATTCAAGTATGTATAGCTCTATTAACCCCTTCGCGACGAGCCTCTTTTATAGAATTTTTTGGCTAATTTAATCAGGAAAATGAGCTAATTAAATCAGACAATAAAAAAATAACTGGTGGGAATAATCAAGGGTTTTGAGCACCTTATGCATCACGTATACAACACGTTCGAACCAAGGGTTTAAGAAACTTTAAACTATTATGTGAAAAAATTGTTTGAAATAGTTATCCATTATGTTTCCAAGCACGTGTCCTAAAATGTAAAAAAAAAAAAAAAAAAAAAAAAAAAAAAAAAAAAAAAAATATGTCAATTATAAAATTAATGAGTACGTATAAATAATAATGAATGTATGACTAATATGTTTGTTCGACTTTATTAAGCGAGGTAATATTTTTCTTTTTTCTAAATGGGCATTTACACTGGCCAGTTTTACGTGAAACAGTTACTAATTGACACTTTCGTCTCACAAGGAGAGGACCAACCGTGTTAATCACAGATTTTGATTATTTTAATATACGGTGTAGGGTAGGGACCCCTTAGTCTCAGGTTGAACGGATTTTATTCAACGCTTCTTAGTTCTTGAGAAACCGGGGGGTCTAATATTAGTACACAACTTAAATACTTACTTTGTACCTAAAAGGATAGGTTGGTCGTGGCTGAGTTGGCATGGCGTTTGCCGGCTGATCTGCGGGCCCGGGTTCAATACCGGGACGCGCTACATTTGTTTTTCTCATTTATTGTTTTATAAATATATTCGTAAGTATAACTTAATAACCTCGTTGTCAATTAAAATTTATGATATTGTATATCAATTATAATTTTAACCTATTTAATTTTTTACTTTTAACTAAATAGTTGTATAAAACATCATAAAACTGTTATTTTTTTAAAAAGCACTTTTAAAATGTCTTTCATATATTCTTTATCGATGCAATGATATTGAGCAATTGTGTCAATTAGTGATTTTAAAGAAACATCGTTTACGCATTGCTTTAACAAAAGAAGTCAATGCGATAATACTATTAATCTGTTTCTAAAGTAACAAGCATAATTATATTAAAAATTAGCATCAGAATTAAATTACAACCGACTTTTTGCATATTAAAGATTTTTAAATTTGTAAAACCTATGCTTGCACTTTCAATTATTTTGCTTTCCCCGTTATCTCATTTCTGCTTTTATTTTTATTTTATTTGAATATTCTTTTATTTAATCATAACTAGATGACGCCACAACAGGTTTTGTCATGATTTTGGAATTTTCATCTTTAAATAATAGATTCAATTTCTTTCTAAACCTCTTTAAATGATGAGAAATAATAGTTTAAAAATAAAAAAATGATAAATTTAAGTTGGTTAACATTATAATTAATGTATGATGTTGAAATTTTTAATTTAAATTATTAAATTATAATTACAAGTATATTTATAAAATAAAAAATGGAAAAAAAAAAACAAATGTAGCGCGATCGGGTACAGAACCCGGGCCCGTAGATCAGCCAGCATACGCCGTACCAACTGAGCTACGGCCAACCTATCCTTTTTGTTACAATGTAAGTATTTAAGTTGTGTACTAATATTAGACCCCCCGGTTTCTCAAGAACTAAGGAGCGTTGGATAAAATCCGTTGAACCTGAGACTAAGGGGTCTCTACCCTACAACATATATTAAAATAATCAAAATCTGTGATTAACAAGGTTGGCCCTCTCCTTGTCAGTCGTGCATCTCTGCATGTTAAAAAGCTAAAGTATCGTGGATTCTAAATCTATAAAACAAAGACGAAATCACAAATCGTTACCTTTTAAACTCAGTAAAGTTTAAGGGACACTCTATGAAAATTCTTAACTTGACCAATAAATAAAGCAAGTGGCTGAAATTTCCGATTTCATTTTCAAATAAACTTAAAAGAAATTTAAAAAAAGTAAAAACTCCATTAATCTTCATATGGCGATGCGCATTAACTTCCGAACAAAATGAAATTTCCCATGCCACTACTTTCAATCCCTTTCTCTTCACTTATTTGCATATCTTGATAATCCCTACTTTATATAAAGTAATTTATCTTTTGAAAATATTTCAAGATAATGAAATTTGTATTTTCTGTTTTGTTTTACAGAGATTATAAGGAGATGTGTGTGGAGCATTACATCGCTCAATTTCTTTCGACATTTGTTATAATTTTAGGGGGAAAATACGTTTTTTTTAGAAATCTCGCGTCACATTATGCTTCATTGTAGTTTAAAAAGAATTACGGCTAAGAAAAGGAAGGTTTTTAAACATATTATTAAGTTGTGATGAATATTTATTATCATTTGTAAAACAGAAATTTATTGTCTCATATTTTGACAGATAATGTATGTTGTTATGTAATGAAATTTCTTTAAAAAATATTTACCAGCTATTACTGTTCACTAACGAGAAATACAGGGTGTCTAGGCTAAAATTATCCAAAAGTTATATCTTATTTTTACAAAACTACCCATTAGAATTAAAAAAAAAATTATTTAAATAGAAAGAACGTCTCACCAAGTTTTAATATCAATAGATTTCGATTGCACGTTTTGTAAGAATGAAAAATGTCTAAACAGTAATTCAGTTGTCTCCAAATATTTCGTAGCATATCAGGAATTATTAGACGAATTGCTTGAATGATACACTTCTTCAACTCATCTACAATAATTTTTTGTTTATACACAACGGATTTAATGAATACTTAAGCAAAGCAAAAAAGTCTAATGAAATAAAAATCAGAGATCTTGGCGGCTAGGCAATTGGGTCCCGTCTTCCATTCTAACTTCCAGGAAATATCATATTCAAAAACGCGGTAACATCTCTGAGTTAGTATGGTGGAGTGCCAAAAAATCTCAGAGGAGTTTCCAATCCACAGGGGATCAGTCTAGTATATTCTAATAGATAATTCTATAATAATAATACATAAATTTTGGATACTTTTAGCACGGACACTCTGTATATAAGATTTGCTAAGCATCCAAGATCTTTTTTACCTGACTGAAAATAAGGGTTATGTGTTTCACGCGTATCTGTGTATGTGGATTTCTTTATACCCTCGAAACATCCCAACGGGTTGGATGGATTTTAAAGAATGAGGTCCTATCAATTCGTCTTAATCGTCCGATGGTTATAGGATAGACTTTGTTTTTATAAATTGAAAATGGCGGCCGTAAAATAAAAAATGGCGGTAAAGAAGAAAAAAAAATTACGCACTATATTGAGTGGCATATCATTGGATAGGTCTTTCAAAATGAATACGATGTTTCATTGACCATTTTGCAGTCAGAAGCTCCGTTTAAATATTACACAACCTGGAAGTTGTGTACTTTGGATCTCTACCTTTACTGTAACTCTAACTTTCATATCAATAGACCTCATCAAAACAGTGTTTGTAGATAGGAACTAATAATTAAACACAACTTAAAAGTCATCAATACATGTAAATAAAAAAAGGTAAGTAATATAAAAAAATAGTTTCATATTGATGAGAAATAATTAATTAGTTCGCTTTTTACGCAGTCAGGTTTTTTGACTTTTTAAATTTAATATATTATTTTTGTTGTTAGTTGCATATCTTCATAATTACTACTATAAAAGACAATTTACTAACATATAAAAATAAATAATTTGTATTTTAAGATTTACCTTACTTAATTTGCGAGAAAATATGCAGGATGTTCCATAGCTCAACTTCTTTAGAGATTCTTTTTTAAATTTTTCTTTTTTTTTCAATCTTAACTCTTAAATGCCTGATTTTTCAAAAATCATTGTAATAATGTTTCTTGGCTTTCATTTTTTAAATAAATCATGGGAAAAATATTTTAAAAAATCATATTTTGTTTTAAGTATAGTTTACGACTAAAAAAACAGTTTGTTACTGATCGGCAATACTGGTGTTTAATTGAAAAAATAATTTCCCTTGATAAAATTCTATAATATTACACACAAGAATTTTAGGAACTATAATAAGAAATAAATTTTACTTGCTCACTGCAGGTCAAAATAGGGTGTTTCGCAAGCTTCCAAACAAAGCAAAAAGAACAAGTAGCAACATTTGAAAAAATAAATTTATCTTTATTCTTAAACAGCACAAGTGTTGGCATCTAAATGTTGAAAGTCGATTTAATAATATTTTCAGAATGTATTTTATTGGCAACATAAGGCATTATAGCCTCAATATTATTCTAATCGTATTTTAGAGCCTAAATTGGGTATGTTGCCGAAAAGCAACACCAGGCATTTAAGGGTTAAAAGATTCTTTTTTAAAATTGTAAAGAAATATATTTTTTATGTAATTACCACGTCATATTGATTCAGATTTTCTAAAATTTCAGATTTTATATTCAAAAGCCAATAAAAGAAAAAAAACTGTGAAAACTTCATTAATCTTCAAATTGTCAAAGGCATTAACTCCCGAACAAAAAGTTATTTCCCATGGCACTACTTTCAATCTCGTTTTCTTCACTTATTTGCATATCTTGATAATCCCTACTTTATATAAAGTAATTTATCTTTTCAAACTATCTCAAGTTAATGAAATTTGTATATTTAGATTTATATTAGATTATAAGGATTTGTGCAGTGCATTACATTGTTCAATTTCTTCTGTCGTTTGTTATAATTTTGAAAGAAAGTAGACTTTCATAGATGCCATCAAATTATGTTTCGTGTAATATAAAAAGAATCTTTTTTAAGTGTGTTTATTTATTCTTTTTAAAATGTGTTATTAAAATTTCTCGTTTATTCAACATCTCTTTGTCTCAAAATTTCAGCCTTTTCGATTTGGAGTAAATTAGTGACAGGTAATATGTTATCTCAGCCGGTGATTTGAAAAAAATAACACTTCATATATTTTGCTATTTATTTTAGATATACAGGGTGTCGTATCAAGACTGTCCAAAGCCAGATTCCTCGCATGAAATATATTGAAATCTTATTTTTTTTTTTACATTTAAATCGCCCAAAGAACTACATCTCTAGAACCCATAGTTTTCGATAAAAATGCAACGTGGCTCTGACGGCGGATTGTAGCTTTATGGCCGCCACGATCACCAAATCTGACGTCTTTGAACACCTATGGGGGCTATAGGACAGTTCCCATGTAGCTATGTGACGGAACTGGTTTATCGTGAACCCAGTTACTACAGAAAGTGACTTAGTTTTCTCGTGTTCATGCTACGTGTGCATTTTTGGGGCACCACGCTGCTGCAACGTGCGTAGACAGCCTTCTACGGTGTGCGCATGCATGCCTCGATATTCGAGTTGAAAATTCTGAACGAGGCTAACGAAAAAGACATGCTGCCGCGGTACATTTCGCGTGCATATTTTTACAGACCGCTAGAGGCACGTGATGCTCGAATGCACCAATGCAGGTATAAGAAAAGAGCATCACGTCACTCTAGCGGTCTGTAAAAAAAAGACACTTGGGATGCTACGCCCAAAGCCTTGCGATATGCCTCGATTCTGAACATATGGCGCAATACTTTTCTTTCGCATTTTCTCTAAAACTATGAAGCGTAGAGGTGGGCATTTCTTGAGGTGGAACTAGAGGTGGAACTAGAGGTGATCAACCCAGAATGTTTTGTTGTGTCACGGTGTATCGCGTCCGCCTAAATCTTATTGGTTGCTAGTAAATTATGGTCTTTCGGCGTGTTGTTTTCTTTCATTTGTTTTAGGCCTTCAATTTCATGTCTTTGTATGGATGTTGATTTCATTTTATTGATATTGATTGTGTGAGTCCAAGACACTCACGGAACATACGGTCTGTTTGTTTTCATAGTGTTTAATTTGTATCCTGTGTGTTTAAAAGTTGGTTTTTGGGGATTTAGCAAAGTTACTTGGGAATATAAAACAGTGAATATGTTGCAAGAAATATCTTGCCAATTCAATTATATTCCTTTGACACATCAAATCCTTTCTTCTTGTCTCGCCATGGAAGAAACTGTACCAAAATACTAAAAATGTACCAAATAATTTATAGTTTGCTGTAAGTATCTCTAAATAATTTATCGTGCATTTTCATTTGTTTAACATAGCTTACAGAAAAAAATGTGTAACAAATTATAGCTTGCATTCTCTTTCGATATACTATGTAGATGCTATCATTGTAAATTTATAGCTTCAATATAGATGCTATCTTTATTTTTCGAAAAACAAAATACACTTTTTTAGAAATTTTACGTTAAATTATGTTTACTCTAATATGGAAACGAACTCGCAATGAATAAATACGCTGGTACATATTATTCTTTACCTTAAACTTAATTTTTTAATTGAATGTCTGGATAATATATTTTTATTTTAACGAAATTTATAGTTTTCTCAGATTTAAGAAATTATGCAGGAAATTACGTTGGTGAAACACACATGAAATATTTTCATTAACTGTTATAATCTGAAAAGAATGCACATTTTTATGCTGCATTCATGTTAAAATGTATTTTTTATAAAATAGAAAACAAAATTGGCAATAAAAAAAAAGAAAAGTCTTCTTCACTTATTATTGTTTGGTAAAGATGTTATTAAGCTGTATGGACAATTTATCATCCTTTGTTCTCAACTTTTCAACGTTTTTGCTATATAACACCTCAATGCTTCAAAATATGACTGATGACGAACAAGTTTCCTTTTTTTTTGTGATTGATTTTATATATAAAACATTTAATGGATTCTACTGTTTGTACTATTGTTTGAATATTTATTTAACATTATATATATTTGATTACAGAGGTCGATTGCTCCGAAACACGGTTGTCACTTTCGTCTTTGTTTGTATACCTTAAACATTATCTTTCATATGAATGTCTTACTTTCAATTTTATGAAGTTTATAGTTTGTTTTTTCTAAGTTTTGGAGAAAATGTGCAGGATGTTCTGTAGGTGAAACACTGGTGAAAATGTCTTATTATATATCATAGTCCGAAAAAATACACGTTTTTACGCTGCACTCATGTTAAACCTTTCAAGGGCAAGTAATTGCGTTTCTTTAATGTTGGATTCTCACCACCGGAAATTTTGAAAAAAATCATTTCAAAATAAGGAAAAGCAATTTTTCTATTATTTTCCACCAAAGTTAAAAATTAATCAAAAGTTTCTGGTTTAAATCATGATTAAAATTAGGTGGGATATAATATATCCCACCGCTCCTCAAGGGGTTAAGATGTATTTCTTACAAAAAAAGATAAAAATGAAAAATGAAATAGTAATAAAAAGAAAAGTCTTCTTCAATTGTTGTTGTTTGGTAAGGATGTTAATAAGCTATCTGTGCAATTTTTCATCATTTGTTCTCAACTTTTCATTATATGGGACATTCTCACAATCTTTTGACTTTTATGTCCCTGAATAATAATTTTTATTTTAGTACATAGTCTTGTGTTTTTTTAATTTAATATACTAGAAAACATCCCATTACATGACTTCATAACAATATTAACGAGATAAATAAGTTTTGAACGATTTTGAGGGTCCAAGTATCCAGGAAACTTCTATAAAGTCCCGTGTCCCTGATGCTGGTTTTTAAGTTGGGAGCTCTCTGTATAAATTTGTTTTAATAAAAGTAATTCCATGTAATTTCTTTCCGAAACTGGAACTATTGTTTTATATAAATATGTAGCAAAAAATTAACCTGCCCACATTTTACGGTTGTTATTATTTTTTAATCTATGTCCCTCGGTTTTAGATTCCTTACCTCCCCTCTTCTAAAATAATACTGAAAATCGCTTTAGATGCAGCCACAGAATTTTTTTCAAGTTTTTTCTCATGCAAAAGTATGCTAGAGAAAGAATGCCTAAAATTCTTTGACAGGAAATTTACTGCAGAATTTAAATCAGCATTTAAGTATCAATTGCAAGCATCGTGACTTTATTGGTAATCTTACCGTCCCCAAGGTTTATTCCTGCACTTTTCGAGATAAATTAATTTTTTATTTTTTAAATTTAGTCCAATGTAAATAACTTTACTAAAAATTAATAAACATTGTGGTTACCACTTAATTTGCCTACTTGATTTGCCTAAAATAGGTGGTAATTTTCCTTATCATCCTTTTTTCCCCCCATAACCGTCCCTTTTTAGGTGCGTTCGTAATTATATAAACACGTAGCACCTATAGTCATCGTTCAGTCCGTCTGTCTGTCCGTCCGTCCGCATATAATAGAGCAAAAACTACCCAACCGAATGGTCTGAAATTTTAAATATATGATTGTTGTAAAATTTTGTCGAGCCATTTCAAATTTTATGAAAATCGGATGTATAGTTAAATTACAGGGACAGTCAAAAGTTTTTCTTTACATTACGGCCAATGGGAAAAATTATTGCACGTGCATTTTAATGATGTTAAAGCTTTCCGAATGGTCTCAAATTTTAAACATATAATTATTGCGACATTTTGTCGAGCCATTTCAAATTTTATGAAAATCGGATGTATAGTTTAATTACAGGGACAGTCAAAAGTTTTTCTTTACATTAAAGCCAATGGGAAAAATTATTGCAAGTGCATTTTAATGATGTTACAGCTTTCCGAATGGGCTGAAATTTTAAATATATAATTGCTGCAAAATTTTGTCGAGCCATTTCAAATTTCATGAAAATCGGATGTATAGCTTAATTACAGGGACAGTCAAAAGTTGTCCGTTACATTAAGGGGAATGGGAAAAAATTATTGCAAGTTCATTTTAATGATGTTACAGACTATGCACTTATGAATTGCAAATAAATACACATTCAGTACAATATGGGGTGCAAAAAATAATTATAAAACTAGTTATAGTACGAACGCACCTCATTTGCCACGTTTGACGAGCAATTTCCAACTTTTTTCCTATACCGTCCCCTTTTTTTACCTTCCCATCACTTCTTTAACACCCCTTTAAGACAATGTTATACTAAAATTTTGTACTAAAAATACCACATTGTTATTATTTTTTATTTGAATGTCCTGTGGGTAATATGCAAATTCTTTATAAGTAAAAATTTAGGAGAAAATAAAAAGTTTTAGTGGTAAAATGGTAAGGAAAATTGAAATCGCAAGTTTAATTTACCTCAGTTAACCCTAGAACTACCGGAAATGTTACTCAAGTTTTATAAAAACATTCTACACCAGAATTTTTACTTAAAACTATTTAATTTGTTTTGTTAACTTATTATTGTCTGATTTATACATTTAGTTTGTTTTGAAGAAATTTCTGGTTTGAATAAATATTTTGAATGTACATGTCGGGTCCAATGGACCCGTCTGGTAGACGGAAGGTTAAATAAAAAGAAATTCCCTGCTGACCATTTTTTCTTTATTTTGAATCTTTACGGCATTCGTCTATCAGATTAAAATGTTATTTTAGCAAGTTTCATTTCACCAGATTTTTATTCCTGAAAGTCAAAAGATTGTGAGAATGCCCCATATAGCAGCTCACTGCCCCAAAGTCTGACAGATGAGGAACAAGTTTTCTTTTTTCCTTTTGTAATTTGTTTTCTATTGTTCGGACTGTTATCTGAATATTCATTTAAAATTATATATATTTGATAATAGGAGTCGATTGGTCCCAAACTTTTTTTTCTCTGTCGTCTTTCTGTTCCTTAAACATTATCTTTCATTTGAATGTTTGGATAATCCCTTTCTTTAAATTTAATGAAATTTGTAGTTTCAAATTTTACTAAGTTTATGTGCATGATGTTATATTGATGAAACACTGATGAAAATTTCTTATTATTTGTCATAAGTTGAAAAAATACACGTTCTTACGCTTCATTCATGTTAAAATGTATTTCATACAAAAAAATAGCAATAAAAAAGAAAAGATTTCTCCACTTGTCATTTTTTTGGTAAAGATGTTACTAAGCTGTCTGGACAATTTATCATCTTTTGTTTTCAACTTTTCAACATTTTTCTATATAACAGCTCAATGCCTCAGAGTATGACAGATGAGGAACTAATTTTCTTTCTTTTTTTGTGATTTATTTTCTATAAAACATTTAATGGTTTCTGTTGTTCGTACTTTTATTTGAATATTCATTAAAAAAAAAGTAAATTTGATTATACATATCAGTGGCCCCGAAAATGTATTTTATTTATCGTCTTTATTTGTCTACCTTAAAAACAGGGCTGGAGAAATATATCACCCGTTAGCATGTGGACTTTCTAACAGGGACAATTAATTTTTAGGCAGTCTTTAAAAACGGCAGCCTATAGAAAATATCCCAAAAGTTTTTTTTTAATTATTATTAGTTAGCTCTATTTTGTAAGTTTCCAAATTACCGCGATGTAAACAGGTACTATGCCCTACACCAGTGGTTCCCAACCTTTTATTGGCCACGCTCCACCAAATCCTCTGTAAAGTCACTATGCCCCCCCCCCACCTTAATCTGTAAATTATGTATCTTATTATTTAAAAAAAGTGAACTCTTATTACACGGTGGGAGCGTAATAACGCCGTAACAATAACTATTCATTTCACATTTTTTTACTTATCAAAGAGATCAGTCTTCTGTCACAAATGTGTTTTTAATAGAATTTTATATATGCAGTGAGATTATACACCTTCGCCTTTGAGCCAAAAAGAATTTTCTTGTACTTTTCCAACTTACCTCAAAGTTAAAGAAAAGTGCTATACGGTCTGCATTTTTATCTTCAGAAAATATCTTGAAGAGAGACTTACATTTAACGTGAAAATTGATAACATTCACACAGTTTATAATTCCTTTTTCTAACTTATAAAGAGTTGGCAGAAAAGCTTTGGACACAAAATTTTCTTTCTATGTATAACACAATACACAAGAAGCATTTCAAGTTTCTCATCTTTATTAAATTTAAGTAGCCATCAGTCACCATCTTAACACATTTTTCTGATTTTTTTTTAGCCCAATATGTTCAGTTTAAAATGTATAATTTAAAAAATTTTAAATGTATATGTCATCATGTAAATTTATTTACTACGCAAGATGCCTGCACTAGCACCATAGATATTTATATGCTATTTGAGACTTATAAGTTTTATAAAGTAGGCAGTACCTTGTTCAGATATTTCACATATTCTTTAGGTTAAGTATGTTCAAGACAGTCAAATTTATATATACTTTTAAGTAGTTTCCCATGTAAAAAACTTTCGTAACACATATAGCAGAGAGAATAGAAGGCGAAAGCTCGCTTGGAAAATAATTGGAAGTGTTCGAAAAATTAAAATTTCAGTTTCAGAAAAATTATAATGAGATTTCATACTACAAAATGATGTCAAAATATGAATAAAATATATTCGTATAATTATTCTGGTGTTAAATCTATTTTAAACTTTTTGTTAGGAGCATTTTAAAAATGCAATAACAAAAACTGATTGTTAAAATTTTGCTTGTATTCCATTTATTTTTCGTCTGCAAACATTGCATTAAAGAAAAGACACAAGAAACTGATAGTAAATGAGTAACTAACAAATTTGGAATTGCCCCCCTTGAAAGTCAAATTTCCCCCCAGTGGGGCGTACGCCCCACGTTGGGAACCACTGCCTTACACTATCTAAACTTTCGTCAGTTGTTATACTTCTTAATTTTCCCCCCAAAAATGAAAATGCATTGTAGTATTAATAATTAACTATTTTTGCAGTTATGTACATTTAGTTATAAACATTTTCAACTGTATTTTATATCTGGCTGGTTAATAAAATCAATCCTCATCTGGTAACTTTTTCAGAAAATCCCTCATCCTTGACGTTAAATATTATCTTTCATTTGCATATCTGGATATTCCCTTTCTTTACATTTCAGTTTTTCCTTAGTTCCTTAGAATACGTGCATAATTTTATATTGGTTAAACCCTCATGAATTTATTTATTATCATACTCCTATTATAAAGAGGTAAAAATTGTTTATTTGTCGGAGATAAGCTCAGGAACTACTGAACCGATTCCAAATGTAATAGTATCAAAATGATGGTGTTCGCCCAACTTAGAACATAGGCTATATCTTATGTCGGTGCCACTACCCCAAAGGGGGTGCAGGAGCAAAAAACGTTCTAAAAATGCGATTTTTGCGTTACTGAAGGGCCTAGAAATATTAAATTTGGAATATTAGTTACTTATAAGATATAAATGGTGTATAAGAACAGTTCTTAAACAATTCGAAATTTAAAAGGGGTGAAAATGCACAAAAAGCGTTCTAAAAAACGTTCTAAATGGTAGTTTCTACATAATCTCAGGAAATACCAAACCGATTTCAAAAGTAATGGTATCAAAATGATGGTGTTAGTCCAACTTAGAACATAGGCTATATTTTATGTCGGTGCCACTACCCCAAAGGGGGTGCAGGAGCAAAAAACGTTCTAAAAATGCGATTTTTGTGTTACTGAAGGACATAGAAATATGAAATTTGAAATATTAGTTACTTATAAGATATAAATGGTGTCTAAGAACAGTTCTTAAACAATTCGAAATTTAAAAGGGGTGAAAATGCACAAAAAGTGTTCTAAAAAACGTTTTAAATGGTAGTTTCTACATAATCTCAGGAAATACCAAACCGATTTAAAAAATATTGGTGTCAAAATGATAGAGACAACGTTTGCTCCAAGATAGGCTATGTTTTATGTCGGTGCCACTACCACAAAGGGGGTTGTAAAAAACGTTCTAAATTGCAATTTCTATGCAATCTCGGGAAATAATGAACCGATTTCAAATATAATGGCGTTAAAATGATGGTGACAGATCTTGCTCCAACATAGGCTATATTTTATATATGTTTTCACTAATGCAGAGGAGATGCAGGAGCAAAATGAGCGAAAAGCGTTCTAAAAACGTTCTAAATGCCGCTTTGTCGCCAATATCTCAGGAAGAATCAAACTGATTTTAAAAGTAATGTTAAGAAATTGATGCTGACAGCCTCTGTTCTAACATAGACGCTATTTTAACCCTCCGTCTACCAGACGGGTCCATTGGACCCGACAGGTACATACAAAATATTCATTCAAACCAGAAATTTCTTTAAAATAAACTAAGTATATAAACCAGACAAAAATAAGGTAAATAAATAAGTTAAACAGTTTTAAATAAAAATTCTGGTGTAGAACGTTTTATTAAAACTTGAATAAAATTCCCGGTAGATCTAGGGTTAAGTCGGTATCACTATCACCTAGACGTTGCAGGAGCAAAAAAGCGTTCCAAATTTCCATTTTTGTGATCGGTAGGGGCTAGCAACTTAAAATTAGGCAAGGTAAATATGTATTACATATAAAGGATCTTTAACCTTCCGTCTACCAGACGGGTCCATTGGACCCGACATGTACATTCAAAATATTTATTCAAACCAGAAATTTCTTCAAAACAAACTAAATGTATAAATCAGACAATAATAAGTTAAATAAACAAATTAAATAGTTTTAAGTAAAAATTCTGGTGTAGAATGTTTTTATAAAACTTGAGTAAAATTTCCGGTAGTTCTAGGGTTAAGAACGGTTTCGAAAAAATTGGAAATTTAAAAAGGGGTGAAAATGCGCGAAAAGTGTTCTAAAAACATTCTAAATTGCGATTTCTACTCAATGTCAGGAAATTCCAAAGCTGTTTCAAAAGTAATGGTTGCAAATCAATGGTGACAGTCCCTGCTATAACATAGGTTATATTTTATGTTGCTGTCACTACCATCTGAGGGTTGCAAAAGCAAAACATGTTCTAATTTGCGTTTTTGCATAACTGAAGGGTCTAACACTTTGAAGTATGGCATGGTATTTACTTACAAGATGCAACTGCTTTCTAAGAACTGTCAAAAGAAAATTTAAAATTTAAAATATGAAGTGAGCGAAAAGCGTTGTAAATAACAATTTTTATGTAATCTTATCAAATACCAAACCGATTAAAAAAATAATGATGACAAATTGTTGGTGATAGAACCTGCTCAAACATAAGCTATATTTTATGTCTGTGCCACTACCACCAGAGGGTTGCAGTAGCTTAAAACTTTCTAAATTGCGATTTCTGTGATACTGAAAAGGCTAGAAACTTTAAATATGGCATGGTAGTTACTTATAAAATATAAATGCTCTCGAAGGACTGTCGAAAATAAATTTGAATTAAAAAGGGGTGAAGTGAAGGGGAGGTGCGAAAAGCATTCTAAAAAAATCCTAAATTACGATTTCTACGCAATTTCAGGGAATATAAATCAAATATAAAAGTAATAGCTGCGAATCAATGGTAGCAGTCTCTGATCCTACACAGGCTATATTTTATGCCGATGATTCTACCACCTGGGGTTCACAGGAACAACAAACGCTCTAAAAAAGGCCTTTAAAAGCTTTCTAAATTACGTTTCTGTGGAATATTAGGAAATAACAAACCAATTTCAAAATTAATGTTGGCAAATTAATGGTGACAGTTTCAATTTCAACACAGCCCTTTATGTTGAGAGAGGTGGTAGAACTTGGAATTTGACATGATGGTTAATTTTAAGATGTAAGAAGATGGTTTCTAAAAAATTCAAAACTTCAAATGAATACTGAAATGAGCGTATTAACTGAGCATAAAAGTTTCAAAATATTTTCTAAATTATTATTTATTTAGTTTTATTTCATTTTATTAATTTAAGTCTCATTTCTGCTTTATGCAGTGTAACAATGATGCTTAATCAAATTGTGTTTTAAATAGTAATTGTTTTAATTATTCCTAAAATTAATAAGTACCTTTTAATAAACTAAAATATTACCTTTTAATAAAATAAAAATTTAGTTAGTACCTTTTAATAAAAATTAGACATATAAATATCACTTGGCATATTTCAAATATTACGCGAGCAAAGCCGCGGGGTTTGCTAGTATGTTATAATCTGATAAAAATGCACATTTTTAAGCTGTAGTCACATTAAAATTAATTTCTTGCAATTTAGAGAAAAAAAAATCGGTGACTAAAAAGAAGTATTATTCAGGTATTATTGTTTGGTAAAGATGTTATTAAGCTGTCTGGAACATTTATCATACCTCTTTCTCAAATTTTCAACATCTTTGCGATATAGCAGCTCAATGACTCAAAGTATTATAGATAAGGAGCAAGTTTTCTTTCTTCTTTTAAGCTTTAATTTCTATTACACATTTAACCCTTTCACTCCCAGTAGTCCAAATGGCATCATGATGTTAGTGGAAGTTTTAATTCCGATATTCGAAGTTCATACCAGAAAATTAAAATAGCAATATTTGGTTTATTTAATAACAGACCATTTCCATATTTGAATAATGCGAAATTTAACATTGAAATTTTCTGGTGTAAATTCGGATTCTTTGAACTACGTAATTTCTAGAACGTATTCTACCATGGGAATGAAAGGGTTAACGGTTTCTATTATTAGTACACTTGTTTGAATATTCATTTATAATTATAGGTATTTGATTATATAGGTCCGTGGCTCCGGAGCTTTGTTTTGGCTGTCATCTTTTTTTGCATAACTTAAAAATTATCTTTCATTTGAATATATTGATAATCCTTTTCTTTATATTTAACGAAATTTATTGTTTCAAGTTTTTCCTAAGTTTTTGGAAAATATGCAGGATATTAAATTGGTGAAGTACTTCTGGAAGTCACTTATAATATGTCATAATATACATTTTTTTTAGCATCTTTCATATTAAAATGTATTTTTTGCAAAATATTAAAAAACATTTGGTGATTAAACAGGAAAAGTTTCCTTCGCTTATTATTGTTTGGTAAAGATGTTATTAATCTGTCTAGACATTTTATCCTCATTAGTTCTCAACTTCCCAACATATTTGCGATGTGATAAAAAAATAAGGGAGCAGTGAGTGATTTTATCGATGGCGTCAGCCAAAACAACTTACCCAGCCAGACAAAAATATATTTATATGTAAAATGGAAAGGTCCTACCTGTATTCTCTATAAGTAGCTGGATCTATTCCGTGCTTTTTATCTGAAAGAAATAAGCTTTATTGAAGTATATGAACGGAAATCCTGCAATTCCGTTGTGTGCGTGTACTCTTCAGAAAACACGGGATCTTGAAGAATCACAATTTTATTCTGGACTACTATGAGAAAATAGGAGAAGAAACACGGTTAATTAATATATGTGTGACATAGATAAATTTAGACAGTTCAAACTGTCTATAAGACGTTGTTATGTGTCATTTTTAAGAAGGAGCTGTCGCTTCCTCCGAAGAACAATAGACGACGTCGAACACCACAAGCGTGTTGTTATTGCATTGAAATTTTAAAGCAGACTAACAAAATCTGGGGTCCCGAAAACTGTTCAAAGGGTTGAGACAGAAAATAGTACATAAGTCAGCGGTTTTCATTGTTAAATGAAGCTTCAAAGTTCAATTGCATAAAGTCACTGCGTGGTGTGGCCATCTGTGAGCGTCGAGATGAAATAAGTTCCGGATTGACGAAAACTTGTGGTGCTTCCATCTGCCGGGATTTCGTGTTAACAGTTCACTTACACACGGTATCTGAGTGCATTATGTAGCATACCATTTATTCACAAGCTTTTTCGGAGTATAGTGTATAGTGTAGCATATTTTAATCACAAACATTAATTATTGAGTATTGTGTATGTAGTTGCATGTTTATAAACGTTTTCTGGAATAAATAAATACTAATTACACAGGTTCTTCACGTAAAACTAGTCCTATTAAGAAAGAATTTTAACACGATGTAGCAGCTCACAACCTCAAAATATAACAAATAACGAACAAATTTTCTTTCTTTCTTTGTGATTTATTTTCTATAAAACACATAATGATTTCTGTTGTTCGTATTGTTGTTTGAATATCACTTCTTAAAAAAGCATATTTGATTATATCAGTCGGTGGCTCTTAGATTTTGTATATCTTTTGCAAAGTCTATCCATATTATTTTTTCATATATTTATGTTAAAATGAAGGGTTGTATTGATTGTATGCTTATCGACTAAATTGATAATAATGCTCATCCCGGAGACCTTTTCTCCTCAAACTATTGCAAAAATAATTTTCAACCGGTCACTGAGTAAGGAGGGGGGTATAGACAACTTTGGGAATACAAGATTTAGTTTAATGATAATTATGTGATTTTGATTCTGCAGAAGTCTAAAATTAATATAATAAACAAGAAGTTAATATTTTTTGCATAATTGTTCTAATTGTTACAAATTATGCGTAATTAGTTTTTAAATCGAAATAGAAAATATACGAAAAAATCTAAATAAAACTTTTTCAAAGTTCTTGAAAGGAAAAGGGATGCCATTTTTATCATTTGTGTGCATTGTGCCATATTTTTCGTAGGATCAGGGCCTGATTACCAACGGGGCACACTTACACCAATAAATTTTAAAAGAAAAGTTCGCCTTATCTAAACGCCGTATTCATGTAAAATATCTGCCATGAATTAGGCAAAATTTTCTGTTTATTTTTAGTGGTAGGAATTTGCCCCGTGGATAATCAGGCTCTGCGTAGGATAAGTCTAGGATAAATGGCCATAGTTTTTAATGATTGAAAGAAAAATTCGTAGAATGCAAATACAAGAAATATTTATTCATATTTAATAAATTCATATTTAAAATTCTTTAAATACATATACCCATCATATTTTATGCAAAAAGTAACTAAATATTGAAAATAAAAGTGTTAAACAAAATTGAAATTAAAATGGCAGATGGCCATCCAATACAAGAAAGAAAAAGTGAAGTTAAATAGCAGAAAAATAACACACTTCATATAGTTAATCATGAAAAACATATAGCAATTTGTATAGATACAGTTATGTGAGGGAAAATGATTGAAGAAAACACGAATAAACAAAATTTGAAATATAATTTCAATACTTTGCTTTTCGTAAAATCTTACCACATGTTCGCCAAAGGTCTTGATAATTTGTACATGTTTCATAGAACCACTTCAGATACCTTATGCATTGCATCCAGAGATCCTTTTTGCATGTGATATTATATTGTTTTGCACAACCAACACAGTGATCCCAACCCAATTCTATTTACTCTGATTCTGTAGAATTTGATAATTTTAAATGTATTTCATTTTCTTCGCTATTGAAAGTGTCGTATTTTTTTTTCTCGCGTTAATTTTAGGTTTATTATGCTAATTTATTTTATTTATCAACTTTATCAGTTTCTGTTATGAAAGTTTCCGACGTTTTTCAGTATTTTCTGAAACAAATAAATCGTTAGATCTTATTATATTATTATTACTATCAAAATATTAATATTAGTTAAAATTTAAACAATTATATCAATTAATATATTTATAAAGATAAACATTATATGTTTATTTTGAATTTAATTATATTTAGTTAAAATCATCACTCCATATAATTTTGAATTATGGTTAAAGGTGGTCATCTCTCCTGAAATTGAAGGACCGACGGTCGCCGGATTTAAAACATCAATAGCCATTGTACGTCTTTGTTTTATGCTTAGAGGTAAATATTAGATTATATACGAGCCTTAAAAGTCCATATAGTAAAAAATTTATATAACGTACGTACTGCAAAACATTCAGATACATAAGTTAAAAAAAGATTCAACCAATAAATTAAATAAACATTAAAATTACACTTACTTTTTATAATCGAAAAACACAACTGCACGTCGCAAAAAATAAACTCGTTGAACTATTTCATACGAATAAAGTTTATGTTGCAATCTATGATCACGTTTCGGAAGTATTTTGACTGGTCATCTCTCCTCAATGGCCATCTCTTCTAGAATTACCCTATTTTAATTTTTCTCAGCAAGGTGGTGTCAGAAAGACTTTTTACTTAATTCTGTTTGTTCAAAACGTAACTGGCAAATCTGCAGATCAGGAGCCTCAACGTCAACTCTGCAAGTCATTGTTTTTAAACACATTTTGACACCCTGAACCCCCCGTGGGCTCATTAAATTTACATATGTAACTTTTTAACCATTGCGGTAATGGTTATAGTAAATCTTAGATTTCTTTTTATATTTCCGAGCCTTATATTTCAATACCGGTGGACAGAAAATGATTTACATTGAGGCAATTATGTTAAAAGTTTAGGTTTTATGAACGAAAAGGTAATTTCCTTTTAAAAATAAAATAATTTTCATTCATATTTCCTGAAATGAGGCGGCATTAAGAAGCAACACTCGTCAAAAAATATTTTTTCAGGCAATCTAGTTAATGTTTGGTTTTTAAGAATCAAAATATTTATTCCCCCATACAATGACGTCATTTTCGACAGGGATCATTTTGCAGTGCATAATTTTGACATTTACTATCTATTTGCTTTTCAAAAGTTTTTTTCCTCTTTGAAATTTTCGATTAAAAATTAAACATTTCTGTTAGCCGTGTGCAGACGATAAACCGTGAGATATTGGTAACATTTTTTTTTAATAATAAGAATCAATATAACACAAGGCCCTTTTATTTCAACCTCAAAGCTTATTCGTTTTATTTTTGATATATGAGGTCAAATTCACCTTCTTTTCGTATTTTCATTTTATTTCCAATATGTATTCATGTCTATTTTTTATTTCATTTTCCTCTCGCACATGAAAATCTTTCAAATCAAAATTAACTGCTTAGGGTAAATTATTATTCCGGGATCTGATTTTCTTGGCAACGGTAAAAAAAAAAAAAAAAAAAAAAAAAAAAAAAAAAAAAAAAAAAATGTTTGTTAAATTTTATAGCAAAATGTCAATTTATTCCTTATGAAAATAATGAACTTTTTAATTTAAAAGAAAAATATTTGAACAAAATAAATAGAACACAGCCTTTCTTATTCTGTGGTAAATTCCATCTATATGTGAAGACACAAAGTCACTAATTCATCCCTTTTGACGTTGATTTAACTTCAAACAATAACACATACTTTCGCATTTACTATATTTTTAAGCGTAGTTCCGTTGCTAGGTAACAGTTAAAAGAAAATTAAAACATTGAAATATGTGCATTTTTAAAAAAAGTAAATTTGTAAAAGAAAATATTTTATATTATTGGAACACATATATAAAATCCTTCCGTAAGTTATACACCGAATTTAAAAACTGTGACAAATGCATACACAAAAGTTCAAACTTATATGAATAATGTATGGTTCTAATTAGAAAATTTCATCATCCATAATTTACCATTTAAATCCTTCAATCATATGAGCCATTTCCTTTCAACTAATAAAAATGGAAAATCGTCTGAATTGCTATAGCATTATTGCTCAAAGTAAAATATTCTATATTTTCCGAACGAATGAACCAAATATAACAAAAAACTATACAGCTAAATCCGGGTACTTCACCAACATACCTACTTAATTTCAAGCTAATCGGATGCTTTTTGTGGCAGTTATCGCGGAACAGACAGACAGACTAACAGACTAACAGACAGACTAAGGAAAACGAAAACTTTTCGTAAGCCTTCACTGACGTTTCGGCAACTAGTAAATCTGCAGATCACGAGCCTCAACGTCAGATCTGCAAGTCATTGTTTTTAAACAAACTTTGGTAATATTCAATTTCCTGCAAACCGCAATTTAAAGTTTTCAAATTACTTAATTATTTATAAGAATAAAAAAATACGAAGTTTTCAGATATTAGAAGCGTTAAATTAAAAACGTTGTTATGGAAGGATATTTTGAAATTTTCATGAGCTACTAATTCTGGAATTTTTTTAGATAATGAAGTAGATTTCCTCAGGGGAGCTCCGGCCTCCGGAACCCCCCATGGTCTCATTAAATATACATATATAACTTTTTATTGATTGTGTTAATGGTTATTGTAAATCTTAGATTTAATTTTACACTTCCGAGCCTTATTTTTCAATATCGGTGGACAGAAAATGATTTACACTGAGGCAATTATATTAAAAGTTTAGGTTTTATGAACGAAAATGTAATTTCCTTAAAAAAAAAAATAACAATAATAATTTTCATTCATATTTTCTGAAATGAGGCGGCATTAAGAAGTAACACTCGTCAAAAAATATTTTTTGAGACAAACTATTTAATGCTTGGTTTTTAAGAAAGAAAATATTTATTTCCCGATACAATGACGTCACTTTCGACAGAGATAATTTTGCGGTACATAATTTTGACATTTACTATCTATTTCCTTTTCAAAGGTTTTTGTTTTTTCTCATTGAAATTTTCGATTAAAAATGAAACATTTCTGTTAGCCGTGTGCAGACGATAAACCGTGGTAACATTTTTTTTTAATAATAAGAATTAATATCATAACACAAGGCCCTTTTATTTCAACCTCAAAGGGTATTCGTTTTATTTTTGATATGTGAGGTCAAATTCACCTTCTTTTCGTATTTTTGTTTATTTTCCAATATGAAGACGTATTCATGTCTATTTTTTATTTCATTTTCCTCTTACACATGAAAATCTTTGAAATAAAAATTAACTGTTTAGGATAAATTATTATTCCGGGATCTGATTTTCTTGACAACGGTAAGAAAAATGATTTCTAAATTTTATAGCAAAATGTCAATTTATTCCTTATGAAAATAATGAACGTTCTAATTTAAAAGAAAAATATTTGAACAAAATAAATCGAACACAGCCTTTCTTTATTTCTGGGGGTAAATTCCATCTATATGTAAAGACGTAAAAGGGATTAATTCATCCATTTTGACGTTGATCTGACTCCAAAAAATTACACATACTTTCACATTTACGATATTTTCAGGTGTAGTTCCGTTGCTCAGCAACAGTTAAAAGGAAATTAAAACAATGAAGTATGTGCATTAAAAAAAAAGAAAATTTGTAAAAGAAAATATTTGATATTATTGGAACACATATATAAAATCCCTCCATAAGTTATACACCGGATTTAAAAACTCTGACAAATGTATACACAAAATTTCAAACTAATATGAATAATGCATGGTTCTAATTAGGAAATTTCATTATCCATAATTTACCATTTAAATCCTTCAATCATATGAACCATTTTCTTTCAACAAATAAAAATGGAAAAATCTTCTGAATTGCTATAGATAAGCATTATTGCGAAAAATAAAATATTCTATATTTTCCGAACGAATGAACCAAATATAACAAAAAACTATACAGCTAAATCCAGGTACTTCACTAGCATACCCACTTAATTTCAAGCTAATCGGATGCTTTTTGCGGCAGTTATCGCGGAACAGACAGACAGAGTAACAGACTAACAGACAGACTAACGGAAACCAAAACTTTTCGTGTTTCCACAGCAAGCTTTCACTGACGTTTCGGCAATTAAGTTGTCTAAGCAATTTTTAGTCATTCATTCTCAAATTTTCAATTTTTTATGAGTTATTATAGTTCAATGGCTCAAAGTATGATAAGTGAGGAACAATTTTTATATTTCTTCTTTCGTGATAAATTTTCTTTAACACATTTACCAGTCTTTACTGTTCGTAATAGTGTTTAAATATCCATTTAAAAAAATATATTTGATTGTATATGCTAATCTTTATATGTTTTTGATTTTATACCTGTCTAAAATAGCTATAGGAAATTAAAGTTAACATTCCTGTATAAAATTTTTATTAAAAAATATGCGTAACATATTTTGCCGTTAAAATATTAAAATTCTTTTTTTTTCATACTCTTTTTTAAAAGGGATAGCACTGGCACAACATGCATTTGGATCGGATATAGACATTGCACCATATTTCACGAATTTGTGCTTTTGTCGGTACTAGTGTTTTGTGAAAAAACTAAAACTACAGTAAAATACTAATATGAATAATACTAATATGAAGAATGATTATAAGCAGCCTTCTAACTTTGCACACTACAGTAAACTGATTAAAGGTATTTCGGCAGATGAATCTATAGTTACCACAAAAGCTGATAAAGGTCGTGTTACAGTGGTACTCAATAAAGAAGATTATATTAATAAATCAATGGAACTTTTGAACGATAACCTTACTTATATGCCTATGAAAAAGGACTTAGGGCCCACAATACAGAGAAACCTTAATAGTTTAATTTCTGAATTATCCAAATCAAATAAACTCTCTGAACCCATTGCTAAATATCTACGTTGATATGCAGGAACTGTAACTGTTTTTTATGGGCTACCTAAAATACACAAAGATGGCATTCCTTTGAGGCCGATTATTGATTTTACACGTTCACTGGTAAAGCTCTCAAAATATCTTGCGTCCCTATTAAAACATTTGTCTTTAACTTCTGCTTACAGTTTGAATTCTCCCCTCACTTTTCTTGATGACATTAAAAATTTTGAGTTCCCTGATTGTATGATGACCTCGTTTGATGTCGTTAGTCTTTTTACATTCATTCCGATAGACTATGCTGGTTCAGTTATCGATGAAATCTGGCCTGTTGACAACTTAAGTTTAAATTTAGTTATTGATAAAGAAACATTTTTAACCCTTTTTAATTTTTGTATGTCATCCAATTGTTTTATTTTCAGCGAAAATTATTTCAAACAGATAAACGGTACTCCAATGGGGTCACCGTTATCTGTTATTATTGCCGAAATAGTTATGCAATATATAGAAACAAAGATTTTTCATAATACAGGATACCTAATTAAAATCTGGCGTAGATATGTTGATGATGTCTTTGTAGTTGCTGAACACCATAACCTTCCTATTATTTTAAACCATGCAATTGCAATATGTTCTTCTATTCAGTTTACAATTGAACATGAAACTGACCAGCAAATTCCGTTTTTGGATATTCTGATTCATAGATGCATGGGCTCCACTTCGCAAACCCTTGAAACTTCAGTTTACAGAAAAACAGCGTTCTCTGGACAATATCTGAATTTTAATTCCTAATCTCCTAAATACCATAAGATGGCAGTTGTGAAGACTTTATTTACCAGAGCTATACGATATTGCAGCACAGAAGAGCTTTTTAATATAAAAATACAAATTTTTTTATACGATTTAAAGTTGAATAGTTACCCTGAAAGGTTTTGTTTTCGCATTTTTATGGAACTTCTTCGTGCCCACATGGACACTCCTCCACCGTTCCAACGTACGAAAGTTAATAAATTCGCAAGCATTCCGTATTACAAAGGTATTTCAGAGAAGATTTCGCATTTTTTGAAACCACTTGGCATTCACACGTCTTTCATCCCGCAGAAACCACTTAAGGATCTTTTAAGCAATTTTAAGCATCGATATCCAATCTTACAGTTTAAAGATGTTATTTATGGAATTCCGTACAAACAGTGTAATGCAGTCTACATAGGTGAAACCAGCCGTACACTTGAAACGAGACTTAAGGAGCATAAACATGCTTTTAGAAATAAAAATTTAAATTCTAAAATTGTTGACCACGCCATGAAAACTGATCATTTTCCGTGTTTTGAGAATGCTTATATAATTAGATCAGGCTGCAGCATTTATGCAAGTCGTATGTTTTTGGAAGCTTGGTACACGAGAACTACTGATTTAGCAATTAACGAGGCTGCATCTCTACCAATAGAATATTCAGTTTTGTTTTGACTATAATTTTTTGGCAACTTGATGTAATGTTTTTCTACTTGTCGAACTTTAAAATCTAGTATGACTTTTACGTTAGGAATTAGCTGATGAGGGATTCAGAATGAATCCGAAACGTCCTTTTGTATTGTTTTTATCTTGTAATGTAATGTAATATCTGTTATTTTGAAAAGTTTTTATAAATACTAATAATGTTATGAAATATGGATAATAATAGACCAGAGCATAACATAATGTTAATTTTTCGTTTTATAGAACAAATGGCAAGACAATATTGACTATATCTTTGTTCAATATTAGACTAATAATGAATTCAGCGGCATGAATTATTGCTCAAATATTGGGTTGGGTTGGGTTGATTTTTGACGGCCATCTACACGATCATTATCTACACGAGGGATATAGGCCCGGGGGGAGTGCCCTCCGTGGGGGTCTTTCTAAGGGAACCTAATCCGTATTAACGCATGGAAGATCCACGGCTCGAAGAAAACCACGAAAACTCCGAACGATTAGGCCGACGGGCGCGATTGGGATCGAACCCAGCACCTCCCGTCTACCAGCTTCGAGAGCAGAACATCTCGGCCACTGATGGGTCCCCTCAAATATTGGAGATTGCTGTTTTGTTAATATTATTAAGAAATATTTTGCCAATGTAAAATTGAGAAAAACAATGTTGTGGCAATATTGACGGTTGTTTTGAAATATTTCAAATGCGACAATATTGCCTAAATATTGCCATTTCATAAGAAAGCGTTAAAAAAGCCTCTTATATTGTACATGCGATGGGTTTACAATGGGAATATTTCGAATTTAATGAAAATTGTTAGAATGCTAGCTTTAAACTGGATGCATTGCAAATTAAACGTCAACATTATTATTATTAATTATACACTGATTGTATATGTATTGCCAAAAATGGCAAATTGTTAATGCCCCAATATTAGGACAATTTTTCATGGTGATATCAAACTTCAATGTAGCAAGTAAAAATGAGAATCATATATTTATTTTCTTTAATTTAGAGCTGAGGAATTTTTTTTTTAACTAGAAAATATCATTCATCTTCAAAATGTCAAGCACATTATTTCTTTAGCCTCCGATCAGAGGGAAATTTATCATGGCATTGCTTTCAATCTCTATTTTTTTATACATTTTCATAACTTAAAAATCCTTACGTTATATATAAATTTATGTATATGCATAATTATCTTTTGTATGAGCATCTCCAGATAATGAAATTTATATTTTCAGTTTTCTTTTACTTAGTTTTTAAGAAAATGTGTGGTAAATGCATTACTCAAAATCTTTTGTAAATTGTGGATAATCTATGAAAGAATTACTTTTTTTGCATGAATTTAACGTCAAAATAATCTTTCTACAAACCAGGAGAATATTAATGAAGAAGGATAGTTGATAAAGAAAAAGGTAGCGTCAGGTATTTATTATTGAAGATCAAAAGATGAGAGGATTTTATCTTGTATTTATTATTTTTTTCTTAAGGATATAATTAAGTTTCTCGACTATTTGTCCTAAATTGATCTCGATGTTTCATATTTTTGATTTATAGCCCATAAATGCGTAAGATCATCAAACAATGAAACTATTAACGTGTGTAATTCTTATACGGTACTTATTATACAACATTCAAGTCGAATGTGAATTCAAGGGCAACACTTTAAGGAGAGATAGAACGCATCAAGACCAGCTCAACACTCTAAAAAAAATACGTGAATAGAAGTTTTTTCCGTTGCTCTTTTATCGTTTAAATACAAGAAATTCCATGTGGATTTGATTATCTTCTCTCAAAATACTGATACTTTACCGACACGTAAAACTTAAATGAAATCCTCCAACTTAATCTGCATTTTCGTCAAATTTCAGGGGTGTTCCGGCAACGGCGCTGTCAGCCCTTTTCCGTTTCAGAAACGGAATTTTTATGCATGTCCTTTTTTTCCTTAAATCACCGAAATTCGCAAATTTAAGTTGCAATTATCCTGAAATCTTCCAACCAAAAGACGGAAATTTCGTAAAATAAAATTATATAAGAAAATTTCTTCAAATCACAGAGGTGTTCCGGCAACGATCCTGCCAGTACTTTTTACGTCTTTTCATGAAATATTTTTTGAGAGGGAAACCACCATACAATGCATGGGCGTAACTCCAGCAGTGAAGCAAGCAAACATGTCGCTTTCTGACTGTGGAGTCAACTCTGTTTATAACCAATATCTAATAAATTATTGCTGATTTTATTTATGCGGAAGATTGTTAAAAACTAGAATCCTAATATGGATGAAAATTGGGAGAAGAAATCATTAATTGCAAACTAAATAAATTTATTTGTGAAACTGAGTCCAAGACAAAGAGAAAGGATGAGGGTTTAGTTGGACTGAATTTCATTTAGAGAAATTGAGGACGGATCAGAACTTACGGAAAAAAATTATAGGGTAATAGAATACATGTAAACAAACAATTTCCGTCACTGGCGTATCGCAACTTGGTGATTGTCTAGATGGCACTGTCTGTAAACACATGCAGCGCTAGTAAGGGGATGGCTTATTTTACTAATCGGGAAAAGGCGAACTTGCTCCGCTTGGTTCAGTGCCAAGTTTTTCTAGATTTTCTAGGTCTTAATTAATATCTCGGCTAATAACAAACATTTTTTTAAAAATTTGTCAACAATAATTCTGTGTCGATAGTTACCTTGTGCTCCTCAAAGTAAAGTTTGTTTGTAACGGAAAAATATGATTTTGTCAAAAACTGTGTGACCTAGGATAATAGCTGTGGTTTTCCTGCAAGATTTAGATAATTTTATACTACCCATAATCTTTTCATAATTTTAGATTCCGTAGATTCGGAATTAGGAGGGAGGGGGATATATTTTTGCAGTTAATTTCGACTATAATACTGAAAAAAATTAAATACCTAAAATTTAAACTAACATTTTTTTTTTTAATTCGGTGTTATGTGAACTTTCGAACGATTCCTCACACGATTAAAAGAATAAATTTTTAAACTTTAGTATTCCCTAAAATTAACCTAAATCTATTTGTGAATGTATAATAATATCTAAATATGTGGGTCAATAGTCTTTAGAACTCTACCACATTTAAAATTTTCGCGTTCCATAGTTTTAGAGAAAATGGCTGTGACAGACGAAGAGACAGACACAGGGATGATCTTATAGTGGTTGCGTTTTTTACTTTTTAAGTACGGAATTCTAAAAAGAAGAAAATAACTTATACACGGGTGTTTATTATTGTCATACGTAAAAGGCATTTTAAGTTTTTGAAATTCCTTCTTGGTTATGAAAAAACAGATAATTTTTTGGTATTTTATACTAGTACTTAAAGATAGAATATAGTTTGTTTGGATTATAAATTATTTTCTATTTTTCGACATTTTTGCTTCACTGAACTTCTACATGTTAAACGATGACAAACGGAAAAATTGTTAAGGGTGCTCATGTGAGATAATGTTTCTAAAAAGAATTTATTGGTTTCTAGTTTTGTAGTTTACTTTCTTATTTATAATTGAATATTTTTGTATTTGAAAATTGAAATAAAGTAGGATAAAGTGATTCAGAAATGTGCATTTTACCTATTTCATTAAATAACAATATATGAAGATACGTAAGGGATGATGTTATACTTTATTTATACTCTTAGATTATCAAGATAAAAAAAAATACATTCATCAACTATAAGAGACACTTTCGGTATTATTTGAAAAAAGATTATCTTCTGGAATGAGCACTCTTGTATAACCATTGAGGGCAAGAATGCGCAGTCAAGTGTGCAAGAGTGTGTAATATAAAAAAGGAAGCGTTTCACATTACTCTTTTTGTTCATTTTTGTGCCCTTATATTATTGTGCCCTTAATTATATTTCATTATATTTATACTTCAATTTCCTTATCCTAGCTCATCAGTTAAATTTCTAACTTAAAAATATTGTGAATACAAAAACTAAAACATTTTTATTACGGTTAATTTAAAACCATTTCTGTGGGTATTAATGCGTTATAAAGTGTTTATTTTCCCCTCCAGATCCTAAGGGTCTCTTTTTATTATTAAAATTCAAAGTATATAAACTTCATTTAATTGTCATAACTCTTTTCTTTTCTTATTGAGAGATGGAGGGGAGATAACATTTAGTGGTTTACTTGATATTTAACTTGAGTATTATTTGGAGATTTATTATTCATTAGAATTGTTAACGTAACCATTACAGAAAACTTGTAAATAATACTTAATCTTAAACTTTACTCTTTCAGTGTTTTAATTCCAAAAATTTTAGTGCTGATTAAAAAATTATAACTCCTCAGCATATTTCTTATTTCTTTATTTTCGTTGGCGGTAATGTATCAAAAACTTCTTGTATTGGTGTTGAAAGAAATTTTAGTGGCATCTAAAAGCCTTAATAACTTTTCTAAGCATGGTTTAAAGTTTATATTATTCATATTATCTCTTACTAATTTAAGTATCGATCAAATATTGTTTTCGTTAGGCCGCCCTGAATTTTATGGAAATACCGCGCATTGTCGCGATTTTGGCGGGAAAACTGTTTTTTTAAAACTTAATAAAGGCGACCGGGCGGGACACTATGCTCTACAGACTTGGTTTCCTTGTCTGAGCTGTCCCTCTTAGGCTGAGCTGTCCCTCTTAGGCATTCAAACGTCGCACTTGTAGAAAACACTACCTACGTAGTCTGCGCGCTCTTCGTGCCACCATTCTCTGCGAGAAATACACTCGATCTAATACGCTGCAAATGGTTCTCTATAGATTTCTGAGCAGCCTGGGCATATCCAAATATTTTTCTTTGTTGCGTATTTTGTCTTCTTTGGTTTGCTTTTACTCTTTTTTTTTTTTGTAAAAGTTTTTCCGTTTTTTCCGCAGATTCAAGCTGACTTTTGTGTGGTGAATTCCGTAAATTTCCAGAACTTCTGCCCCTCTTATTATACTGTCACAGCACAGATGATTCTGGATGTGGTGACAACTCTGTTAAGGGGTCCCAGGAGTCTTAAAATAAAAATAATGAAAAAAAAAGACCATTTTCAACATTAAATAACTTAAAATGTATATGCTTCTAAAATACAATTTTTATTGGGATGAAAATATAACTATGTTCTTTCATATCATGCACTTAAAAAATTGCAAGATGCAGAATTAGCATTTAAAGGTGGCCCCGAACTGTCAGCCATTTAACGAGAAAAAAATTGGAAGAACACCTTACGCGCAAAATTAGAAAATAAATTTTGCAACTTGAAGGAAAAATTTGGTGCCTACTTATATTTAAGATTACAATAATTACCCTGAATCTAAATAAATTTGTATTTAAAACTTTTTTATATTTTTAGTACAAAGTTGTATTTAGCTAAGGCAAAATTTCGAAATTTTCAACAGTATAATCACCTAAAAAAATATTTATTTCAACAATAAAATGGAAATTTTTGGTTAAGTTTATACAGACAAACATGAAACGTGTGTTTTGAAAATTTCATGAAAAAATATTCAAACGTGTTTGAGATATCGTGCGCGTTATGCCCAAAAACGTCATTTGGAGAAAAATGATTTCAATGTTTCAGAAACACTGCTTCAGCTATTTTGAGCGGGTATAATTCAAAAAGCCGTAGCTTCTGTTCTAATGGTAATTTCAAGAAAACAATTATATCAAAATGTTCAGAAAAAATAGGAGTTTAACAACAATATTAAAATTTCGAAATTATACAAATTAAAATTTCGAAAAATTTTCAAGCTTTAAAAGTCTTGAGACCGCTAATTTGACGTAAGATGAAGTTGTTGAAGTTGGTTGGTTGGTTGTGTTTATGACGGCCAATTATCAACACGAGGGATATAGTCCCAAAGGGGGAAGTATCCTTCGTGGGGGTCTTTCTAAGGGAACCCAACCCGTATTAAAGCAAGGAAATCCAAGGTTCGAAGAAAACCACGGAAAACTCCGAGCGATTAGGCCGACGGGCGCGATTGGGTTCGAATCCAACACCTCTCGTCTACTAGCTTCGAGAGCAGAACCTCTCGGCCACTGATGGAGTGGATGTATATGGTTCAATAAGTTTAGATTCTAAGATCTTCCAGTGTCACTGCTTGCTGAAAAAAAGGTAATTTTTAAACGCTTTTAAAACCGTTACTTTAAACCCTGCTTCAGAAACAATAGCAGTTTTTTTTTCTCCAAAGATAGGAGCGCACTCTTGCACACTTTGGCACCTCGCACTCTTGCACTATCGTCACTAAATATCTTTGAAATATTAGTAACGTCCATTGCTAAACAATTCCAAATCAGTTAGGTGACAGATAGTCCAATAATAACCCAATCCATAAAAACCAAAAAAAGTAAATTAGCCTTGTAATCTTTATTATGATTTTGTTTTCAAAAACTGTAACTCTTATGGCTAGAAGGCCAAAATTCACTTTTTATCTTCTAAAACATTAAAAATTTCTCCAAAATATGCAGTTTTGTTACCAGAAACTTATCATGTCATTACATTGTTTATAACTGTAGCTAAATGCAAAACTCTATCTTGGGATTGGATAATTAATCGCTCTGCTTACTCTTGTAAGCCACGCAATCTCGCATCACCTTACCCTACAGATTTGGATATACCCTTTTACTACTTTTAAACATAATTGAAAAGAATTTCTTTATTATGTTCGTCTATCTGTCTGTCCGTCCAACTGTCTATTTTGCGTTGTAATAATAGTTTCTCATAAATACCCATCGAATTCCACGTTAGTGATATATGCAATTCAAAGTTGTCTTGGTATGTTCCGTATTGAAAATGAAGTATGTAGCATTTAAAGTTTATTTACAGAGACGCTCAAAGTAATTCCGCTACATTATGTTCTATGGAGAAAAATCGTTTAAAGTGTAATCTAATGATGTAACATTATTTCAAACATGTAGAATATAGACTGCATGAATTTAGCATTCATTCACAGGATCATGCAAAAGAATTAAATTTTTAAGTAATGGTTTACGGTAAAAAATGTTTATATCGCATTTTAATGATGTTACACTATTCCAAACATAATGAAATTTATATACATTAATGAGGTACATTACAAGATTATTACTGTAGCATATAGAACACATAGAATTTATCATTTATTTGTAAAGACATACAGAAGACTTTGGTTGCAGAACTTCCTATGAGCGATAATTTCTGGAAGTACATTTTAGATTTTGGTTTATTATTTTAAGTTTAATTAAATTTTTGCATACTGCATGATGTGTATTAGTTGTATAGATCATGACTGCCTAACCTGAAAATCAGAAATGTCTTACATAAATACCTGCCTTATTTAATCGGAGTTATGGGTAGAATAAGAAAAATATTTCTTGAAGAATTTTGCAGGCGCCAGATTGGACATCCCGGTTATAGATCAAATACCGAGTTACACAAAATATTCGAAAGCACTACTATATATGGGCGTGCATTTTTTAACTGTAATTTGTGATTGAGTACTACATTTTCCAGCTGAATTACACTTTGTACACTAAAAAATGTTTGTAGACTAATAACAAAATCATATACAAGGATATGCAAAGAATCGCATATTTTGCCATCAATGGATGGCAGTAGCTGAAAATGCGTTTTTAGTTGTATTATGCGTTTTTTAACCGGATTTAATTTCAGCTTAATATGTGGTGCATACAAAAATCTGTGCATAGCATACAGGATTGTAAAAAAATAATAATAATAAAAAAAAAATAAAAAAATAAAAAATAAATTAAAAAAAGCGAGTACATGTCCCTCTATTAGCCGAAAGAATTATTTAGTATATATTAGAATATATGAATCATATACAGGGTTGCACAAAAGAATTTGCGTACCTTTTCAATTATGGGTGGTAATTGCTGAAATTGTATCTTTTAAATATGCTATGCGTTTTCTAAATTGTTTACATAAAATATCTTTATGTAAACAAATGAATTATAATTGCTGATTTAGTAATTAACGAGGCAGCATCTCTACCAATAGAATATTCAGTTTTGTTTTAACTATAATTTTTTGGCAACTTGATGTAATGTTTTTCTACTTGTTGAACTCTAAAACCTAGTATGGCTTTTACGTTAAGAATTAGCTGATGAGGGATTCAGAATGAATACGAAACGTCCTTTTAAATTGTTTTTAGTGTTTTTATCTTTTAATGTAATGTCTGTTATTTTGAAAAGTTTTTATAATTATGAATGAATTCAGACGTAGTCCTTTTGTTTATATATATATATAAAAATAATAATAAAGTATCTTCTTTCACCTCATCAAACGACGAAGTTTTCGTTACGGTATTCTTGAAGAGTTGGAAAGTGCTTCATAATCTATTCCTGACACATGATATTCCTTTCATATTTTTCTGATTCATTTTCTGACGGATCAGAAAAACCCTTTTTATTAAAAAAAATAATAAAGCTTAAAATCACAGAAATAAATGCAGAAAGGCTGATGAAGTATTGCACTTTTTTTACATTTAGCTTCAGATGAATTCATTTAAAATAATAAAATTTCTTTTAACTTCATACAGTGGAAAATTATTTTATCAACTTGCGAGGAAAGAGAAATTTTGCATTTTTGTCTTCAATCCCCCTCTCTTTATTTATTTTCATAAATTTATAATCCCCATCTCATAAGAAATAATTTATCTTTTTGAAAACATCTTAAGGTAGTGAAATTTACATTTTTAGTTTTTTTTTTTTTTAAGATTCCATTAAAATATGCATTTGATGCAATAGTCAAAATATTTTATTATTTATCCTCATTTGTGGAGGACGTTGCAGTTTTATGTAAGTAAAGTGAAAAGTGTTTCCAAAAAATTAGAACAGATTTGGGTATAAAAAAAATAGGTACAGAGAGTATGTTTTTGGTAGTTATAGTAGATGATAAATGATTCAAGACTTTTTATAAAATAAAATTTATTATGGTTACTAAAATTTTTCAGTTAGTTCTCTCCATTATTTGTCCCGATATGTCCCTGAATTTATCACATTTTTTATTTATAATACTTCAGTGTGAGAAATTAATGATAAAGTAATGAATTATAGTACGGACAATAAATAGAAATAATTGATAATAAATAGAAATAGAAATAGTGAAAGGCAAGCATATTTGGTGTGCACTTGTGTGACAATTGCACTAAAGCTTTCAATAGTTTTGTTTTGGTGATGCAATTGATTTTTTTAATATTGTTGAACAACTTGAATTAAAAAAAATAATAAAGAAGTAAATTATAGTACTCACCAACAAGCTTGGAAAATATCAGAAATTTTTATAAAATATCAGACTTACCTGAAAAGAAAAAGAAGATATATGTAATCATTCCCTAAAAATTTAAGCATCCAATATGTCTGTATGAAACATATAAGTTATAAATAGATTATGAAAGAATAAAGATTAATGTTTCCACGAAATAAAAATTTCAGATCTGAACCCGGAGGAAATCTATCACGACCTAACTCAGCCTAGTATAAAACCTAAATAAAAAACAATAAAATCTTGGCCTCAGCTTTGGTTGAACCATTTATTGTAACGCAATCCATGGCTCAGCCCGGCCCGAGCAAAAATCACCGAAATGTTTTTAATGATCTCGAGCCGAGTGAATTGATACAGAAAATACTTTATAAAGAAAACTTCAAATTAATTTTTTTTTTTTTTAACTAATCAAATAAAAATAATTTTCTCCAGTTTCCGTTAGTAAATGTAAAATATTATTTTTCAGGAAAAAACATTATTGCCCTAATATGGCACGAAAAGAGCAAAATCCAGAGCCGGCTCCGACTCAAGTCTGCAGAAAAATAAATAAACTAGAACTCGGATTAGCTGTGACAACAAAGAAACTCCCATACAGGAAACACAAACTATCGTAACTATAAAAGATCACAAAAGTAACGGGATTTGTATAGTAGCAAAAAGTGATTGTTGACGAAATGTTTTTATTGATGTCGGGTCTACTCAATTTATACAAAAAATACTTTATAAAGAAAAACTTCAAATTTTAAAATTATTTTTCTCTTTAACTAATCAAATAAAAATAATTTTCTCCAGTTTCCGTTAATAAATGTAAAATATTATTCTTCAAGAAGAAACATTACTGCCCCAATATGGCCGGGAAAGAGCAAAATCCAGAGACGGCCCCGACTGAAGTCTGCAGAAAAATAAATAAACTAGAACTCGGATTATCTGTGAAAACAAAAAAATTCGCATGTAGGAAACACAAACTATCTAACCTTAAAAGATCACAAAAGTAACGGGATTTGTATAGTCACAAAAAGTGATTGTTGACGAAATGTTTTTATAGTTGTCGGGTCTACTCAATTTATATAAAAAATACTTTATAAAGAAAAACTTCAAATTTTAAATTTATTTTTCGCTTTAACTAATCAAATTAAAATAATTTTCTACAGATTCCGTTAATAAATGTAAAATATTATTCTTAACACTAGAACGGCGGCGAGGGGTCATTTTGACCCTTGCCGAATAAAAACATTTCGATTCGAACCAGAATTTTTTTTTATAATATAAGATTAAACTATGCTGAACAAAAATACCTTAAATAAATAAGTTAAATAGTTCTAAATAAAAATTCTGATGTGAAATATTTTTATAAAACTTGAGCAAAATTTCCCGCCGTTCTAGTGTTAAAAAAAAAAAAAAACATTACTGCCCTAATATGGCCGGGAAAGAGCAAAATTTAGAGCCTCCCCTACTCAAGTCTGCAGAAAAATAAATAAACTAGAACTCGGATTAGCTATGCCAAAAAAGAAATTCACGTGTAGGAAACACCAAGTATCATAACTATAAAAGATCACAAAAGTAACGATACTTCTATAGTAACAGAAAGAGATTGTTGACGAAATGTTGTTAATGATGTCGGGTCTACTCAATTTATATAAAAAAATGCTTTATAAAGAACATATTTAAATTAAAAAATAAGCTTTCGTTTTATCTAATCAAATCAAAATAATTTTCTACAGTTTCCGTTAATAAATGTAAAATATATTTTTTTCAGGAATTAAAAATTGCTGCCCTAATATAGCCTTGGAATAGCAAAGTTCAGAGCTGGCCATTGCTCAAGTCTGCGGAAAATTAAATAAACTAGAAGTCAGATTAGTTGTGACAACAAAGAAATTCACATGTAGGAAACTCACTATCAAGATCACAAAAGTAACGAGACTTTTATAGTAACAAAAAGAGATTGTTGACGAAATGTTTTTAATGATGTCAAGTTTACTCAATTTATACAAAAAATGCTTTATAAAGAACAGATTTAAATTTAAAAATGATTTTTCGCTTTAACTAATCAAATCAAAATAATTTCTACGGTTTCCGTTAATAAATGTAAAATGTAATTTTTACAAGAATAAAAATTCCTGCCCTAATATAGTCTTAGAACAGCAAAGATCAAGTCGGCCATGGCTCAAGTCTGCGGAAAAATAAATAAACTATAACTCGGATTAGCTGTGACAACAAATAAATTCACATGTAGGAAATACAACTATCATAACTATAGAGATCACAAAAGTAACGAGACTTTTACACTAACAAAAAGAGATTGTTGACAAAATGTTTTTAGTGATGTAGGGTCTACTCAATTTATAGAAAAAAAATGCTTTATAAAAAACAAACTCAAACTTAAAAATAATTTTTTGCTTTAATTAATCAAATCAAAATTTTTTTTACAGTTTCCGTTAATAAATGTAAAATATTATTTTTACAAGAATAAAAAATTACTGCCCTAATATAGCCCGGGAACAGCAAAGTCCAGAGCCGGCATGGCTCAATTCTGCAGAAAAATAAATAAACTAGCACTTGGATTACCTAGATAATAAAGAAACCCCCATACAGGAAACACAAATTATCATAACTGTAAAAGATTACAAAAATAACGAGACTTATTTAATAACAAAATGTGTATGTCAATTCATTAAAAATTAATGAGTATTAATCTCAACCTTCCTGAAGAGTATATAAATTTTGTCAGTTAGAGTTTTATTCTTATTTTAGATAATTTTATATATATATTATTTCCATTTTATTACATAATACAGATTTAAATAATTTTAAAAGTATGATAAGATACTATATCTGACATTATAAATCGTGATATCGTAAATTGATGTAGTAATTTATTATGGTAAAGCTTAAATAAATAAGCAGATAAAATATAGCATTTTTTAAGAAAATACTTTTCTGATGAGTATTTAATGCAATAATCATTAATAATCATATTGCCAAAACGCATTATTTTATTAACCATCCAACTAAAAGAAATTTACTACGGCATCATTTTCGATCTCTTACAGCTTGATAATACTTACTATGTTTAAAGTATAAATTATCTTCTGTAAGTATCACAAGATAATGAAATTTATACTTTCTGGTTTATTTTACCGATTTTCAGACAAATGGGCTAGATGCTGTATTGATGAAAATCTCAAGGGATTTGTCAGAATTTAAGAAAGAACATGTGTTTTTATTTAACTTTTGCGTCAAAATACGTTATGATAACGCAAAAAGAATTAACAGTATAAAAAATGCGATATTTGTTCTGGTATAATATTGAGATGTTTCGGTTATTTATCTTTATTTGTTCTCAATGTTTTTACACTTGATTTATAAATTCTCAATGCGTTAAAGAATGACATATGATGGATATGTTCTACTTGTTTCTTATAAATAAATTTTTCATAAAAACGTTTATCATTTTTTGTCTTTTCTAACACCTAAATTAAGGCTTTCAATGGATATTTATATTTAATAATGTTCTGTATTATTAAGACTAAAATAAATATTCCTTATTTTTGACATTAAAGATTAAATTTTAAATTAATATAAGAATGACAAAGTTCAATGCTCAAACAGTATGAAAATATGAGTGGAATTAGTTTGTGATTTTTTAGGTGCGTTCGTAATTATATAAATAAGTAGAACCTATAGCCGTCGTCTGGTCCGTCCGTCTGTCCGCATATAAAAGCGCAAAAACTACACAGCCGAATTGTTTGAAGTTTAATATATATAATCGTTGCAGAATTTTGCCGAGTCATTTCATTTATTTATTTATTTATTTATTTATTTATTTTTTGAAAATCCAACCAAAACTTAAAAAGATATTAATAAAAGTTTTCTTGATTCGATTAAATCTTATCATACGTAATTAAATCATTGGTATCCCATGATAGATAATGATGGTTGTGATAGTGATTACGTCGTATTTAAGATGGAGTCCTATTATTTCCGTATTACTAAATTTGATATATAGAATCGTAATAAATTTTTGTATTCATGCATTTTTGCATAAGAGTGCAAAATCTATTGCACCAAGATCTGAATGTTTATCAAACTAGTTATAGTACGAACGAACTCATTTTCCACGTTTGACGTACAATTTCCCACTTGTTTCTTAAGTTATTGTTTTACGTTAAAATTTTTAAAAAGTAAAAATATCATTAACTAACAGTTATCTGCAGTTAACGGTTTAATGAGTCAGAGTACGACAGTGGATAGAATAGTTATAAATGATTTTACTTGATAAATATATGAACAATCAAAGTTTTTTAAAAAATCCATTCATTATGTGTGAGTATTCAAGATTTACCGATATTAAATTCTTGATAAAAATAAAAAATTAAAAAAAAAAAAAATTAAACCCAAAACAAACTTCTTGAGAAATCATAAATAACTGTGCAACACAAATTGAAAACAAATATTTCTGACATAACAAATGGTTAAGTTCAAAACAAAAAATAATTTAAAGTAAATTTATCAATTGGTTAAGGCGAAATAAATGTAAAAGAAATAATAAAGATTATAATAAATTGATTGAAAATTGTTTCCTATTAACCAACGGTTTAATAAAATAATAATATAAAATATCCAATACAAAAATGCATAAAAATAAAAAGAAACAATATATTCTGAACGATGTCTATAACAGGGCAGCCACTAGCCACTATTTTTTAATTCTACCGATACCAAAGCAAAAACGCCCTCCCTCAAATAAATCTTAATATAATATTAATATATAAGGCTTAAATTGACGTTAACAAGCAAAATATTGGTTGACATTTTTCCCTTTTTAAATTTTAGGTCTAAAATATTTAGTTTTAATGTAAAAGCTTTATCAATATTAAATTTGTCCAATGTAATGTATTATCTTCTGATCAAAAAATTTTTTCCTTGACATTACTTGTAATATCCTTATTTATTTGATAATCCTTACTTTTTACAAATACTTGTCTTCCATACGAATCTCAAGATAATGAAATTCGTATTTACATTTTGTATTTTCCCCTTCACAGTTTTCAAGCAAATGAATTTCTCAGTATCATTTGAGATTTGTCATATTTTGCAAAACACGCTTTTCAATGTGAATTTCATCCGAAATTGTGATTCTTATGAGAGAAAACAAATTAGCAATAAAACAGTTCTGCTGTTTTTATTTTCTTTATTATTATTTTCTTAAAGCAATCTCTCAGTTTAACCCCCTGACCGCCGAGCTAAAGGGCAAAATTGTAATGTTTTCTCTGTAATCGTTTTTAAATGCTATAAAAAGATGTTTCTTCCACCATGATATAATTTTTTTTATTACGTGTAGGCATAGAGACCTCGAGGATACTATTCATAACTTAATCATTTAAAACTGGATTATATCTATAGAATTATGTTAATTTAAATAATGCTTCTATTGCAGTGAAACCTACAGCTTAGTGAACGGATATATCAGTTCGCGGCGGTGAGAAGGTTAAATGGTTATTTATCATCATCTGTTCGCAATCGTTCATCATTTTTCGTTGTATGTATTCATTGACAAATTATGGCAGATAAAGAACAAAAAACTGCTTGATCTTTTTCTTTTAATTTTATGTACATAATTTACCCCTTAACGGACGGTAGCTTTAAATGAATGATTCTATTTTTATATTCTATTTGCACCACTATATTTTAAAAGTAAATTTTTTAGTAAATGTCTGTTGCACACATGTCAAAGTAGTTGAAGTGTTACTTAAAAAAAAAAAAAAAAGTGGTGATAACGGGACAATGCTGCCAGATTTTGGATTTTGTCCCCACTTTGGAGGGATTTTGAACCTTCAGGAGAATTTTTTTGGGGGCAAGTAGTCCATGGGGACTACTCCATGGGTACTCCATGGACTACTCCATAGTAGTCCATGGGGTCCTTCGGGGGAAAGCTTGGGGAATACCTTTCACTATTTTCATTTAAAATTTACTTTTAGTTACACTGGACCCAACTTAATTTTAATTTGGAAAATGAAAATAAAATACAGAAATCGGACATATGAAATATTGTTCTCTTTGTCGTGCTCATCGTAGAAAACACAGCAGCTATGTATCATAGGTGTATCGCGATTTGCCTTGGACTATCCTCACCTGAATTTCCAAATCACTATATAAAGTGCGGCAGATTTTCCTAATCATCCTGCACAAGCACACAGAGACATTTCTTTTATTAATATTGATATATACAATAGAAATAGAAATAATTTTATAACTTTCTTTGTTTAAAACTGGCGAATTTGTGCTTCATGAAATGACAGCAGAGTTCTTGTAAGACATACAATTGCATACTACAATTACATTGCTGCGTTTATTATTGAAATTGCTCCATGAATGCAGCAGACCACCTAGTTCTCCTTGTAGGAAACTTGAGTGCGAAAACTGTGATCTTAAGCGGCATAAACCTTCACATTACTTGTTCGAAACGTTCAATTACAGCATTTTTTAAAAGATTTAATTAAAGATATGGGAAACAGTTATTTTCCTTTTATTGTTGATGAAAGCCCCGTGATTGATACAACAAATATGCTTTGCTTTATGAAACTTCAGTGTGCATGACAAAAAAAAAAAAAATGAAAACAACGTTTTATAGGTTAAGTCTGATAATGGAGTTATGAATAAAAAGGAGGAGACATATAGTGTATTGTCTACCAGTTGTGAGTGAAGTAACTGAGGAGGTTGTCACAATATGGCGGCAGCTTTTTTTAAAATCTGTTCTTCAGTTTCTGATTACCGATAGGTCAAACATCCCACCAGTAAAATTGTATAGAAGATTTCGTCTTAAAAAACGTCTTATTCATGGAATTTTTTTTTTCAAAAATTTCATAAAAATTTCTGTTTGTTTTTACTGGTGTCAGTATGCCTTATAAAACTGTCAGTTTTTTTCCATGGTTGTCACAATATGGCGGAAACGCAGGGCCCAACTACCACCAAAGAAAACTCCTACCAGTAAAAATAAAAATCTGTTTCTATCACTATTTATGACTGAAATTTTGTAATAATAAAGCGTTTAAGCAACATGAAAACATCTATATAAACCTACTGGTGGGAGTTTCCACCGTCGATAAACAACTCCTGTGATAGCGGTTACAGTTGAAGCTTCACTATTTTAACCCTAGATCTACCGGGAATTTTATTCAAGTTTTAATAAAACGTTCTACACCAGAATTTTTATTTAAAACTATTTAACTTATTTATTTACCTTATTTTTGTCTGGTTTATATACTTAGTTTATTTTAAAGAAATTTCTGGTTTGAATGAATATTTTGTATGTACCTGTCGGGTCCAATGGACCCGTCTGGTAGACGGAGGGTTAAGGATATGTCAGTTCCTCTTTATTAATAGTTCCATGAGTCTGATAGAAGCTGGAGATGTGAACACCATCTCTGATTCATTCAAATCTCAACTGATCAGAGATGGTCTAAAGCAGAGGTTCCCAAACAAAAAAAGCGCGTAGGTGCCCATAATGAAAATTTGAACGAAACGAACACATTTAAAGTAAGGAGGGGTATATTTTCAAAAATGTGAACAGGTTCTTTTGTTACAAAAGTATTTATACATTGAAGATTCATTGAAGATCTTCAACAGTTTGAATTCTATTAACTAAATTTAACTTTCTTTAAAAAATTTCCGGAGCAAATATTAATTTTAAGCTCTACTTTTACGCTTTCCGATCAAAAAATGCGATAAATGGAGAAATAAACGTATATTTATAGTAAGTAGGCCAGAAATTGTATTCTGAAGGAACATTTGGAAATTTGAATTTCCCAACTCCTCCTCTCAGTGTGACTTGAGGTGAAGTGTTATCCAGTGACTCCACGTTTTATGCTCAACTACGTCATCATTCCGAAATAAATCAGTCTGATTTGAAAGATAAACCGCCTGATTTTTTTCAATGAAGGGCATGCATGCATGCATGCTTCAAAAGAAAATAAGCACAACATTTGTTAAAACAAATATGAAATGTCCTGGACATAGGTGCCGACTTCACTGGTGCAAAATTGGCAATAATATATGCTTTTACAACTAATTTAAAATTTTCCCTTTTGTCCTGTTTAATCACTGTGATTAATTAGAAAACAAAAATAATGTTCTATCATTAGTGATAGAAGTTTGCCTTTTAGGCACTGTCGCCCCCGTTAAGTCAGCGCTTATGAACCTATGGTGCTTACCTGATAGTTTAATGAGTCGCTTAAGTTTGTGAAGATCAAATAATTGCAAAGACTCTTAATAAACGTCGTAAAATTGATGTTGTCATGAATTTTGCTTTATGAAAATGTTGATAATTTAGTGTGAATATTTCCTTGTCAAATAGATCATTTAAAAAAAATAATAACTCTATAACAGGTGACGTAAAAGAAACACGTAACAACATCTTCAGATGTACAAAATTTGAGCTACAAATGAATGACTCTACTGACATCACTGGAGTTTTGATAGTATTTTTCAGTTATATATACTAATATCCCGTTCAGGCCAAGGAAGTTAAGAGTCTTAATTGACTTTTTTTAAAACGGGGACCCAGAACATAACTTGACTTTTCTATTATTACTGTGTTTAAGAACATTAGCTTGATTAAAGCTATGACTCAACGTTATAAAAAAACACCCAGCTTAAACTCAGTGAAACACCGAGGTCCTCGTTGATTTGACGTCTCATAGCAAGTTACACTAAATATACCAACAACAACAGGTTATTTGGTGGTACCAAATGAAATTATTTCGATTTGAACCAGAAATTTTTCATAAAATAAATATAACTTGAATAAAATTCCTCGTATATGCAGAGTAGTGATAAAGATTTTATTTTTACACCAAATCGAAATACAGAAGTCTTAAATGCAGAACCAAACACTCGCCTGCAATTACTATCAACTGGACCTGAATTCAGACATTTGTGCAAAACAATCCAATCAAATTAAGCATTTATGCTTTATTGTTTGTCACTCTAATAATGTAAAATATATTGCAAGGCAAATGTTCGATTTCTTGAGTTTTGGAGGTTTTTTAAGTTTGTAAACTTTTGGCAGTTCCATCTGTATTGATGTTAATTGACAATAAATTCAGTATTGCAGTAAAAGTTTCAAAATATAATTTTATTTCTGGGACAATGCACAATTGTTTAAATTACTATCCATTCTCTCTTCCTGTGTTCAGTATCAATGCACCTAAAAAAAACTCTACCTTGGAACATAGGGTACTGTGGGCTTCAGGGGCTCCGCCGTAAAAATTTCTTCTAAAAAGGGCTCGCCATTCAAAAAGTTTGGGAACCACTGGTCTAAAGCTTGAAAAACTTATTGGCATAAGCGTAGATGGAGCTAATGTAATGATTGGCCAGCATCATCTATTGGCAACAATTAAAAAAAAACAACTTGTCGTTGTAAAATGTATCTCTCATTCATTTCGTTTAGCAGCGAATATGCATGCGAAATTCTGCCGAGTTTAAATGTTTATTTTTTTGTAAATGGGGAATTTTTTCCAAAAAAGTCTTGATTAGATTAAAAACTTGAGTTTAAATTAGTTAAACATTTTCTATAGTGGTAAATTGAAAACTGAAAATTTACCCTCTTGAGTAGAAATTGCGTTGGGGACATTTTCGGAAAAAAACACTCATTTGGCGAAATTTTCAGAAATTTTGGGGAAATTGACTTTCGACTATCGGGCAACACTGCAAGGGAATAAAATCTGTTAAGGGTGCCAAACCCAACGCCCCCTACATAATAGAGAAAGCCACCCGTCCCGAAAACGTGATACAAAGCAGAAAAAAAATCGAACAACATGTATGTTCCGATTTCGTTGGCTCGTGGAATAATTAGTTCTTATTTTCTAATAATAATAAGAATTCCACGAGTCAAAGAAAACGAATCATGCATCGATTTTTTTTCTTTCTTTTCCCTGCTTTGTGTGACGTTTTTGTGTCGCGTGTCAAGGTTTTCTTCCTTATCTAAGGAGGGTTGGTATATGGCGGCATTGGTCCATTAAGGGTTAACACATTTTATTTTCTGCATTTACACTGAAACCTCTCTAAGGAGACCACCCATTAGACCATAACAAATCGGTGTTTCAGAGACGTGGTCTCTGAATAGAGGTGATGGGTAAAGCAAAATTTCATGAAATACATATTACAATAAAATATTATTCAATTAGTTTATTATATTCCGTGCTTATACAGCTTTAACACTAGACCTGCCATACCGGTCATTTTGACCGATAAAAAATGAAAATATTTTGATTTGAAGCAGAATTTTTTTTCTAAAATAAGTTAAATATGTTCCACGGAGAAATAAGTTAAATAAATAAGTAAAATAGTTTTAAATAAAAATTCTGGTGTAAAATAGTTTTATAACACTTGAGTAAAATTTCCGGCCGTTCTAGTGTTAAAGGATGAATTAATTGTAGTTTGCTTTGATTTTAATATTTTTTGTTTCGAAACATTCTTTGATCTCTTTAAACGAATTATTTATTTTATCATCTATAATAGTTATCAAACTTTCTATCAATCTTGATTTCAAAAAGTTTTTCTTGATATGAAATAGAAGCTTTAACTAGCAGAAGTTCGTCGTCTGAATCAGAATGTGCTCCTAAAATATTTTTTAGAAACCTCGATTGTAGTATCATTCATTTTTATAAATGGTCGTAGAATTTATTTTTTAATATAAAAATTTTAAAGTCTTACCCTTGTCGAGATTTTCTATAATACGATTCTTCCAGTTTTCAGATAAATCATCGTAACACTCAAGAGCTTCCACATATTAATTTGATTTGGGCGTCATAATAAAAAGGGGGGGAGAAGAGATGACCTTGCTTCACCAGGTCTTATGAAGTAGACTTAGCTGATCGTGTTTTCCGGAAAGAAGTGGAATTTCGATATTTCCCCATGCAAAGGAAAGTTATCCTACTCTTCAACTGAAAAATGGTCTTTCAAGGAGGGAGACTGGAAACAGTGGTTCTTTAATGGAAGAAAATTAGCATTGAGCATATAGCCAAAAATTACAGACCATAAATAAACGATTTTTATGAGAGGTGGTCTCCTTATAGGGGTGGTCTTTCAGGGAGGTTTCACTGTATTTCGATTTTATGAGAGCTTTTTCTTTTCTAGATTAATATCCACTGTTCTCTTTTTCAATCACATAAAGTCGTCTTATATTTTCTATGTATTTTGTAAATTACCTTAATTAGGGTTTTATGTATTTATCCATTTTCTTAAATATGTTTGATTATGTATAATCCCAAAAATACCAATATACTCGAAGATGCTTTGAGTTAAGCTTAGTTAAAAACAACACTTATTTATTTTTTCAGCTATGTGTAATTTATTTTAATATGAAATTAATTGAATGTAATAGTTTTTCATTAATTAAATATAATATTTAATTTTTTTCACCTTTTGATAATCCCAATTCCCTTGTTAAATTTAATTATTAATTCTTAAATAAATATACGTAATTTTGAAGAATTACATTTGAATTTAAAGCTTTCAATCGGATTAAAATTTCATTTAGGACATTAATGAATGTTTATTATTTTTTTTTTTTTGTAATGGTATGACTTACATTACTTAAATAAAAAAGATTTCGTTACTTGTTTCGGTAAATTCAAATTTAACATTCATGTATAAAGTGCGATTTGTGGGTTGATTTATTTTTCTTCTTAAAGTTTTAGTTTCAAAAGTTTATTATTATCATTATTTATTTATTTATTTATTTTTTTATAAAGATGACCATTAGTCTTCAAACTGATGAACGCATTATTTTGAAAAGTTCTGGAGAACGAGAAATTTCATTTGGCGTCAGATTAAATGTCCTTCTTTTTGTTTATTTTATATCTCGATAATTCCTTCTTTATAAAAATAATTCATGATTTGCAAGAAAATCAAGATAAAGAAATTTATATTTTGAATTTTTGTTTCCGTGGAGTTCTTTAAAAAATGTATAGCAAATGAGTTTCTCAAAACATTCTGCGGTTTGTAAAATATTTTCCGAAGGAATATGTTTTCTGAGTAGTTTTAAAGCTAAATTCTGTTTCATACGAGGGAAAGAGAAATAACTGTAAAATAGTAATACTTCTATTTTTATTATATTTGTCGTTTGTCGTTTGTGGTTTGTTAATTATATTATTAATATGTGTTAATTATACAGGGTGTTTATAAAGTCCCGGACCCATTTTGATGTTTAATAACTCATAAAATAATAAAGATAGATTAAAATTAATAACATAAATGGTTAGATAGACTCAAAAAGTTTCATGACCCTTGTCAATGAACTTCCACGTGTGCCCCCTTCGTCGCACGGAGAATATCAAGTCGATAGTCAATTTCACGCCAGGTAGCGGCAAGCATGTCGGTATCCACAGAGGCTATTGCGGTTGTAATTCTGGTTTTTAAGTCATCAATGTTCGACACTCTCCTCCTGTAAACATTGTCCTTTACAAATCCACAAAGGAAAAAGTCTAGCGGCGTTATATCAGGTGATCTGGGTGGCCAAGGAATTGGACTTCCTCGCCCAATGACTCTTCCTGGAAAATGGTCATTCAAAGAAGTACGAACGATGGTACCCCAATGAGGTGGTGCACCATCTTGTTGCAAAATGACATGTGGCTGAAGCTCTTCTAGTTGTGGAAATACGAAGTTTTCCAATTTGTCTAATTGATGACTTAAAAGCCAGAATTACAACCGCAATAGCCTCTGTGGATGCCGAAATGCTTGCCGCTACCTGGCGTGAAATTGACTATCGACTTGACATTCTCCGTGCGACGAAGGGGGCACACGTGGAAGCTCATTGACAAGGGTCATGAAACTTTTTGAGTCTATCTAACCATTTATGTTATTAATTTTAATCTATCTTTATTATTTTATGAGTTATTAAACATCAAAATGGGTCCGGAACTTTATAAACACCCTGTATATCCAAATTTATTTTCTTTCTTTCAATATTTGTTAATTTGTAGCAGACCAATGCTATAGAGAATGGCGCATGCTTTTATTTATTTTTAATATTAAAGTTCTCAGAATTGGTAAAGCCTAATTTTAAGAAATTGTGGACGTAAAGAAATTTTACTTAGCGTTACTTTTAATGCTCTTCCCCAAGTTCATTTGCATATCTCGGTGATTGTTACTTTAAAAAGACCGTTTATGTTTTGTTAGTAACTTAGGGACTAAAATTTACATTTTAAAATTTCATTTATGCAGTTATCAAGAAAATAAACGCATTTAATAAAATTTTCTGCGATGTGTTCAAGTTTTTGTTAAAAAAAAAAAAAAAAAAAAAAAAAAAAAAACACGTTTTTTGTAATTTTCACACCAAATTGTATTTCCTACGAAATAGAAAGAAAAGTGACAGTAAAATTGTGTTGTTAATGTTTTTTGAAGTATGTTGCCAGGTAAAGCGAACAAAATTTAAAAATTTGAATACCAGTATTTTAGTTTGGAAACTTTCATATTATTTAATCTCATATTTTGAGCGATTAAATGAATCCAAATTACAAAGGGGTAAAAACTGATGTAAAGGAGGATCGTCGTTAATGAGTTCAAGAAAAAAAAAAAAACACGGCGTAATTCGGGCTTCAGAAAGTGAGATTTGTTGTTAAAAATTATAAACAGATGTTAAAATAAGCCTAATTAACTTTTAGCCTTATTTATATATAAATTTATATGTATATGAAAGGTATTCCGTTTTTACCTTTTTCTCTTGCATCATGAATCATAATTACCTAATTTATGAATTGAAGCCAGTGACACAAAGTAAAACATTTGTATGGCGAGCGGACTTTGCTCTTTTTTAACAGTACGTAATCCTTTTCTAGTCAGGTCCAGTGTCCTGAGATCTACAAGTTATTTAAATTCGCATTTCCTTTCAAGGGGTGCGCATGTCGTGGGCTTGCAAAAAGGCCCCAGGTATCGTGGTTTTTAGTTTGACTCTGGGTTTGACGTCAAAGGCCCCTCTTCTGCTTGGGCAGTCCGCTTTAAATGATATAATCCTATCTTCTTGCAGCGTCCCAATAGATGTATAAGTAGCAAAGTAGGAGGTTCTGATTGGTTTTAGGTTTTGCATCATGGAGTTCTGTAACAACAGCCTTAACTCACGTCTAATTCCATCACTGTATAACAGGTGATAAAATAATTTTTATTATTATTTCTACGTAAACATTCAACGTTTCGGTATATATTCTTAATTATTTCGATTAATTTCCTTTAAACTACTTTTATTTTATTATTAGTTTTTGTCACATGTCTTATCTTTACATATCTAACAATATTCCATTGGAATAAATCTTTACTTGGAATGTTTCAAAATATTTTGAGATTAATCAAATATTTTATGAAAGAACATATTTTCTATGTATTTTTCAGACCAAATCATGTTTCGAAATATACAGGACAAAATACCAATAAAAAGCTTAGTGCTATTCTTGTGGATATTTTATTACTATTTGTTTAAGTTATTATTAAATTGTGTTGATTATTAAACATCATTTGTTTTCGATCTTCCAACACTTTTATTTTGTATCAGTTCGATGCCCTCGAAGACACATGCAGAAAAAATACTTTTTGATCTATTCCTATAAATTTCCTATAATGAATTTAACATAATATTTGTTTTATGTATTACATTTTTATTTCGTAATTTTTTTTAATTATTTTCCTTAATAATGTTTTCCTCATTTTGACTAATAATATTCATGATATTTTAATTTTTTTAATAGTCTTGATTTCATAAAAATTTAAAATTACTCCAATCAAATAAGTCTTAATATTTAATATGCTCCAGTCTAATTTGAAGATAACGTATGAAAATGTGTTCAAGTTATATATATGTTTTCTTTTTCTCTTTTCCTAGTTAAATAATTTTTTTTCACTGTTTCATTTTACAATCATCATTAATCTTTGTTTCCTTAAATAATTTTTTTTACATCAACATTTGAACGCAAACAATTTTCCCTTGGTATTGCTTTTAATGTCCTCCGTGTTTATTTACATTTCTCGGTAATCTCTACTTTATATAAAATAATTTATCACTTGCAAACATCTCCAGATAATGAAATTTCAATTTTGAAGTTTGTTTTACTCAATAAAATAATCATACTCTAATTGTATTTCTCAAATTGTATTGTGCTTTGTCATACATTACAAATAATAATTGATTATATGTAGATTTAAGGACAGATTATGTCTACTATGAAAGAGAAAAAAGTGGTTCTAAAATAAAACTGATAATTATAAGTTGTATATTATTATTTTTAAAAATATTAATTTGTATTGGTTATTTATTATCATTGTTCTCAATTGTTCATAATTTTTTCAGTGGTAGCAGTATACTGAGACAGGTAAAGGACAATTTCTCTTTATTTGTTATCATAAAGTTTCTAAAATTTCTATTTTGTCCATTTATTTTGATAATTTTTTAAAAACATATACAGTTGTCGCTTATTTGTATAAAATTATTGATTGTTCTCTTTACATCCAATCTCTATTTTCTACCTTTTAAAATTGACTTGCAATATTTATTCATTTATTCTATTATTTAGCCTCTTTGCAGCGAGCGTCCTTTTCAGAATTTTTTTAATTCTTATCACAGTTTCTTAAAGTAGAAATATTTACCTAATTTAATCACAATAATGCTTCTTAATCACAAACATGTCAATTAAAAATTACTGGTAGGAATACAAGTTGATCAGAAATAACGTAACACTGACTAGAAGTAACGTCATGGTTGATGATTTTGTTATTATTCGATTCTAAAAGTTTCTTTTTTTATTTATTGATCTTTGTTCTAACTCTATTGCTTTTAATAGGATGAAAAACAAACGGAACGCGATTTTGGAGCTACATCCTAAAGGAAGGCGTGTCAGATTGCTCGATTGCTTCAAATGTCTCATCCAGCCGTTTCCAAAGCAATCAAGAAGTTCAAGAATATAGTCTATGAAAGAGACCGACCGAAAAGAGTCAGAAAAAGGACTGTGAACACTTCCAGAAAGCGGAAATTCATTAAGAAACGCGTATCGCGAAATCTTCAGGTGTCGATGGGAAAAACAACTAGCAAGACAGGATTGTTCGTGAGTCAGTTCGGCTAAAGAGAAGCTGAACCTTCATCCTTAATAGCTCAAAAAAGCACAACTTTTCACCGATGAAAACAAACGAATACGACTCGAAAGATGCAGGAAGCTGCTGACACGGGTCGCATCGCTATACTGGGAGCGGATCCTGTTTTCTGAATAAAAGCTATTTTCGGTGGAACAATCATACAATCGACAGAATGATCTGATTTGGCCAACAACTTCTCCGGGCAAGTCTTCCATGGTTCAACATCGCCAAAATCCCAAATCTGTCATGATGTGGACAGGGATTTGCACAACAGGTAAAACGTCTCTCATTTTCATTGATTCTGAAGTCAAAATCACTAAGGTTTTGTACCGAAAAGAGATTTTTGAGGATGTGGTACTTCCTTGTGCTCAAACACACTTTGGAAACGGTTTTTGAACGTTTCATCAAGATTCCGTGATTCCGCATGGAGCGAAATCCACGCAGGACTGATATTGGTGCAATTTTCCAGACTTCATCTTGTCTCAATTGAAGATATCTTCGATTTGAAATGTCTTCGATTCGAATTTTAACATGTGTATTTAAAAGATCATTGAGAGGGGGTATGATGATAATCACTGAAATCCAAAGTTAAAAAATCAAGATGGATTCAGGATTCCACTGGATGGTTAAAATTGTCCTCTATATATAGTTTCAGGATATCATCTGGATGTCAGAATGTTTCACTTTTAGACATCCTGCGAATGACTCGTTGTGACATTTTTCTTATCAGTTGTAGGATATCTACGAATATCCACTTGATATCGTGATGCACGTGCTTGCAACACCATAAATTTCAGGCTTTTCCAAAAAGAATATAACGGCATAATCCTTTTTTTCATATCATTTGAATATCCACTAGGATTAGATAGTTTTCACAGGATATGACATCTGCAGGATCTGTAGATTCGCTGTAGAACATCCGAAAGAGAATTGTAGTTGTATGAATTGTCATAATAGAGTTATTCATTGCAATTTCTTTTACTAGTGTCAAGCTTTTCCGCTTTTCTGCTTTCCAATCTCCAACTATGTTTTCTTACGACTTTTATCATTCTTCCACTCTCACACCTTTCTTCAATTTCTTTTTTAAAAGGATTATTATCCTTTGTTGCCTCGATCTTGGGTGCGCAAATAATAGCACGCTTCTCAGGCTAGCAGATGGCACTGTCATCTAAAGTTTCGCATAAATGGACTATCATCGTTTCCCTCCTAACACTTTATTTTCAATTTTTGTGCATAAAAATCTTTGATTATTTTCATCAATCCCATTTCTGTTTTCTTTCTTACAAAATAAGCTCGCATTTTGCATAAATTCGTTGGTTATATTAATTGTTTTGCATATTTTTCTGTGTTATTAAATAATCTTGTCATGTTATTAAATAATCCCAGAATCACTCTTATTGAAAATTCGAAAATGTTTTAAGTATGGATTTAAATATAATAGTCATTTATTGTTTTAGTAATCTATTTTAATGCAAAAATAATTTATTTTGATTTGAAAATGTTTATTTTTCATCGCTTAAATCGGGGGCGCTGATTAATGTCCCCATGATATATGCCCCCATACGTCATTTTGACGTCACAAGAAATGGGGATATAAATACAATGCTGGATCATTTCACTTTTCACGAAATCCTGATTAATGTCCCCATGATATATGCCCCCAGATCTGAAAGGGACACAAATCCAGTGCTAGAGAAATTTCCTTTCGTTGAGAGCCTGATTAACGTCCCCATGATTTAAGTCCCCATACGTCATTATTTTGACGTCACAAAAATGGGGGCACAAATCCAGTGCTCGAGCATTTCACTTTTGACGAAATCCTGATTAATATCCCCATGATATATGCCCCCATATCAGAAGGGGACACAAATCCAGTAATGAAGAATTTTTCTTTCATTGAGAGCCTGATTAATGTCCCCATGATTTATGCCCCCATACGTCATTTTGACGTCACAAAAAATGGGGGCACAAATCCAGTGCTGGAGTGTTTTACTTTCGACGAAATCCTGATTAACATCCCCATGATATGTATCCCCATACGTCATTTTGATGACGTCACAGTAGATGGGGACTTAAATCAGGGGGCATAAATCCAGTGCTAGAGCATTTTATTTTCTCAAGAGTTCCTGAATTACGACCCCATGATATATGTCCCCATAGGTCATTTTTATGTCACAACAAAGGGAATTCAGTTTCCATTTAGGATAGACCACTTGAAATCTGCACTATCGGAATTTTCAGGTCCTGGCCCGGCCCGGTGCAAAAATTTAAAGTTCGACCGGAGAAATTTTTGTATTAAATGAATTTAACCTTGTCTAATTACGTGTCCAGCGTTTTCTGGCGTTTCTATTATGTGCGATTTAATTTTGTTAAGCTGATCATAATTATCAGCCCATATGTTATAATTAGTAAGGTAACTGTGTGAATTAGTAATTCCAGCTTCTCTAGGATGGCATAATTGGTAGAGCACTGGCGGCTGCAGCCGGGGTATTCCTGGTTCGAATCCTAGCCTGGACATTTTTCGCCCTGTTCGAAAAATTAAATCTCATATGATTTATTTACCAATTATAATAATTGTGTTAAAAAAGTCAATCTTGTGTAATTACGTGTCCACCGTTTTCTGCGTTTGCACTAGCTGCGATTTTATTCTGTTGAGCTGATTCATAAATATCACACCAGATTTATAACCAATAAAGTTAACTGGCTGAATTATCCTGCTGAGAAAGAAAAGTTTGCGTAAAAGAAAATAAGTGCTCTTCCTATTTTATTCAAGCATGTTCTCAAATACAAAAGGGCAAATTTATGACATAAGTTGTAATTTATTTTTGTTCGGAAATGCATAAAACTAGCAGGTATTGTTGTTTAGAAATAATGTAATCAAACTGCGTTTTCCGTTTTTTTTTTTTTGTTTTTTTTTTTGTTTTTTTTTTTTTTTTTTGCAAACGCAATAGATCTTTCAGAAAATAGTGTCAAAGTGGGCGTTTGAACCTAATTTCCGTGTAAAAGAAGAATAACCACCCAAGGGAGGGTGAAAAAGTCTTTGTTACGTGATCAAAATTGCTTATAACTCAATAGGTAATTTATTTATCAAAAAATGAAAAACACAGTTCGATTTCAAATCGCTTCCATAGTCAGGCCTTCCAATTTTATATCTTTCCGTTAAAAAATGAATTTGTAAATGTGTTAAAATGTTTTGCTCTTGTTAAGCAGAACAGTTGAGAACAGCCTTAACGTAATCGTTGGAATTATACCTTAAGGTGGTTCTCAAACGCGAAACTTTGACACATTTTCTGACAAACTTTTAACTGCAAAGGCATAAAATTGACAAGCCTAACTATTGAAGGGATTTGGAATAGAATAGCGCTTTCCATTTTTGAAAAATAAATTATTTATCGACATACAAGTTATTCTTGTCATGACTTCGGGTTTTTCTTCTTTCCCGTGATGTCGCTTCCGAAATTCTATTCAAAATGCTACCTTTAACAGTATATTCTCATACATATATTGCCTTTATCAAAAAATCGATAACGCCATTCGATTACATAGTTTCTGAATGACAACACCTGCCAATCTTATACGTTTCCGAAAAGAAATGAATTCAGAAATGTGTCAGAAAGTAGCTCTTTTGGATTTTAGAAAAGCCTTAATAAATGACAGAGAAATATTTTCACAAATCTACTTTTTAATATACAGCTTCAAAAGTTATGATGTTTCTAAACCTTTTTTTCTTTTATTCTAAACTACATTAATTTTTTAATGAATCCTTATTTGAATGTTGAAACGTCTATAAGAATCTAAGTAATTATTAATGTTGCTATTGTGTATTTTCTGTCTTGCAAACACAAAGTAATTTTCAAATATATACTGTAAATTTATCCCGTAAATATTTATGCAGTTTTCTTTAAAGGAATCTTAATTGTATGTTAAGAAAAATCTGAATTTCTTGTAGAAATTTTTACTGATTCCTGTTTCGAAATTCCGGCCCGTGCAGACCTCAACCAGGGTCCCTCTCCAATTGAGGTCTTGTTAGGGGCTCCGAGTCTCTCTATAAAATTTGAAATAACCTTTCCTTTGCATATTTTTGGTCTAGATTTATTCTTAAATGTTTAACCCCTTGAGGGGCGGTGGGATATAATATATCCCACTTAATTTTAATTCCGAAATGCCACATTGACACCAGAATTTTGAAATAAAATTTTGTATTTATACTGCATTTGAAGATTTTACTTATTTTCAAATAAAATTGTTTCTAATTCCGGCCGTGAATCTGTCATTTCAAAATTTTAAGAAGAAAAGTACTTTGCTCCTGAAAGGGTTAATCGTGAGAAGGAAGTGCGTATTAACTTTATTTATTACAAAGTTTATAATAACTGTCGGGGAATGTATAGATTTAGTGAAAGTAACCGTGAACGAAAACCATAAATATTTAAAATATTGTAAAGGATATATCTTCCAAAATAAAAAATAATTATGCATATTAAATGTGAAAGTAGTAGTATTTTTCATACATTTTAGTATCTATATTATATTATCCTTCTATGATATATACGATTTAAAAATATAAAGTTTATTAGTTCAGCAGACTGTGCGAACAGAAAAGTACACCTGTGCCAAAGTTTAAATTTTTCGACCCCAATCTTCGACTTCTCTCTGTGACACATGGCACAAAACTGGCGAAGTGCACAAACAGAAATAAATTCTGTTGAATACATATTTCGCGCTTATTTTGGAACTTTAAAATTTTTAATTCAGACATTTCAAATAAGAAAAAAATAAAATAAAATAAAATAAAATTTGCAGTTATATTATGGAAAAGCGGATCTGGGAAATGGTTGTGGAAAAAATGCATCTAACAATACTGTATAACAGTTGGCAAGAAAATTGTACTTAGTCAGTAATTTGTTTTTGGATGTGAGGTAATGGACGATGCAATAATTTTTAAATGTAAAAAGTATGTACTTTCATTGGGGAAAAATTCCCTATATCTATCTACATGTATAACAAGTAAGAAAAATCATGCGTACAGCATAGATTATGAAACACTTTCCAACACTCCCTGAAAGCTTTAACGAAACTTCGTTACTTAGGAAAATAAGGTAAATAAGATAACTAAATAAACATTTAAAAATCTGATTTCAGTAGTTATCGCCCATAGCCAAATATGTATTCCAATTCTTTTGAACAATATTCGATCTGTATGTTGATATATATACTAATGGGAAAATTTAGTTTAGCAAGCAAATGCACAACAGGTTGAAATTCATCTTTCAGCAATTTATACTAATAGATGGAAACACACTTGAATACTTTTGTACAGCCCTGTAGTTTACCTAGTACCTTTTTTACATGCCACTATTTAGCTAAAATTTAATTCAAAGTAAAACAGGCTTAAAACTACTGAAATTACATTTCCAGAAATTATCACCCATAGACGGCCATGTATCCAACTCTTTGCGTGGCCCTGTATATTATTTTATCTATATTCTACAAATATTTCTTTGTACACTAAATTCAGTTCAGCGTAAAAATGCATAACTCCTTTAAAACCCACCATTAAGCAATTTATGCTCATACTCAGTAACCTATACGAATTCATTTCAGTAGCTCTGTATATGAATTATACATTTATACGCACTTTATTGTATGCATAAATATAGTGAACAAGTAGGTAAGTGTGATCACAGATCGCACAGAGTGTTTCGTTTAATATTCCTTTCAAAACACTTTATTCTTTTGAAAAATCTCTTAGTTCCACATTTCGCAAACAGGAGCGCACTCTATTCTAAACTAACCTCTATCCGAATGAAACTCCGTTTTATATACTATCCGTAGATATATTAGTCGAGGGGATTGGGCCGATAGCACCCGAGATAAGTTGGCGCCCCTGGCGGTAAAAAGTGGAACTAAAATATGTAAGGCTATGGTGCATAATATGAAAGAATTGTCAAAGGGGTGTCGGCAAAGGTTGGAAAAGTGCTCCCCGGGTGAAAAGGGCGGAGGGCAGAAAAACTGCTTAAAATACACAAGTTAGAGCCCGGTAGAGTATATAATATAAGACTTTTTGAAAATTTTATGATTTGCCTTGTGGTCTGAGGTATTTAGCTATACGTAGACAAAAATTCATGTCTCCAACTTAATTAGGGGCTCTCTTAGAAAGAATTGCTTAAAATACATATGTGGTAGCTCAAAGGGTTAACGTAAGACTTTTTCAAGATTTTAAGATTTGTCGCCTGGCCTCAGGTGTTCTGCTATAATTATGCAAAATTTCAAATCTCAAATTTAATAAGGGGCTCAGTTAGAAAGAATTGCTTAAAATACGCATGTGGGAGCCCAAAGGGTTAAATGTACGATTTTTTTCAAAATTTTATGATTTGTCGTATGGTATGTGGTGTTTATAAGTATGCAAAATTTCACGCCTCCAACCTAAATAGGGACTCACTTAGAAAGAATTGTTTAATATGCACATGTGGGAGCTCAAAGGGTTAAATGTGCGGCTTTTTCAAAATTTTATGGTTTGTTATTTGATGCGAGGTGTTCAGCTATAAGTATGCAAAATTTCACGCCTCCAACCTAAATATTGGCTCACTTAGAAAGAATTGTTTAAAATACACATGTGGGAGCCCGAAGGGTTAAATGTACGACTTTTTCAAAATTTTACGATTTTTCGTATGATGTGGGGTGTTCAGCTATAAGTATGCAAAATTTCAAGTCTCCAACATGTATAGTTTCTGTGAACGGGCTCTGTGACAGACGGACAGAGGAGCGAGACGAATAGGGTTTCGACAGATGAACGAAACCCTAAAAAAGCGCATATCATAATTAAAAATGCATTTCGAGCAATCATTACTAATATACAGTAATTCGGATACAATATAGTATCTGAAATCTTTTCAAATACACCGCAAACAATTTCCCATATACCATTATGAACGGAATTATTTTGTGTGGCCCTGTAAATGAACAGTAACTATTCTTTGCATCGTATATTCAACAGAATACATATTTTAGTGAGCTTCTTAAATGAATATCAATTTTACTATGTTTGAAAGAGAGTAACACCATTAAAAATCATTTGAAGCGATTTTTTCCCATTGGCCGTAATGTAACGGAAAACTTTTTACTGTCCCTGTAAATGAACTAAACATGCTACAAACTTCATTTGAAATAGGGTTCGTGCTATGTTAGAGGTCACTAACATCCAAAAATTTAAGAGCGATCCGAGCATATTTACGAGAGCTAGAGCGTGGACAGACGGCCATACGGACAGACGGCTAGACAAACCGAAGTCATAAACACTTTTCAACTATGTTAGAAAGTGTTAATTATTTATAGTATACATTAAAAAAGAAGAAAAATTAGATTGGTAGTATACATTTGACGCCCCCCTCGATTTCCGCGCACGGGGCAACCGCCTACTTCGCCCTCCCCCCTTTCACACTATCCTATAGCTAAGTATTAGAGTATACGTTGTGCCGTAGTTAGTACGTTACATGTACGTTCGTAAAAGTTTTTTTTTTTTTTTTTTTTTTTAAATAAGATATGAGAAATTTTGATGGAAACGCTTAGAGATGCATTTGTATATTTAAAATATCTCTTCGAGAAATTGATAATTTTAATTTCTTTTTTTTCTGTTTTCACTTCTTACAGGATGTTTTTTTTTCTTCGTTATAAAAATATTTCTAAAATATATACTTAATTTTATAGGAAATTTTACTCACAGCTTATCAAATTTTAATGTACAAAATATGGAATTAAGCAGATATTTTAGAAATATTTTGAGGACTAAGAAAAAAAAGAGACTTCCTTTAAGCAGCATACACAAAATAGCAAGTTAAAATTATTATTTTTCTCAGGAGATATTTTAAATATACGAATGCACCCATAGGTTTAACATTAGTGAGGGAAATTCGGACGCTGAGTATGACTAAAAGCCTTAAAACTCTGTTCGTCTCATGCTTTTGTTTCATGTCAAGCAGGGATCTCACTTACTTTTAATGAACGTTAGCAATTTGGCTAATCAAAAATAAAAAACAGTAGCCAAATGAAAAAAATGTTAGCAAAATAGATTCGTCGTGAAAAACTGAAAAATCGATCTTTGACCCCTTAATCTAACTTTCTTTCAATATATTCTAAAATAAACTACTTTTTAAAAAAATCTTATACATCAGTTATTCATCTAAATTCAACGATGCAACATAAACTATTTTTAAAAAAAGTTCTTTTTAATGTCTTGCGCAATCAAGAAAAAATTCCCAAACCCGATTTAACTCATTAAAATCTTATGAAACAAAACTTTACGACCGAAGTTTACTCAGGATTTTAAGATATTACATATAATGAATCCTGAAAAATCTTAAATATAAGCAATAAAATATATATTGCATTTAAAAAAAAAATATTTTTTCCAGAATTCTATGGCTTTTCATTGAAGACCATACTTCAAAGGCAGATTGAAAACTGTACTAATGATTCGATGCCATTGAATATGATAATCGGCAACAATCGTTCAGTAACGCTAATAATATGTCGCCTGTACTGACACACACTCAAAAAAAAAAAGAGTAATCATTAAACATTCGCAATCAGGCGAATGCAATCGTTCCTTTACTCGCCAAATGAAGCATTTTGTCGCGATTTGGCGCAATGGCGAGTGGTAGCGAGAACCCTGGTGATAAGAGATTAAAAATTCTTTAAACGACGCTTGTTGCGAAGGGGTTAATAGTCTAAAATGCTTGTTATGATGTTCTAACTGATGATAACACTGTATTATTATTTATGAAATATAATACACACACGTTAAGTAAAAGTACTTACAATTTTTTATATTAAAATATCTATCTATATTATAAAGGACAAACATATCTGTGCGTAACGCATACGTCATTTTGCGAATGGCAACACTTTGAAATTTGAAATAAAATTTTGGCCTTGCAATTTTCTCTACTGCAGATTTTTTAAACTTCTAAACATCGCACATTTTAAATTTTTACACCGTTGTGTAAGGAAAAAAATGCTCTTTTAAATGCAATTTGTTTGAAAGCTGTATCTCAATTTATTTTTGAAATGTTAATTTTTTTGTAGTTTTTAATACCATTTTTCTTATCGTGGCAACAAAAGTATCTCATTTCTATTGAAAGTCATTGAAAGTAAACGAAAAATAGGAGATACAGTATCTTTTTATTGCCATTTTCTCATAAAACCTGAAAAAAAAAGTTGAAATTAAAATATGTGCTATGCCAAGAATATTGTCAGTTATTCCGTGATAATGACGTCATATGCACACATTCCTATAGACGAAGTTTAAGATTGGATTGTAAAAGTGGATTGCTTTAGCGGATGCAAATGACGTCAGTTTATAAAAAAGCGTGTATTTTAATTCTTAAACCTGAATTATGTTTCGTAGAAGTGCGTCATTTTCACAGCCCAGCTGCTTTGAAATTCTTCACAGGTGAAAATGCTTCACTTTTGAAAATAATGTAATCGAAATCACATAAAACGCAATGTTTTACAAAAATTTAGAGTGTCTTTATAAAATAGAGGTGGCATGCAAATAATAGCGATTTATATTACAGAAATTGATGATTCTCGCCTGGATGGATTTGCTTCGCCGAGTTAGACAAGCAAACAAATAATTCGTGGTTTGAAATAATATCGTGTTCCTGAAGTTTTTGTGGAAAATTCTCTCGAATAATAAAATTTTAATGCTATTCTTTAGGACATTCTACTATAATTTTATCAAAATAACATAATTTGCTTAATTTAATTTTTACTAATTTTATATAATCTGTTTAAAACACAAGTGTGTTTTTTAGTCATCTGCCCTGATCTTTCTGCTGAACCAAATTTACTATTTTTTTTTTTTTAACTGAAAGCTCTTCCTTTGTAGATGTGATCTCATTATCTGCTTTTTTCTTATTAATATTCCCACTTTTATATTTTAATTTTAAAAACATTTTATTATTTTTTTCAAAATGAGGAAAATTCGATAGCTTTCATTATTGCAGACAAGCGAGAAATAATGAGTTATTCATAACTTTATTCATGTTATTTTCTGATAAAAATTCAAAATTGTTGATAAAAATTGTTGTTTAGGGTTTAGTGGCCAAAATCCCATTAGGAGCAGAATATTATATTAGGGGCATAATAACGGAAAATGACATACTGCTTTTGAAAACACGCATTTTTCCTCATAAATTTCCTATATTGTTTTTCCTTCTGCATGTGTACTGATACTAAGTTTCAGACACTAGGCGAAATGCTTATTTAAGTGAAAATGAAATCATATTTAAAAGAAAACGATCATTTTCTTAGACAAAACTAAACATTTTAACACAAATGTGTCTAAAAAACATAAATTACGGAAATTTTTACTCTCAGGAATTGAGATTAGAATCTCAAGTAAAGAGTGCGACTGATCACATAAAAGATGTTGCTGACAATCCTGACTTCAAGTTTTGAGTTAAAATGATTTTTAAATGATCAAACAAAATACAATTTCTTTAAAAATGATGAATATGGATAGGAGAAGTGCGTATGCAAATTTTCAGAAGGTGAAAATTGCTGTTTTCATTCCTGAAATCCATGCATAAGAGCCTCAATTGATAACCACATCCTAATAACTTATCTTTATTATATTTTACTGATTAAGTATCTATATTATAAAGAACAAACGTATCTGTGCATATCGCTGAAGTCATTTTGCGAATGGCAACACTTCACGATCAAATTTCGGTCTTGAAATTTTCGCTACTGCAATTTTTTAATCTTCTGACCATCGTACATTTTCAATTTTCGTCGCATAAGGAAAAAAATTTACTTTCAAATGCAATTTGTTTAAAAACTGTATTCATTGACTGATGTATTATATTTTCTAAAACACTTTTTAAGTGAGATTTCTTTTAAGTTTATCTTATCACGTGCCAGTTTCAATACATAATAATAATAAACATTTTGCACATAAAGCAACAAACATTTTTCAGCATTTGTTTCTGACTATTTTTCCATAACGAAATTAATACTTTCTTTATAAGCAAATAAAAGAATAATATTATAAAAAAACCCACCAATCTAACATATTTGTGAAAGACGAATTAACGAAATTAATACTTCTTTTATAATAAAATAAAAAAAATAATATTGAAAAAACACCAATCTAACATATTTGTAATCGTACAATTTAAATTTTTAGATAACCAAATGGAATTTTTTTTCAAATAGAATTTGTTTGCAAAGTTCATCTCAGCTTACTGATTGTATATGTTTCTAAAAAGAATTTTAAAGCATGAAATATTTTTTTTTAATTTATCTAAATCGCGCGGAGCTCGATTACGAAAGATTAATCCGTTTCCCTTTAAAACAAAATAAACAGTTCATAATTTTCTTACGGCTAATATCCATTAAAATAACTTCCCTATGAATAAATAAATAAAGTAATATAAATAAAACACAAATTTACCAGGCATGTATAAGCTCTGAAATTATCAGAATATAAAAGGATGCCATAAGTAGCAAATTCTTAACAAATAACTCTTAGCATGCAACTAATAAGAAAATATCGCTTTTGATAAATTTCAAAAATTTATTTGATTGTATAATTCGTATTTTTCATATGAGAAATGCTTTTCTAATGCAAGTCGTCAATCTAAAAAAATTATTGCATATAAAAATATTATTAGTTTTCAATAAAAAAAAAAAAAATGTTTTCACCTACATTCTTTAACCCGGGAAGCCCGGGTAAGATCCCCTAGTATTAATAAAAAAGAAGGGTTTCTTGTCTGTGTGTCTTCTGCGTGTTTGTTTGTTTGTTGACGACGGTTAGGGAAATCTATCGCACGTAGAGGTCTACAAATTTGGATAAGGATACACATAGACAGATTCAAATGAACCTGAGGCTGAGATTTTTCATTTTGTGATAATTAGCTTAATTAGTCTTTCCTTGGACCAATTCGTGGAAAAAAATGTCCTTTGCACAAGCATCTTGTTATGCGTGTGATTTTATCAGAGATTTATTCAATCCAAGCAACAAAAGGAAAAGGATCTGCACATAATTGTGAAAATTAAAGATTTTAATGAAAAATTCTTTCTTGTGGCTAAAATTATGCAGTTTTAAGTATAATTATGAAAGTAATTTTCAGAGAATCTGCGATTGTTTTTGTTGGTTATGGATGCTATGGTCATCTCTTGTACACATGAGCTAAACAGACCGGGACTTCAGATTAAAATGGAATCTGACCCACTACATACATCCATACCTGATTGTGTTCGAACCAAGCAAGCTCTTGTTCAGTAATCAGCTCGCCAATCGCAAGACAAGCAGGTGGCTTGAATCTGGGAAAAGTACTTTGAACGATGTATCATTTCATCACAGGAAATCAATGTGTCTTTATTTCTCATTCTGAAAAGAAGTTTTAAGTCTATTGCATAAAACTTTTGACTCTGAATTAAACAGAAAAAAAAACTGCAGGAAAATGTTTTCTCAAACTTTACTTTTTATAGACAACGGGGGGGGGGGGGGGACCTTTTTCACCTATTTTTAAGGAAGGGGGATCGAATCCTTAACCCATCTTAAGCTGCTTGGACATATCGGGCATTTCTCCGCGCCCTCACAATAAAAATATCCTTTCCACTAAATTCAGTTTTTGTGCATAAAATTTATACCTCAGCATCAATATAATTTTTGATAGAAAGTGAAGAATAGAGCTGTGTAGGGGCCTGAATTATCATGATTATGGGCCCAAGTCGTTTTTTCACGATCATAAATCTAGATCAGAAAAAAACCTGTCCTCAAGTGAGTTTAGGGAAAATTGGGAAGCAACTTTAATACCACGCTTCAATTTTTGTGCAAGCAGCAAACATGAGCATGACGATTTTATTTTCCATCAGGTTCAATAGGTATAGGAATAGGATCAAGAGATTTTGGGGGAAGGCAGCTGATTTTGGTTATCATTTTTAATTTTGTGTATATGGTGAATCTCATGTATAATGAAGTTATACGTAGGGGAGAGTGGGGCAAGTTGGAACGTTTTTTACTTTTAGGTCCCTAACTTAGTAAACTAAAGGTGTTAGTTAAATAACTTAGAGTTACTTTCTAGTTCAAAATGTTTGCTACAATTTAAAATAAAATATATAAAAAAATTCATATTGAAGCAAAATATGCATGACAATATAACTATTGACAAACTGTTCCAACATGCCCCTCTATGGGGCATATTGGAGCATAGTGCGGGGTAAGTTGGAACACAATTAAACAAGTTACGAAATTAGTTATAAAATATTTTATTTTAATAATATGAAGGTACAGATAATACTAAATATTGTAGTCTGATAGTCTCTGTGCTTGGTATTTTTTACAGTCCTTCAAAACTTGATAAATCATATGTAAATACCAGTTTACTAATACATCTGTAAGTACTACGGATTGCGTTAGGAGGTGGTAGAATGAGGCAAATTTCTTCATAGGAATACCATCCATGATCTTCCTTGTCAGGGAAAACAAAACCCTTTTCACTATCACACTTTAGAAGAAAATTAATTTCTACATTATTCTCTATAATTGCCTGCACCATCCCAACAAAATGTAATTTTTTTCTTTTTAGTGGGAAACTTCATGACAAGAAAATCATTAATTTGTGGTTTCCTATTCTCATAAATTGGTAAATCAATAGAATCATCATCATCTCCTGCAGTCAAACCCAATTTTCTCAGGGAAAAATCGGGTTTTTTCAAAAACCCGATATTACATAATTGTATACTATGTTATTTATATATTATATATACAATACAGCAAAAAAAAAATTGTTCCCTTATATACAATATAATTGTAATGCTATTTTACAAATTATAAATTGTACAAATTATATGAATTTAAATTAATTAAGTGTCAGTGTTCTCACAAATTAGTTTTTAATATAAAATAAAATGTAAAATGTTAATTTGCAAAAAAAGTAAAATTTTGATTTAGTTAGAAGTTTTCTTTTCAGGAATATAGTTGATTTGAATTTTTTATATACATTCTTATTATACTTCTTTACCTATAATTATGTACTATCAGCAGCATAGCAATTTAAAAGTTATGGAGGGGGGGGGGGTGTCTCAAATAGTTTCTAACTCAGTATGAACAAAATAACTGAAAAAAAAATCAATCAATGATAAAGCGTCTCATTAATAAGTAGATACGTAGATTAATCTGTAATCAGTTTTATTCATAGTTAAAAATGTGTATTTGTATTATTTCAAAATAAAAATTAAGGAATAAATGTAATTTTACAATTCAGTTAAATATGGTAGGAGAGTATGAAAGAAAAAAAAAAAATATGGCTCTGAGGCCTTTTTGAACTCCCTCTTAATCCCCCTTACCTTCAAACAGCACAAATGTCTACCAATTCCAATGCCTCTTCCAAATCAACTTCCGTAAAAATGTGCCAATTCAATAGGTATATTCAGTTGGAAGAGTATTGGAACAGTGTTCCAACATGCCCCTTCCAAAGTGTTCCAACATGCCCCATATTACACTTTTGTTTATCTATTATTTTAGGCCTTACTTAACAAAAGCTTTTTGTTAATGGCTGCTATTAAATTAAAGCCTGATTTCCAAGCAATTTGACAGTATAATTTGAGGTTAGTTTAATATAATAATTAAAAAAATAATAAGGATTTTAAGGAATACAGAAAATTTACTTTCCTTGCATCGAATTTAAAAAATCCACCTGCTAGGAAAACTTGAAGACCTAGGGTCTTGAAAACAATATGGATGCTAGATGTGCCTAAGAGACACAAGTTAAGAATTCCCAGAAGCTTCTGATTTTTTCAAAATGGCTACCAATTTAAGTGTTTCAACATGCCCCATGTTCCAACATGCCCCACCCTCTCCTAAGTTTGATATTTTAAATGATAATAAAAATATACTAAAGTATCTCTGTTTTCCGAGTTTTTCTCTCCTCTCATAATATGGGTTAAGTTTAACCTCACTCACTAGGAATACAAGCAGAAATTGGAGGCCCGAACAGAGGTCAGGTGGGCCCTCTGTATCTCCTGTATTTACTATATGCATATACTTAAACGGTTCCTCAAGGGGCCTTTTTCAGCTTAGGGCACCGATACAACTCTCTGCCCTATCGCCCTCTGATCATGTCCCTGTTACTCGCATAATAATATTTTAGCCAAAATGATCTTTTGGTTTTTCATATAAGACGTCATAAGTGAGTAACACAGAGGACCCCAAGAATGTCTATACTTTGAGCCTCTAATTTTTTAAATCAAGTCTTGATGACTACATCATACTGACTTTAATATGGTAATGAAAATAATTATTTTGTGTACATTTGAAATCTTTATTTTTACTTATTTCTTAGGTAATTTCCTTTATATGTATGTACTCGTAACTTTTGTAAAATCAAAAATTTCAGTTTTTTTGTTCTTGTTTTATTTTCTGTTATGCTTGTATCTATACTTTGCAACAGATATAGTTAATAAGAACGTAAGGATAATAATAATAATAATAAATAAAAAAAAGAAACAAAAGTTTGTACAGAATAAGCATAAACACAACACGTATTATGTACCAGCAATTTAGAAAAAAAAAAAAAATCCCAATTAGACATTCACTGAAAGCTTATTACCTGATAATACCTGAATACCCGCGGAGGAAGCGAGGTAAGAGGAAACAATACTTTTGCGACATTGCCTCAAGACGTAGGCATAGCTCCCTATGATCTGGTCATTTTTCAGGAAGGCAGGAAGTTGCGGGCTATTTGTACTATGGTAACGTGAGTAGTAACGTGATCAACTATTTTACAGATTTTAGTTCCCTCAGTGGGGGGGTTTCCTGTGATTTTTGTTGGAAATCTTCTAAACTACGCTTCTAAGAAATGTATTTCAGATTGCAAAGGAAAAAAGTATGAGCAAGATAAGATTTGGAATAGTATAAAATTCTTGTACTTTTTCCATCTGAAACCGAGCCTCTTTGGTCCCGGGCTCCTGGGAAGTTGCCCTCTGTGTCGCCCGCCCCCTCTCACCGGCCCTGAATAAAATTATAATTATTATTTAGTAATTAGGTACAGAAATTATAAAAACTGCAAAGTGGTAGTTTCATTAGTTAATAGCATACAATAACATTATATACATTAATATTTTGCAATAATTATGTAAAACCATATTAAATACCAGTGATATTTTTATTTATTAAAATTATTAATAACTGAATTTAATATTTAATTGCTAACACTACTTAAAATTAATAATTATTAAACAATTAACTCTCTAATTAGGAACGTAATATACATTTTTATGCATTAATTACTAAAATGATAATTAATAATTTAGTATTCATTCTAGAAAGAAAACGAAGCAGGATGCTAGTTCAAAAAACAGCACTATTCCATGAGGAAATATATTAGTAGTAATGTGTTTAGTAACAATATAAGAAAAAAAAAGTGTATATTTTTTTAGTATGATAAATAATGTGTCATTAATTTTTAATAATTTTATTAATTACAAATTGAAAAATACAATTAAATAACAACATGCTTTAATAATATCCTGTTTTTTTTTTGTTTGTTTTTTTTTTGTTTTTTTTTCCTAAAGAAATAAAGTCCTAATATTTTTGCAATGTTTTGGGCACACAGATTTAGAAATACTGTGGAATGGGAAAGTTTTTTTTACAAGAAATCTCTGGCTACAACTACAGGTGAATTTCACTATTTCTTAAAAAGGCAGGGTGCATTTTAACAATTTCAAAAGGGGCAGGGCACATTTTGCTAATTTCAAAAGGGGCCCTTAAAAAGTGTCCTAGAGGAAAAAGTAAGTAAATTAGAAAATTGATAAAACCTGCAAATAAGTAATTTCATTAGTAGCACAAATAATAAAATTATATATAATAATTATATATAATAATTATATATAAATAATAAAATAACAAATAATATTGTTTGCAACTCGTTTTACATTTGTACTTGAAAAAATTACTGTTAATCATCTAAATCTAAACTTACACAAATGTATGTGTATGCTAACCAAAAAATTTATGAAAATGAGTTAAATCTATTCTTACACTCATACATAGTAAATATAAAAATATCCGAAATCCTCAAAATATTAAATAATAGCAATATCACATCCCAGTGGGAAATATTAGCTTTCAATGGTTCGTTTTTTAAGAAAAATGTTTTGCTACCTTTTCAATACCTTTTTTTTTTTTTTTTTTTTTTTTTTTTTCCGTATATGAGTTACAAAGTAAAAAAGAACAAAAAAAAGTCAACCTATACTGAAGAAGCTCTTGTTGTGGTTAACTTCTGTATACTAATTAGTTGATTTTCTCTTATACATTCTTCTACAATAACTGTTGAGCAGATGTCATTCTTTCATTCTTCTTTTGCTCCAATATTGGCTGTAAATTTATTATTGCAAATGTAGAATAATAATAATAAAAAAAGATTCTAGCTATTTTATTCTTTTACTTGCAGAAATTTATTATACTGCTATGCTTATTTTATATAAACGAATGAATTATTTGATTACTTAAAGAAAATTATGACATTGCAAATTATATATTTAAATATTTTAAATGAAATGTTTTTTTATGTCATATAAAACTATCCTTTTTAGAAACTTATTGTACTTATTTTTTTATAATACTCAGAAATTAAGCTTAAAAGCAAATATTTAAAGCCTTTTTTTTTTTTTTTTTTTTTTTTTTTTATTTTTTTTGTTTATTACTAAGTCAAAATACCTGTAGAAACTTTCCAAATTATATTCATCTTAGATTTTAATTCCTTTTTATGTCATTTTAGTCATTTAGAAAATTTATTATTGTAATCAATGATTAAAAAAAAATCAGTTGATTAAAATCATGATTTAATCGCTAATTTAAATCAACTGATAAAAATCGCTGACATCCTAGAAAAGTATTTAGGAATTCATTCTCATACTCTCATAGAAAGTATATACGTATTGAGGTTTACCATGGCATGTTCGGTGTTGGAAATGAAGTGTGTGTCATTTATATTTCGTTTACAGAGACGCTCAATATAATTCCACTACATTACGGTCTATGGGAAATAATCGTTTTAGTGCATTTTAGTGATGTTATAATATTTTTAACATACTGAAATTGATATATAACAAGGAAGTACATTACAAAATGTCTACTATAAAATATGGTGCGCATAGTATTTGTCATTCATTTACAGGTACACACAAGAATGGAATATCATTCATTTTTGGAACCTCACAAAATATTTAGGTTACAGTACTGTCTATGAGGAATAATTGCTGAAAATGAGTTTTCAATTGCAGTATGTTTTCTTATATTTAGCACTTTTTTTTAAATATTACTTTTTCTGTATAAATTATATAGATCATGTACAGGGCTGCAGAAAAGAACTCCATTACATTATGGTCTATAGGTAAAATTCGTTTGCAGTGTATTTTAATTACGCTATACTATTTCAAACGTAATGAAACTGACATACATGACAGATGCGCACTACACATTGCTTACTGTAGAATATGGTGTGGTGTGCATAGCATTTATCTTCTTTTTTTTTTTCTTTTTTCCTTTTCTTTTCTTTTTTCCTTTTCTTTTCTTTTTTTTTTTTATACGGAGACGAACAAATGTATTCTGTTACAGTAGTGTCTATGAGCAATAAGTACTGATATTGCGTTTTCAATTGTGGCATGCTTTTTAAAATTTATCCATTTTTTTCCATGTCATTTGGTGTGTCTACATTTTATAAACATTACGCAAGGCTGCACAAAATAATTCAAGTACATTTTCGGATTTTGGTGGAAACTGATTAAGTGGATTTTTCAACTGTGAAAAACCCTTTGAAAAATCGTTTCCAAGCTGAAATAAATGTTTACATACTGTGTAATATATATATATATATACAGTGTTTAATTTTCGCCGGAGCTTACCGAAGAACAGCTCTGGTACTTCTTAGCTTTTAGTGATTATTTAAATGTTGGTAGGAATTCGCCTTAGCTCATAGATATTGCGCTTTGGAGCCCTGCGAAACAGCGTTTCCGAAATGCGGAAGCCTAAATTACATTTTCCTCCGATTTACAATCCTTTGAGTCTTTCCTCCAAAGGCCTTACATGTTTGATGTAGCGTGTCACACACATAGGAGCATGCTTCTATCTAGTGCTCGCAAATCTACACTCAATGGTTTTCTGTCTCAGTTGTTTTCAAATGGCGACGAGGAATGCCGGAATTATTCGCAACTCTATCCGCCGCTCTTACTTGCGGTTGTGTATTGGTTACTCACTACTTTTTGTTCATGTTTGTAAAATATTTTTAAAGATCAACTTTTTAGTTACTCGCGGTGTTTAATTTGCACTGAAGCTCATAGGAACAGCTCCAGTATTTCTTAATTTTTAACCAATATTTAAATGTTAATCGGAATTTGAAACCCAACAGAGTTTGTAAATAATGCTCATAGAAGCCCTGAGTGTTGTGTCAATATAAAGTAATGGGATTTTTGAAAATTTCCCACTCCCTGATTTAATTTTTTTTTCTCTTTATTTATTAGATTATGTTTTATGTAAAGGAATATTAGATATAGTCAAAATATATTTTATATCTACGAGTGTATATATACATTTTTTTTCGAGTAAGAAATTGCTTTAAATTTTGCATACTATTTGAAATTAAAAAAATACAGGTACAAGGAGAGGGGAGGTTTTTGCAACGAAAGTTTTTATTAGTACAGAAAATTAGAGATCAGGTGCTTTTTTCTTGTTATAAATTAAGCCCTGTAATCTGTATGTATATATAAATATATATATATATATATATACATACAGATAGATAGATAGGAGATAGATATGGGGCATTCTCACAATCTTTTGACTTTCGGGAATAAAAATCTGGTGAAATTAAACTTACTAAAATAACATTTTAATCTGATAGACAAATGCCGTAATGATTCAAAATAAAGAAAAAATGGTCAGCAGAGAGAATTTTTGTTATTTAACTGAGGTTTAAGTTAAACTTGCGAGTTTAATTTTCCTTACCATTTTACAACTCTTTCTATTTTCTTCTCAATTTTTACTTATAATGAATTTGCATAGTACCCACAAAACATTCAAATAAGAAATAACAACAATGTAGCATTTTTAGTACAAACTTTTGGTACAACATTGTCGGAAAGAAAAGGGGATGGTATAGGAAAAAAGGGATGGTAAGGGTGGGACGATAAGGAAAATTACGACTATTTTTAGACAAATCATGTTAAGACTAAGTGATAGTCACAATGTTCAGTGATTTTTAGAAACAGTTATTTACATTGGATTAAAAAAAAAATAATAATAATTTACCTCGAAAAGTGCAGAAATAAACCTTGGGGACGGTAAGACTACCAATAAAGCCACGATGCTTGAAATTGATATTTAAATGCTGATTTAAATTCTGCAGTAAATTTCCTGTCAAAGAATCTTAGACATTATTTCTCTAGCATATTTCTGCATCAGAAAAAACTTAAAAGAAATTATGTGGCTGCATCTGAAGTGATTTTCTGTATAATTTTAGAAGAGGGACGGTAAGGAATCTAAAACCCAGGGACGGAGTTTAAAAAATAATTACAACCCTAAAAATGTGTGCAGTTTAATTTTTTGCTACAAATTTATATTAAACAATTGTCCCAGTTTCGGAAAAAAATTGCATCGAATTACTTTTATTGAAACAATTTTATACAGACAGCTCCAAACTTAAAAATCAACATCAGGGACACGGGACGGTACAGGAATTTTTTTGGTATTTGGATCCCCAAAATCGTCCAAAACTTATTTATCTCGTTAATATTGTTATGCATGTAGTGGGATGTTCCCTCAGTATATGATATGAAAGAAAACACAAGAATATGTACTAAAATAAAAATTATTATTCAGGGACTTAAAAGTCAAAAGATTGTGAGAATGCCACATATATATCATACTCTTGCTGCACAAAAGAAGTCGGATATTTTCTGACTATAGATGGTAATTGCTGAAAAAGGATTCATAAATGCGTTATACATTTTCAAATTTTTTTACTTAGACACCGTCTATCACCTTAATAAAGTGTGAAGTTTTGTTACAGTTACTATGTTCAGTATTCAGTGTTTTATAATTTGAATTTGGCGCATTATTTTTCTTTCTTTTTTACTTACTACCAACAGTAAATAAATTGAAAACGAAATATGAAAAAATTTGTTAATTGAAATGACAAAACGTGTTTTATTATTTAAAGCTATTTGTATGCTTAAACATCCATCTAAATGCCCAAGATTTTACTCAGGCTCCAAAATAAGATTTGAATACATGTAATATTTAAAAATAAAAATCAGTCATTCACAGTATTTTGGTAAAGTGTCTTTCACGTGATTAACCAACACGTTAAACTATTTAAAAAAAGCAAAAATATAAATAATTAAATACAACAAAGAAATGTTTCTTTATCATTCCCTTTTTACACTAATTAAGAATGAAAGTTCCCATGGTATTACTAGTAAGGGGGAAAAAAATCTCAATTGATACGGCTCGGAAAGAATGAAATACAGACCCTGTTCGGGACGAATCTCGAGAAAAGATTTAAAGCCTGGGACGTTCTTCGATAAATGAAGTTCAGCTTTGTTCAAATCTTCAGAAAATATCAATACTGCCGAGCCCGGCTCGAGTCATCAGATTAAAAATTATGGCCGGCCAAGTTTAATGAAAGAAAATTTCTCCGAGCCAAGCTCTTTAGAGTACTGCAGCAGGTCAAGTAACCCGATTGTACCCAACCCGGCCGCCATTAATTGTTTTCGTTGTGCTTTCGTTGACTTTAAATGTTTCAAGTTAGGTTTTGACTCTTTCTATGTGGAATACGGGTCAACCTGATTTTTCAAAAATGTCCTAAATACTGTAAAAGCACTTATTTTCGCGAGGCTTTAATTTTCGCGAGCCCGCCGTAATCGCGAAAATTTAAGCCTCGCGAAATATTTTTTTTTTCTTTTTTCGCCTCAAATAAAAATAAAAAGTCAGAAAATTTTCGTTTATCCAAAATTTAATAATTACAATTACTTAAATAAGAAATAAGTACAAAAATTTCTTGAATACTTACAACTATTTCTTGAATACTATACAACTATTTCTTGAATATAAACAATAATACAATTAATAGAACAAACTTTTCGGACAAAAGGAAGTTTCTTAAAATGCCTTATGCAAAAGGGGTTCTATTTAGGTAGTTTCCGGATTTTTCAACTTTCGGTTCTGTTCATGTAAAATTCGCGAAATTTTCAGCTCGCGAAATCACCGATATCTTCATGTTCGCGAAAATTACGGCTCGCGAAAATAAATGCTTTTACAGTAGTTAATAATAATAATAATAATAATAATAATAATAATAATAATAATAATAATAATAATAATAAACTGTGTATGAATATTAATGGGTTTATAATGTATTTAATTTTATACAAAAAAGGTAAAACTCATATTAATGATATCATTGTATATTACTTTTCCATAATTGTATTAAAATATGGCTTAATTTTTTCACATCGAGTTCAAATATTTTGGTTTCTAACTTAAACTAAACCAGTTGTTTTATGATTCATTAAGGATCGAAGCCTGTACTAAACTTTTTTTCTTCACCGTGGACCCCGAGGTGATATACAGAATGTGCCCCGATCAGGTTGTCAGCCTAACGCGGGACCCTCAGTGTTTGCAAGCTTCGTGCACATTTTATTGACCCCGAAGAGATGGAAGGTTAAATAAATCTTGCTTAGCTTGGAATGGAACCAAACTCTGGATCTGCTGGGTGGTAATCAGACGTGCTGACTACTACGCCACTGAGGTTTAATATTTTGGTTTCGGATCGACGAAATTAATTTTTGGCGGGTTCTGGTCGAATTTAAGTAGAAATTTCGTGTATATCGGAAAAATTTTGCTAATTTATTTAGAAGTACATGCCCACCACGCCCTTCTTAATTTTTTAGACCTAGATAATAGCCTCCACACCCTATTTCATAGACTTCTGTTTCTTTAAGACCGGGGGAGAAGGGGGGGGGGCTGGATTGGTGACATTCAATATAAGAATATTCTCTTTTTATTTAACAGCATTATAAATTATAACCGACAAGTAGCAAGCTATTTCTATATACATATAGCGCGTTCTGAAATAAAGTATGTAACTTTTTTGCACACACACACAAAAAAATTTTTTAAAGAAAATAATAATGCATAAGAATTTCATATTTAAAAAATGCTTCAAGCATTTCCTAAATGACGCAATTTTAATCAGGCGTGATTCTGTTTCGAATTTCAGAAAATTTAACGCATTCTGTTCCAAAAATTTTTAAAAATCGGTCATCTGTCCGAAAATTCTGAAAAAAAAAAAACACTGAAAAATATTGCGAATTTTGACAAATGGTTGCAATAAAAATCAACTTCGTCCGTTGTTCGTATAAAAAATCGCTAATTTCGCCAAAGGATAGCGGAAAAAGCGCGAATTTCATAAAATTACCAAGAAAAAACTCGTATTTCGTCAAAGGGTCATTGAAAAAATTGAAATTTCGTCAAAAGATCGCGGAAATAACACAAATTTCGTCAAATGATCGAATAAATAACGCCAATTTCGTCAAATAAATGAAAAAATATACGAGTTTCTTCAAAGGATAGCAGAAAAAAACGCGAATTTCGTAAAATTGTCACGGAAAAAACGCAAATTTCTTAGATAGGTCATCGAAAAAATGCGAATATATTCGAAGGATCGCGAAAAAAATGCAATTTTGTCAAATGATCGCGGAAAAAACGTGAATTTTGTTTAATGAGTGCGGAAAAACGCGAATTTCTAAAACTATCTTGGAAAAAACGTGAATTTCGTTAAAGGACTATTGAAAAAACGCGAATTTATTCTAAGGATTGCGAAAAAAAATGCATATTTCGTCAAATGATCGCGGAAAAAAAATACGGTTTTCGGCAAATGGCAGTTGAGAAAACGCTAATTTTCATCAAAGGATTACAAGCTATTATTTATTGTTTCACTAATTGGTTTATTTCTATTAAATGCTTATTTTTAAAGGCATTCACATGATTTTTTATAGTAGCATCGTTCAGAACGGTGTCACATTTTAAAAAATACAGCATAAATGTGACTTATTCAATATAAAAATTTCATAAGTGTTGATGCCACTATTTTCGAATAGTAATTTCAGAAAATATCTTAAATTCTTGCTTAAGGCATTTTTAAACTGTAGCATTCTCTACCTTTTGCGTGCGTTTTTTTGAGGGCGGGATGAGATAAATATTACTTATTTAATATTAAAAGTGCCATAAGTATTGATACCACTATTTTAGAATAGTAATTTCAGCAAATATTTGAAATTGATGTTTAAGACCGCCACTCCCTCGACAAATGTACCTACGGATAAGTTGTACAGACGAGTTTCGTTCAGATACACTTTTGTTAAGAATAGAGTGCGCTCCCTGGTGGTGGAATGTGGAACTAACAGACCGCAATTTTATTTAACTTAGGAAATCCAACAAGGCGGTCTGTTCAAACTTTAAGATAGTTTATAACACATAATAAAAAGTTTTTAAAAGAATGGCGTGAGAAATTTCGTGAAGTGGGGGGGGGGGGACGCAAATGTTTTTTTTTTTTTTTTTTTTTACTTAACGTTTTTTACCATTTTATGACGGTTTATTGACGGAGTCCTGAGATAAATGCTACTTATTTAAAATAAAAATGTCAAAAGTTTAGTTAGCGCTATTTTCGAATAGTAATTTCAGTAAATATCTCAAATTCTTGCTTAAGACCGCCACCCCTCGAGTAATTATATCTACTGATATGTTGTTTAACGGAGTTTCGTTCAGATACAGTTTTGTTAAGAATAGAGTGCGCTCCCTGGTGTTGGAATGTGGAACTAACAGAACGCATTTTTGTTAAAATTGGGAAACCTAACAACGCGATCTGTTTTAAATTTTAAGATAGTTTATAAAACATAATAAAAATTATAAAAAAGAATGACGCTTCACATTTCGGGGGTGGGGAGGGGCGCGAACAAAATTAGGAAATATAACAAGGCGATCTGTTTGAAACATTTAAGATAGTTTAGGGAGGGTTTACTATAATTTAGAAGGGGTTAAATGGCGATAAATGTCCTGGGCGTTTTGAAAGAAAGTGTTTTGAAAGGAATATTAAACGAAACCCTCTGTGCGATTTGTGATCACACTTACCGACTTGTTTTATACTGATCCCAATTGACAAAACAGCACAAACAAGTATACATTTCTCTCAAATAAAAATTACTTAACATGCGACTACTAAAAATAGAAATGAAAATAATTAAATGACCACGTATTAAAAATAGGAAATAGGGAAAATTGCATCAAAAAGTTGTATTTACACGTGAATCATGAAAAAATAAGAAACTTTGAAAATATTTTAGTTATTTTGCGAGAAACGCACTTAATGGGAAAAATTACGTCATATGTAAAATGCCGAAAGGATAAATATCGTCATATGTAAAATGCTTAAAATAATTTATTAAGCTTGAAAAACTTTTCATGATTAAAATTTGGTCATATTTAAAAAGCTCAAATAATGATATTCCAAAACATTTTTAAATTGAAAATATTTTTTAAACGTGAATTTTAAAAGAGAAAAAAAACTGTATAATAATGTACATGTGAAATACATTTAATGGCGACAATTACGTCATATTTTAAAACTATTCATTTAAAACGATTTTCTTATGGACATGTGACGTCACATTGGGAATCACTTGGTGTAAAAAAAAAAAAAAAAAAAAAAAAAAAAAAAAAATGTTGCTAAGAAATTTCTTTGTATATTTCATTCCTTGATGCAGCCTAGAAACATTTAAATTTATGCCCAAAATATTTTCGATTTATTTCGTACGAATTCTTATTCGATATAAATACATATCAGAAAAGTCGTATATATGCCTTTGAGGCATTGCGAGTTGCTTGGCGAAACGTTTACTGATTGTACTTCATACGTTTTCAGTATTTTTAACTTTTTATAAATTTTACTTTTTAACTGCAATCAAGTCTGTCTTATTTATTTATTTTATTTAGTCTTTTAAAAGTTTCAAATTCAGACGTTAAATGTCTGTAAATTGTAAACTCGTATATACTTATTAATAAAAATAAACAGTACTTTTCCATTATGGGGGGCCTTGGTCTTTTTTAAAAAGATTGGCATAATTCGGGCTCAGAAAATGAGATTTGTTGCCAAATGATATAAACAGCTATTAAAAAAAAACTAATGAACTTTTATACTTGTTTATATATGAATTTATTTATATATATAGGGTGATCATGAATTCATGGTACAAACTTTAAGGGTAGGTACAGGTCACTGTAGCAATAATATATTGTATAGCAATCTATGGGCTCAAATAGCGCGTTGACGCGGAAACACCAGGGTGGCCAGTTTGCCACCATTTCTCTATTTCGCCAAGGCCCCTATAGTGAAAAAGTACCAAATAAACAAATTAAATTTTTAAAAATAACATGAAAATATGTATGATGGTTCAATAAAATATAAAAAAGATTTTATGCATAAGCTATACCTGTTCCTGAAAATATCGGAAACTAAATCAAAAGATAAAATATAAGCGTAAAATTTATTTAAAAAAAAATTTTTTTTTCAATACCGTAGTTCTGAATGCTATTCCTAAGAAGACTGTGTTTTTTAAACTCGATATCAAAGGATGAACATTGCCTATACACAAAAGCATCGTTATAAAAGTGCTAGAGACATCAGAATTTTCAACCTTACCCTTTTGTGCAAGCTGATTTTAAAATGTGTAATTGATCTTAATTATCAATCCCAAAAATAGCCGACAAAAAAATCGTAAAAATAGCCGCCAGCTGTCGTGATAGCGATGGATGAGGCCATGGTAAAAGAAAAATACACTATTCAAACGGAAAAGCGTGGCAACCCGATTGCAGAAGATAATCGCCATTCGTAATAATATCATTCAATTTTCCGTAACCTGCTAATATTTGTAAAATAGAGCACATTACCATGTTTTTAAAAGCTTCAAAGCCTGAACGGGGGTTGGCGAGCACAGCTCGCAGGGGCTGAGCCCTCTAGTACAGGTAAAATTTCACCCAAAATATATATCCAGTCTTCTTTAACCCTTTAATCCCCGCTGCCGTGATATTCATGGGCTGTGTTTTTTATTCATATTGATTGATTCCCAACAGTTTTGTAAAATAGTGTAACTGGCTTTATTATGGTATCATTTTACCTGTCATTAAAAACCATGAACATTTCTTTTTCAAAAAAGTGGTGCCATTAAGCAATTTCAATATTTAAAGCGTAATTAAATGCGACTGTTAAGGGGTTAAAACAATCGTTAATTGTGTGTTTTGTAAAATTGGATTTTCTGTAGAAATTGAATGGGCCGGATCGGATTTCACTTAATTAATTTTGTCACGGGTCGCGTCTGTCCCGGGCCGAACTTTTAATTTTTACACTGGGCCGAGATCAGGCTGGAAATTCCTGCCGGTGCAGAACTCTAGTGGCCAATCCTGCACGAACTCTGAATCCCCTTTGTTCTGACGTAAAAAATGACGTATGGGGACATATATCATGGGATCGTAAATCAGGAATTCTTGAGAAAATAAAATGCTCTAGCACTGGAGTTATGCCCCCTGATTTAAGTCCCCATCTACTCTGACGTCACCAAAATGACGTATGGGGTTACATATCATGGGGATGTTAATCAGGATTTCGTCGAAAGTAAAACACTCCAGCACTGGATTTGTGCCCCCATTTTTTGTGATGTCAAAATGACGTAGGGGGGCATAAATCATGGGGACATTAATCAGGCTCTCAATGAAAGGAAAATTCTTCATTACTGGATTTGTGTCCCCTTCTGATATGGGGGCATATATCATGGGGATGTTAATCTGGATTTCGTCAAAAGTGAAATGCTCGAGCACTGGATTTGTGCCCCCATTTTTTGTGACGTCAAAATAATGAAGTATGGGGGCTTAAATCATGGGGACATTAATCAGGCTCTCAACGAAAGGAAATTTCTCTAGCATTGGATTTGTGTCCCTTTCAGATATGGGGGCATATATCATGGGGACATTAATCAGGATTACGTGAAAAGTGAAATGATCCAGCACTGTATTTATATCCCCATTTCTTGTGACGTCAAAATGACGTATGGGGGCACAAATCATGGGGACATTAATCAGGCGCCTCCTTAAATCACTTAATCCCTTTTGAAATTTAATTAGCATTTAAAAGGAAATTCACATAATTTTCAATGATTACATTTAATTTTGAATATTTCAAAATGGATTAAAGTTACATTTAATGCATTATTGTTTGCTTTTTCTTTTGTTATTTCGTTACTTTTAGTACTAACTGCTTTTCCTTTTCTTTATTTTTTTAGCTAAAAAATTTACAGTTGCGATTTGTGCACGTATTTACAATGCTATATTTTGTAAGCAATTTCACTGAGGTTTCTCCTTATTTTTTAGTTCTATTTATATTAATCAAGATAATATAAAAATTATTATTCTTCAGATTTAATGATCAAAATTTCATGTACTTCTGTCTGCATTAATCCTTCCTCCCAAATTTATGTATCCCGGTGTGACATGCCTCTCATCTTTCATAAAACAATTTTACAACACACGAAATCAGTCATCACAAATGTAAAAATTTCACGAAGAAAAGAACTCTATTAATGTATCATATTGCCCTTTTTCGGTATCTTTTCCATATTTATTGAAATTGTGATTTACAGATAAATGAAATGGGATTGATAGATGTAGATTTATAAATAATTAAGAAGACGTACTCAATATTATTTAGAAATCCAAAAGTCAGTGTTAGCATCATCTAGTTAATTAACTTAAGATGGCAGAGATAAGGAACACTATTTTTTACTGAAACATGCAACAAGCACAGCAGATTATATTTTCACACGTAAAAACACATAGAATTAATTTGACAGTAAAGTTAACTTTGCAGATATTATCCCTGTGCATATGTGTTCATCGATGTTGGATTCCAGAGTACAATTCTCGTACACTCGTTTAGCCGTTACGGCGTCCCTAAAGCTGTCCTTAAGAGTCTCTCTAAAATCCTGCTCTTTCAGCAACCGAAATCGGTCTTCGCGTGATATTTATTAATGCTTTATTACGCCTTTAATTAAGCAATGGGCTTTTCAAGTAGTCGTGTGGTCTTTCTGAGAACTCATTAAACATTACAATATTTTGGACTCGAATCTGTCTGATATAGTGTCAAATATAAGTACTCATTCCTCCACAAAATTATTGGGATGTTTACAACATAAACTATGTAAAGAAAAAATAATTGCAAAAATCTTCTATTGCCTCTCATTGCTGGGGGGAGGGGCATAATTTCAATTTTGACTCAGCTACCATTATCAAGAAATCCCTTACTCCTCTAGATTTAGAATTTTTTGAAGCTGTTCATATCCATAAATTTAAAAATTCCTTGGTTAATGATTTGTCTAGTGTACCATACATCTCAACTTTCTGGGTGGATTTGTAATGTCACGGCACTTCACTTCCGCTTTAATTTCATTGGCTATTGGAACTTGATGGTCTTTTGGTACTGAGTTTTGACATTTGGGCTTTCACTGTACATGTAGTTGGGGAGATATTGTTTTTATAGATTTTATACACTGATGATGTTAGTCCTGGAACTCACGAAACGTATACGTCTGTTCAAACCTTATGTATTTTATTGTGTGTTTAAACGTTGGTTTTAGGTAATTTATAATTACTTGGCCAAAGTTACGTTTTTTATAACGCAAAATGGAGTGGCGTGAAGTAGAATTGATGGCTAGCCTGAGAACCGGTATTATACACTGCTCAAAACAATTAAAGGATATTGCAGTTTTAGGTGGATTTTGTATCTGGTAAACTGTTTAGCTGATTGATACATGGTCGACAGACATAGTAGGTTATATGAGAATAAATTACACATGTTTGGCAGAAAAAAATGCATTTTATTGCGCATTTGTGTACTAAAGGAAAAAAACACAATTTGTGCATATGAGAAAAAAAGAATAAGAAAAGGTGTTTTCTTCAAAGAAAATCATTTTCAGTAGGGGGTATGGTTTCCACGGGCGGCCAGCAACGTTGAACACCTTTGAGGCATGGACTCAATGAGGCTATTAATGACGAGTTGGGGTATTCTGCCCCACTCTTCCAGAAGAGCTCTTTCCAGTTCTTGGAGAGTTTGTAAGGGTTGTTGGCGGCCAGAAACTCGTCTTCCTAGAGCGTCCCAAACGTGCTCGATTGGATTCATGTCTGGAGAACACGCTGGCCATTCCATTCGAACGATTCCTTCCTCGAAAAGGAAATCCTCCACCAGGTTTGCACGATGTGGCCTGCAGTTATCGTCCATTAAAATGAAGTTATCTCCGATTGCTGCAGCGTAAGGGACTACAATAGGTCTGAGGATCTCATCCCTATATCGGTGATCAGCCAGAGCTCCATCTCGAATGATGTAGAGGTCAGAGCGCCCGTCAATGGAGATGCCACCATACACCAACACTCCTCCACCGCCAAATCTGACACTTTCGTGCACGAACGCAGGATTATTCCTACTGCCACGGTCCCTCCAGATGAAAATACGCCTGTTATCCGGATGCACAGAAAAACGGGACTCGTCAGAAAACAGAATATTGCTCCATTCATTTCTCCTCGGACATGCTCGGTTGCCCACTCCCTGCGGTCGCGACGATGCCTTGATGTTAATGTAACACATACCATCGGTCGGCGAGCATACAGATCTACAGCATGGAGCTGGTTTCGGACAGTCTGAGTTGAAATCGTGGTGCCTGTAGCCGAGCGAAGGTGTTGTTGGAGAAGAGTAGCGTTCATGGTTCGGTGTCTCCGAGCTGTTAACGCTAAATACCGATCTTCATTGGGCGTTGTTGCCCGTCTACGACCTTGCCCTGGTCTTCGGCCTGCACATCCACTCTCCAAACAAGTTGGAAATTGCTCGTCAAACGTGGCAAATGAGGTGCGTTCGTACTATAACAAGTTTTATAATTATTTTTTGCACCCGATATTGTACTGAATGTATAATTTTTTGCACTTCATAAAGTACATAGTCTTTAACATCATTAAAATGCACTCCCAATAATTTTTTTCCCATTCCCCGAACACTTTTGACTGTCCCTGTAATTAAACTATACATCCGATTTTCCTATAATTTGAAATGGCTCGACAAAATTTTGCAACAATTATATCTTTAAAATTTCAGACCATTCGGAAGGCTGTAACATCATTAAAATGCACTTGCAATTTTTTTTCCCATTGGCCGTAATGTAACGGAAAACTTTTGACTGTCCCTGTAATTAAACTATACATCCGATTTTCCTATAATTTGAAATGGCTCGACAAAATTTTGCAACAATTATATCTTTAAAATTTCAGACCATTCGGAAGGCTGTAACATCATTAAAATGCACTTGCAATATTTTTTTTTCCATTGGCCGTAATGTAACGGAAAACTTTTGACTCTCCCTGTAATTAAGCTATACATCCGATTTTTCTATAATTTGAAATGGCTCGACAAAATTTTGCAACAATTATATATTTAAAATTTCAGACCATTCAGAAGGCTGTAACATCATTAAAATGCACTTGTAATAATTTTTCCCATTGGCCGTAATGTAAAGAAAAACTTTTGACTGTCCCTGTAATTAAACTATACATCCGATTTTCATAAAATTTGAAATGGCTCGACAAAATTTTGCAGCAATCATATATTAAAAATTTCAGACCATTCGGTTGGGTAGTTTTTGCTCTGTTATATGCGGAGAGACAGACGGACGGACAGACGGACGGACTGAACGACGACTATAGGTGCTACGTGTTTATATAATTACGAACGCACCTAAAAACGGTTCCAGATCCTGGAAATGACACTTTGTGTCACTCCAATGGCTTGCGCTACTTCGGCTTGAGTTTGGCCCCCTTCTAACCTACCAACAATTCTCAAAGCTTCTGAATCTGTCAAATGACTTCGCTGAGACATCGTACTCATCGAAACAAAGCAATCACTGAATGCCGATCATCCTTGTCTTCATTCTCTTTTATCCAGTTGAAAGTCAAATTTCATTCGCTGCCGCTGAAGCGACGTTTTTGACGTCGAACTCAAAATTTGCATACTCCACAGTTTGAAAACCAGAAAAATTTGCATTTGTGATTCTCTTCTTCTATTTTCGGCAAAAAAAAATTTCGTTTATATCTTTATTTTATATAAAACTTCAAATATCCTTTAATTGTTTTGAGCAGTGTAGATTTTTATGAGATATTTATTGTGTCGGCTTCTATTAGACTAAGGAGCGATTGAATTTCTTTTTAAGAACTCTAGTAACCGTTCGTTATGTCGTAACGAAAACAATTCATCATAATGGGAGTCGATATGCTTTTTCTCAAACAAACTTATGCATAAATGAACATTTTTATTTACTATATAATGAATTTTAGTCATAATGAATATTGTATATTCAGGAACAATTGCATGAAATATACATCTTTGTATTGATGATTTCGTCCGAAATTATTTATTATAAACATGAAACATACATCTCATCTTCAATTATAGGCTTACAGAACGGAAATTCTGCCTGTCAGAAATAATAATTGTCATGGCATAGAAAAATAAACTCGATAAATGTTGAAATCCATTCTCACCAGAATGCTCTCCATTATTTATTAAAATATTTTGTCACAGTATTACTAATAACCAGTGCTGCAAAATCTAGCGGGTTCATTATTCAGTAATTCTAAGCTCTCACCTGAAAGTGTGGATATTTATTTTGCTCTATGTAATATTGGAACAATGGAACAACCATTGTGACCTTAATTGCATAGAACCTTAAATGCCTAGTTGAGTTGCCACTTAACATCCAATTATACAGTAATAAAGCGATTGCACAGGGAATAGAGAGCCATAGAAATAAAAATGTTGAATGCACTAAAAATTTCATGAACATAAGGAACATTTTAATTTAAATAGTAGTTAAAAATATATATATATTTAAAGTCTTAAATTAGTGAATAATTCAATATACATATAAACAGTATAACCTCTTTTATCAGAAATTCTTTTAACCGAAATCCATTTTTAAAGCTTTTTTTTTTAACTATTACATTCCTTGTGTGCAAGCGCTCCTTTCCGAAGACAGATAAATATTTTGGATTCTCTTTCATAGAATTTCTTTGAATTTAACTTGAGCTCCCGTACGAGATTTTTACTAGAGTAAAAATTATCATTTTTATCATGTGTAAAAAAAAAAAAAAAAAAAAAAAAAAAAATAACCTGCATTATTTTAAGTATAGAAGAAAAATTCAAATCATAAATCATGTAGAATCGGGTGATAGTATGACAATATAAGCTCAAGAATACGACATTGGTATTGCAGCAGTTAATTTTATGCAGAGAGATGCTGCAAAACTGAAAAAGTTCTATGCAGCAAGCAGCAGAATGACTGTGATACTGGTGAACCAATAATAAAAAACTCCATGATAGAGCTGCACTGCAAAGCCAATCGAAACTTCAACAACAACAACAACAACAACAACAAAAACTTTGTTTCAGACCCTTGTGAAATATGTAAAAGATACTTAATTTCAAAATTAAAATTCAGGTAGTTTATTCTTGTTTCTATTTTGCTATTGATTTATTTTTATTAGGTACTTGTTATGATAATAAGAAATAGCGCACATATTCGCCCTTAATCTTAAAATTGAAGCATTCTTGTTTATCCGAAAATTTCGATTTTCCGAAAAGTGGTTGGTCCCAATTATTTCGAGTAATCGAGGTTCTACTGTATATATTATATATATATATATATATATATATTCCATTATTTCTAAAAAGACAGACGAAATACTATCGAGGACTAACACATCTCAGTAAATTAAGAACGAAAAATCCTGCGTCCAACATAGATTTTGAAACATTTTCCAACACATTCAGAATACTGTACATCAATAGTTAGAAAAACATCAGAGTTTTTTTGTTCATATCTATATATGATCTATAGATTTGCATTTACACAACATCGCATTCTAAAAGTTTGTTCTATTAAACGCGTACCACAGTTTAAATATCCCATTCAGTAATTTCCGCCAATAAACGAAATGTACTATACAGTCAATCAGGGTAACTTTGAACCACGGGGTGTAACTTTGCACCACCTCCTATTTTTCGATATTTTTTATTCTAAAAGACTAAATAAACTCCAGAACTGTGATCTGTTGGCAAGGTTCTAAACTGGGATTTCTACTCTTTATTTTAGAAAATAAATTCGCAACATTATGCGCAATTAATTGCATCATCTAACTATTTTTGTAAAGTACTGTTTTCAAGATAATTTTGAATGCTGTTTTGAAGTTGTTGTAATACAATTAAATTTTCATAGTAAGTAACAATATACTACAAATTTTGTCTTCTTTCCGAATTTCTACATAGTTTTCCCCTAAAACAATAAAAAATTTAATTTAAAAACAACTATATTGGGGGGATTTCGGGGGGGGGGGAATTTTGGGGGTAAGTGAAAAATTCGGATTCAGCGACCCAAAAAACTTAAAGTAAACCTTATAGAGAAAGTTTGGAGAGAGATGGGAGGGCGTATGTAAACGTGTGATTTGTTAAGTGGAATTGCGCAACTTAGACCACGCAGCACCGCGGCGCATGTTCCGATGCAGATCCCGCCTTTCTCTTCATCCTAAGTCATAATGTCATATATCTAATTTGTTGCAAATTTTGTCTACTTTCTGAATTTCTACATACTTTTTCCCTAAAACAATAAAAAAATTTGATTTTTTTAATAAAAACATTTTTGGGGGGCACTTTACCATTTTATTTTTTTTTTGGTGGGGGGGGGGGGTGTTGCCGGGGTGAATTTTGGTGGGAAGTTACAAATTCGGATTAAGCGAACCAAAAAAACATAAAGTAAGCCAATTTCCAGAACTTCCATTAATTTCGCCAGGTAAAATCCCCTATTGCCTGGACTAAATTAACTTCCGTAAAATGTGAGTTTTAACCAGGTTAAACAGGTTTCTAACAGGGAAATATTTTAGATGTAGCATTAGCTATTCACTTTCCTATTTCCACAAGTAACTTGTTTCATATCATTTATTTAAACAAAAAAATATTGCTTGAAAACATGTTTAGCCTTGTTTAAGTGAACTTCCATTTTAAGGAAGTTAAGTCGGAATTTGGCAAGAATGCACAGTCACTTACTACAAAATGTGTTAGTATCATAATATTACGTTGAGTAAAAAGTTTTCCGCCGATTTCTTTTTTTTTATTGTAAAAGGATAAATACCTACGAAATGATCAAAGCTAATGAGGACAGTAATCTCCGTTTATCTACAATTGTCTGCCAACATTTTGGCAACTTTTCAATCCCTTCTGCGAAAAATTGTGGCGTGCGCGTGTCCAGAAAGAGATCACCTCATTTATGACCTCCTCATTTAAATCGAAGATTGCGCCAATAAGATGTAGCTGCAGATGGGGAAAGAGATAGAAATCTGAAGGGGCCATGTCGGGGCTGTATGTAGGATGTTGCATTAAATCCCACTCCAGCTTGTACAGCCTCCAGCCGGTCATCGTACTAACGTGTGACCGGGCGTTATCTTGATGAAGGAGAACCACCTTCCTTCTGAACTCGTTTCTTCGTTTTTCGCGAATGGCATCGCGAACTTTGATTAGCATGTTGCTGTATATTACACTGTTGATGGTCTGTCCGCTTTTCAAGTACTCTTTGTAGAAAATTCTGAGACAAGCCCACCAGATGCAGAGAAGCACCTTCTTGTTAGATAGGTCACGTCTTGCAACCGAGCCTGCTGATTCGCCAGATGCTGACCACTCCCATTTATGGCTTCAACTTTTAATCACAGGTCATAATTCTGACCAGAATATTATCTTTCCTTTGATCTCTGAGCAGAGCCAGACAACAGTTTTTCCCTTGTGCTTGTCTTCAGCAATCGATTCGTGAGGCACCCAGCGGTCGAACTTAAACGTTAGATTTATACGTTTCAGGGCGTTAACTATTGTTTTCTGGCAAACTTTAAGCTCGAACGCAATAGTTTGTGTTGAAACATTTTTGTCTTGATCAATCATTTGCTTTAACTGCTCACAATCATCTTCAATAGGGCGCCCAGAACATGGTTCATATTCAATGTAGAAATTTTCAACTTTAAACTTCCGAAACCAAACTTTGACTATATCTTAAGAAACAGTATTGATGCCTAAACTTTCACACAATTTTTTGTGGTATTTAGTCTCACTGCGCTTTTTACGGAGCTCATAGTACATAATCGTTCTGATCTGTTGACGTGATAGCTACAATTTAAACATTTTTTTGAAGCACAAGATAATATTTAAAAAAACAAAAAAACAAATTACACAGTCATGTAGCTCCTATGCTCTGCTTTCGAATTCAAAAATTGGTTGGTTGAAAAACTAACAACCGCACAAATGACAGCTGTTGGCACGAAGGTATCTCCCTTTGGCGGAAAAATTTTTACTCAACGTAGTAAAA